>OY856413.1:316543600-317743600 GCA_963693085.1 Alisma plantago-aquatica | reverse complement strand
TGAGCAAGTGGCATGTGTCTCTTACTACCACTCAGACAGTACATGTGGTGTGTCACTCTTCTCCTACTGTAGAGGTGGTTGGGAGCAATCCTGTAGACCCAGCACCTAGCACGTCTTTTGTATGTATTTTTATGACATAGTAGCTAGTATATTCAAGATGATATGTTTATGTATATATGTATATAACATACTTTACGTAAATTTGTAAGGGTTGAAGCCATGTCGTTTAAAAAGTAAAGAATTTATCGTTGTAGAGGCTGAGGCTTACCCACCCCTTCCAGGGGACATGTTTAATGGCACTCCAGTACCAGATGGTGCGGTTCGTGTAAACCTAGGACTTTTACTCCACCTTTGGAGGCATCATCCATTGCCATATGCCCAACCGGATTCTGAAACACTTGGTGAAGTAGAAGGCAGAGTGATAGTGTGACCCAAAATGGAGGTTGTCTATACTGATATTGTATGGTAAATTTACATTACTTTAATTTGTTAGCATGTATATACAAGATAGTCAATTGATCTGAAATTATATATATAGGTCAAAAGGAAGAAACCCGCTACAGCTCGGCCTCCACCTCCACCTCCTCTTGAGGTACCTAGTTGGCTTCCAAGGGACCTATATGACTCGTTAGGTCCAAATTGTAAGGGTACGGCAGTATGGATAGGCGAACATAACCCAAATTGTCCTATAAATGTTTCTATTCGGGTGGATGATGCAGGAGAATCATACAATAGAAATCTATTTATACAAGATATTTTGAAGTTATTTCATTATGATTGGTTGAATACAACTATGAAAGAGTTGTGGATATGGTGAGATCTTGTTTATATATCCATATACCTTATTTTATATATGGTGATCTGGTTTCTTATATATTAATATACATAATACATGTTTTGTAGCCACTTACACATGATCTGCAAATATTTTTTATTTCCCCATGTGGGATTTCTAATTCCATCTTTGATCAGTCGCGTAAATAAAGAGCCTTCATCAGTTACCTCATACTGCTCTGCCGCTTTTAAATATTTTGGTAAAAAAAAAAGACGGTGATAATAGCTCCAATCAATGTTGGCTAAGTTTACTTTTCTTATAATTTGGACTTAAGAAAATTACATTTTATTGTGGACTTTGAGTTATTAATTTTTAACTTTCTTACCTCTAGTGCTAAGCATTGGTAGTTACTGGTTATTGTCCCCAAGACGTGGATTTTTTATTATCTAGATCCTTCGGGGAAGGAATTATAGCCATTATATGGACACCAAATGAAAAGGCCATTAGTCACGTGAGAAATCTTTCATATTTTTTATCTGTTAACATCTATTATTACATTATTATTTAATAATGCAATCTAATGTGTTACATTAACATGTAGGGCTTTGAGAGTGTTCAAAAAAGTTGGAGGAAACATGTGCAAGACAAAGAAATCGTTACTTTGGGAGAATGTGAACGTAATTTCTTGACACCAATGTATATATTATTTATTTAAACTATGCTTGTTTGTATTTGTTAACATTTTGTATGTTTCAATTTATAAGGTGCTACACAAGACAACGGTTGGGAATGTGCATACTACATGATGCGATATATGGACCTAATTATCAAACATGCTGCAATGGAAATCGATACCATACAATAAGTATTATATATAGTCTCATTAGATAAAATGAAATATATCAATCTTATTATATATTATTAAATTTATATATACGTCATTCTCTTTATAGGTGTTTAAAACTAGTGACTTCACTACATGTGAAAAGTTATTAGATGTGCATACTCCCTATACGATGGAAGAATTAGATGATGTAAGAGAACAACGGGCAAAAGCCTTACAGGTAGTGGGAATTTTTTATTATCATTGGAATACTGGTAGCAATGATGACGATGATAATGATAAAGAATGATATATTTAAACTTTTTTGTCATAATTATTTTTGTATTTGATGACATGTTAAACTTTGAAAGACACACTTCTATATGCATGTCTGAATGAATTTTTTTGAATTGTCTTATCTATACATATGTGTGAATGTGAAGATGAATACATGAATGTTTCTACATGTGTCTGAATGTGAAAAGAGATGAAACAAATGGAACTACAGGTTGCTACATGTGTGAATATGAAATGGAGGAATGAAAACTACAAGTTTCTACATGTTTGTGATGAATCATTATATATATGAATTAAATGTGCTTATACATGTGTGTGAATCACATGATTATAAATGTTGTCCATCCTTGTTAATATTGTAGGTTTGTGGCATGTTGTAAGCTGAAATCAATGGATGTTGTAAACCTGTACTTCACAACTAAACTATAGGTTCTGCATCCTACTGACTAGCCAGACAACAGGCGTGCAAGATGATAAGAAAAAAAAATCAAAACATAGTCGTCGGTTAACAAAAGAAACAGACAACAAAAACGTAACTCGTCAGTTATTAATAGTTAATCAACATCTTTATCCCTAATGGTGTCGGTTACTATTTGGTTAAATTAAAAACCGTCAATAATTTTAGGTCAACGGAGTCGGTTTTTTGTTGCTAACTGACACCTATGGTCTAACATGGGGCCAATATTTTTTTGGTATGGGATGTGGTGTCAGTTATGACTCAATAACTGATGCCTATGGTTCCCCTGCTAGTGCATTTTTTGGGTTAGCAATCAGAGGACGGCTTTGTGTCCTCAGTTATGAAACTGATGCTGAAGGCGTCTATATTTAGTGTCACCCACTTGGGTGTTTCTTAGAAACCAACTTCTAAAGTCATTTTTAACCGATGCTAAAGGTGATATATGTACTAGTGGAATCAAGATATAACATGACAAGTTGATCAAAAAGAAATCTTTTGAGCCCAGACAACGGGTGTTTTTTTTAAACTCAATGATAAATTCTTCATTAGAAATCTTAGATCAAGGTTGCAAGAACTGTACCAAGTGAAACATGTTTATCTATCTGGCATCTATTGTGATACTAAGAAAGAAGGTGCCAAGGGATTTATAGTCAATGGAAAAAAATTGAAGGTGGTTGTTGAGTTTGGGTTGGACAACGCCAACCAATGTTTTGATATTGTCATTTGGTTGAAGAAATTTCTATTGATGAAGAGATGTGATTGAATGAAAATGAGAAGTCCAAGTACTATGATGATGATTTTTGAGGTTCTCAAGAGGTTGAGTGATCTAAGAATCAAGAAGCCTGGCTGAAGGCATAAAACTTAGCTCGAGTGGGAGGTAACCCACCTAAGTCTAAGATCTTTTTCAATCAACCTTCAATTTTTGATACTTTTTGTTTTTTTACATATTCCAAGAAACACACACACACATACACTTGTGTTTAGTAGTTTTTTTGTAATAGTATGAATGTGATAGGTGAAACAGTTTGGAGTTTGAGAGAAAGGTGCATTTTAGTGAAAATGATTGAGAACATATCTTGTGAATCCTATATATCATTGGAGATAAGTTTGATTTAAAGAATGGAGAAAAGTGAAAGATCCTTTCTCTTGAAAGAACCATCATGGTATTGTTGGGGAGGCCATGTTTATAGGGAATTATAAAGGTTTTGGGTCTGGTCAGCATGACCGTTCTGACCAAAACAATTATCTGGTGTCATGCCAGTATGACTGTACTGGACAAAACAACCGTGTTGGCCCAGATCCATGAGTTAAAACACTTGATTTCACTTGAATGTAGAACCACCTCCTTCATTCTATTCTATGAAAAATGTTCATTATCCACACAAAAGTGGCCTAAGGTGACCTCCATATTCCTCCATTCACCCTAATCTTCCTCCCCAACATCCATTTGATCTTCCTCAAGCCCCCAAAGGTCTTCTCCTACCTCCAACTCCTATTTCCATCCCTCCTTGACCTTTATTTCTCCACATGTCATAGAAATTCACCCCAACTCTTTGGAAGGGATAAAATCTTTTTCTAGAAAGAAGGCTAGGAAATCACTTACAAAAATGAAGAAGGTTGGGAAATCCATCAAGGAAGAGGTCGAAAGTGGTGTCAAAATCCTCAGAAGATGCAAAATCTTCACAAAACATGCCTATGTAGACATTCCTCTCCCCTCACACAGTTGTATGTCATCATCGTCCAACTCCATTTCCAACTCCTTGAAACACTCGACATCGCTGAGAGGCTCTCGTCTCTGGTCCTCCTCTAGTTGCCATTTGGATCCAAGCTATATCAATAATAGTGAAGAGGAGGAAGATGAAGAAAGTGAAGACCTTGTTTGTTCTATGGAAATTCATGCTCCATTCTGTGGGAGAATGCATACAAAATATTTTTCCACCTTATCAAAATGACAACCTCCATGGCCTACTTTGGATAGGCATTCCACAGCTTTAGTACAACCGCATACCACACAACAACCTATAAGGTGAAGGTTTCTCATTGAGGAAGAAGAAAAAGACGATGATGCACCAATTGAGATAGCGCTTGTAAACTTGGACATAAGTTTGGGGTCACACAACTATGAAGAGGAAGGAGAAGAAACTAAGACCAAAGAGATGGATGATGAACCATTTGATTTTTTTTGACAAAGTTAGAGGAATTCATGCTGAAATTCTAAGGGAAACAACTAGAAGGAGCTACTTTTGGGAGAAATGCGCCAAGGAAGACTTTTGTGGAGCCTCTCCATCCTGAGTTCTGTACAAGGAGGTTGATTTCTATGAGATATGCATTCATTTCCACCATGCAGGCCCTAGGGATCAACTCTTATGTCACATACTTCTTAACTCCACGTGGTTTGTACAAGTTGTTGACTGAGGTACAAGAGACCTACATTGAGACAACCCATGATCTCTTCATATCCTTAGAGAAGGTCATATATAAAGGTGAGGATTATGTCTATTTTAGACTCAATGATTCCACACATGTTCTTATAGATAAATTTCTCAATAAAATTTTTGCACCAACACCACAAATGGTGCAAAAAATTGATAATGGTAGGTTTGATAGGAATGGAAAATGCAATTATTTGGACACGTTAAAGACTTTCACTATCCAATACACCTTTGCAACAATAAATTAAAAAACAAGTAAAATATTCAACCCACCTTGAGGTACATATAGAAAATTCTAGCTAACATTGTCTTTGTCCAATATGGCAACCAAGGATGTTGCTCGCAAAAACACTTATTTGTGATGTCTGTGATGGTGAGTGGTGGTTATGTAAATTTATGTGTGATTATGATTGATCATTTGAAACAATCCCCTCTAAGAGAAAAAAATGCATTCATAATGGGAGGTATTGTGACCTCCACAATAATGGCCCTTGATTACGATCTAGAGGGCCTCAAAAATGTAGACGGGGCCAAGTTGGTTAACTTAAACTATCTTGCAAGGTCCCAAATGATTTCCATCTGGAACAAAAATATCATCTACAATATGAACCTCAGGTATCCTGGAACTACTATAGAACTACCCTTTCATTGTGATATTCTTATTGATGGTATAAAGCCATAGGATAATCTTCCAAACTATTTGCCAACTGGGAAAGACAGTTCCCTAAGGAGGATTAGCAAGAACTTCCAGATAACTTATCATAGGGAGAGGAAGAGACAAACATACCTGGACAACAACATATCTTGGAGTAGCCTCACCGCATGGGATAGATGCATGAGAAGTTTGATGCACATTCACCTCCAACAAATGCATATGACATGTCAGCCATCCATACACAGTTGGAGGAGATCTACAGACGTAGTGGACCATGTGCTTGGACCAATAGAAAATGCAATACTAGATAAAACACGTGTACCACTAACATCATGTGCATGTTCAGAGAAACCCCCAATGGGGGAGGACTTCTGGTGAGCTTTGTTCAGGTACCAGGAAACATATCCACCTTCATAGGAGGACTAATAGGGAAACTACTACTAGCATCCTCCACCATATGGGTTCCTCAGGATCCACCAGTGCAATGACATAGACAACTACGTACCACACCTAAGCTTTAGTTTTATGTTGAGGACAACATGATTCAAAAGTTAGGGGTGGTAGGGCAGTGAGCACCCTTTGTTTTGTAATCTCATTCTGTTGATCTTGTTTCACCCTACCCCATCCTATTTTGTCTGAATTTTTTTGGCACCACCCTATCTAATATAGATTTCTTTTTTTTTCAAATATTCACATCATGTAGATTACTTTCATGCAATTTTGTGTAATTTTTCAAAATTTTTACTTTTGTGCCCTTCCATGCCATGTATTGCATCTCATGTAGATTTTTGGTGAGTTTTATCTATTTAGCTAAAATTTTCTTGCTTGTTGTTTTTTCTCATTAATGTAGGTTTAGTTGTGATTGAATGCAAGTTGCTATCATTTTGTCCAATTTTTTCCAAACTTGAATCTATTTGTTTTATGGTGTGTTTCAATGAAATCTCTACTTATTGTGATGAGAATGTTTAGAATTGGGATAATGCTACCCGTTTATGATGTTTTTGGCTAAATGAGTCCTATTTAGGAATTTTTCATGTGCTCCAAGCCTCTTTCAAGTCATTGTTTGTTTTGATAAAAGTGTTATTGATGCAAGCCTTAAGTGTTTGGGATTACTCATTCCATGTGAAAAGAATGTAATATACCAAATTGTTATTTTTTTGCATGGTCTGTTTGTGTGGTGAATGTTGTATGAAGTACTTTATTGAATGAAATCATACATAAATTTCCACAACTTGTGACCTCTCTTTGACCTATAACATTTCTTCTACCATATTCTTACCTCTACGCTTTATGAAAGGATGTAAATAGTGTACATACTAGCCTTGGCCTCCCTTGAAAAGTTTGGGGTGTCCATATCTTCACCCCCTACTTCACTCTTGTCACCTTGTGCCCTCCTTACATATAGGGCAAAGAGAAAAAAGGAATAGCTCTATTTTATATCCTCTCAAGAAAGAGAGAAAAAAAGAGATAAGCTCTCTTATGTAATAGCACTCCACTCCCTTCCATAACCCTTTCTTCTATTTTTATGCCTAGTAGCACTAGGGTATATAAAATCTAGCCCTCACATCCCTACACAAACCAATTGGGTCATGAGAAGTGGAATAAAGTGTATGATGTAGCTCTAGGAAGTGAAAGAACAATCCTAACCATTCAAATGTATGCCATGCATGACACAGTCTACCCAGAGCTTTATGAAAATTGCATCATTGGCATGTGTGAATGGTATTCCATTATTTATGTTTTTTTTCTTTTTTCTTGATTCAAACTTTAAAATAGAAAATGAATATAGAGTAGTGGATTGCATGTCTAGTTCCTCGTGTGAACTCATTATAGACAATATACATCATGATGATTATATTTAAAATGATTTCTTTTAATGAATTAAAAGAGAGATTAAATTGGAGCATACTTTAGGACAAGTATGTTTTAAGTTTGGGGGTGGCGATGCAACCCTATTTTAGGGCTTCACGTTGTGTCTTCTTGTATTTTGATCACATCTATAAATGATTTTCTACCAAATGCACTTATGGACACTCTTCACATGTTTTTAGGTACTTGGACCATGCCTTCAATGGACATAAGAGAAGGAGGATGATCCAAAGGTTCCTCCACCCATGGAGGAGTCCAAACTAGGTCTTAGATCTCCCCCAACCTACCCCTAGTGTCTAGGGGTACAAGTAATGCAAAATTGTCCATAGATCTCGAAGTTTAAACGCCAAAGTTAATGCAAAGCCCCCAACACAACTGTATTGACACATAACAGTCATGATGTCAATGTTAAATTATAGTGGAAATCAAGAAATGATGAAGCTACATCAACTCTCATATACGATCGTTCTATCTAGCATAACCACACAAATATGATCCATACATGGTCGTGTCAGCCAAAACAACTATGCTACCCAGAACTAGAATGACCATGCCCAAGAGAACGACCCCTTGGCAAGTCACCCACCATGGGTGTGCTACCCATCATGATTTTGCTACTCATCACAACCGTTCTATCTAACCCCCACCATTGTTGTGTTACCATGCACATCCATTCTACCAACCTTCATTTTCCATTGACATTTTACCTCCACTAGAATGGCCATTCCCGCTTAGCATGACCATTCTATACCTCACCAACCATAGCCATACTACCACTATAAACCATATTTTTTCTTTATTTGGCATTAATTAGCATGCCAAGCAGATATGACAATGGTCTAGTCATATCATTCAAGTGGTAGCACTCAATAAAATATCTATATGACTTAGGCAATGATTGTAGAATCATATTTGTGGGCAAGTCTTGGCTCAAAGAGAATCCCAATTCTTCTAGATGATCCATGTCTCAAATCATATTGAGCAAATGGGTCTATACTAAGCATCCCTCTGTCATTTTACACTCAAAGAGTGCCTTTGAAACGTTTTACCTTTCTTTTTTTGGGTGATTTTGGTTCAATTTCTTAAGGTGAGTTACCATCTCAAGTATTGCCATGTCTTCACACTGCTCATGCAACTCTCTTGCATCTTAGCATAAGGTGCTTTATATCCAAGGCATCATTGGCATGCTTGCAATAAGAATACATCTTTGCCCTAGGCACATCAGGAGAAGGTACTTTTGGCACTGGTATTTCTAGGACATAGAGCTTGTGCTCTTCATTTAGGACCCTTCTCAAAGTCCAAAACTTGTTGTGATGGAGTGGATTTTTGAAATCCATAAATCTCCAATAACAAATAAGAATCCATATCTTGAGTTATAATGAGAGTTCCAAGTGTTTTAGTAAAATTGGAATGTTCATTGAGATTTATATAATGATTAAGATCCATAAGTTTATGCCTTTTTGAGGAATTTAATTGAATGGTCTAATAGAGGAGTTTGGTCACTAAATTTGAGTACAAGGTGTCTTTTTTTTTAATTAAGCCAGGGGACCATCTATTCACCCCACTCCCCTCGTGTGGGCACAACAAAGAAAAAACATACAGCTCCTGCTAGAAAGCAGGTCATATCCCACATATATCACCAAAGACACTAAACCGCACAAGCTACCCACATCCCCTCTTACCTCTTCGCAGCACAATATAAGGTGTCTTGTGTTTCTCAAGGAACACCATGCCCTTAATCCTAGCTGGGACATCCCTAAGATCAGAAACAACAAGCGGTTCAGTCAAGTTTACACCCCATCTCCCTATCTCCTTTGGAATCGAGTTGATAACTTTATGCACTAACGACCCAGCAATGTCCTTCTCCGCAATGATCTCCTTCACCTCCTTGATCAAGTTAACGATCTTCCAAGGGGCAACATCCACTCCCCACAACATACCATAAACCGAACTATCATCAATCTCCACACTAGAGATGCGTAAAAATTGGTCTTTCGCACACTTGACACCAACTGCGCAAGCTTGGATAAGCGCCATCTGGTAACTATCAGCCGTCAACCAAGCTCTGGTAATCTGACATACTACAGCATGATGGTTCCTAACAATTCCAGCCATCCACCATCTATTATGCCCATAAGGATCATGGTTCTTCCCAACCGCAATGTTCAGCTTCAGATTATAAATGTCAGGATTCATCCACCTCACCAAACTTATCTCCTTCAGAATGTACTTTGGATCCTCCACACCATAGGCCTTTAGTCTGTTATGAAAAGAAGAATCAACTATGCGGGTGAAGCTTTTCTGTTTCATCATAGCGTTAATCTGATACATCGACCAATCCACCTCCCTGTTCCAGAGAATTCTTCTGCTGTCATACCTAGCCACACATCTCATCATCCATATGCAATCAGGAATAATGGTGGCCATGCAAGCCACAAGCCACAACTACAAATCATCAGAACTACCAAAGGAGCATGTATCAAGTAAGGAAATTCGATCCATGGGAGCAGGATAATCAGTAATCTCAGTGAATCTAGTCCAGAAGGAAGTAGCAATCTGACTATGGAACATAAGATGGTCTATATTTTCCACACTTGGCTCATCACAACAGTCACAACGGGACGCTAAGGCAATACAACAGCTGGCAATGTTTTCATCAGTTGGGATAGCATTCTTCATCATCTTCCAAATGAACGCACACGCCTTGGGCGATTGAATGTGCCAAAGTCGGTGAAGCTCATGTGGTCCATCATAACTCGTACTCCCCAAGATCGTCTTGATAGAGCGAATGGAGAACTGTCCCCTCGTATCCGGTATCCAAATGGGATAATCATCCGTATCTGATACCTGTTGACCAACCTTGTTAATAAGCTCCACACCATGCTCGTCGAGGACCTGCTGTAAAGAGGACCAATCCCATCCAGTACCATGGATCCAAAAATCATGCACCAAAAACGGATGGTTGCGATCACTGTTATAACGTGCGTGATCAAAAAGCCTCTCATCAAACCACAAAAAATCCCAAAAAGGAATGTTACCCCTCCCAACAATCCAGCGGCAGTGAGGATAGATGCTCGGGAACATATTCCATACTCTCTTCCAGTAAGGAGACGCATTCGATCTATACTTCAGATGATTGGGATATAAAGTTGAACGACTATACACTCTACTAGCATACTTATCACTGCAAAACTTGTCCCATAAGGTGTCACCAACAATCAGCTCCCAACACGCTTTGGCCACAAAAGCGTCATTAATGCGGTGAGTATTCGACAAGCCAAGACCACCTTGTTCCATTGAGACCGCCACTCTGTCCCAACTAACCCAGGCCTTCCTGTGGCAATTGGCGCGATCCGCCCAAAGGAACTTAGATAACATAGCATCAAGGCGATTAGCAATACCATCCGGAATACCAATAGCAGTCGATGTGTACACCATAGTAGAAGCGAGAACATGTGCGATCAAAAGCTTCCTGCCCGCAAAAGATAACAGCCTGGATTTCCACGAGGCAATCTTGTGAGAAATCTTCTGAATAAGATATTCAAAGTCACATAACAGATTCCTTCCAACTCTAATCGGCACTCCCAAATATACAAAATTATCAACCACATTATCCATCTGAATAGTAGCGCCTATATCCACCTTAGTAGCCATGTCTTTGCTGCCAACAATACAAGAGGACTTCAACCTGTTAATCCGCTGGGCCGACGCTTTCTCATACATAGAGAGTAGATTATGGATCTCATCCATCGTGTTAGGAGTAGCATTCAAACAGACCATAATATCATCAGCATAACATAGAAATAAAGGAGGAGTCCCATTCCCCCTAGTATGAAATCTCGCCAGTCTTCGCAAATCCCCCATATGTGTAATCCGTCTGCATAGAATTTCTTCAAACATAATGAACAGAAAGGGAGATATCGCATTACCTTGTTTCAACCCTCTAAGAAAAGGGAAGAAACCTGCAGACTCGTCCCCAGTTGTAACTCTCGCCCAAGAATTAGAGAAGAAACTAATACATAACTCGATGAACTCCTTGATAAAACCAAACCTCGCCATGATCCGCTCTAGGACGTCCCACTTTATCTGGTCGTAAGCCTTAGACATATCAAGCTTAATCATGATGTTCGGCCTCTCACCCCCATAGTATATGTCATGCATCAACTCCTTCACCAACCTGACATGGTGAGTAATCTCCCTTCCTCTAATGAACGTCGCTTGCTCATCAGAAATCAGCGTCGGCATCAAGCAAACCATCCTGTTAGTGATAACTCGTGCAAGGATTCTCAACGCTACATTCTCTACATATATCGGGCGGAAGTCCTTCTCAAGGAGGGTCAGATCGTCATTCTTTGGAGTAAGAACAATACGGAAACAGAACAAGCTACGGTGACAATTCTATCTAAGGAAGAATGCCTCAGCGAGCCTCATAAAATCATCTCTGATGTACTCCCAAGCAGCAATGTAGAACGGAATAGTAAACCCATCAGGACCGGGAGCAGAAAACTTATCCATTTGGCACATAGTATCAAACACCTCGGATGCACTAGGAACATCAGTTAGAGACACATTATCATCTATAGACACAACCTTCGGTATACTAGCTAGGAACTCCTCCAAAACATCCTCATCATGATGTACCATCTCACTGTATGCATTCCTATAAAACTCAGCAGCACACGAAGCAATCTCCTTCGGGTCAGACACCCTGTCCCCCGATGGTAAAGTAATGCATCTAACTCTTCTATTCTTTCTACGAGACTTCACTACAGCATGGTAAAACTTTGAGTTGCGTTCACCGTCGTTTAATCATTGATTCTGGGACTTCTCTTTCCACACTTTCTCCTCCAAATCTAAAGCCTCTTGCAGCTCAAACTCCGCAATCCTCAAGGCAGTCTCATTGTCCATGCAAGGGTATTCATCAAAAGCATTTTGGGTAACGTGAACAACGTCCTCCAGATCTAGGATCTTTTGGGTCACGTCCCCAAAGGTCTTCCTGCTCCAAGACTTCAAAGCCTCTCTCACCCTCCTAATCTTATAGTAGAAGATATTCGACAGGTGCCATCCCTAGAATCATCCCAATTATCAGCAATGATCTTTAAGCACTCATCATGTTGAAGCCACGTCTGCATAAAAGCAAAGAAACACTTCTTTCTAGCAATAATCAAATTCCCAGACTTGTACAAGATCGGGCAGTGATCTGATACTCTATAGCGAGTAAGATGAATCGTACTGGAATCTAGTCTCAGAGCAGCCCAAGTATCATTTAACAGGATTCTATCAAGTCTCTCCCAAATAGTAGGTGTATTGTATTGTTTATTGACCCACGTAAATCTGCTTCCCTCAAACTGCGTCTCCTTAAAATATCTATTCTGGATGAAAGTGTTGAAGTCCACAATTTCCTGAAAGCTCCTGTTATTGCCCCCTCTCTTCTCCTGATCACTTCTAATGATATTAAAGTCACCTGCTAGAAGCCAGCTGCTATCACCAATGATGCCTGACATCTCAAGAACGTCATCCCAAAGAGAACGTCTGCATATGTAATTACAGCTCGTGTAAACCGCAGTAACAAAGAACATATTGCCACTATCATCAGTATATTTCATCGTCACATGCTGCCCATGACATTTCACAACCTTCGGTTTGAGAGTACTATCCGCATAGCACCAAATCTTTCCCCCTTCAGCTGAATGATCAGTCTCCCAATCCAGATTAACAATGTCCAGAAGTTCCTCAGCAACCCGAGCATGAAGAAAAGGTTTGAAGATACACACAATCCTGGGTTTATGCCTCCTGCATAACCAACCGAAGACCCTTCATTATTCGCAGCCCCCCTAATATTCCAGAATAGATAGTTTGAGTCCATGTACAGGCCTTAAGTCCATGTGACAACTATCCTTCCTCCATCAGAAATTCCTTTCTCTGTCATCCCAATCATCATAAACGAACGGAAGCTCACCTTCAGATAACCTTCTTCTATGAGTAGCTCTGTGTAGTATACCCATACGAACATGCTGATCCAGACGCTCCTCACGGATAAACTCCCCACGATATCTACCACTCTTCCTTATGAGTTCGTCACCCTCTTCCTCATGGCCTAGGTGTATATAGTCATGCAGACTTCTATCATGCAACATCTTCCTCGTACCATCTTCATCAAAGACTATCTTGTGTGGAGCTACTGGCTGTGTTGGATAGTAAATGTCCTCTACACTTGGTTCTGTCTGTGACATCATCTTCTTCTCCTTCTCACCGGTGTCTACATCATGAATCTCCACCATCTGTCCACCATTACTAATAGATTCTGATTCACATCCATTTCTATTGATAGACAACGCATTAATTGGTATGTCAAGGTCACGGCCAACCTCCGTCAATGAGAAGAGATTGGATCCAGGTTCTCCATGAGCTACCATCTGAAGGTGCACGTTTGACCTTCTATCCCCATATGTCAGAGTAATGTACTGAGGTATATCTTCATTGAACGCTTCAACAAGCACCGGTATACCAACAATGTCATCGGGTCCTCTCATCCATCCATAGGCCACAATCAATCTACCAAAACTATTCACAATGTTGTCTATCGCCTTGTCATCCCGGCATATAATAGGCATGTCTTCAATCCAGAACCAAATCGCCTCCTTTCTAGCACATCTTTCACCTTCCTCCATGCCATGCAGGCTAATATCAAAACCTTTGAACCCCATCACCTTAGCACTGGCAGCAGCCTGTGCTTCCTTCACGCTGCCGAAAAAGACGACGGCCTTGCACTTAGAAAACCAGTATAGATCTGTGGCATGCATCCACACATTCTTCAGGAAAGGAGATAGCTCCGTCCAAGATACCTGGGGTGGCCAACGTATCTCCACCGCCCTACACAAAGCTTGAGCCTTTCTTTTACGTTCCTCATCATCTGGCCCTAGGTCAACGGTTGTTCTTTTTGGAACATGCTGGGGTGCACCACGGGCAGGAATACCAACGTTCAGGGGTGGAAAGACAGTCCTCGACATGATATCTGGGGGTGAAGGATGACGGATGTTCATATTGACATTACATCTTTAGCAAGGTGACCCGGCCTGTGGCACTTGTAGCATACTTTCTCCTGATTGCACTACGATTGCTAGTGCCCCTTCTCCAAGCATCTATAGCACGTGTCCCATGGAACGCCAAACAAATATGCACGTCTATTATCATTGAAATCCTGTCTCAGGCTCGACCGATCTTCTTCAACCCGACGATTAGGGTTTGCTGTCATGCTTATGTTGACCACAGAAATGTTGCCCCTTCCATAGTGGTGCCGCTCCTCATCCACGCGTGGGACACAGACGATCGACACCAATCTATGATGGTGAGCCGTGTGGTTTTCCATATGCTCTCTTACCGCCGCTTGTGGAGTCGTATTTAGATGTCCTTTCGGGTTTCCAATCAGCAACGATGGATCATGTGCTTCTCCTCTGGTAGTTGATTCTCCTCCAAGCTCCGCCATGCTTACAACCGTTGAAGCCCTCAACTCCAGTTGGACCAACAACCTAATGTCAGGAATAATCTCGTCCACCTGCACTGCTTGCGCCACCAAGGTCGCTCTCCTATCAGTGACAGCCTCTCGGGTCCTACACCTCCCCCGACTCCCTTGGCTCCCACACCCAGAACGTTCCTCGCTCATCTACACCGCGGTACAGAAGACGTTAGACCACTGGGGGCGAAGTGCCACACCGGTGATTTGGGAAACGACGACGCCGCCGCCTCAAGATTGCCTCGGGATCCCCGCTAAACCCTACCGCCCCCGCAATTAAAAGTAGAACTTGAACCCAAAATGTGGATGCTCCTAGAGAGAGTTATTTAAGTTTGTATTTTATGAAATAATGTGCATATTGATGATTGATAGACCTAAGATTCGATATTAGGTGATGTGTCACGCGCCCCTTTGATTGAGGGCGGGTCGTGTGTCCAGATCTTGGCCATTTGTGGCTAATCTAGTGGCTGGGAGTGCTGACTTAAGTGAGCCACAGATCACGTTTTAGACAGGGTCCCTTGTAACCATTGGAGATTCAACAACAATCAGATTATCCCCAAGCTCCAGATCATGAGGAGTCTTGGAGGAGTGAGGCGTGCAAGCACCCACACCACCACGATCTCTAAACGTGCGTCGAATGGAAGAGGTGACTGAGCAGTTAAGATCGACTCATCGAGGACTAGTATACGACCCTTTACATGTGCTTATTGGTAAACAGACGAGAGAGAACCATCTCATCCTTTCCACTATTTCTCCATTGCGGAGAGCAGCTTGGGTGTAGGAGAGAAATACAGAGACAGAAGGGGCAATGAATAAGTGGAGACCAGAGGAATATAAGAGAGAGGAAAGGAAGATTGAGGTGTGAGGAGACGATTGCAGGATTTTGTGTGCCCTGCGATGGCATTTCCATGGCCAACCAGCACCACTTCAAGCGGAGAAGAAGGTGGTGCTTGGGACTTGGGAACAATGCTCCTCGCTGCAAATGAAGGTTCTATGTCAGTTTCTAGAGGAGTTCTGAAGCTTTTGGAGGTACAAGATGTGAGGATGAGGGCAGGTGGCTCATTTTCCCACTTCTTCCACCACCATGGAAGCGGGCATGGCTACTGAGCTTGTGGACGTCGATATCCACAGCCGAATCCCAGAAACTGAGGAGTCGTACAGGTCCTCATGGAAACCCTAAATCTTATGGCATCATGAGGAGATTGCAAGGAATACCAGGAGGCAGAGGATCCCTCACTGAGGTCTGATCCAGCGGTGGCGCCCTACGGAAATGGAGAAGAGTTTGTTATACGTGAGAAACTAGAGAAGAAGAGGCGGACTGGGCCCAGTTACCTGACGAACGAACTAAAGAAATCAGATCGGTCTGCGCTAGTTAACTCATGGTCCAGCTACGCTAAATTGGTCGGATCAAGCAAAGGAGCAGCGCACCCTTGAAGCCACGCGTCGACTGGAAATTGTCCCAAAAAGGTAAACCATTCAGTATAATTCATAGTAATTCGCTCGAATATCAGAAAAATGTAAACAAAGTATCCAAATTCCCAAAAAAATGAGTAGAATAACATGGTACCATAAAATCAGTGTTTTGATGCACTAATGTTAGGAATATTGTGTATGTTGTAAAATTCTTATATTGTTTGGTATAAATAGTAAATGATGGCCTAAAATTATGAGAACTTGTTTATAAATCATAAATCATGTTTTTAGTCCATATAAGGTCAGTAATCATGATGTTGATGCATGAAATCATGTAATTTTCTTAGAATGTCTATTTAGGGTTAATAACCCTAAATAAAATGCAATAAATGCACACATGCTCAATAAATGACGAAGTTCATAGAGTAAGCTCATATCAGTATATGGAACCCCAGTTTTAATTATGAGATCATAAAGATGAATAGAATCCATGTTATATGAAGATGAATCTTAATACATGTTATAAAACCCTAATCTAGGTTAATGATGTAACCTAGGGTTAATATGTGCACAAAAAGGATATGGAACCTAATGTTCAGATGATGAACTTTGATAATGAGATGTAATCTAGAAAATGGCATGAGTGAGATAATTATAAGATAAGAATACAAGTAATGATACACACATCCTAATGAACTAATAGAAACTCTAATGAACACGATTAGGGTTAAGATGAGATGTAAGATGATGTGAACCTGATGATAGTATATGATCTTGTCTTGATCAGGTTTAACAAAGTTATAATTCATATGAGGATATGATGATTAGGTATGTCTCTTGATCAAGGTACGTCATTACCTCTTACTTGGATTATTATACATTATGCTTGTGTTATATGGTAGTAAAGACTTGGCATATGGTATTGATTGAAATGATTGTCTTGTAAGATATGTTTCTTGAATTTCCATATGTATTGCTATGAATATAACAAAAATAATATATTTGTTCCATTATATGAAAGCACCAACTCTATGGTAGTGTGCTTGGAAGTGACTGAACTCTTTGGTAGTGGTCACATTGTACATATGGAAGCACCAACTCTTTGGTAGTGTGCATGGACCCAACTCTTTGGTAGTGGTCACATTGTACATATGATCCAACTCTTTGGTAGGGATCATAAAGGCCTTAATGCATTCAACCTTCAGCGGTCAATGCATGGATGATATAATGGAAAATGTGTTTAAAATATGTGTTCTCTTTTATTGATGAATATCTTTGTGCAAGTATACACTTTTCTTATATTTCTTTTTAACTACCAAGTATTAGTTTTATCTTATTGCCAAGATATGATGAGAGGTAAATAAAAGACATGTAGGCGTACTCAGTACAATATTCTTGAATATTGTGTTGATGTGTACCGCATGTAATCTTTTGTTTAGGTTGTGGAAATATGATCTTGAAGATCCAGAATAGTGAGAGTTGTGTGGCGAGCTGATGTACAGGTGGACCTGTTGTCTTAAGATCCTATAGTTTAGATGTAGTACATGTATATGTATAATTTGTCTATTCAATATGTAATATCAAATGTTGTAACAATTCATGTTGTAATTATATGTTGAATTGTGAACATGTGTTGTGGTTTGTTTATTGTTCATGTGCATGTGCTATTGATTGTTTCCTTCTGACCCCCCTGATTTCCTTCTTCTTAGCCTAGTGTGCGGTGTTTAAATTGAGATTCTCGCTGAGGTGAGGTTTCAATTTAGATGTCACACATCAGATTAAGTTTTAGAAAATCTGAGGATGTCATAGGTGGTATCAGAGCATGAACAATAGCAAAGCCTTACATTTACTCATTATGCAACTCAAAACTAAAGAAACTTGAACTTAATAATCTTTAGGGTTAGATTAGTCGTCTTTTAGAGACTAGATCTGACAGCCTCTAGGTTAGCACCTAGATGTCTGAGAACTAGGTCTAGACTGGTGCTTGTTGTATAGCAAGTTCTTAGATGTCATTCTTTCCTTATAATGCAGTGGTATGGGACATTGCATTATTTGGAAATAACATGCATCAACGGAAGAGAAACCCTAGATATATTGCGCATGTTGTATAGAGTAGCTACACTATTCTACCCCTTGTTCTCACCCTTTTCATTAGTTTTCATGACACTGTACTCTCTACTATGTGTGGGACACTCATTGTCAGGATTTGGTTTTTGATTCCAAACGGATCGAACCTCGATAGTTTTCTCTGACACTTTTTTTATCAGAGAAAAACTATATAATATTTTATTATGTATATGTATTACAAAAATGTGCCCCCACACATGTACGAGTAGGAGGTGGTCATGCAACCTAAGTGAAAGTGAATGACATCAGTCTAGAAGAGAGAATAGTTCTAGATTGGATGTCTAGAGCCTTGTTGGAATATATGATAGATGGAATAGATGAAATAAGATTTGATGTAAGTCTTATATAGATGACATAAGATGGTTATGATGATTCATGTTTGTTTTTTAGGACTTAAGTTAAATTTGGAGGATCTGAGATGAGCTTTGATGATGCAAGTAACTAGGCTTTTATGAGATATGTTAAGCTGAGACAAAGATGAGAGTCAGCATGAGCCTCAAGTTCTTTTAAGAAGGAGGACCTCTAGTGTTAGGACTAGTTTCAAGGTTAACTCTAGAGAGAGTGAGACCCACAAGGAGAAGGTCAGAGAACCTAGACTCTAATATATGAGAATTCTGAGAATATGTGTTATGATATGTGCTAAACTAGACTACTCCTAAGTGAACGAGTTGAGTTTCTCTATGCATGATTCCTATAGTCACGTTGAACCCTATATGTCCTTCGGAGAACCAAACCCTAGAGACAAAGAGAGGCTAGATATATGTGCATGTGAGTATGAATATGAGTGCCTACCATCTGGGTGAAGGAGACCCTGGAGGAGGTAGCTATGTTAGCTTCTGAGAAGCATCATGCTCAGGTTGGTTGTTTCCCATATAGGAATCTAGTGGTGTGTATATAATAGGAAGAGAGTTTAGAAATAGTTTTAATGGGTATAGAGTTGATAAGTGTATGTCATAGCATGTTTTGGTTTGTGCTTACATGGTTGGAGCTTGTAAGGCTATCAATAGTGCTAATGAGGTAGGCCTGATAACCCTAGACTAATAGAGGGAAGATAAATTTTGTGATTATGAGATACTCATTGAGCTGAGTTAGCTCAGAGAGACTGAACATGGCATTACCCTCATGATATGGGTCAGGGGAACCTCAGTTGGACAAAATGAAGTTTGATATATGTTTGACAAGCCACTCACATAAGTTTGTTTAGCACATGATATAATAGATGTAAGGATGTGAACTAATCTCGAGACACGATATATAGACATTATATGATGAAAACCTAGAGATGGTTTAATTGATATCAATGTATAAATGGTTAACCACATACATGTATAATTATGATAATGTGATATTATTGGTTAATCTTGTGATAAATTCACTAGTAAATGTTGCAATTTATTATGAACAATGAAATAAGATCATTCGAATGGCCATGTTACATGAGGTGTTAATCTTAGTGCTTAAAAAAATAGCGTTGATAGTTAGCATAACATAATGTTTATGAAACCTTGATATGATCTATATGGATAAAGTGGGTTAACTTAGTTAACTCCTTTCTAAAAGGCATATGTTAATGATGAACATGTTCTAACAATGAGCTAAATAAAATGTTGATGACACCTTTATGTAATGGGATAACGTTAGTTAACTCCTTTAGAACATTTTAATATGATGTGGGAACCCTTATGCATGGGTAAAGATAAGGATGAAACCCTAACATATGAGACATGTCATGACATAATCAGAGTTTCTAAACCCTTGTTTCAATCTTTATGAAGGGGTGATTCACCTTAGATGTTTTAAAACCTCCTAATAGTGCTTGGCTATAATCATGGGGCTTCTGTTTGTGTATATGTTTCACCTTAAGTGGTGCCCTACATATGGATGAATATCTCTTTGTTTTCCTTGGAGTAAGAGTATGGTTTACTTTCGAGGACGAAAGTTCCTTTAAGTTGTATATGATGTGAAAGACTTGATTTTTGGGCTTAATTTTGAGGAAGAAATTTCTTTTAAGGTGTGTAGGATGTGATGGAGTGGATTTTTGAAATCCATAAATCTCCAATAACATATTAGAATCCATATCTTGAGTTATAATGAGAGTTCTAAGTGTTTTAGTAAAGTTTGAATGTTGATTGAGATTTATATAATGATTAAGATCCATAAGTTTATGCTTTTTTGAGGAATTTAATTGAATGGTATAATAGAGGATTTTGGTCACCAAATTTGAGTATAGAAGGTATCGAGAGGTAAAGAAGCTATGGTTAAAATTTGGTGGCATTTGGATGCTCCTAGAGAGAGTTATTTAAGTTTGTATTTTATATAATTTGAAAATTTTGATGACATTCAAGTAGGCCTTTAATTAATTATCACTCCCACTATTTTATTAAAATTGATCTCCCCCACACATCAATTTAGAAGATTTCAGCATACAACTTTTAGTGAACCAAGATCTAAAATGATTCAATTATTATCTGGCTAACATCAGTGTCCATAATCAATCATCAAGGTAGGCAACTTTTGTCAATTGCATTTTATGCAATTCTTGGATAGATAATATGCGCAACTCCTTGCCATAGTCATTTGCATGATTCAAGGTGCTTAGTCTAATTAATGACACCCAGTTAATCCTGACCCAAAAGCCAACATGATAGAATATGCACCTTGCTTAGGAAGAACCTACATATCTACCATCACACCTCCATGAGATGGATGGTGTGTCGTGCTTTGGCGTAACCACATTTGGTAAATCAAGATTTTCATGTGTATTTAAAATGTAAAGCATCTTAGACTTAATATGTTATTGAGGGAGTTGGTATTTATGTATACATATATATTATCCAATCACCACATATATATAATATGTATCATATATATGCTATATCCTACAAATAAAACATGAAATAAACATAAGTGATGGTTATTGCCATTATATTGTAGTTCCTTTGAGGCACAAGTAATTACTACCACCTATGGTCTAAATCTCATGTAGAAACCTATCATTTATGAAGATATTTGATTGCAAATATGGATTGATCGGTTCAACCTTTAAAAATATCAGCTCGCCTTCTGGTTGGTCAGTTGGTCGTCACACTGTTAATCTGCTCCACCATCTTCTAGATCCTCCAGTCGATTGGTTAGGGCCACCAGCCGATTGTTTTAGCTTGTCCTCCTCAATCCTCTTCGATCTTCCAGCCAGTCAACTCACCTTCGAGACAGTCAGTTGGTTTGGTGTTGATCATCTTCTTATTTATTGTAACAAAAAATTAAACTATTCTAATTTTGTTACATATTAAATTATTAAAGGTGAAATCTTACATTTGATGGGATCATAGGTAGGAGAGAATAATACTTTTATAATTGGAAGATAAGGTAGAGGCTCAATATGCAAACTGATTATAAAAAGGAATAACCAACCACACAACCATGCATAGATATATATAGGGTTATTGTCCATAAGTAGGGTTCTCATCCATCATCAAAACTTGCATTTATGGCGACACATGTAAATTGCATATATATATATATATATATATATATATATATATATATATATATATATATATATATATATATATATATATATATATATATATATATCAATTTGGGATTTTATGTGGTGTTTAGTCAAATATGCACATTAATCATTTTAGGTATTCACATTGTATGCAATAAATAAATGATGAAAACCAAAAAAATTGATCCTATTGATTATCCCAAAACATAGTAGATTGACATGGATTTGACACCATTGTAGGGAAATATGGAGATAAAATTGGCAGCAAAAATAAAACATTAACAGCCATATTCCTTTTAAACCAATGGATTGTGTCAATAACTATGTAATGGGAAGGATGTTTTAGATGATATACCTGATCCTGGAGCAAATCCAACGACAATCTCCACATTGTTGCGCACGCCCTTTCTTTAAGTCGCACTCAAACACATCAGCATCAGCTCACGGTTGATCACCATAGATAGCAGTTAGACGTTGTCCTCCTAGAGGGAAACACTCCATGCCTAGAGTAGTCTACACAGACCACCGGGAACTCTTGTCGTTCTAGAAGAATGGACAACAAGGAGTTGTCTCTTCACATTGGTGTACTAGTCACCAACTTGCTCTACCACAATTGTTCTCTCGTGCTATCCCTCCCTCTTTTAGGAAGGATTTTCTTGAGTTCTCTCGGTTACCTAAACAAGAGAAGACAAACAATTGTCAAAAGAAATTGATTTGTACCTCTATGAAGTCCCCAATACTCCAATATTTATAGGAGGGAGAGGGTCAAGGTTCCCAGTCTATTTGAGAGAGGAAGGCACCAGAATTTCATGAATTTTCACAACCTGATAGAGGCAAAATGATCGTTTGATAGGTGAATCAATTGGTTGGCATGTGAGCCAATTAGTATTTCATCGTGTTTCCTAATTACAACTTTATTGGAAATTCTAATCCAATTAAAGAACAAGATGATGTCAACACTAATCCTTGATACAATCAAATTGATCCATAAACCGGGTAGTTCATCTCATGAACCGGTTGTCTAGCAACCTTGAGGTGACCAGTTCACTAGATGAATTGGTCGATTCATGCCTTAGTTCATCCAAAATTCAGCCAATGCAATTTACAATCAACCTAACACTCCAACTGGTCGGTTCAACACTTGAATCGGCCGATTCAAAGTCCAATCAATCAAGTGTTGCTTAAATCGAATACCTAAACACTTTATTAATCATTTTCATTATCATTCATGAATAAAATCCTATTCCAAGTGAATTCTTTGTGCGTGACCATATAGGTTCCATATTACATTGGCAGTGAATGTCCATAACCATTTTATGTCATCACAAGTAAAGATCAGCGTCTAGTGACACATCATTGCTACCCTAGTAAATGGAAAGTTGGAGAACAACTTCAACCTACAATATGAGATTGGTTTTATAGTGTTTGTATAATTCCTTTTTCACTAATATCTAGATTGAACTCGAGGCATGTAATTGTCATCCTCTCAAATTATTCAATCCATGTTCCTTGAATTGGAGTAGACTGTCTGAGATATATGTTATCTCAATATCTGTAATGACCCTAAACTGGGTTTTGGGATAACCCTAGATGTTTTACCTAAGTAATATGATTAAAACCTTGTCTTTATATTTTGAAAAGTAATTAATACTTACGGAGAGTTTAAGTTTCAAGTTTGGTCATATGTGAATGTTCTTTGAGCAATATTTGCTTATTTTGGACCAAAGTGAAAATTACCCAAGATAAGGAATTATCTTGAAATATGTCACATAATGGGTGTCCCTTAGTACTTTATACCCATAAGAGAGATTATTATGCTAAGGGGCACCTTATGGAAAGCCTAAATTCCAAGTTGAGCTTGTATGGTTGATGCTTGTGCTTTATGTGCTAGTTTTGGTGTAACTTGCAATTTACCCAATATATGAGGTTTATATGCAAATTACCACTGCTACAGTGTTCCTACTCTCTCTTAGTATCATATAGAGGAAATATATAGAAGGGTTTGCCTTTTTTGAGTCTTGGTTGAGTGAAAATACTCTTGGTGATGTTAGAACCATAGAAAGTTGAGTACCTTGAACCATAGAAGAGGTTGTGTCAAGTTGTGAAGGGTATATGGGAGTTCCTATCAGTTTATAAACCATAGGAGATGTCCCCTATTGGTTTTTCAACCTTTGTAAGCATTCATGTCGGGCTAAGAACCTCAAATAGGTGAAGCCTGTCTATTTGAGACTTCCTTGCAAAAGTAGTATCAGTGTGTACACAAAGTGGTGACAAGTTGTGATATCTTGTCAAGGAAGCTACCCATTATCTGATACCTTACCTTTGGATTATCCACTAGAGTTTTACATGTTAAGATAAATGAATTTTCATGGTGTCACCATGCATGGACACTTGTCACCCATGTACATATGGTAATGACACCTTGCATATACTCTCTTTAATGAGCCTCAACTATATATACTCCTCTTTTCACCTCCTAGTAAAACTTTTGACTTCTTTACCATCTCTTTCTTGGTGGAAGACCCTAGGAGATCAAGGAGAAGAGGAAGACCGAGCAACTTGACCAAGGTAAAACCATGATTATCTCCTACCTTGGATGGGCTATGCTTCTCGAACCATGATTCTTTCTTTCTTTCCTTCTTAACCAAGTTCCTTACTATGGCATCACCTTTCATGTAAAGGTGTTATGATCAAGACTTGGACTCTTGATAAGTCATCTTCAACCTTGTGAATGTGGATCTTGAAAGCTTGAAGCTTTAGTGGTGACTTTGTGGTGGGTTATATAACTTGAATTCGAGTTTCTTATTATGCACCTTTTATCAGGTAGTACTTGATGATTCCTTCTTTACTTTGAATTTTCTTAATTGGATGATGGTTCTATGAGCTCTAATGAATATGTGGGGCTTCTATCAATGAACTAGAGTTGTGATGGATGAAATTCTAGAGCTTGAAGATGATGAAACCAATATTCACAAACCGATATTAGTTTGTGGGGAAACCCTAGCTCGATAGATAAGTAAATGAGTGTAAACTGATATACATGAGTCCCTAATCCCTACTATAGGTTTGTACATGAGTAGTATTGTTGTCCTTGCAATTGTCTAACCTATCACTTAAGGTTAAGAATAGGGTAGGTTGATATCTTGAAGGTAGCTAAAGTCAATACACACTTTCACTATGATATTGATGCTTATGATGAATTGTGATGCCCTGAAATGGTATGTTGATAAACCGATTTGTCTCAATAGCATTACCTCATCATGACCAAGAGAGGTATAGTGAAGAAAGATCATGTAATCATGTTTCCTTGGATTGAGTATGGTGGTTTATATGGCTAACCCAAATCCCATATAACTCAAACCCTAGAGATCAATACACTAATTGGTAGTGTGGCTGATACCCTAGTTGGATGAAAGGCCAATACACTAATTGGTAGTGTGGTTGATACCCTAGTTGCATTAGAGACCGATACACTAATTCATAGTGTGGGTGATACCCTAGTTGGATGAGAGGATGATACACTAGTTAATGGTGTAATTAATATATTAGTAGATTGAGTGGTTGATACCCTAAGTAGATGGTGTGGCCGATATACATAATAGGTTGATATGGCCGATACATAATGAGATGTTATGTCTGATACATAAGAGATGTTATGGCCGATACATAATGAAATGTTATGTCTGATACATAAATGAGATAGGGTGGCCGATACCCTAAAGCATACTATAGCTGATATACCTTCTCAAGCATCTCTAAAATTATACCAATTGACATGCTTTGGAAGATACAAGTAACGGTACTTTAGCCATCACAAACACGTGTATCTAGGCCGACACAAGGTGTAACATGTAGGCTGATACACCTAAGCTAGCACACCTTAATGAGTGTAGGCCGATACACCTTGAATATAATCAATGGATACACTTAAAAGTAATGATAATAATATACTTTGAAAAGAGTAGGCTAGTATACCCTAAAGAGGGTCAAGGAAATATAACAAGTTAAAGTTGAATCTAATATCCTAGTAAGGATGAAAGAGAAACTTATAATACTTATATTAGATAGGTAATACCTTATGTTGATAATCAATTAATGATAATTGATGACAGTAATCAAGTATGACTGAATACTTATAGTAATGAATTAAACTCCTAGATGTGAGGGGTTATGAATTAGGGTTTGGTTGTTGAATAAAACCCTAAAGACCCTAATGGATTACAATAAAATTCCTAACCCTAATTATGAAAGGGTTGTGACTAGATTGATAGATTATTTGTCATACAATTGAATGTAAAGATAATAATATAAGCTCCTAAGAATGTGGAGTTGTGATCTAGGTGTGATGATTGAATATAACCCTAGAAACCCTAGTCAAGCCCTAACCCTAATCACAAAAGGGAATGTAACTGGAAATGGCATGATAATAATATTTAGTTGTTACCATGAATGCCTTATGATTATAGCAAAGTAAGGGCTATAGTGGTTAAAATCTATTATAGATTGATTATGCCTCATGAGACCTATGGAATAATAGTTTCACAGAAAGGATGTATATAGGTTTGGTGATCTGTAAAAAACATAATTGCCTACAAGGTGATGTGTCAATCAAATGGCGAGTTTAAGGGATTGATGTCCCATGATGAAAATGATCGAGTAACACAGAGGTGTTCTAACTATTAAAGAATATCAGACAAAATAGTATACCTTTCATTTTATTATATTGGCAAATTCATTAAGGGATTATTCTTTTATAGCATGGTGCTGACATTTAATTGATATCACTTTTATCATGAAACCCTAATTATGCAAATGTAATGAGATAATAAGCATATCCAAATATGGATTATGATAATGTGACATTATATAGATTGAATGGGCCTTGTGAGACATGTAAAATACTTGAACAACATATATAATTTTATTTATAGGTCTTATGATTTAGTGCTAGTTATTTCCTAATGAGAGGTGACATTATTCAATAATGAACTAAAAAGATTGAAACCATGTAGTATTTGATAATCAAGTATCTGGGTCTAATGACCTAGAGATGATTGTTGTTCGGTAAGAGGTGACATTGTTCAAATATGAACTAAGGGTTTGATACCCAATCATATAATCATGGTAATGATAGTGTTGAAGGGATGAAACTCCCAATAATGTGTGCAGGGGATTGAGATCCCGTGATAAGAATAACAAGATATATTCCAAATGATACAAGATTTCTTGAAAGATATGTTACACATTTTTATGTAGCATTTATTTACAATTCATGCTTGTAACTTGATTGATGCTAAAAGATGTTGTAATGCACTTAATCTATCAAGTAAACTAATAATGTAGTTGTCATGGCCACAAATCCATTCGGCGTCAGGATTTACTTAATGGTGAAATGAGTTTAACTCGGAGCGCATATTGTTAAATATGTGGGGTACAAATTGTATCATGAATCCATAGGATTGGTTGAGAGCCATTTCCAAAAAGAGTGTGGTCAAGGCCGTAGCTCCAATACAAAACAAGAGAATGGCTACAGGCCATGACTCAATATATATAAGTGTGATTGACTGAAGGTCATACCCTGAACAGAGAACATGCTACACGATGTATCTCTATAGTGAAGAGCATCTATATGCCAGGCTAGATACAATGCAGATTGACTCAAATGTCACTGGCACTCTTGTACTGACTGAGGAAGATGAGGTCACAGATTTAAGTTCTTTCATAGACCTATATGGCACTGATGCTAGCTTCTCTATGGTCAGTTGGAGATGAAAGGTATATTCCCATCTCTGCAGGGAATAAGATGGATTGTTTTAAAGATGTAATCAGTCGTGTAGTGTATTTGTTTAAGGATCAAATATGGAAACATTGGTTGAAACCTTGCTTTGCTTTTATATTGTTTAGCTTGTAACAATTATATATGTTCTTCACACTCCTTTTAAAAGTGATTTAATGATCTATTGCTCAGTTAGAGATAATCAAACTAATGAGATACTAAGATTGTTCTATCATGTATATGATCAACAATTATACATGTTTAATGCAATAAAGGTTTCTTCAGCACTCTTTTATAAAAGTTTAACTGTGATAATAATAATGTTGGCCTAGAGTTATATCTCTTGTTGGGAGTTGTTGTCTCACCCTGTGGGTTCCACAACTTTTTCAGTGGACGTGCATGTAGCGACCATCACCAAACTGGTAGCCAAAACATCACTAATAATGTGGAATAATCATAAACAACGGATTAACAAAAATCACTAAAAATTTAAAACCATCTTGCAAAGTGATCCATTTCCTAGAAAACTCTTAATGAAAGAACCAAAACTTTATATACACCATGATTCACATTGTACATCCACTATATCATCTCATCTCAAGGATAACACATAACAGTTGCTTTGTCAAAACATATACTAAAGCAACATAAAAACTCAAGGCATACAAGCCAAAATCTCATATTGTTTATAAAAACATCACGTACTAAATCCAAGGACCTCAGAGTATAGAGACAACATATAGGACTTCTATCTACAAGACACGACAGACAGTACACTCAACTTGAGTTGTTACTGTTGTCCCTGTTGTTGCTATACTTCCTCTATAGAATGGTCTCTACCTCCTCGTGCACGTCTACCTAAAATTTTTGGATCCTACGGGGTGAGACAATTGTCCCAGTGAGAGATATAAGTCTCTGCCAACAATGTTATTATCATAGGTAAACAATATAAAACTTAGCAGAGGTTCTTTTATATTAATAAGCAGGGTTAATCTCTGTGGATAAGCAAATTAGAACATTTCCTATCTTTTTAAAGAATTATAACTGTCTATGATAGAGAAGTAAATCATCTATTCACTTAATAAGGAATATGAAAGACAGGTATATCGTTTACCCATCATACTATACCAACATCTCAAGCTTAGCATGTGATACTATTATCATGGTACAAATCATTCTCATTCTTATCTGTTGGCCTTAGCCAATCTTCTAGCTAGGTATTGGATTGTACTAATCATGTGAATATACATCATTATGCTCCAGCTATATACCAATCTTGTAAGAGTACATCCAGGTATTGGATTGTACAAATCTTGTGAGAGTACGGCCATGTATTGGAATGTACCAAACCTGTGAAATTACATCTAGGTATTAGATTATACCAATCCTGTGATATTATAACCAGGTATTGGATTATACCAATCCTGTCAGATTACAACCAGGTATTGGATTATACCAATCCTATGAGATTACAGCCAGGTATTGGTTTATACCAATCCGGTGAGATCATAATGAGAGTACAACCATGTATTGGATTGTACCAAACCTATGTGATTACTGCCATGTATTGGATTATACCAATCCTGTGAGATTATGGCCACATTACTAAGGATCCCATAGTAGTTAGGATACCTTTATTTTTCCCCTTCACTTTCATCATGGGATATCAATCCCTTGAACTCATCATTGATAACCACATCACCTTTACTAGGATTATACCTTGGCCAAGCCATCATACCCATTCACATCCTTTATGTGATACAAGTGTTACTCATATCTCATTTAAACATATTCAAAACACTATATCCCTTATTTGGCTATCACTGCAATGCATGTATGACCAAGATTTCCTTATTATCCTTATAACCATTTATTATTATTATTATGTTATGGGGTTTCCATTTCCTTATTTTATTTTGAACATTACCATCTCTTACATCAATATCTAGATCATGGGACTTTTATAAACATCTTGTCACCACTCACTAAGTAACATCTATTTCTAGGTCATACGACCTATACAACATTGTACTCGTTATGCAAGTACTCCATATGGCTGACAAGGCCCATTAAACATCTTGTTACCTCTCACTAGGCAACAGCTATTCACATGGCTCACAAGGCACATTAAACATCTTGTCACCTCTCACTAGGCAACACCCATCTACTGGTCATAAGACCTATACAACATTATACTTGATATACAAGTATTTCACATGACTCATTAGGAACATTAAACATCTTGTCACCTCTCACTAGGCAACACCCATCTCTAGGTCATAAGACATATACAACATTATACTTGTTATACAAGTATTTCACATGGCTCACAAGGCCCATTAATTCATATTATATGAAACATCATATTTCACACTTAGCTATACTCATTATCTCATGATACTGGCATGGTTAGTATTTAATAATAACAACATTATCAAATACATATCATTACCATGCAATACATGAGAAATACAATCTTCCCATCATTGGGGATAGGGTTTTCCCTCTATTATCTGTTTATGGTTTCAAATCATATCATTACCCTTCATTAGGGTTAGGGTTTTCCTTCATCAACTAATTTAGGGTTTCAAATCATCTCAACACCCATTATTAGGGTTAAGATTTACTCTTATCAACCAATTAGGGTTTCAAGATTTCATCATAAAGGATTAAGCCCTAATTCATACTCCATTCAACATAGGAGTATTAACATATACTCATAATTAACATTCCAGTCTTAGTTTCTTTCTCATCCTCACTAGGATTTTGATTGCACTATACTTTTATTAAGTTGGATTAATTCTACTTTTAAGGTATGTTAGCTCATAATTATGCAATTTCATTAAACTCATTACCTTTTTAATGTTGCATTTTACACAACATATATCACTTAGTCAAATACATTGGATTGAAGCATACCTATGATATCAGGTATCGTGGTGTATATATATTCTATCATATTGTGTTTGTGATACATCCTTCACATCATATTGTGTATCCATATCGGGCATGTGGTGTAACCACATCATCATATCGTGTTTAGGGTGTATCCCCTAACACCATAACGTGTATCCAACACAAGTTGGCTATCACTTATCTCTTATCATCTCAAGCTAACCTCATATCGTGTATAAGCTAGATGCTTGACCTCATATCGGGTACTTGGATATATTTGGTACCATATCGTTCACAAGGTGTGCACCATATCGTGCATGTAGTATATGTCTCATCATGGTATCGTTTTAGTATCCATATGGAGTTCCCATATTGGGTTGGTATATCGGGCTGGCATATTGGGTAACATATCGGGTTACCATGTAGGGTAGACCATTATGCCCATATTCTTTCATTCCTTCCAAGGATTAGTTTTATCATATAATTGCATGACAAGATAGATATCTAGTTGAACTCTTTCACAACAATCCATTACATAAAAGGATAGGGGTATGGGTTCAAAAGCATATCGGATTTCACTTCCTCATCTAGGTTTTCCAACTTCATATGGGTTAGGGTGTACTATATCATGCAATAGGTATATACTTGACTTTATATTGTGCACACGTTGTGTATAGGTATCACTCATATCGATAATGACATATTCCTTGTGACAGAGTGAGTTTTTATATATATGTTATTTAGTTTCTCTCTCCTACAATTTAATTATTCCAATTATGCCCTCAATCATCTCTCTCACTAAATTGATTAAATGGCGATAAGATCACCCATAATAATACATAAAGTCAATAATACAAACATTATGACATTTAGTCAATTGACATAGTCAATAATCAAATTTTGATTCCAATCTTGCACCATAGCTACATCATAGCATTATAAAGTTATGCCTAAATCTCATTACAATCAGATTTACCAATTTAGAGTTATTTACATTTGAAAATTTTGTGTATTATGTCACCAAATATAGTCTAGGATCTAGGTTTTCGATTAAATTGGTCAAATTTTGTCACGCGTCCCATCCTTTTTGCTTTGGTGCGGTCCCCTCACTGGGATTTGATCCCAGCCGTCTGATTAGATGGACAGTGATTCACGCAGGATCCGAGGGTGAAGACTTCGTCTTCTACCTCCTAAAGACCCGGTCTCCGCCTAAAGAAGAACATCCGACCTTCCAACGGCCCTAGTGCCCGAACCTCACCTCCTCCTCCCGAGATAGTTGGAGGACGACTCCCTCTCACCTGAGCGAGCCCAACGGTGGTGACCACGTCACCTAACTCCCTCGGATCAGGGAGAACGATCCCCCGCTTTTCCGCACCTCTCACTGGTGGTGGCGCAAATATTAGGGCTTAGCCCTCTACACCACCTCGCATCTATTTAAGACCCCCAAAATCTTCTCCAACCTTCCATTAATATCTCTGCACTACCAATTTCCACCGAGACTTGCCCCTTTTCCCCGAACTCAAGCGAGCTCCACCTCACCTTTCTCGACTTCCCCCTCGCTCCAGAAGCTCCCTCCATCCAATTGATCGTTGCTATACCATCCGGGGACCTCGGCGAGTCGAGGAGCACCTTCAGTTGGTGTCGTGGAGGTCCAGAGCCTCGGGTCGACAAGCCTCGTAGCTGAGCTCCAAAAGCTCCATCGCCGGTGAGGTTGGAGCCATCTCAGAGCTGTGGGAAGATCGCAAGCGCATCAGCAGACCTCCGTGAAGCTTTTGACTCCCTCAATCCAACCCAAGGGCAGGTAAACCTCAACTCCACTCTTCGAGCGTTTTTCAACCTGGTTTGATCAGAATAGGATGCCTGGACCACCTCCGATCGAGCTGTTGAGCTCACCAAACTCGGGGGAACCCCACGAAGAGGATCCACCCATCCTCACACTCCCAGACACCTCCTAACCAGCCCAAGCTGCTTCCACTTTTCTTCTATTCTGTTGCCCGACCATCGCTAATGCCAAGCGCGTGAGGAAGACAATCGAGGAGGCGGAGTTACTAATCTGCCCTAACCCATCGGGATGTTATGCACCCCCCAAGGGCATTTATGTCTTTTACCCCAGCCTTGACCCGATTGACCGAGGATGGCTCGCGGGTTAAGGAGAGGATCCTCTTAGCTGGATCCCTCTTCTGATCCGCGAGACCAGCAACCCCTTTTCCTTTTATTTCGTTCGTTTATTTCCTTAGAAATTGTCTGATTGGTCACATTTTAGAAAAACCCTAGAAAATGATAGGAATATTGAAACATATCAAACCTATATATCATTTTCATCATAAAAATGCAATAAATTTAAATAAAATATTGTTAGGTCCTAGATCTGATTCCTTCTCTAAAAATATGGCCTACATACCTAATGACCCCTTTAATATTTATATATTGTGTAATAATGGTCATTACTGATTTCCAAATATGCCTTGGGAACAGATTAAACCCTAATTAGGGTCCTGATCATCATGTCACTCGAAATCCTATCTAAGAAGGATAGTTGATTCAATAAGGGAGAAAAACCCTAATTTTCATATTTCACTCTTCATAATGTGTACCTTAATACATTTTTATGTCAAACAATTAATTGCCCTTGAATGACATTGATTAACCCTAATATCAGACCCCAACTCTGAATCATATGTATCCTAAGTGGTATCCCAAATAACCTAAACCCTAATTATAATAATAATAATTAATGTTGATTAATGAGAAACTATGGTGACTTTAGGGTTTTGCTATCTTTCAGGGTGATCTATTATCCTTCCCATAACCTAGGACTTGTGGAATCCAGATCTGAGATTTAAAGGAACGTGGATATAATTATATGACTAGATTTGATGGATGTTAATATATGTGTACTTGCTTGTGTGTATTTGAAATACATTACTGGATGTAGATGTTGATGTATGTATATTGACAATTTCTGCCTTCAACGATTAAGAATATGAATGAACAAGAAAAATGAAATGTAGTTACTAGTGGTGCTCATTAATCTCTCTATTAGAGAGGGAAGGTATTAATGTTAACTACCACCTCCCTAATGGTACAAGGTACGTAGGGAGATCCCTAATGGTACAAGGTACGCAGGGATAGGGCCCAATATGTATGTTTGTGCTAAGTTCACCATAGTAATGCATATTCATTCTAAATGAGGCTAATAACTTGGGATTACCTAATTTTCCGCCTTTAAATAATGTTTTCATTCTCTTTCTCCAATTTTGAGTATTTTATATACCAGCATAGTATAGCTTTTAATTCCACGTACCAACTTTGTTGATGTATTTGTTTCTCATATTTTCTAGGTACAAGCAAATGATGAAGCACTTCAAAGTACCAGAAGCCACTATATAATGAGCCTGGAGGATAATAGATAGATCTCCATTGCTCATCTTGGTCTTTTTCAGTTAGATAGTTTCTTTGTTCTTCTAGATGATGTAATTGGATGTTATAGATCCTGTGTAATAAACGTATTTTCTTTCCATAAACTTAACCTTCTTCCTTTTCATTTATTAGAATGTATGACTTTATCTTTGATCAATGAATGAGGTGTTGTGTGGCTATAATTTGATGATGTGAATATGATCTTGTCTTATCTCTAATTTTAGTTGACTATCTTGATTTCTTATATTTTCCCTTTTGACATCCGTAGATATGAGTGCATGCATATATGTGCATGTCACTATGGAACGTATATGAAAATTCGGGTCGTCACAGTTGGTATCAGAGCCAATGTTCACACATCAAGTCACATGAACTTCATTCACCCTATTATGAGTCTAGGGTAGTCCTTGAGTTAGGGATGTGAAGGGTTGAGGTGACTAAGATAGCATCTGCCTAAGGTCTGGCTAAAGTCTCCAAGCCACTTTGCTTGGAAATCACGAGGCTACCTATAAGGCATTGTGAGTCTACCTGGCCGATATCCTAAATGTCCCTTAGTCCTTGGGAATACCTTAAATTAGGATCCTTCTCATCTATAGAAATTCCCTCTCATCTTTTCTATAGGAATATTTTCCCTCTTATCTCAAATTTTTGAAAATTGTTCTTCCCTTCATCTTTATGATATAAGATTAGGAAAGAGTCTCTCTATTTAGAAAGTCCTAAGGACTGAAAAATAAGGACTTTTAAGGTATCCTCCATAAATTGTAACATCAAGAACATTAATAAATGATATAAGAGAATAATGAAATGTCATAATGATAATGACAAATATAATTGTTGAGTAATAAATCTAATATATCCAAAATAATTTCAGGATGCCTCCTAAGACTCGCAACTCGAAGGCCTCAGAGGAATCGTCCTCTAAGAAAAGAAAAGAGCCTGAAACCTCTGAAGTACCTGATCTCGATGCTGTGGCCAAGGAAAGGTGGGAGGAACAGAAGAAAATCCTTCTAGATTTTATGGAAACCCTCGCAACAAAAGGAACCCCTGAACCTAGCTCATCTAGGAAGAAAGAAGTGACGGTGATAGATTTTATTAAGCTAAACCTTGATTCCTTTTGGGGGGAGGATCAGCCCGAGGTCATGGACAAGGCTGAAGCCTGGATTTTATCCATAGAGAATGGTTTTCATACCCTAGAAGTACCCAATGAGAAGAAGGTCAAGTTCGCCACCCATATGCTTAAGGGAGGGGCAAAAATCTGGTGCGAGAACTATGGCGGGAATAGGGGTGAGGAAATAGACAACATGGAGTGGGAAGCCTTTAAAAACCTCTTCACAGATCATTTTATGCCCATAGCCGAGAGGAAGAGGAAGGAGAAGATGTACATGGAGTTAAGGCAGGGTAGTCTTTCAGTAGCTAATTATACCCAGAAGTTCAGGCTTCTGGAGCGTTATGCACCGATCAGGACTGAAGACCGTCTGACTGAGCACTATGTTGACTTCCTTTTTGCCCACCTAAAAACCCTAGTCATAGCCTCTCATCCCAGAAGCATATATGAAGCCCTAGATATGTCCATCAAGAAGGAGAGAGAGCAGGGCATGCAGAAACCTTCTAGCATGGGATACTTAGGGTGAACCACAACTGAAGAGGACAAGTCTAGAAAGTTCCATCCTGGCCATAACAATAAGGGATCAGGGAAACGAGGAGGTTCAGGAAAGGGAGGACAGAAAAACTACCGGAACCAGTCGAGGACGAATCATCCCAAGTGCAAGACTTGTGGGTGTTTCCATGGTGGGGTATGCTGCCACACCAAGCCAGTCTGCTATAACTGCAAGAAAGAGGGTCATTTCGTCGCTAAGTGCCCCACTCCCTCCATCTTTGGCAATCATGTAGCAGGTGCTCTACAGCCTCAGGGACACCGCAATGGTAGGGTATTTGCAGTAAATGCAGAAGAGGCCAAGGCAAATCCAAGCCAGCTCTGTGAAGGTAACCTAATTTCCTTATAATTCAATATCTTGTTCAAACTTGCAATTATTCATAATTTGATTACCTCATGTAGGCATTGTATTGTTAAATGGTCATCCTGCTAAGGCTTTATTTGACTCTGGATCTACAAATACATTTATTTCTCGAACTCTGGCATCCATATTAAATCTTCACATAAGGGACTAGGGATATATTCTGGAAGTTTCTACTCCGAGTGGCAAAATACTCACAATTTTATAGAAAACTAACGAACTCTCTCTTAAATATGAAAATCATGACATGCCCTTTGAATTCATTCTCTTAACTATGGAAGACTTTGATGTCATACTTGGTATGGACTGTCTTTACACATACCATGCTCACATTGATTGTAGAAACAAGATGGTGGTACTCTCTCAACCTCATTCTTATCGTGTGAAAATCCCTAGGGGAAGCGGATTCTATAATAATATTATAATCTCCTCTCTTAAAGCTAAAAAGCTCATTTCTAAAGGATGTAAAGTCTTCCTCACATTAGTCTCAGAGACCAGTCCTAGTAACGGGCTTGTAGAAAGTCTGGAGGTGGTACGTGACTTCCCTGACATTTTTCCGGAGGAGCTTCCTGGGCTGCCTCCAAATAGAGACATTGAGTTCTCCATAGATCTTCTTCCTGGAACCACTCCGATTTCTAGGGCACCGTATAGGATGGCTCCGGCTGAGCTTATGGAGTTGAAGAAACAGTTACAAGAACTTCTTGACAAAGGTTTCATTCATCCTAGTGTTTCCCCCTGGGGTGCTCCTGTTCTTTTTGTTAAAAAGAAGGATGGTTCTATGCGTATGTGTATTGACTATCATATATTGAACCAAGCTACTATTAAAAACAAGTATCCTCTTCCTCGTATTGATGACCTCTTCGATCAGCTCTGTACTGCTAAAGTTTTCTCAAAGATTGATCTCCGTTCTTGATACCATCAACTTAAAATCAAGGATTCTGATATTTCTAAAACTACCTTTCGAACTCGTTATGGGCATTATGAATTTTTGGTGATGCCATTCGGGTTGACCAACGCACCAGGTGTATTTATGAACCTGATGAACAAAGTCTTCCAACCTTACCTTGATGAGTTCGTGGTCGTCTTTATTGATGATATCTTGATCTATTCTGATTCAATGGAAAAACACTAGGAACACTTGCGAGCAGTTCTTGACATTCTTCGAACCTAGAAGTTTTATGGTAAACTTTCAAAATGTGAGTTCTGGATTGACAAGGTCATGTTCCTTGGACATGTCATTTCTGGAGGTAGTATATCTGTTGATCCCGCCAAAGTCTCTACTATACTTGATTGGCAACCTCCTCGTAATCCTTCTGAAATTTGGAGTTTCTTGGGTCTGGCCAGATACTGTCGTCATTTTATTCCAAATTTCTCCAAAGTTGCACTTCCTCTAACCAAGCTTACTCAGAAGGATGAGCACTTCATATGGTCATCCACTTGTGAGTCCAGTTTCCAGCAGTTAAAGCAGAAGTTGACGTCGGCTCCTATTCTTGTTCTACCCTCTGGCAGCGAAGGGTTTGTGATTTTCACTGATGCTTTGAGGAATGGGTTAGGGTGTGTCCTGTAGCAGAATGGTAAGGTAGTGGCCTTTGCGTCTAGATAGCTAAAACACAATGAACTTAATTATCCCACCCATGATTTGGAATTAGCTGCAATCATTCATGCCCTCAAAATCTGGAGGTACTACCTGTACGGGGCAACGTTTGACATTTTCACCGATCACAAAAGCCTGAAGTACATCCTGACTCAGAAGGACTTGAATCTGTGTCAACGCCAATGGATTAAATACCTAAAGGACTACGATTTCACCATTTCCTATCATCCAGGTAAGGCAAATGTAGTCGTTGATGCCCTTAGCAGGAAAAGGGCAGTGTGTGCATCTCTTTTTGTCCCTGAATGGAGGAACATGGAGGATCTAGTGGGCTGGAAACCGCAGTTTCTGTCTGATCGTGTGCATGTTAATAACATCTCCATCACGTCCAACTTGCATTTCGAACTTCTTGAGGCACAAAAGGCTAGTCTCGATCTTGCAGAGCTCTCTTCTCTCCTGTTGAAGCCGCAAACACATCTGTCTGTGGGTCTTGATGGTGGTCTTCGTTACAAGAATCGTATGTGGGTTCCTGAGCAGTCAACTGTAAAGACAACAATTCTAAATGAGGCACATGGGTCCAAGTACACAGTTCATCCAAGCACGACAAAGATGTACAAAGACCTACAACGTCAGTTTTGGTGGAGGGCTTGAAGCATGATATTGTTGATTTTGTGTCCAGGTGTCTGACATGCCAAAGGATCAAGGCCGAACATCAGAGACCAGGTGGTCTACTACAACCCCTTGAAATTACGGAATGGAAATGGGAACACATCACCATGTATTTTGTGGTGGGGTTACCCAGGACCAGGAAGGGATACGACGCTGCATGGGTCATAGTGGATCGTCTCACCAAGTCAGCTCATTTTCTTCCTGTGAAGACTACTGCAAAGGTTTCTGAGTTGGCTGACCTCTACATATGGGAGATAGTACGTCTTCATGGAGTCCCAGTGTCTATTGTCTCGGACAGGGACCCAAAGTTCACTTCAAAGCTATGGAAGCAGGTTCAAGGGGAACTGGGCACCAAATTGACTTCAGTACAGCCTACCATCCGCAAACACATGGGCAGTCAGAGCGTACAGTACAGTTTCTGGAGGATCTTCTACAAGCTTGTGTTCTTGATTGGGAAGGCTCATGGGACTATTATTTGCCTTTAACTGAGTTTTCCTATAATAATAGCTATCAGGCAAGCATTGGGATGCCTCCCTATGAAGCTCTTTATGGCCCACCATGCATATCACCTTTACACTAGGATGATGTCGGAGAACATACCCTGACGAAATCTGAGGAGATGCAGTTGTATACTGATAAGGTTGCACTGATTAGGCAGAGAATGAAGTGGGTACAGGATAGACAGAAGTCTTATACAGATGCTCACCGTCAAGAACATCAATTTAAGGAAGGTGACCATGTATTTCTGAAGATCTGACCTATTCGAGCTTTGTCCAAGAACAAAGGAAAGCTCAGTCCCCGTTATTTTGCACCCTTCAAGATTCTAGAGAGGGTTGGTGAAAGTGCCTACCGTCTTGCTTTGCCACCTCAGTATAGTGTCATGCATAATGTGTTTCACGTATCTAATCTGAAGCCCTATGTCAAGGACTCCAATCACATATTGAACCATGAGCCTCTCGAGTTGAAGGATGATATGTCGTATGCTGAGTCCCCAGTCAGAATTCTCAACTTCAAGTCAAAGGAGCTTCACAGTAATCGACGTATAGATATGGTGAAAGTTCTCTGGAGCCACCATGATGAAACACATGCCACCTGGGAACTAAGGACCGAGGTCGAGAAGAAGTATTCACATCTTTTACAGGAAGCTTGAATTTTGGGGACAAAATTCTTAAAAGGAGGGGAGAATATGACAGAGTGAGTTTTTATATATATGTTATTTAGTTTCTCTCTCCTACAATTTAATTATTCCAATTATACCCTCAATCATCTCTCTCACTAAATTGATTAAATGGATTATCAATTTCACTTAAGATCACCCATAATAATACATAAAGTCAATAATACAAACATTATGACATTTAGTCAATTGACATAGTCCATAATCAAATTTTGACTCCAATCTTGCACCATAGCTACATCATAGCATTATAAAGCTATTCCTAAAATCTCATTACAATCGGATTTACCAATTTCGAGTTATTTACATTTGAAAATTTTGTGTATTATGTCACCTAATATAGTCTAGGACCTAGGTTTTTGATTAAATTGGTCAAATTTTGTCACGCGGCCCATCCTTTTTGCTTTGGCGAGGTCCCCTTACTGGAATTTGATCCCAGCCGTCTGATTAGATGGATAGTGATTCACGTAGGATCCAAGGGTGAAGACTTCGTCTTCTACCTCTGAAAGACCCGGTCTCCGCCTGAAGCAGAACAACTGACCTTCCAACGGCCCTAGCGCCCAAACCTCACCTCCTCCTCACGAGATATTTGGAGGACGACTCCCTCTCACCTGAGCGAGCCCAATGGTGGTGACCACGTCACCTAACTCCCTCGGATCAGGGAGAACGATCCCCTGCTTTTTTGCACCTCTCACTGGTGGCGGCGCACAGATTAGGGCTTAGCCCTATACACCACCTCGCGTCTATTTAAGACCCCCAAAAGCTTCTCCGACCTTCCTTTAATCTCACTACACTACCAATTTCCACCGAGACTTGCCCCTTTTCCCCGACCTCAAGTGAGCTATGCCTCACCTTTCTTGACTTACCCCTCACTCCAGAAGCTCCCTCCATCCAATTGAGTGCGGCTACACCATCCAGGGACCTCGGCGAGTCGAGGATCGCCTTCAGTTGGTGTCGCGGAGGTCCAGAGCCTCGGGTCGACAAGCCACGTAGTTGAGCTCCAAAAGCTCCACCGCCGGGAAGGTTGGAGCCATCTCATAGCTGCGGGAAGATCGCAAGCGCATCAGCAGACCTCCGCAAAGCTTTTGAATCCCTCAATCCAACCCGAGGGTAGGTAAACCTCAACTCTACTCTTCGAGCCTTTTTCAACCTGGTTTGATCGGAATACGACGCCCGGACCACCTCCGATCGAGCTGCTGAGCTCACCGAACTTGGGGGAACCCCGCGAAGAGGATCTTCCCATCCTCACACTCCCAAACACCCCCTAGCCAGCCCGAGCTGCTTCCACTTTTCTTCTGTTCCATTGCCCGATCATTGTTGCTGCCAAGCGCGCGAGGAAGACAATCGAGGAGGTGGAGTTACTAATCTACCCTGACCCGTCGTGATGCTATGTACCCCCCAAGGGCATTTACGTCTTTTACCCCAGCCTTGACCCGGTTGACCGAGGCTGGCTCACGGGTTAAGGAGAGGATCCGCTTAGCCGGATCCCTCTTCTGATCCGCGAGACCAGCAACCCCTTTTCCTTTTATTTTGTTCATTTATTTCCTTAGAAATTGCATGATTGGTTAGATTTTAGAAAAACCCTAGAAAATGATAGGAATATCGAAACATATCAAACCTATATATCATTTTCATTTGAAAAATGCAATCTATTTAAATAAAATATTGTTAGGTCCTAGATCCCATTCCTTCTCTGAAAATATGGCCTACATACCTAATGACCCCTTTAATATTTATATATTGTGTAATAATGGTCATTACTAATTTCCAAATCTGTCTTGGGAACAGATTAAACCCTAATTAGGGTCATGATCATCATGTCACTCAAAATCCTATCTAAGAAGGATAGTTGATTCAATACGGGAGAAAAACCCTAATTTTCACATTTCACTCTTCATAATGTATTCCTTATACAATTTTATGTCAAACAATTAGTTGCCCTTGAATGACATTGATTAACCCTAATCTCAGACCCCAACTCTGAATCATATGTATCCTAAGTGGTATCCCAAATAACCTAAACCCTAATTATAATAATAATAATTAATGTTGATTAATGAGAAACTATGGTGACTTTAGGGTTTTGCTATCTTTCAGGGTGATCTACTATCCTTCCCATAACCTAGGACTTGTGGAATCCAGATCTGAGATTTAAAGGTACTTGGATATAATTATATGACTAGATTTGCTGGATGTTAATATATGTGTACTTGCTTGTGTGTATTTGAAATACATTACTGGATGTAGATTTTGATGTATGTATATTGACAATTTCTGCCTTGAACGATTATGAATATGAATGAACAAGAAAAATGAAATGTAGTTACTAGTGGTGCTCATTAATCTCCATATTAGAGAGGGAAGGTATTAATGTTGACTACGACCTCCCTAATGGTACAAGGTATGCAGGGAGATCCCTAATGGTACAAGGTACACAGGGATAGGGCCCAATATGTATGTTTGTGCTAAGTCCACCATAGTAATGCATATTCATTCTAAATGAAGCTATAATAACTTGGGATTACCTAATTTTCCACCTTTAAATAATGTTTTCATTCTCTTTCTCCAATTTTGAGTATTTTATATACCAGCATAGTATAGCTTTTAATTCCACGTACCAACTTTATTGATGTATTTGTTTCTCGTATTTTCGAGGTACAAGAAAATGATGAAGCACTTCAAAGTACCAGAAGCCACTAAATAATGATCCTGAAGGATAATAGATAGATCTCCATTGCTCACCTTGGTCTTTTCAGTTAGATAGTTTCTTTGTTCTTCTAGATGATGTAATAGGATGTTATAGATCATGTGTAATAAATGTATTTTTCTTTCCATAGACTTAACCTTCTTCCTTTTCATGTATTAGAATGTATGACTTTATCTTTGATCAGTGAATGAGGTGTTGTGTGGCTATCATTTGATGATGTGAATATGATCTTGAATTATCTCAAATTTTAGTTGACTATCTTGATTTCTTATATTTTCCCTTTTGATATTCATTATATGAGTGCACGCATATATGTGCATGTCACTAAGGAACGTATATGGAAATTGGGGACATCACATTCCTTATATCGTTCATGGGGTATCACCCCTCTCCTTATTGGGTTACCCTTCACCTTGGGTTTCATATTGGTTTTAAGGCACTTCAACTCCATATCAGGTTGTACCATGATGATGTCATCATCATCAACCTCAAGACCTTTGTCTTGATTATTATAGTTTATGGAAAATAGTCCTAAAAACTTATTGAAACTCAGCAAAACATCAATTAATCATAGGAATTCGAAATTGAAAGTAAATCAACAAGTTCAACAATATTGAAAGTGAATAATAATTTAGTTGGGTTCAAGTTATATAACCCATCTCAAGAACAACTTCCAAGATTCAAGATCCAACTCTTCACATCCCCAAGTTTGAAGATGAGATAATCAACGTCCAAGGCTTGCGCTCCTTAGTACTTTGCATGATATCTTCACTACTTGTGGCTGATATCACCTTGCTAGGTTGATATCACCTTGCTTGGTCGATATCCCTTCTCTTTGGCCGATACCAGGGCTCTAGGCTCGACACTCCTTTATTTATGGATGATACTAGGATGTTGTGCATGATATCTAAGAGAAGTATGATAGTGAGATCTGAAAATTCTACTACAAGGTGAAGGGAAGGGTATTTATACTTGGGGTTTATGAAAAAAAGTGTAAGAGGTGTCATCTTCTTAAACCACTAAGTGCAACATGGCCATGCATGGATCGACACATGTACTTACATGCATCGCATATTTATCTTGCCATGAAAAATAAGAACTTAAGGATAAGGGTCGAGCCACTTTTTTTATCTTCTAGGGCAAGCTATTTCCACTCACATTATTATTATATTCACAATTTAACAAAACCTTTTCCAAGAAAAGTTGCAAACTGATATCTATTACTTTATTGAGATGCCTAGATGGTTTTTTCAGTGACAAAGAGCTAAAAAAATGATATGTGGTCTTCTCTTTGGCTCCCTGGCCGATAGGGACTCCCATTTAACACTACAACCCGATAGACTCAATACAAGCTCAAATTAGGGTTTCCATTACACAACCCTTCTTGGTCGTTTCATCACTAAGGATACTACCACTGAAAATGATTCAAAAATGGTGTCTCATTATTTATATATCCTCTAAATGATGCATAGAGGAAGTAGGAATACTATAGATGTGGTAATTTGCATATCAACCCTACATTTTGGGTAAATTACAATTTGTACCAAAATTGGTATGCAAGGCACTAGCATTATTCAAACAAGATAAAACTTGGAATTTAGGCTTTCTACAAGCCACCACTTAGCATAATTATCTCTCTTATGATGCTTAAACACTTAACAAAAATTAAAGATGTGACATATTGGAATATAACCCCTCATCTTGGGTAAATTGCATTTTGGTCCAAAAGAAGAGAACATTGCTCAAACATTATTCAAACAGGACCAAACTTGAAACATAAGTTTGTTACCTAATAAAAAACACTTTAGAGGATTATATTAAAGTTATAATCAACTTATATAAGCCAAACAAAAAGGTTTATCCCTAAACCCATGTTAGGGATGTTACAGTGCACAAGAAGATAGTGAACATATAGATGAGAGAGAGCAACAATAGTAGGAACAGTAGTAACAGCTCAGGTTGAGTGTACTATTATGTGTCTAGTAAAATAGAGTCTTATATGTCATCCATGTACTCTCAGGTCCTTGGAGATAGTTTTTTTATTTGGTTTCATGATCGATCTAATATTTTGGCTAGAAATCATTGATGTATGATGTTGCTTTTGTATACATTTTCAGTAAAGCAATTGTTGTCTCATATCCTTGCTATGTGAGGGAATGATGTATGAATGAGATGACAATGATGCATATGTAAATACGGCCTTGGGACTTTTTGTGAAAATTTTCTGGCACTAGATCATTGTTGAAAAAACATTTTTTTTATTTTTAGTGATTTTTGGTAACTCATAGTTAATGGTTTTTTTTGCAAGGTTTTGCGTGATGATTGTTATCATTGGATATTGATTGTCACAATATGACACATTGACTCACATGAGAATGGCCATGCATTTCTCAATCTCATTTATCAAGTGGTCGGGATAACATACTCATGTAGGAGGGACAAATCCCATCTACATCAATCACATTCATCCCCATGTGTTACAACATATCCAATCATCACATTTATGGCAACCCTTATTTAGGATCATGACAAATAATATCAAACTATACTGAAGTATTTATGTGTTTGCTTTGATATCACATACTATAAGAGATAAATCTGACTACCAGTTGCGGATTCAATGTATTCTCTAACAAGTATTTATGTGTTTGCTTTGATATCACATATCATGACTTATAAAATTTGTCATAAACCAACAAACACTCTAGTCTTATGTGTTAATTTTGTCTATCAGTCTTCCACAATAACATCTAATTAGGGACATAACAAGAATGTATATACTCTTAGCATTCACATGATCTCGTTGTTCATGTCATCAACCTGAATACATATGCCATTGAGTAATATCATTCTTTAGACATTAATTTTGTTACTTCATTATATCATAACTGAATATAACATAATACATTGGAAGATTGCCTTTATCATCAATCAAATCATTTACAAGAAATGCCATTAAAAATCATCATATGATTGGCTCTCTAGTCATACATACCAACAGACTCCCAGTTGCAATTAGAGCCAATCACCCATGAATCATATTCCAAGTTATCTAACATGACCATCATGCTTCTGTTGCAAAAGTGCCTTTGTCAAGGGGTCAACAATATTATTCTCGGTTGGTACTATGCAAATTTTTGCATTTCCTCATTGTACGATCTCTTGTATGAGATGGAAATGCCTTTGTATATGCTTGGAATGTCGATGTGATGTGGGTTCCTTAGCTTGTGCAGTAGATCCATTGTTGTTACAATATAGCTCAATTGTGTCGATGATGGTTGGAACTACCCCAAGTTCAGAGATGAACTTCTTAATCCAAACAACTTCCTTTGCAACATTCAATGCGACAATATACTCAGCCTCGATTGTAGAATCAGAAACTATCACTTACTTGAAACTCTTCCAACTCACAACTATGTTGTTGAGGCAAAGAATGAATTCATATTGTGATCTATAATAATCTTTTTCAGTTTGAAATCCTTCATCTGTGCAACCCTTTACCACAAACTCTTCCTCTCAGTCATAGACTAGCAATTAATCCTTAGTTCTTCTCAAGTACCTAAGGATGTTCTTCATGTCTATCCAGTGAGCATCACATGGATTTGAGACATCAGGATCCCAGAGTGGTTGTTTCATCATGCTCTCCACACCTCCACTCATATCCACAAAATCTAAAAATATGCAAAATGTATAGAAATCCAAATAAAACAAAAGTAAAAAACCCCCAAAAAATCTAAAGAAGAGAAAGCTCTCGCAGAGTTTTCCAGCTACTTCATCGAGACAACACAAATCTACAACGACAAAGATGTAAAGTTTGAAGATGCTTATATTCCTAGATTATATGACAAAGGAGAATCAACCTTTTCTATTGAAAATGAGACAAAGACAGTGAACCTTAGCTCATGTCCCAAGTAGCACAAAGTCAAAGTCAAGGCACATCTACTGCAAATCATCGAAGATTAGTTGAAATAGCTTCTACACAACTACAACGAGAGGTTTTCCTAGAACTACATTTACATCCCTACGTTGGATTAGGCAATCATTGTCTATCTTCTACCTATCATCCCAGAAATTTATCCCATCAAACATAAGGCTAGAAGGATGCAACCAGAATGCAGTCTCAAGATTATGGAGGAAGTTCAAAAGCAATACAATGTTGGTTTCTTAGAGTTGGTCAACTACTAAACATGGCTTGCTAACATTGTACTATTCTAAAGAAAGATGGAAAAGTATGGATGTGTGTGGACCATCACAAACTCAACAAGTCATCTTTATAAGATGACATTTTTCTTCCTTACAAGATGTACTTGTTGACAACATAGTCAACCATGCACTACTTTGTTTGATGGATAGATTCTCCAGCTATAATCAGATCAAAATGGCAAAAGAAGATAAAGAAAAGACTGCCTTCATCATAGATTGGGGGGTGATATGATATCAAGCCATGCCTTTTGTCCTTAAGAATGTCAGAGCTACATATAAAAGGGTAAGTGTTGCCCTCTTTCATGACATGTTGCACAAAGAGGTAAAGGTGTGACGACCCGATAAAAAATCAAGCCATCATCATTAATAATCGCAGAATAACCATAAGCAGTGGAATTAACAAAAATCACTAAAAATCAAAACCATCTTGCACATAGATCCCTTTCCAGGAAACTTTTAAAGAAAGAACCAAAACTTTTACCTACATCATGGTTCATATAGTACATGCATTGTACCATCTCATCTCAAGGATAACAAGTAACATTTACTTTACTCAACATATACAACAACAACATAAAACCTCGAGGTAAACAAACCAAAATCTCAAGACATTCATAAAAATGACTAAGTACTATCTCCCAAGGACCTAAGAGTACATAGACGATACATAGGACTTCTATCTCCAATACATGACAGACAGTACACTCAGCCTAAGCTACTACTGTTGTCCCTACTGATGTGGTTCTTCCTATGTAGTCTAGTTTCTACCTCCTCATCTGCATCCACCTAAAAATTGTGGATCCCACAGGGTGAGAATATTGTCACAGTGAGAGATATAACTCTCTGCCAACAATATTATTATCACAAGAAAAAGTATAAAACTGAGCAGAGGATAGCTTTTTCCAGTAAGCAGGTTTATTTTTAGTTTAAAGCAATAACATTGATAAAATAGTTCAACTACTCATAACAAAGTTATAAATCATCTATTTGCTTTATAAGGAATATGAAGAACATGTATAACATTTATCAACTAAGATGTATAAAAGTAATATGTCATCACCCAATGTTTTCCGTATTTGATCCTTAAACAAATACTCTATATGGCTGATTACATGTTCACATTCACATTTATGCCCAGAGGAGATGAGGTATACCGCTCATACTCCAACCGACCATGACTACATTAAGCATTAATACCATACAAGGTCAGTGGAAGAGCCGGCTATCAAGACCTCACCTGTCTCAATCAGTATGAGATAACTAGCATGAAATCTTGTATCAACTACAATTAGCTCACCAGGGTATACTGTCTTAGCTATAGAGTTACTACTGCAGCATGTACTCTCTTTGGGAGAAGACCAATGAGCTTTCTTGGATTTATTTGTCATAAGGAAGACCACTGAGTGATCATGGTTTAGTTTCATCAGGAAGACCACTGAGCGATCTTGGTTTAGTTGGGGAGTCCACTGAGGACCCCTATTTAGTTGGGGAGTCCACTTAGCACCCCGGTATAATAATTACATATTCAAAAATACGTATACCGAGTTAAACTCTTTTCAGCATTTAGCAAATTCTGACAGTAATGGATCTATGGTCTGGGAAATACATGATAACATTTTACTTGCTTAATTAAGTGTATTACAGTATCTTTCAGCATCAATCAAGTTGCAAGCAAGAATTATATCAAATGCTACAAAGACAGGTATAATATATCTATCGGGTACTTTCATGTTTCTTTGGATCACATATATCATTTAGACTCTCAATTTCTTATCATCATCATGCTTGGGTATTCAAACCCTTAGTTCATCACTGAGTAATGTTACCACTTATCAGGTAACCATTATCTTTAGGTCATCATACCAAGGTATTAATTCGCATAGTTCACAAATCCCATTAAAACTGTATCATATAAACATCATATCTCTTACTTAGCTATGTACATCACCTCATGATACATGCATGGTCAGTATATCATGCTAACAACAATATCAAATACATGTCATAACCATGCAATGAAAATGAGATATATCCCTCCCATTATTTAGGGTTAGGGTTTTCCTTCATCAACCGATTAGGGTTTCAAATCATCTCATACAAGATTAATCCCTAATTCATACTCCATTCATAATAAGAGTACCAACATATACTTATTACATGGTTAACATTCAAATCTTAGGTTCTCTCTCATCCTCACTAGGATGTTGATTGTACCAAACTTTTACTAAGTTGGCTCAATTCTCCTCTTAAGGTACATTAGTTCACCACTATAAAATTGAATTAAACTCATTGCAACTTAATGTTGTATTTAACACAACACACAACATATGTCACTCAATCAAGTACATATGATTGAAGTATACCTACCATATCGGGTATCAAAGTGTATGTATACTATCATATCATGCTTAAAATGCACCTTATCATCATATTGTCTATTTGTATCAGGCATGTGGTGTAGCCACATCACCATATCATGATTAGGGTGTGTCCCCTATTACCATATTGTGAACTCATATCGGATTGGTTATCACTTTGGTTCTATCATCTCAAGTTGGAGTTACATGACCTCATATTGTTTATCAGCTAAAAGTTTGACCTCATATTGGGTATAAGGGGTCTACTTGTTTCCATATCGTGCACAAGGTGTGCACCATTCTGGGCATATGGTATATGCCTCATCATGGTATCGTTCTAGTAGTATATACAAAATACCATATCAGTTTCCCATGTTGGATTATCATATTGGGTTACGATGTTGGATAACATATCGGGTTAGCATATTGGGTAGACCATTATGCTCATAACCTTTCATTCCTTCCAAGGATCAGTCCCATCATATATTTGAAAAGTAGGCTAGATATCTGATTGAACTCTTTCATGAAAGACCTTTTACACAAAAGGATAAGGGTTTGGGTTCAAAAGCATGTCGGGTTTCACTTCCTTATCTAAGGTTTCAACACCATATTGGTCAGAGAGTACCATATCGTGCATGAGGTATGGACTTTACCTTATATCATGTATAAGGTGCATACAGGTAGCACTCCTATCGTCCATGAAATATTACTCATATAGTTCATGTGGTATCACTCACCACCATATCGAGTTATACATCCTCTTGAGTTCCATATCGGGTTTGAGGTACTTCAACCCTATATCAAGTTGTACCATGATGATGTCATCATCATCAACCTCAAGACCTTTGTCTTTCTATTTTAGTTCATGGAAAATAGTCCTAACAACTATTGGAACTCATAGGAACATAAATTAAATAAAGGAATTCAAAATTGAAAGTAGATCAACAAGTTCAACAATATTCAAGGTGAATAATAACATAGTTGGGTTCAAGTTATATAACCCGCCTCAAAAACAAATTCCAAGCTTCAAGCTCCAAATCCTCACATTCCCAAGGTTAAAGATAAGCTTCTCCAAGATCCAAGACTTTAGCTCCTTAGCACCTACATGATATCTTCACCACTTGTGGTCGATATCCCTCTCTATGGCCGATATCACCTTGCTAGGTCGATATCCTTCTTCTATGGCCGATACCAAAGCTCTAGGCTCAACTTTCTTTCACTTGCATGATATCAGGATATTGTGTACAATATATAAGGTATAGATGATAGAAAGATCTAAAAATTCTACTAATAGGTGAAGGGAATGTTTTTTATACTTGTGATTTATGAAAAAGTGTGCAAGAGGTGTCATCCTCTTAAGCCACTAAGTGCCACATGGACATGCATAGATTGACAGATGTATTTGCATGCAACCCGTCTTTATCTTGCCATGCAAAAATAGAAACTCATGGATAATGCAAAGGATAAGGGTCACCCCCTTTGGTTATCTACTAGGGCAAGATATTTCCACTCACATTATTATTATATTCATAATTCAATACAACCTTTTAAAAAGAAAAGTTGCAAACCGATATCTATTGCTTTATTGAGGTGCCTACCCCATCATGGCTTTCTCCAAGAATATTCAAATCGATAGGAGACTCTATCTGTGGCTCCATGGTTGATAGGGACTCCTATATCAAGTCATCAACTCGATATGACTCATACAAGGGCTATAACTACACTACATTCTTAGTCTTTTCATCACCAAGAATGCTATCTCTCCAAGATGATTCAAAAATGGTGTCTCCTTCTTTATCTCTCCTCTAGATGCTACTTAGGAAGGAGTAGAGACACTCTAGAAGTGGTAATTGCACATCTACCCTATACTTTAGATATATTACAATTTCTACCAAAATTGGTTCACAAAGAACTTAACATTATTCAAACAAGTTCTCCCTTTTAAAATTTAGGCTTTCCAAAAGTCCCCACTTAGTATCATTCTGTCTCTTATGATGTTAAAACACTTAGGGTACATTCAATATTTGACATTTTGAAATATAACCCCTGATCTTGGGTAAATTGCACTTTACACTCAGACTATCATATAATGCACAAATAGTTTGCATATAAGCTCAAACTTGAAAATAAATTTCACAAAGAGTCTTCATTACTTTAGAAAAGATTAAAACAAGTTTTTAAATAACTTACTTAAGAAAACCCTCTAGGTTTAAGGCATAACCCAGGTCAGGGATGTTACAAAAGGTCTATGTGGATAACATGATCACTAAATTTAAGATTGGTTACGATCACACTGCCAACCTTAAGAAGTTATTTCAACATCTACAATGATTCTCTTTGTGCTTGAATCCTACCAAATGCACCTTTGGGGTCATGTCTGGTAACATGCTAGGATACATCGCCAACAAGAGAGTTATCAAAGTAGATCATGGGAAATAACACACCATATGTTGAAAGCCTTCCCCAAGAACTGAGAAGGAGGTATGAGGTCTACTCATACATCTCATTAATATCATATGGTTCATCTCCAAAATAATACTTGTATGTGAGCCAATTTTCAAGATGTTAAAGAAGAATTCTAACTCTGGATGGACTAAACAGTGCATGTCTGCACTCTAGAAGCTCCAGGATTACCTTACAAATACCCCAATGTTGAGAACCATTTTGTCTGGCTATCCTCTCATCATGCAGCTATCTGTCTATAAGACATTGATGGGTGAAGTCTTGAGTCAAGAAACAACCAACGACGAGAACATCCAAGAAATTTGACAACAGAGAAGCTTATTGCACTACAAGTTAAAAATATTTCCTACGTCTGATCGGCACAATGAGAAAGATTGTCTAATGATGTATCCTCTATAGCTAATCACCAAGCATGATCTACTCTACTATTTATGCAATCGCAAAACTCTGACAAGATAATGCACTGAATGGTAGGTAGTGATTATAGAATTTGACATTACCTACCTCCCTATGAAGGAACTCACAAGGTAGGTCCTTACAGATCAACTAGTAGATTCCCTACTCTTAGAAGAAGTTATTCATGAGTACAATTTCCTATATGAAGATATAGGGACGATCCACACACCAGACATGAGGGTCCCTGTAGATATTGACACATGGAAAATATTCTTTCTTAGAGTTGTGAATCAAAAAGGAGACAAAATCAGTAAGGTCCTTCAAAGTTCCCAAGGGTAGCAGTTACGAGTAGCAAGATGGCTAGAAATTGACATCACTAACAATATGGCTGAATATGATGTTGGTATGTATCCTAGAGATCCAACCATGATAATTCTAATGACACAACTTGTGAATGATTTGATTATTAATAAAGGCAATCTTATAATTTATTTTGTTTTGTAGGGCATAATTGTCGTTAGGAGTAGTGGTGGAGGAGACGCCAACCCCAGAAGAGGTGCAACGATGCAAAACCATGGACGATGACCAACAAGGAATCCAGAGCCTTCAGAGATAAGAGTTGCAACTACACCAAGATGTTTATCATCACTATTCAAGGATCCGATGGGGACATTAACACCAGGATCTTGATAGAGGAGATAACTGTCAAGAATGATGAGATCATTATTCCGCAATCAGAAGTGGATGAAAATGCTACAATGTGGGCAAATACGGCGGTGGGATACATTATAGGTTTCTGCCCTCATATTTTGACATTGCAGGACTATTTGAAGGGTATATGGAAGCCTATCGGGTCCATCGAAGTAATAGGACACGCAAATGGATGTTTCATCATTAAGTTCCAGGAAGTGAAGGACATGAATGCCGCTATTGAAGGGGGGGCATGGTATGTGAAAGGTAAGCCTATGATCCTCAAGAAGTGGGAAAAAGGCGAGCCTCTAGAGAAAGAGAAGCTCACCATAGTATGGGTTTGGTTGAAGATCATTAATATCCCTCTGGAGTTATGGAGCGAAAGGATGATTGCTCACATTGCGACGTATTTAGGGAAGTTGCAATGCCTAGATCGTCAAATAAAGGTCAGACGACAGATGGAGTATGTCAGGGTGAATGTCTTGGTGAATGTTGCATCGACCTTCCCCAAGTAGGTGAAATTAAGAATTGATAAGGGAGAGCTGTACACAGTTCATATCAAGTATGAGTGGATACCAGATAGATGCATGCACTGTGGTACATACAGGCATGACAGTCAACTTTTCAAAGATCCAGTATCAGAGGATTACCATGCGACAATGCCAGATGCAGAGGAGACAACTCCGACGAATCCCTCTGGAGAAAGACTGAAGACTCATGTAGAAGGTGAGAAGGGAAATGCATAAGTTGTAGGAGCAAAGAGTGCCAGGACGAAGTCACCTAACTCTCACAAAGAATATGCTCGACAAATTGACTCAGACGATTTCCAAAGACCAAGACAAACTATCTCCCCAAACAGAAGGAAAACTCGGAGCAATACCAACATTGGACAATGCTCAAGTAATAGATTCTAAAATCTAGAAGATGAAAATGGTGAACCCGAGCTGAATGAGGGGAACCAGGTTGGCAGAAGGCCAACCTCATACCGCCACTAATGGAACCCCCCTTAATCTTAGCATGGAACATCTGTGGCCTTTGTGCTCAAGGCAAACAGGATGTTGTCAGGTCTGAGATCCAAAAGACAAGGGAAGATATCACTTTTCTTGTCGAAACCAAATTGAAAAGGAAAAAGATATGCAAAGCAGCACATAAAATTTGGCCAAACTCTAAATGGCTTGACAATTCACAAGCATGTAGAAAGGTGAGGATTCTTGCTCTGTGGGAAAATCTAGACTACTCCCTTACTATTGTTTACCAATCTAAACAACTACTTCATCTCCATCTTTCCTATGACAACTATTTTGGCGGACATCACTATTATCTATGCTAATAATGAGGATGCTAAATGCACATCTATGTGGAAGGACCTGGTGGATATAAGCATAGGTATTAAGAACCCTTGGCTTGTGCTTGGAGACTTTAATGATGTTAGATGTGCAACTGAAAGAAGCGATAGGTTTGCTCCCTCTCAAAGATCTATGGTTGAATTTAATGATGTTATTTATTCAGTTGGGCTCGTGGAACTACAGGCCAAGGGGCCTTATTATACCTAGAACAATCAATAATTAGGCAGTATAAATACGAGGAATAAGATTGATAGATCCTTCAAGAATATTGATTTTCTAAACGCATACTATAAGAATTGGTTGGAGATCAGGTCCACTATCAATAGTGATCATTGTATGTAGATTGTGCATCTCAATGAGGATCAGAAAAAGAATCACTACCCTTTCAGGTTCTTCAACTATTAGTTTTCTATGCTTGTTTTTAAAGATGTAGTTACTCAAGCTTGGAAAAAACCTATATCTGGGTGCCCTATGTTCCGTGTTTCACAAAAAATGAAAATTGTTAAAGCTGCACTTCAAAAGTGGAACTGGGAAAAGAATGGTTATTTGGTGGAAAATTTAAAAATACTAGAGGAGGAGGCTTTGCAAGCCTACATTGATTTAGACTTAAATCCTAATGATCAACTTTTACTAGAGATTGTGGTTGAAAAGGCAGAAAAAGTATGCATGGCTACAGACTCAGAGGAGGCAATGCTCAGGCAAAAATCAAGGGTCTTTTGGTTAAAGAACGGAGATAGAAACTCTAAATTTTTTTACCTTTCACTCAAAATGAGGAGAAGTAGGAATCAAGTTAAGCTTATCAACCATAAAGATCAGTGTGTGACTGATGAGAAACAAATCTCAGAGCTGTTTGTTGATCATTATGAGAATATTTTCAACAAAAAATAGAACAGAATGCCTTTCAATCTCAAAAAAATTCCCTTGCTGAAGGAACACCAGATAGAAGTGCTCTGCAGAGAAGTTACTGACAGGGAAATTATGGATATTATTGTGAAATCAAATAGTGACAAGTCACCCGGTCCTGACAGTTTTAATGCACACTTATTCAAAGAAACATGGTTAATTGTGGGAGATGATATCATATTTGCTATCAAAGATTTTTTCTTGAAGGGCAGGATGTTAAGAGAGATGAATAAAACTTTCATAGATCTCATTCAGAAAGTGAAGCAGCCAACCCAGATTGGCAAATGGATACCTATCTCACTATGTAGTTTTATTAGAAAAATCATTTCAAAAGTCCTTCCAAATAGGCTAAGAGATATTCTACCTGACATAATTAGCATCAATCAGTGCGCTTTTGTGAAGGGTAGGCACATAGTTGATGCTATTTTACTGGCAAATGAACTACTCATCGATTTCAAGTGGCCAAACTCAAATCCCAAAATGCGCATAAAGGAAGACTTGTCTAAAGCATATGATTCCATTAACAGAAACTATATTTTAGAAGTTATGGAGATCATGGGCTTCCTGTTGTGCTGGTTGTAGTGGATTTTAGAATGTCTTAATTATGTCTCCTTTCAAATTTTGGTCAATGGAAATCCTACTCCCATCATTCGAGCATCCAATGGTATCCGCCAAGGGGATCCGTTGGTGCCTTGTTTGTAATTGCAATGCAGGGGCTGACCGTAGTGCTTTCCAGAGAGGAGAAGGCAGGAAGGATTCAACCTCTTCAAGCTAGAAAGTGTTGCATATCCCATCTACTTTTTCCTGATGACCTACTGCTATTTGTGAAGGCAGATGAGGAAAATGTTAAAAAATTGTGAAACTGCTTGCAAGAGTTTAGTAGATACTTGGGGCTCTATCTAAATCCCTCAAAAAGTTAGCTATTTTTAAGCTCGTCAACTCAAGAATCCATCTCAAACATTGCAGGGATAAACACTACTAACTTATCGGTTAGATGTTTGGGATTGACCTTGTTCATAGGGAGATTGATGAAAAGCATGTGCCAGCTACTAGTGGATAAGATCAAAAAAAATAGTGTCTTGAAAAGTGAGGCTCCTATCAATGGCAGGTCGGTTGGAACTAATCATCTCAACTTTATTTGCTTATCACTTATTTTAGACCAGTACCTTTCCTTTACCTAAAACTACTATGGATGCAATTGATCATCTGTTTAGAAAATTCATGTGGGGGGTAAGGATGAAGAATCCCATATCCATATTGTTTCCTGGGATACCATTTTCTCACCTAAATTGGAAGGAGGTTTGGGTATTCGGAAAATGGCTGATTGAGTTAGTGCTGGCTGAATAAAGAATCTATGGGACTTGTCTATCAACAAAAACTCACTTTGGGTCAGGTGGATCCACAATAGATATTTGGATGAGGAAACTTCAGAATGGAGATGTGCTTCCAAGCAGATAAATACCTGGTACTGGAGGACTTTGCTTAGGCAAAGGGATGCCATAGTGGACCTGGTAAGGTTTGAAATCAGCCAAGGACATATAATATCGATGTGGAATGACGCGTCGATACAAGGCGCATGCCTTGAATAGAACATCATAAGCAACCTTATGATGAAGAATAACTTCGGTAGAAACCAAAAAATCAGCACCCTCATCTGTGATGGCAAGTGGAGTATCCCTGACATCAGGGGGCTGAAGAAATGTAAAGAATATGCAGCAACATACCCTTGGTGGAAAAGGATAAATGCTACTTGGTTGGCTTCTCTGATTTTACTCCCAGGGGCTATTGGAATCTTGTTAGGAGAAGAAACTAGAATTCCAATGGGCTAAATGGTTATGGAGGAACAACTTGCCTAGAAGAATGTTGATCCACATGTGGAAGGTCTTTTAGTGGAGACTACTTACTGAAGACATTCTACAGTCCAAAGGTTTTGCTCTTGCTTCAAGGTGCACTATATGTAAGCAGGCTGCTAAAACAAACTCTCCTATCTACTGGGATTGCAGGTTTACTTCCTTTGTATGGGACCGAGCTAGATGTTGCATTGCTCTAATTCCCACAAACCAGCAACAAATGTTAAGCCTTTAAAGCAGGGAGGAGCACTGCTTAGTGGTGATGTAATGTACCATGTATGGTTTATTAGGAACAAAGCGATTTTTTATGGGGTCAAACAAAAAGCATATGTTGTATGGCATGCTATAAGCCAGGACTTTAAAGTAATTACTTTGTATAGATAGGTTTCCATTTCTTTGACCTACACTTGTATACACTTTTTTTGATATAAATGAAAAGGAGGAACACTCTTAATGATAAAAAAAATTAATTTTGTTTTATTCAGTTATGATATAATGAAGTAACATAATAAATGTCTAGTGAATGATATTACTCAATGATGTATGTCTTCAGGTTGATGACCTGAACAATGAGATCAGACAGATGCCAAGAGTATATACATTCATGTTATGTCCCTACTCAGATGTTATTGTGGAAGTATGATAGAAAACAATACTACATAAGACTAGAGTGTGTGTTGGTTGATGCCAAAATCCCATCAGTCATGAAATGTGATATCAAACAAAACACATAGATACTTGTTAGAGAATAGTGTATCAGGAAGGTCCACCATAAGAGTGATACATGAAAACCATAATTAGTAGTCAGAATCCTCTCTTATTGTATTGGTGATGATTTTGGTTCTTAGACCTAAAATCACTACACTCGTCACTTGTCGTTTAGTCTAGTTTGACATCATCCTCCATGACCTTGAATAAGGGTTGCCATAAAGGTGATGATTGGATGTACTGTGACACATGGGGATAACTGTGAGTGATGTAGATGGTATTTGTCCCTCCTATAGAAATATGATATTTTGACAACTTAATTAGCGAGACTGAGAATATCATGCCCATGCACATGTGAGTCAATGTGTGATATTGAGCTTACATATATCTCAGACAGTCCTATCTGGTTCAAGGAACAAAGATTGAATGTCTAAAAGAATGTTTATTCCATGTCTTGAGTTCAATCTGGATATTAGTGACAAAGGAAATATAAAAACACTATAACACTAATCACAATTTGTAGGTTGAAGTTGTTCTCCAACTTTCCATTTACTTGGGTAGAAATGATGTGTTTCTAGATACCAACCTATGCCTGTGATGTCCTAAACTAGTTATAAACATTCACTACCAACGTAATATGGAACCTATAACGTCACACACTTAGGAAACATTTGCAGTGGGAGTTTTTTCAAGAATGATTTTTAACTTGATTACTAACATATTTGGGCATTCAATTTAAACAACAATTGACTGAATCTAAAATGACCAGTTCATGTGTTGAACCGATCGATTGGAGTGTCAGGTTGACTGGAAATTGCATTAGTGAGTTTTGGATGAATGAGGGAATGAACCAACCAGTTCATTGTGTGAACCTATCGACTCACGATCATCAAATGATTGGTTCATGTGATGAACCACTAGTTCATGGATCAATTCGATTGGATCAAGGATTATTGCTGAATTCATGTTGTGCATGAATTGAATTGGAATTTCCAATACAATTGTGATTGGGAAACATGATGAATCGACTAGTTCATGGGTTAAACTGATTGACTCACATGCCAATCGATCAGTTCCCCTATGAATCGAATCATTTCGCCATTTACATGGTGCAAAAATTCATGAAATTCCGATCCCTTCCACCCCCACACAGATTGGGAAACATGACCCTAACCCTACTATAAATAGAGGGATACTAGGGGATTCCTAGAGACATAATTCATTTGTCTCTGACAATTGTTGTCCTCTTTGGTTGTTGTAACTGAGAGAAACTGAGCAATTCCTACCTGATAAATAGAGGGATAGAAAGGGAGAGCAATTATGGGAGAGCAAGTTGGTGCTAGTACACCAATGTGAAAGGACAACTACTTCCTATCCATTATTCTAAAATGACAGGAGTTCCAAGTGGTCCATGTGAACTACTCTAGAAGCAAGGATTTTTCCCACTAGGTGGAAAACGTTAAGATGTTTTCTATGGTGATCAACTAGGAGTTTTTATAGACGTTGTTCAAGTGTGATTTGAAAAAAGGCACACAAGAAGACAAGGAGATTGTCATTGGACTTGCTCCAAGACCATGTATATCCTCGAAACCATCCTTCCCATTATATATTTGTTGATGCTATCTATTGTTATATGGGAAATATGGCAATTAATTTTTTTATTTCCTCTGCATACACTACCGCCATATTTCCCAACAGTGATATCAGAGCCATGACAACTTACTATGTATTGGGATAGTCGATATTATCAAATTTTGGTTTTTCATTTATTTATTGCATACAATGTGAATAATTTAATTGATTAATATGCATATCTGATTATATATATATATATATATATATATATATATATATATATGTATATATGTATATATATGCAATTTACACGCGTCATCCTAAAAGTTGGTTTTGATGGTGGATGTGTAGAGTGGTTATGACCAATAACCCTAAATAAATGTGCATGGTGGTTGTGTTTGTTTATTCATGTTTTACCTAATTTTGCGTACTGAGCCTCGACCTTATATTTTAATTGTAAAAATTTTATTCTCTCCTACATTTTCTCCCCTCAAATGTAACTTGAGGTTTCTCTATTATCATATAATATAGAATTAGGATAGTATAATTTTTTGTTACAATAAATAAGATGAGACGACCGACTGAAGGAACAAGGAGGGCGTATGACATGAGGAGCCGAACTAATTGGATGGAGTACCAACTGATCAACTAGAGGATGCATAAGATGGTGGACCAACAACTAGGGAGACGACCAACCGACCGGCCAGGAGGTGAGCCGACTAGTTTAAGGGTTGAACCGTTCAACTCTGATTGGAAAGCACAAATCTTCATCAACAATAGTTTTCTACATGAGATGTAGACCCTAGGTGGTAGTAATTCCTTGTGGCTCGACGGAATTACAATAGAATGACCATCACCATCACTTATGTTTTATTGCATGTTTTTGTTTTGGGATATAGTGTGTATACAATATGAACTATATGTATGTGGTTATTGGATATGTATATGTATTTATAAATACAACCTCCTTCAAATAATATATTAAGTCTAAGATGCTTTCCATTAGAAACACACATGAAAAGCTTGACCGACTATGCATGGGCCGCAAAGAGTGGTGTGTTGTCCATCTTGTAGAAGTGTGATGGTAGTTATGTGGGCCCGCCAAGCGGGGTGCATTACTATTTGGATTTTGGGTCATGGTTAACTGGGTGTCCTTAATGAGATTAAGCACTTAGAAGCATGTAGAAGACTATGAAAAAGAGTTGTGCATGTCATATATCCATAAGTTGCATAAGAAGTAGTTGGCAAATATTGCCTACCTTAATAATTAGTTATGGACGCCGGCGTTGGTCGGGTAATAATTCAATTATTTTGGATCTTAGTTCATTATAAAGTTGTACGATACAATCTTATGAATTGATATGTAAGGGATATCAATTTGAACTAAATAGTAGGAGGGATAATTAATTAGAGGCTTAATTAAATATCATAAAATATTATTCAAATCAAATCAAATCAAAAAGTATTTTTGACAAACTGCATATTTTCTCTTATAGAATCAAATGGCAAAGTTGGTGAGTAGCAGCCCAGTTGGTCACAGCTTGGGGCCCCTCACAAAGGGTCATGGGTTTGACTCCCACTGGAAGAGGTGCTCAAAAATGATTTTCCCACAACGTCAGTTGGAATCTGATGTGACTTATTGAGATATCTATATGCGGTCACACAGGTCTCTAGGGTTTACCATCCCTGCTATCTGGGCCTTTGCCAAGGGGGGTGTGTTTCTCTCATCAATAAAAAAAATAATCAAATGACAATCAAATCATCATTATGATCAGTCCTTAGGAAGGATAAACTTAACATGACAAATTTCTATGACTAGTTTTGAACTTTGAAAAGGGTTCTCAACGATGAGCATAAGCTCTATGTCCTAGAAACACTAGTGCCGGAAATACCTACTTCTAATGTGCCTAGGGATGAGGTGGATGCTTACTGAAAACCTGTCAATGTTGTCTTGGACATAAAGTGCCTTATGCTAAGTTGCATGAACTATGACTTGCATGAGCAGTGTGAGGACATGGGGATCCTTGAGATGATAACACATCTTAAGAAAATGAACCATAATCATACAAAGCAAGAAAGGTACAATGTCTCAAAGGCGCTTCTTGAGTATATGATGGCAGAGTGAGACTAAGTAGTGACCCATGTTCTCAATATGATTGGATGTGTGGATGATCTAGAAGAATTGGGATTATCTATGAGCCAAGAGTTAGCCACATATATGATTTTGCAATCATTTCCTGAACTATATAGCCATTTTATCAAGTGTTACCACTTTAATGGTATGGCCAGACCATTGTCAGATTTTCTTAGCATGCTGACTAGTGGTAAAGCAAGAATGAAGAAGGACAAATCTGTGATGATGATCAGAGGAGTGAATTCCAAGGATGAAAGAAATGCCATGAAGAGGTCTGAGGCTAAATCCAAATCTTTAACACTCAAGACAAGGAGAAAGAGAAGTACAAAATTAATGTATCATGTGTACTTGAAGGCATCCAGGAAGAAGAAGATGGGGATAGAGATCTCTAGTTCAGGTATATACGTTATTGAGATAAAGTTATCTACCACTTCATCTTGGGTACTAGATACCAGATGTGGATCTCACATATGCTCGAATATTCAAGATCGAAAAGAAAGTAGGCCTTTGAGAAAGGGTGAGGTCAAACTACGAGTTACAAATGGAGTAAGAGTTGCTTCCACTACAATTGGAACCTATAATTTATCTCTTCCCACTAGGCTTGTAATAGAGTTATTGAAATTCTATTATGTACCTACCATAAATAGAAACATCATTTCTATATTTTGTATAGAAAAAATGAATATGAATTTCATATTGAGAACAGTCCATATTCTATTTCTAAAGATGGGATCTTTTATGGTAGTGCCCCAATGTCTTATGGTCTTTATTTTCTAGATCTAAATAAAAATTTTTATAAAGAAAATACCAAATACCAAAATTCAATAACTCAAATAAAACATATCTTGCGCATTGTCATCTAGGGAATATAAATGAGAATTGCATATCTAGAGTCCATAAAGATGATTACCTAGACTCTTTTGATTTTGAATCAATAGAGACATGTGAATCTTGTTTTTTGGAAAAGATTACCATGACTCCTTTAACTGGTAACATACTAATGTATCCAACCCTTTTAGATCAACTGCTAGATGTGGGTATCAGTACTTCATACATTTACTGATGACTTCCATAGGTATGGTTATGTTTACTTGATGTAACATAATTTAGAAACCCTTAAAAAGTTAAAGGATGTCATGAATGAAGTACATAACCAACTTGCAAAAATTATTAAGGAACTCCATTCTGATCGAGGTGGAGAATACTTAAGCCAAGAGTTTGAGGACCTTTTGTGAGCATGTGGTATTGTATCACAATGGACTCCACCAGGAACACAACATGACAATGGGGTATCATAAAGATGGAATTACACATTGCTAGATATGGTGCGATCAATGATGAGTATAGCTAAACTCTCAATTACCTTATGGGATTTTGCTCTTGTAACCACTATGTTTACACTACATCATGTACCATCTAAATTGGTTCAAAAGACACCACAAGAGATATGGTATGGGAAGCGTCCCAATGTGTATTTTATGAAGATCTGAGGTTGTGAAGCTTATGTGAGAAAGTAGTTTCCCAAAAAGCTTGGAGCCAAATATAATAAATGTTATTTTGTTGGATATTCTAAGGAAACCAAAATATATTACTTTTATTTCCTATCTGACAACAAAGTGTTTGTTATCAGAGATGTTATTTTACTAGAAATGGAATCCATTTCTAAAGGAATCAGTGGGAGGAAATTAGAACTCGAAGAGGTTCGAGACCAAAAAGAAAATATTGAACCAATAGGTGTACAAGAGGAATAAGGAGAATCAAGTCATTGTGGAACATCGAATTCCTCAAGTAAAATAGGTACCTTGTGGATCTAGTAGGACCTTGAGCTTGAAATATTTGGTTTTCTTGTGACTCATGAAGGTAGTCGGTTGGTCATAGATTTTCCAACAATGTATCTAGAAGATACTAAGGGACTATAGTCTGATAAATGGCTTGAGGCCATGAGATCTGAGATGGAATCCATGTACACCAACAAGGTATGGACTTTGGTGGATCCACCTACAGGGTTAAAACCTATAGGGTGCAAGTGGGTCTTCAAGAAGAAGACTGACATGGATGGTAAAGTACAAACCAATAAGGGCATATCGGTTGTAAAGGGTTTCAGACAATTTCAAGGTGTTGACTATTACAAAACCTTTTCTCCATTTTACATTGTTAAGTCCATCAGGATGATGCTTGCAATTGTAGCATATCATGACTATGAGATTTGGCATATGTATGTTAAAACTGCATTCCTTAATGGGTTTCTTCTTGAGGATGTGTACACGACACAACCTGAGGGTTTTATAAATACAAAGGATGCAAATAAATTCTATAATCTACAAAAGTCAATCTATGGATTGAAGCAAGCATATCAGAGCTAGAATCTCCGATTTGTCGAAATAGTCAAAGATTTTGGCTTTTGTCAAAATGAAGATGAACCTTGTGTATAAAAAAAGGTTAGTGGGAGGATAATTGTATTCCCCATATTGTATGTAGATGACATATTTATGATGTGTAATGATATACCAACTTTACTAATGGTAAAGACCTGGCTTGCAAATACATTCTAAATGAAGAACTTGGGCAAAGAATCCTACATCTTAGGAATCAAGATCTACAGAGATAAATCTAGAAGGATTCATGGACTAAGTCAGAGCACATACATTGACAAAGTATTGAAAAGGTTGAACATGGAGGACTCAAAGAGAGGAAACCTGCCCATGTCTCATGGAATTGCCATCTCTGGAGCTCAGTGTCCCAGTTCTTGTGAAGAAAGGAAATGCATGAGTAGGACTACATATGCATCTGCAATTGGACTTGTCATGTACGCAATGTTGTGCACTCCTCCCAGTGTCTCATATGCCTTGAGCATGATGAGAAGATATCAGCCAGATCAAAGTGATGGTGACTAGATAGGTGTTAAGAACATCCTTAAGTATTTTAGAAGAACCTAAGTATCTGTTCCTAGTCTATGGAGGAGACAAAAAAATGATAGTAAAAGGTTACACCAATGCAAGCTTCCAAACTAACAAAGATGATTATCAATCGCAATCAAGATTTGTGTTTTGTGTCAACAATGGAGCTATGAGATGGAAGAGTTCCAAGCAAGAGATAGCTACGGATTCTACAATAGAGGTCAAGTATATTGCTACATCGAATGTAGTAAAGGAAGCTATCTAGATCAAGAAGTTAGTCTCAGAACTTGGGGTGGTTCCATGTATCAGTGATGCAATTGAGCTATATTGTGACAACAATGAGGCTATTGCACAAGCTAAGGAACCTAGATCACATCAGCGTTCCAAGCATATATGAAGGCTTTTTCATCTCATACGAGATATCATACAATGAGGAGATGTGAAAATTTGTAGAGTACTAACATAAAGAGATGTGGTTGACCCCTTGACAAAAGCACTTCACAGTAGAAGCATGATGGTTGTGATGACTTGAAACAAATCAAGCCATCACCAGTAAATAATTGTGGAATTACCATAAATAACGGATTAACAAAAATCACTAAGATATAAAACCATTTTGCAAGGAGATCCATTACCAGGAAACTCTTACTGAGAGATCCAAAACTTATATATATCATGGTTTGCATTGTACATGCATTGTTTCATATCATCTCAAGGACAACATATAACAGTTTCTTTGTCAAAACATATACTGAAGCAACATAAAACATTGAGGCTTACAAGCCAAAATCTCAGATTGTTCATGAAACCATTATGTACTGAATCCAAGGACCTGAGAATACAGAGACGAAACATAGGACTTCTATCTACAAGACACAAAAGATAGTACACCCAATCTAAGCTGTCAGTGTTGTCCCAACTAGTGCTCTCCTTCTGTAGAAAGGTCTCTATTGCTTCAAGCACGTCCACCTAAAAATTGTGGATCCCACGGGGTGAGACAATTGTCCCAGCGTGAGATATAACTCTCTGCCGACTATATTATTATCACAGTTAAGCAGTATAAAACTGAGCAAAGATTCTTTTTATATTAATGTGCATGATTAATCACTATTATAAGTAGAACATAGTAATCTCTTTGCTTAAAAATGATGCATCTATCTATGGTAGAGAAATAAATCATTTATTCACTTTGCAAGGAATATAAAGAAACATGAATAACATCTATCCAACAAAGGTGTATAAAAGGAGTGTACATCAACCAATGTCTTTCCATATTTGAAACTTTAGCAAATATGCTACATGGTTGATTACATATTATAATCACACTTTTTCCCTGAAGAGATGAAGTATATCATTCATGCTCCAACTGACCACTAGTAAGTCGAAATTGGTACCATACAAGGTCAATGGTAGAGTCGACTGTCAAGACCTCACTTGTCCTGGTCAGTATGAGACCACTTAGATTTAGCAGGACATCTCATGTTAGCTGCTAGCAGGAAATCTTGTGTCATCTACAAATAGCATGTCGGGGTATAGCGACATCTTCTCTAAAGAGTTACTACCATAGCATGTATTGTCTTTGGGAGAAATCCATTAAGCTTTCCTAGATTATAATATAAGGATAAGGAAGATTAAATATCAATTCCTCTCCTGGTCGGGAGATTTTATACTTCAATCCTTATACCACTTAGAAATGAAGAAGGATTTACACATCAATTTCTTATTTGGATGAGAAATTCACATCATCCCATGATAAATAAGGAAGGTGTGACATCGATTCTTCATTGGGACGTTCGGATATACTTCATCCTTCATCCCCGCATATTCAAAAATATTCTCTCCAAGTTAAACTCATTTCACCATCATCAATTTCTAACACTGAATGGATCTATGGTCAGGGCACTACATGATGAGATTTATCTTGATTAATTAGGTACATTACAGTATTCTTTTAGCATCAACCAAGTTTCAAACATGAATTATAACAGATGCTATAAAAAAAGGTGTAGTACTTTTTAAGATCTATGGAACACTTTGAATGTATAACACTTGGGATCTCAATCCCTTGTCACAATACTGGGAATTATCATCCTTTCACATCATCATCATGATTATTGGATCTGGGTATTCAGACCCTTAGATCATCACTTAGCATTGTTCCCTCTGTAACATGTAACTATTACCTCTAGGTCCTCAGACCAAGGTATTCAACACATTTGTTGTACACTCACATATCTCACATGGTTCATTAAATATCTTGTCTACTCTCACTAGGCAACAATTATCTTTTAAGATATCAGACTATGTAATCATTATACTTGTTGTACAAATATTTAACATGGCTCACAAAGCTCATTTAAATATGTACCATAAAAACATCATAGCTCATACCTAGCTATGTTCATCCTTTCATGATTCTTGAATAGTTTGCATTTCATGATAAAAACTCTAACAATATATGTCATCACTATGAAATTCAAGAGAATTAGATCCCTCCCATTATTAGAGTTAGGATTTCCTATTTTATCCAAATAGGGTTTCAAATTCACATCATCACTATGTGATATAAGAGAAATACATCCTTCCCATTATTAGGGTTAGTATTTCTCAATTTAACAGATTAAGGTTGTAAGTATATAACATCACCCTTCATGTAAGATTTACCTTTAATAATCACTTAGAGTTTCAAAGTTTCATAATAAAAGGTTAACCCTAATTCGTACACCTTTCATACTAGGAGTATCATTAGATACTCATTATATGAGTGTCATTTGAATATTAGATTATCTCTCATCCCCTTATAGGATACTGAGAGCACTTAGTTACAACTATCCAATTGCATTAATTTATTGCACCTTAATGTTACATTTAATTTCATCACACACCATATGTCACTTAGTCAAATTGGATTGAAGCATACCTACTGTATCGGGCATCCTGGTGTATATATGCTATCATATTGTGTTTGAGACACGACCTTCACATCTTAGTGTGTACCCATGTGATAGAGTGGACTTTTGGAATCCTAAAATGTCCAATGACACAAGTGAATTTGTGCATGTTGAGTTATCATAAGAGTTGCATGTGCTTTGGCAAAGTTTGGATGGTGATTGATATTTACATTATGATTAATATCCCAATGTTAATATTGTTTTGAGGAATTTAATTTTTTGGTCAAATAATTAAGTTTTGATTCTAACGTTGGATGGGAAGTAGCTTGGATGATAATGAAGTTATGCTTAAAGTTTCGTAATGTTTTCATGTTCCTAGAATATTGATGTTTGAAGTTCGTGAATAAATGTATGTACTGGTGACTTTAGGACTATGGTTACTGATTATTATAGCATAAGATTTGAGTAACAGCAATATATCGCACCCTCGAGCTAGGTTGCCATGGATTAGTGATGTGGAGTTGCTTTGACCCTAAGATGGAAATGATCATGGGGCAAGGAGGTTTGCAATTGTCCAGTGTATACATAGCCACAATCACTAATCGTGGGGGAAGGTGTGGGAGTCCATACAGTTGCTATCGGCATGAGGAGGAGTGAGACCCCCCACCCACACACACCTCGACCCCTCCACAGTCAACCATAGTAGAGAGGTCGACAGTGCTCAAAGAGCTAGGAGAAAGAGGGACCCAAGATCCATTGGAGGTTGGAACCTCGCTACGATGACTTCATGAGGGTAGACACAGCCCACACATGTGGGCATCCAGGCCTGGTGGATGACAGTGTCTCTCACACAGATCCTAGGCAAACGAAAGTGTCCGGAGCAGCTGTGGCCGATAGCTTCATTCCTGGAAACCTGCAGCAATGTAAGATCGAGGAGGGACCAGGTCCGGGCGCACGCATATGGGTCGTGAGGAGAAGAGTTGGAGGCGGCGGATTCTCACTGGGAAATCCCTATCAGCGGTGATGTGATATAGATCGGGGATTTAGCGAGTAGGACTATATTGGAGTAGAACCTCTCAGAAGTGACATGTGAGGCCGGTGGAGCCGTACAGAAGCTCCATTGAGCTCTAGCCCCACAGATTGCCAGAGAGACAAGTTGCTCAGAGGAAGACAACCTGTTTCCTCTGGAAACAGAGGATCGCTTGTGAGATTGCGAGAAAGGGGAAAGCGGCCTCAGGTAACTAGATCCCCTGATCCATGGATCCAACTGCAGATCTAGATCGGGCAGAACAAGTAAAGGAGGCACCCCACCCAGGCCACGTGGCAGCGGCCGATTGGCCCAAAAAGGTAATTACCACATTAATGTTCAGTTCTTCAATAAATCATAGAAAATAGCTCCGATATCTGAAAAATACAAATAATATACAGAATTGTTTAGAAAAATGAGTAGAACGCATTACACTAATAATATCAGGCTTTTGATGCATTAATAACAATGATGTCATGTAAGATGCTTTACACTTGTTTCATGAATAATAAATATCAAACGATGGCATAAAATTTTGATAAAATACCAGTAAATCATAAATCATGTTTAGAATGCATATGATGTCAGATATGGTCATTTTGATGCATGAAAGCATATAATTTGATTAATATGGCTAATTAGGGCTAATAACCCTAATTAATATGTAATAAATACATACATGCTCAATAATTGATGAAAGTTTACAAAGTAGCTGATATCAGTATATGGAACCTCAGTTTTAATTATGAGATAATGATTATCCATAAAATGCATGTTATGTGAAGTTGACCCGTAATACATGGTTTAAAACCCTAAGTTAGGTTAATGATCACGTAACCTAAGGTTAATATGTGCACAAAATGGATATGGAACCTAATGTTCAGATAATGAACCATAATCTGGAAAATGTCATCAGTATGATAATTCTAAGACAAGAATGCAAGTAATGATGAGAATATCCTAATTAGTTAAGTAAACCCTAAAATGGATACGATTAGGGTTAAGATGATGAGAACATGATGATGGTATATGATCTTGTCATTATCAGAGTTTGACCTGGGATACATAGTTCACATGAGTATATATGATGATTAGGTTTGTCTTGATCAAGGTACACCATTACCTCTTACTTGTCTTATTATACATTATGCTTGTGTTATATGTAGTAAAATACATGGCATATGGTATTGGATGAAATGATTATTCTTGCATGATATGTTGTTTGATTTTTCATATGTATGGCTATGAACACATGAAACATAATATATATGTTCCATTATATGAAAGCACTATATCTCTTTGGTAAGCATAGTGCTAGTGAGTGATCTATCTCTTTGGTAAGTAGATCACATGTACAATGATATGTCTCTTTGGTAAGCATATCATAAGGCCTAAATGCATCTATCCCATTGGTAGGAAGACACACAACATATAATGGAAAATGTGCCTAAAATATGTGTTCTCTTTTGTTAATGAACATCTTTGTGAAAGTATATGCTTTTTCTTATATTTCTTAATAACTGCCAAGTATTAGTTTTATTTTATTGCCAAGATATGATGAGAGGTATATAAAAGATACGTAGGCGTACTCAGTACAATATTCTTGAATATTATGCTGACGTATACCACATGTAATCTTTTGTTTAGGTTGTGGTTATGCTTTTGAAGATCCAGGATAGTTGTGAGTTGTGTGGCGAGCTGATGTACAGGTGGACCTATTGTCTTAAGATCCTATTGTTTAGTGGTAGTACATGTATATGTAAGTTTGCTATTCAATATGTAATATCAAATATTGTAACAATTCATGTTGTAATTATATGTTGAATGGTGAACATGTGTTGTATGGTTTCATATTGTTCATGTGCATGTGCTACTGATTGTTTCCTTTTGACTTCCTCTGATTTTCTTCTTCTTAGCCATGTGTGGGATGTTTAAATTGGGATTCTCACTGAGGTGAGGGTTTCGATTTGGATGTCACACATCAGATTAAGTTTTAGAAAATATGGGGACGTCACAGGTGGTATCAGAGCATGAACAATAGCAAAGCCTGAAATTTGCTCATCATGCAACTCAAACTAAAGAACCTTGAACCTTAATAATCTTTAGGGTTAGATTAGTCATCTTTTAGAGACTAGATCTGACCTAGCCTCTAGGTTAGCACCTAGATGTCTGAGAACTAGGTCTAGACTTGTGCTTGTTGTATAGCAAGTCCTTAGATGTCGTGCTTTCCTTGTAGTGCAGTGGTATGGGACGTTGCACTACTTGGAAATGGCGTGCATCATGGGAAGAGAAACCCTAGACATATTGTGCACACTGTCTAGAGTAGATACACTAGTCTACACCATGTTCTCACCCTTTTCACTAGTTTTCATGACACTATACTCTCTACTATGTGTGGGACACTCATTTTTAGGATTTGGTTTTTGAATTCAAACGAATCGAACCTCGATAGTTTTCTCTGATGCTTGTTTTATCAGAGAAAACTATATAATATTTTATTATATATATGTATTACAAAAATATGTTCCCACACATGTACGAGTAGGAGGTGGTCATGCAACCTAAGTGAAAGTGAATGAAATCAGTCTAGAAGAGGGAGTAGCTCTAGATTAGATGTCCAGATCCATGTTGAAATATATGATAGATGGAATAGATGATATAAGTTTTGATCATATGATATAAGTAATATATAGATGATATAAGATATTTTATGATGATCTATGTTTGTCTTTGAGGACTTAAGTTCAATTTTGAGGATTTGAGATAAGTTTTGATGTTGCAAGTAAATAGGCTTTTATGAAATAAGATATGTTAAGTTAAGACAAGGATGTGGATCAGCTTAAGCCTCAAGCTCTTTTACAAAGGAGGAACTCTAGTGTTAGGACTAGTTTTAGGGTTAACTCCAGAGAGAGTGAAACCCATTGGGAGAAGGTTAGAGAACCTAAACTCCAAGATAAGAGAATTATGAGAAATATGTGATATGATATGTCCTAAACTAGAATACTCCTGAGTGATTGAGTTGAATCGCTTTATGCATGATTCCTATAGTATTGTTGAACCCTATATGTCCTTGGGAGGACCAAACCCTAGAGATAGAGAGGGGCTGGTTATATGTGCATTTGTGAATATGGATATGAGTGCCTACCATCTGGGTGAGGGAGAGACCCCAAGACCCTGGAGGAGGTAGCTATGTTAGTTTCTGTGAAGCCTCATGATCGGGTTGGTTGTTTCCCACATAGGAGTATAGTGGTGTATATAAGAGAGCTTTGGGTATGATGTTTCATGGTTAGACACCTATGAAGAGTATGTCATAGCATGTTTTGGTTTGTGCTTATGTGGCTAGAGCTTGTAAAGCTATCGCTAGTGCCAATGAGGTAATCTGAGAACCCTAGGCTAATAAAGAGAAGATAAAGTATATGTATATGAGATACTCATAGAGTTGAGTTAGCTTAGAGAGAATTAGCATGGAACTACCCTCATGATACGGGTCAAAAGAACCTCAGTTGGACTAGATAAAGTTTTAGTACATGTTTGACAAGCCACTTGCATAAGTTTGTTTAGCACAACCATGATAAAATATATGTAAGGATGTGATCTAATCTTGAGATATGATATATAGATATGACATGATGGAATAATGAGTATAATTTGATAAATCTCTATGTATAAATGGTTAACCACATGCATGAATAATGATGATAATGTGATGTTGTTGGTTAATCTTGTGATGAAATCACTAGTACATGTTTTAATTTATTATGAGCAATGAAATAAGATCATATGAATGGAAGAAAAAAAATGTTACCTGAGGTGTTAATCTTAGTGCTTAATTAATATGAAAAATATAGTTTGATAGTTAGCACAACATAATGATTAAAACACCTTGATATGATCTAGATGGATAAAGTGGGTTAACTATAGTTAACTTCCTCCAAAAAGGCATATGTTAATGTTGAACATGTTATAATAATTAGCTCAATAATATGTCGATGACACCTTAATATAATGGGTTAACTTTAGTTAACTCCTTTGGAACCTGGTAATATGATGTGGGAACCCTATTGCATGGCTAAAGATAAGGAAGCAAATCTAACATATGAGATATGTAATGACATAACCTAAGCTTCTAAACCCTTGTTTGAGCCTTCTATGGAGTGAGGTTTCACCATTGATGCCTTTGAAACCTCCTAATAGTGCTTTGGATACATGGTTCTAGGTAACCTTTGTGGATATGTTACACATAGAATGGTGCCTACATGTGGATGAGAGCAAGATAAGGTTTCTCCTGGAAGTATGAGTATGGTGTACTTTCAAGGATGAAAGTTCTTTTAAGATGTATATGATGTGATAGATTGGATTTTCTTGCTTAATTCTAAGGATGGAATTTCTTTTAAGGTGTGTAGGATGTGATAGAGTGGACTTTTGGAATCCTAAAATGTCCAATGACACAAGTGAATTTGTGCATGTTGAGTTATCATAAGTGTTTCATGTGATTTGGGAAAGTTTGGATGGTGATTGATATTTACATTATGATTAATATCCCAAAGTTAATATTGTTCTAAGGAATTTAATTATTTGGTCAAATAGTTAAGTTTTGACTCTAATGTTGGATGGGAAGTAGCTTGGATGATAATGAAGTTATGCTTAAAGTTTCATATGTTTCGAGGTTCCTAGAAGGAAATATTGATTTTTGAAGTTTGTGAATAAATGTATGTAATGTTGACTTTAGGACTATGGTTACTGATTATTATAGCATAAGATTTGAGTAACAATAATATATTGCACCCTTGAGCTGGGTTTCCACGGATTAGTGATGTGGAGTTGCTTTGACCCTTAGATGGAAATGATCATGGGGCAAGGAGGTTTGTGATTGTCCAGTGTCTACATAGTCACGATCACCAATCGTGGGGGAAGGTGTGGGAGTGCATACATTTGCTGTCGGCATGAGGAGAAGGAGCGAGACCCCCCACCCACACACACCTCGACCCCTCCATAGTCAACTGTAGTAGACAGGTTGACAGTGCTCAGAGAGTTAGGAAAAAGAGGGACCCAAGGGCCACCGAAGGTTGGAACCTCGTTGTGGCAGTTTTGTGCGGGCAGACACAGCCCACACACGTGGGCGTCCAGGCCTGGTGGCCGACAGTGCCGCTCGCATAGATCCCAGGAAAATAGAAGTGTTTGGAGCAGCTGTAGCTGACGGCTTCGTTCCCAAAAAACTGTAGCAGTGTAAGATTGAGGAGGGACCAGGTCCGGGCGCATGCATCTGAGCCACGAGGAGAAGAGTTGGAGGTGGCAGATTCTCACTGGGAACTCCCTGTCAGTGATGGCGTGAGACAGATGGGGGATTTAGCGAGAATGACCAAACCAGAGTACAACCTCTCGGCAGTGACATGTGAGGCTGGTGGAGCCATATAGAAGCTCTATTGAGCTCTAGCCCCGTAGATCGCCGGAGGGACAACTTGCTCGGAGGAAGACAACATGTTTCCTCTATTTCACAGAGGAAATAGAGGATTGCTTGCGAGATTGCGAGAAAGGGGAAAGAAGCCCCGTGTAACTAGATCCCCTGATCCATAGACCCAATCACAGATCCAGATCGGGCAGAACAAAGGAGGCGCCCCACTCAGGCCACGTGGCGGCGGCCGATTTTCCCAAAAAGGTAATTGCCACATTAATGTTCAGTTCTTCAATAAATCATAGAAAATAGCTCCGATGTCTGAAAAATACAAATAATATACCAAATTTTACAAAAATATGAGTAGAACACATTATAATAATAATATCAGGCTTTTTATGCATTAATAATAGTGATGTCATGTAAGATGATTTACACTTGTTTCATGAATAATAAATATCAAACAATGTCCTAAAATTATGAGAAAATACCAATAAATCATAAATCACATTTAGAATGCATATGATGTCAGATATGGTCATGTTGATGCATGAAAGCATATAATTTGATTAATATGGCTAATTAGGGCTAAAAACCCTAATTAATATGCAATAAATACATACATGCTCAATAATTGATGAAAGTTTACAGAGTAGCTGATATCAGTATATGGAACCTTAGTTTTAATTATGAGATCATGATTATACATAAAATCTAGGTTATGTGAAGTTGACCCGTAATACATGGTCTAAAACCCTAAGTTAGGTTAATGATCATGTAACCTAAGGTTAATATGTGCACAAAAAGGATATGGAACCTAATGTTCAGATAATGAACCATAATCTAGAAAATGACATCAGTATGATTATTCTAAGACAAGAATGCAAGTAATGATGAGAATATCCTAATGAGTTAAGTAAACCCTAAAATGGATATGATTATGGTTAAGATGATGAGAACCTGATGATAGTACATGATCTTTTCTTTATCAGGGTTTGACCTAGGATACATAGTTCTCATGAGGAGATATGATGATTAGGTTTGTCTTGATCAAGGTACACCATTACCTCTTACTTGACTTATTATACATTATGCTTGTGTTATATGTAGTAAAATACTTGGCATATGGTATTGGATGAAATGATTATTCTTGCATGATATGTTGTTTGATTTTCCATACTTATGGCTATGAACACATGAAACATAATATATATGTTCCAATATATGAAAGAACTATATCTCTTTGGTAAGCATAGTGCTAGTGAGTGATCTATCTCTTTGGTAAGCAGATCTCATGTACAATGATCTATCTCTTTGGTAAGTAGATCATCAGTCCTAAATGCATATATCCCATTGGTAGGTAGATTCACGAGCATATAATGGAAAATGTGCCTAAAATATGTGTTCTCTTTTGTTAATGAACATCTTTGTGCAATTATATGCTTTTTCTTATATTTCCTTATAACTGCCAATTATTAGTTTTATCTTATTGCCAAGATATGATAAGATGTATATAAAAGACATGTAGGCGTACTCAGTACAATATTCTTGAATATTGTGTCGACGTGTACCACATGTAATCTTTTATTTAGGTTGTGGTTATGCTTTTGAAGATCCAAGATAGTTGTGAGTTATGTAGCAGCAGATGTACAGGTGGACCTATTGTCTTTAGATCATGTTATTTAGTGGTAGTACATGTATATGTAAGTTTGTTGCTCAATATGTAATATCAAATATTGTAACAATTCATGTTGTAATTATATGTTGAATGATGAACATGTGTTGTATGATTTCATTATTGTTCATGTGCATGTGCTACTAATTGTTTCCTTTTGACTTCCTCTGATTTTCTTCTTCTTATCCTTGTGTGGGATGTTTAAATTGGTATTCTCACTAAGGTGAGGGTTTCAATTTGGATGTCACACATCAGATGAAGTTTTAGAAAATTTGGGGACGTCACAACCCATATCGAGCATGTGGTGTAACCACATCAATATATCATGTAGCGTGTACCCCCTAAGACCATATCTTGTATCCATCTCGGGTTAGCTATCACTTAGTTCTTATTCATCTCAAATGAACCTCATATCGTGTATGGGCTAGATGCTTGACCTCAAATCGGGTAATAGGATATATTTGGTTCCATATTCTGCACAAAGTGTGCACCATATTGGGCATAGGATGTATGCCTCATCATGGTATCGTTCAAGTAGTATATACGAGGTACCATATCAATTTCTCATCTTGGGTTGCCATATAGGTTTCCCATATTGGTTTTCCATATCGGTTTCCCATCTTGGATTGCCATATCGGTTTCCCATCTTGGGTATCAGATCGGGTTACCTATGTTATATAAACCCTTAAGCTCATAACCTTTTATACTTTCAAGGATCAGTTCTATCATTACAGTTACACGACAAGCTAGATACCTAGTTTCTCTTCAACCCATCCCAACATATTAGGGTACGTTGGGTTTTAAAGGCAATTCATCTCGGGTTCCCTTACTACATCTAGGGTTTCAACCATATCGACCAGAGTATGCCATATCATTCATGAGGTAGGAATTTAAACTCATATTTTTCAAAAAGTAGAAGCAGGTGCTATCCCTATCATCCATGAAATATTAATCATGTTGTCCATGTGGTATCACTCACCACTATATAGGGTTACCTATCATCTTGGGTTTCATATCACCATCTAAGGTTTTAAACCCTTATCGAGTTAGGATATGAACTTTGAGGTTATATCATGCATAAAGTGAATCTATGACCGCATATCATGTTAAAGGGGTGTATATGTATTACTCATATTGCTCATGAGATATACACTTCTCACTATATAGTTTTGAGGTGGGTTCACATCAACATATCAGATTACTTATCCTCTAGGGTTTTGTTATATCGGTTTAGAGTCCATGCTTGGTTTCCTATCATGCATAGGGTGCATGCATTTATATCATATCTTGCACATAGTGTTTTTTAACAACATATCATGCACAAGGTGTGCACTTCATGATCACAACGTGCAAGAGGTACCTACCCATCACCATATCGAGTTAATGGTGTATTTACTTCTTCATCGAGTTAGAGGTGCTTCAACCCATACCGGGTTGGACATTGATGATGTCATCATCATCAACCTCTAAATTCTTATTCTCACTATTCTAGTTCATGGACAACAGTCCTAATATACTTTTGTAACTCAAAGGATCATTAATTTATCAAAGGAATTTGAAATTGAAAATAGATCAACAAGTTCATCAATATTGTAGGTGAATAATAACATAGTTGGGTTCAAGTTATATAACCCACCTTATGAACAACTTCAAAGCTCCAAGATCCAAAGATTCACGTTCCTAAGGTTTAAGACAAGCTTATCCAAGGTCCAAGGCTCGTTCACAACTCCTCTGATACAAATAATCACCATAGTTAAGAACTTGGTGAAGAAGAAAAGAGAGGAATAACGATAACCTGAGAATCATGCTTCAACTAAGGTTGAAGATGACCATGACCTTACCTTAAGCTTGGTGCTCAAGCTTCCCTTGATCCTTGAGCTACTATGCAGGATATATAAGTGGTATGCATGATATCTCTAAGAAAGGGGAGTTGTGGGGTTCATAAACTTCCATAAGTAGGTGGAAGGAAAGGTATATATACTTGGGGTTCACGAGAGAAGGTGTATAAGAGGTATCTTCACCATATGCTACTAGGTGACACGTGGTCATGCATGGTTGACACATGTCCATGCATGCACACATGTATATATTACCATGCAAAAGACTATAGGATAATCTAGGGATAATATCTTGGCCATTCCTTATCTTATAGGATAAGATATCTCATCTTTATCTCACAAATAAAGCAAACCGATACACTTTTTGCAAGGAGCATCTAACCCATAATTTATTACCTCCTTGAGGTGCATAGGTCTACATGGAGTTTTCTAAGAGTCCACAAACCTATAGGGGAGTCCCTATATGGCCCCATGGCTGATAGGGACTCCCATTCTAAGTCTACAACTCGATATAGTTCATACAAACATTTCAACTATACAATTTTCATGGTCTTTTCATCACTAAGAGTACCATCACTCAAAAATGGTTCAATCATAGCATATCCTTCTTTCTATATCCTTTAAATGATACATAGAGGGAGTAGGGACACACTAGAGGTGGTAATTTGCATATCAACCCTATATTTTGGGTAAATTACAATTTGTACCAAAATTGGTACACAAATCACTAGCATTCTTCAAACAAGCTTAATACTTAGAATTTAGGATTTCCAAAAGCCACCACTTAGCATCATTGTCTTTCATATGATATTTAAAACATTTAGGACACATTAAACATGTGACATATTCCAATGTAACCCCTCATATTGGGTAAATTGCACTTTACACTCAGACTATCAAATAATGCACAAATAGTTTGCATTTAAGCTCACTTTTGAAAATAAACTTCACAAAGAGTCTTAATTTCTTTTCAAAAGATTAGAACAAGTTTATAATTAACTTTCTTAAGAAAAAATTCTAGGGGTAAGCCATAACCCGAGTCAGGGATGTTATAATTATAAACCACTAACAAGAATTTCATCCCTGAAATCCCAGATGAAGAAAGATAATCGTTATTCATGCATCATATCATTAAGTCTCCACATAACATCTCATTGTCATGAAGATGACATTGAACTTGGACCAGTACAAAGTCCTTTCACATAGGGTCATCATAAATCTGTCATATAGGATGCACACTCATCTGTACTTTTCATTAATGATTGTAGTGTCAATTCTATGCCAGGTAACACTTCCTAAGTCAGAGAAGTACTAATAATTGTGATGTCAAACCTCATCGATTTGTCATCTTCTCAACTTACATCTTTTATGTAATAAGATTCTTGACTCTGGGGAGTTTACTATACTCCCTCACTTAGTTTGGTATTTCTCCTTCAAGGTTAGACTAGAATTTCATTCTATCACTCATTTGGGACTACAAGTCTTATTATATTTCTGTTGTTCCATTCTAATCTGTTGACACAATACTAAACCTTCTTATGACTTATTTTAGCTATCTCATATCTTGTCATAAGGAGAGGCTACTTGTCTAAGAAGAACTTATCTCTAAGGTATCTCTATATGTCATGTATAAACTGCCTCAACAGATCTAGATAGGGTTATTCTAAGGAATTATTTTTAGCTTGATAAGCTTTTTCCCGAAACGATTCTACAATTGTTCATGCAATTGATACATCCTTAATGATTTTATGTTTATTCAGAGAATAAACCCCTCATAAATGATATCCACACTATAGTTATCTCAAAGGTGGTCCTTCTAGGTAACCAATCATGATTCATCTTATCAGGAGTCATGTTCTTATTTTCTTATACCATTGAAAGTTCTTGGATACTAGGATTCCTTACCTTGGTATCCATTACATGTGCCAAAAACACATCATATACTCATCATATCCATATTTATTGTTGTTACTACCAAAGACAAACATATAAAAGGATCTTTCTTTCATCTTGGGACATTACTTATCATATATAACTTTATCTTGGAATCAAAAATCCAGGACTAACTAATACTTTTCTAGGTATCCATAAAAAGAAAACTTCTAACTCATGCACATCAAGTGTCATAAGACTTACTTAATTATCATGTCCCTATAAGTAAAGAGCATATGGAACACATTCCTCTTATCACCCCATCATCACCCAAGGTTTTTTATCAAAGAGAAGAGATTATCATCTCCTTTGATTATTGCATGAACTTTCAATTATTCATGAGTCATTTACTCTTGTTTCATCCTAGGTTCTTTGCCATAATTATAGGAATTATAAAGATGATTACATGTCATCAGTCCTTTCTTTGTTATTGTCTAACATGTTCATGAACATTTTATGATTTTATCACATTTCTCATTTTCATATTATAGAAAAGGTTGTTACTATTCACATAGTCTTTATTGAACAAGGATCATCTCCCTTGATCCTTTTCTCTTATCATGAGGATTATACTTTTTACTTCCTCATACACAATCATCTCAGATCCCGTTTTATTGCAATTAGGATGTGATAAAAATATACATGCCATATTTCCAATTTTTTTATACTCACTAGATTGTCTCAAAATGACTACTTGATAAGAGTAATTGGAAAGATAACAATCTATGAGTTCCATACTTACCTTGTCTTCAATAGTTGAATACCTGGCTAGGGTATACAAGTACTGGGATTAGGTAGTATGCACCTTGTTTAATATCATATACCTTACTTTTCATATCATCCAAAATATAGGACTTAGCATCCCTAGATTTTCTCCAGGCATCACTTTTACACCTCATCCTCTTTCACACAGATAAAAGAAATTATAAAGATTTTAAATATTACTAAGCAAAATGTAAGTTCTCATCTTCCTTATGTCCTCATAGGATTAATCAAAGTAAGCTCAACAATAACTACTTTCTCATACTTAACAGATAAAATCATGAAATTACATATCAGAATGACACAATTTCATCTGACTTGTCTCACTTTGTGGATCGATTACTATCTCAGGATGATTCATTGCATAGAATCCTATCATTGCCTGATTCCAACGTCGTTCTCTATAGTATGATGCAGATGGATCTTCTCGGGATGCATGTCCACGTCCTCATGTGCTACTTCTAAATGGTTGCTTTTGAGAGCCTTGTTGACTCTGCCTCGGTGGTTGGGTCATTTCCTTCTTGCTTTTTGGATAAAAGGGTCTAATATGCCCAATCTGTCCACAACCATAACATGTCCTATACGCATCCCCTGGTCTTGTTGGCCTTATAACTGATGTAGAAGCTAAGTCAAGAGTTCTAACTGGTGGAACATTTGGTCCTTTGCCCTTTCTTTGTAGCCACTGCCCTGGTGTATTAGACGTTTGTTGCATTGGTGGCACCAAAAACTTCCCCTTTTTAGAGCTACTAGGCATTTGTTTGCGAGTTTGGACAAATCTTTTCTTAATTCCTACATCATTATCCTTTTCTGGATAGTCCTACATCAAATGTCCTTGTTTCCTACACCTGTAGTAAACTTTGTTTCCATGTTGTAACATAATTCCTTCGACATTTCCCACTGCTCCATTATAACTATGTGGATCAGAAATCCTACTAGAGCCCAAAATTTCATCATTGGGAACTGGTAATCGAGGTTGTGTTGCTTGTATTTGATCCTCGATATGCCTCAATGCTATCATAACCAGTCCAATTAGAGCATTAAAAATAGGTTTCTCTATCATGGTTGGATCAACTTGGGGATTCTCAAGAAGTCATTCTTCTCTCACCTAATCCCTTGCACCTTTCCCTGGTGCAACAACATTACTTTCAACAATGTGTTCCTCGTGTTCTCTAGACATCCTTAAGCTTTAATCTATCTTCTACATAAGTAGAAGTCACTATAAGACATACTGGAGGACACTAGAACAGACTCAACACCTTAGTCCTATGTCTCTGTAGACTCAGCGAACCTTAAGCTCTGATACCAAAACTTTATGATGACCCGAAACAAATCAAGCCATCACCAGTAAATAATTGTAGAATTACAATAAATAGCAGATTAACAAAAATCACTAAGAATTAAAACCATTTTTCTAGGAGATCCATTACCAAGAAACTCTTACTGAGAGATACAAAACTTATATATATCATGGTTTGCATAGTACATACATTGTTTCATCTCATCTCGAGGACAACATATAATAGTTGTGTTGTCAAAATATATAATGAAGCAACATAAAACCTCGAGGCTTACAAGTCAAAATCTCAAATTGTTCATGAAACCATTACGTACTGACTCCAAGGACTTGAGAATACAGAGACGACACATAGGACTTCTATCTACAAGACACGACAGACAGTACACTCAACCTGAGTTGTCACTACTATCCCAGATGTTGTTCTCCTTCTGCCGAAAGATCTCTACCGATTCGTGCACGTCCACCTAAAAATTGTGGATCCCACAGGGTGAGACAATTGTCCCAGCGAGAGATATAACTCTCTGCCGACTATATTATTATGACAGTGAAGCAATATAAAACTGAGCAAAGGTTCTTTTTATATTAATGTGCATGATTAATCACTATTATAAGCAGAACAGAGTAATCTCTTTGCTTAAAAATGATGCATCTATCTATGGTAGAGCAATAAATCATTTATTCACTTTGCAAGGAATATAAAGAAACATGAACAACATTTATCCAACTAACATGTATAAAATGAGTGTACATCAACCAATGCCTTTCCATATTTAATCCTTAAGCAAATATGCTACACGATTGATTACATATTACAATCACGCTTATTCCCTAAGGAGATGAAGTATACCGTTCATGCTCCAACCTACCACTAGTAAGTCAAAATCGGTACCATACAAGGTCAATGACAGAGCCGACTATCAAGACTTGACCTATCTCAGTAAGTACCAAACCACTTAGATTTAGCAGGACATCTCGTGTCAGCTGCTAGCAGGACATCTCGTGTCATCTACAAATAACATGTCGGGGTATAGAGGCATCTTCGCTATAGAGTTACTACCTTAGCATGTACTCACTTCGGGAGAAGACCAATAAGCTTTCCCATATTATCATATAAGGATAAGGAAGATTAAATACCAATTCCTCTTCTTGTCGGGAGATTGTATACTTCAATCCTGACACCACTTAGAAATGAAGAAGGATTTATACATTAATTTCTTATTTGTTTGGGAGATTCACATCATCCCATGATAAATAAGGAAGGTGTGACACCGATTCTTCATTGGGATGTTTGGATATACTTCGTCCTTCACCCCCGCATATTCAAAAACATGCTCTCTGATTTAAACTTGTTTCGTCATCAACAATTTCTGACATTGAATGGATCTATGGTCAGAGCACTACATGATGAGATTTATCTTGATTAATTAGGTACATTACAATATTCTTTTAGCATAAACCAAGTTTCAAACATGAATGATAACATATGCTATAAAGAAAGGTGTAGTACTTTTTAAGATCTTTGGAACACTTTGAATGTAAAAACTCAGGATCTCAGTCCCTTGTCACAATACTGGGAATTCTCATCCTTTCACATCATCATCATATTACTGGATCTGGGTATTCAAACCCTTTGATCATCACTTAGCATTATTACCTCTATAATAGGTAATTATTACCTCTAAGTCCTTAGACCAAGGTATTCAACACATTTGTTGTACAAACATTTCACATAGATCACATGGTTCATTAAATATCTTGTCACCTCTCACTAAGCAACAATTATCTTTTAAGATAGCAGATTGTATAATCATTATACTTGTTGTACATATATTTAACATGGCTCATAAGGCTCTTTTAAACATGTACCATAAAAACATCATAGCTCATATATGGATATGTTCATCCTTTTGTGATTCTTGAATAGTTTGCATTTCATGATAAAAACTCTAACAATATATGTCATCACTATGCAATTCAAAAGAATTACATCCTTCCCATTATTAGGGTTAGGATTGCCTATTTTAACCAAATAGGGTTTCAAATTCACATCATCACTATGTGATATAAGAGAAATACATCCTTCCCATTATTAGGGTTAGGATTTCTCAATTTAGCCTATTAAGGTTGTAAGGATATAACATCACCCTTCATTTAAGATTTACCTTTAATAATCACTTAGATTTTTAAAATCACATCATAAAAAGTTAACCCTAATTCATACTCCTTTCATACCAGGAGTATCGTTATATACTCATTATATGAGTGTCATTCGAATCTTAGATTCTCTCTCATCCCCTTCTAGGATATTGAGAGAATTTAGTTACAACAATCCAATTGCATTAATTTATTGCACCTTAATGTTACATTTAATTTCATCACACATCATATGTCATTTAGTCAAATTGGATTGAAGCATACCTACCATATCAGCCATCCTGGTGTATATATGTTATCATATTGTGTTTGAGACACGACCTTCACATCCTATTGTGTACCCATATCGAGCATGTGGTGTAACCACATCATCATATCGTGTAGGGTGTACCCCCTAAGACCACATCGTGTATCCATCTCGGGTTAGCTATCAGTTAATTCGTATTCATCTCAAATGAACCTCATATCGTGTATGGTCTAGATGCTTGACCTCATATCGAGTAATACTATATATTTGGTTCCATATTGTGCATAAAGTGTGCACCATATCGGGCATAGGATGTATGCCTCATCATGGTATCGTTCAAGTAGTATATACAAGGTACGATATCAATTTCTCATCTTGGGTTGCAATATTGGTTTCTCATATTGGTTTTCCATATCAGTTTCCCATCTTGGATTGCTATATTGGTTTCCCATCTTGGGTATCAGATCGGGTTACCTATGTTAGATAAACCCTTAAGCTCATAACATTTTATACTTTCAAGGATCAGTTCTATCATTATAGTTACACGACAAGCTAGATACCGAGTTTCTCTTCAACCCATCACAAGATATTAGGGTATGTCGGGTTTCAAAGGAAATTCATCTCAGGTTCCCTTTCTACATCTACGGTTTCAACCATATCGGGTATAGTATGTCATATTGTTCATGAGGTAGGAATTTGACCTCATATTTTTCACAAAGTAGAAGCAGGTTCTATCCCTATCATCCATCAAAATATTAATCATGTTGTCCATGTGGTATCACTCACCACTATATTGGGTTACCCATCATCATGGGTTTCATATCACCATCTAAGGTTTATCAACCCTTATCGAGTTAGGATATAAACCTAACATTATATCATGCATAAAGTGAATCTATGACCCCATATTGTGTTCAAAGGTTGTATATGTATTGCTCATGAGATATACACTTCTCACTATATCATTTTGAGGTGGGTTCACATGAACATATTAGATTACTTATCCTCTAGGGTTTTGCTATATCAGTTTAGAGTCCATGCTTGGTTTCCTATCGTGCATAGGGTGCATGACTTGATCTCATATCTTGCACATAGTGTTTTGTTTAACAACATATCGTGCACAAGGTGTGCACTTCATGATCATAACGTGTAAGAGGTACCTACCCATCACCATATCGAGTTAATGGTGTATTTACTTCTTCATACCGGGTTAGAGGTTCTTCAACCCATACTGGGTTGGACCTTGATGATGTCATCATCATCAACCTATAGATTCTTATTCTCACTGTTCTAGTTCATGGACAATAGTCCTAAGATACTTTTGGAACTCAAAGGATCATTAATTTATCAAAGGAATTTCGAAATTGAAAATAGATCAACAAGTTCATCAATAATTAAGGTGAACAATAACATAGTTGGGTTCAAGTTACATAACTCACCTTATGAACAACTTCAAAGATCCAAGCTCCAAAGCTTCACGTTCCTAAGGTTGAAGACAAGCTTATCCAAGGTCCAAGGCTCGTTCACAACTCCTCCATATACAAAGAATCACCATATTTAAGAACTTGGTGAAGAAGAAAAGAGATGAATAACTATAACCCGAGAATCATGCTTCAACCAAGGTTGACCATGACCTTACCTTAAGCTTGGTGCACGAGCATCCTTTGCTCCTTGAGCTACTATGCACGATATCTAAGTGGTATGCACAATATGTCAAAGAAAGGGGAGTTTTGGGGTTTGTAAACTTCCATAAGTAGGTGGAAGGAAAGGTATATATACTTGGGGTTCATAAGAGAAGGTGTATAAGAGGTGTCTTCACCATATGCTACTAGGTGACACGTGGTCATGAATTTTTGACACATGTCCATGAATGCACATGTGTATATCTTTCCATGCAAAAGTCTAGAGGATAATCTAGGGATAATATATCGGCCATTCCTTATCTTATAGGACAAGATATCTCATCCTTATCTAACAAATAAAGCAAACCGGTACACTTTTTGCAAGGATCATCTAACCAGTAATGGATTACCTCCTTGAGGTGCATAGGTTGTAATGGACTTTTCTTAGAGTCCACAAACCGATAGTGGACTCCCTCTATGGCCCCTTGGCCAATAGGGACTCCCATTCTAAGTCTACAACTCGATATAGTTCATACAAACATTTCAACTATACAACTTCCATGGTCTTTTCATCACTAAGAGTACCATCACTCAAAGATGGTTCAATCATAGCATCTCCTTCTTTCTCTCTCCTCTAAATGATACATAGAGGGAGTAGGGACACACTAGAGATGGTAATTTTCATATCAACCCTATATTTTGGGTAAATTACAATTTATACCAAAATTGGTACACAAAGCACTAGCAATGTTCAAACAAGCTTAATACTTGGAATGTAGGCTTTCCATAAGACACCACTTAGCATCATTCTCTTTCTTATGATATTTAAAACATTTAGGACACATTCAACATGTGACATATTGCAATGTAATCCCTCTTCTTGGGTAAATTGCAATTTACACTCAGACTATCAAATAATGCACAAATAGTTTGCATTTAAGCTCACTTTTGAAAATAAACTTCACAAAGAGTCTTAATTACTTTTCAAAAGATTAGAAAAAGTTTATAATTAACTTTCTTAAGAAAAACTTCTAGGGTTAAGCCATAACCCAGGTCAGGGATGTTACAATGGTCATGTTAGATCACTTGGAATTAAGTTCATGACTGATTAGATCTAAGTGCAAGTGGGAGTCTGTTGGTATGTATGCACAGAGAGCCAATCATATGATGATTGTAATGGCATAACTTGTAGATGATTTGATTAATAATAAAGGTAATATTATAATTTATTATGTTTTATTCAGTTATGAGATAATGAAGTAACATAATAAATGTCTAGAGAATGATATTACTCAATTACATATGTCTTCAGGTTGATGACCTAAAAAACGAGATTATATGGATGCCATGAGTATATACATTCTTGTTATGTCCCTAGTCGGATGTTGTTGTGAAGAACTTATAGACAACAATACAATATAACACTAGACTGTGTGTTGTTTGATGACAGAATATCATTAGTCATGATAAGTGATGTTAAACCAAACACATAGATAATTGTTAGATAATAGTGTATTAGATAGACCCACCATAAGAGTGATACATGGAAACCATAATTGGTAGTCAGAATCATCTCTTAGAGGGTTGGTGGTGATCGTAGTACTTAGACTTGAAATCACTACACTCATCACATGTCGTTCTTTGTAGTTTGACATCATCCTCCATGACCTTGAATAAGGGTTGCCATAAAGGTGATGATTGGATGCACTGTGACACATGGGGATGACTGTGAGTGATGTAGATGGGATTTCTACCTCCTACAGGTGTATGATATCCTGGAACTTTGATTAGCAAGAGTGAGAAATGCATGACCATGTACATGTGAGTCAATGTGTGATATTGAGCTTACATATATCTTAGGAAGTCTGCTCTGGTTCAAGGAACATAGATTAAATGTTGAAGAGGATGACTATTCAATGCCTTGAATTCAATCTGGATATCAGTGAATCAGGAACTATACAAACACTATAACACCAGTCACAAGTTGTAGGTTGAAGTTGTTCTCTAACTTTCCTTAAATTTGATAGATATGATGTATTTCTAGATACAGCTCTTTACTTGTGATTCATAAACTAGTTATAAATATTCACTACCAATGTAATATGGAACCTTGGGTCACACACTTAGGATACATTTGGAATGGGAGTTTGTTCATGAATGATGTTAAACTTGATTAGTAAAGTGTTTAGGTATTTAATTTAAACAACAATTGACTAACTGAATTCTAAAATGACCAGTTCAAGTGTTGAACCAATCAGTTAGAGTGGAAATTTGATTGGAAATTACATTGGCTGAATTCTGGATGAACTAGGGCATGAATTGCCACTTCATTGAGTAAATCGATCAGCTCAAGGTCGTCAAATGACCGGTTCATGTGATAAACTGCCCGGTTCATGGATCAATTTGATTGGATTAAGGATTAGTGTTGATGTCATGTTGTACATTAGTTGAATTAGAATTACCAATCCAAATGCAATTTGGAAACATGATGAAATGTCAGGTTCAAGGGTTGAATCAATCGACTCACATGCCAACCAATCAGTTCACCTATGAACCAATTGTTTCACTGTTTACATGATGCAAAAATTTGTGAAATTTGGGTTCCTTCCACTCCCACACAAATTGGGAACCCTGACCCTAACCTTCCTATAAATAGAGTGGTATTGGGGTGCTTCCTCGAGACACAACTCAATTGCCTCTGACAATTGTTGTCTTCTCTAGTTGTGGTAAGAGAGAGAACCTGAGCAAGTCCTATCGGATAAAGGGAGGGACAATAAGGGAGAACAATTGTGGGAGAGCAAGTTGGTGCTAGTACACCAACATGAAGGGATGACTCCTTCTTGTCTATTCTTGTAGAAGGACAGGAGTTCCAAGTTATTTGTATGGAATACTCTAGAGGTGAGGAGCTTTTATCGCTAGGAGGACAACATCAAGATGATGTTTGTGGTGATCAACCAGGAGTTGTTGTAGGCATTTTTCGAGTGCAATATGAAGAAAAGAGCACAAGACAATGAGGAGATTATCACTAGACTTGCTCCAGGACCAGGTCTATCCTCTAAACCAACATTCCCATTATATAATTGTTGACGCGATCTACTTCTATACAGGGAATGTGGCAATTAAATTTTTTTTATTCCATTGCATACTCTACCGCCATATTTCCCTACATATGAATCCTAGATTTTGGGACTCCATCTCACCAGACAGAAACGAGCAGGATGTGTATAGGTTTAGGATGAGTACCTCCTTGTCATCTCTCAGATTCATAATAAATTGAGAATGCACCATCAAATATGGTACTTTACCCAGAGCGTATGTGTTCTCTGGCTTAAGGTTTTGATCATGTATCTTTTCACTTCATCAGAAGAGACCACAATGCTTTCATTGATTCTCTGCAACCCTCATTTCATGTGTCGACATCTAGGAAGACCAGACCTTCTCTATTGAAGGTGAGTCACTTTCTCAACCCGCCTACTGCATGGTCATCGATAGTGCACCCAATGACAAAGAAAAGGCTTGGTTTCACAAAATCAATATGTATCTATCAAATAGAGTCATTCTAGAGGCACTTATCTCAAATAGAGCATCTAGCACTCATGTAGCGATCCACATAATATGTTCATGGGGAAGAACAATTATATCACAAATCTTTCAATCATACTCTTCTTTTGTGGATCAATAAGATAGAAGAGAAATCTCTAATGAAGGAGGCATGTGTAGGGTCATGCAACACATGCATGAATGGAATCATACTGGATAAGAAAATACAACTCTCGAACGATTGCCATTTTTTCTTCAAATGTTGAGCTTGCTAGATCCATGAGGACTACATTCATTCATCAGCAAATCCAATTTACAACATGGCCATGCCTTTGCCATTATCGGCTTGGATAATCATGATTGACAAGATCCACTATAAGGTGTCAAATGGAAATCACTTCATCCTCATTGCCATTGATACTTCACTAAGTAGGTAGAAGTAGTGTCCATCAGTAACGCATCAGCCTAGCAAGTCATCAAGTTCCTCAAGAACAATATCTTAAGCTGGTATGCAATACCACATTAGATTGTTTCAAACAATAGGACAAACTACCTTTGCAAGAATATCAAGTAATTCTGGAGATCTTTGGGGGTCAAACATCACCTTATCAGCTCAAATGATTGGAGACGTAGAAGCTACAAACAAAAACCTGATTAAGATTTTGAAGAAGACTGTCAACTCTCATGCCAATTAGCATGAACATCTTCCAATGGCTTTGTGGGCCTACCATACTTCAACATGAACTTCCACATGGGATACACTTGTACAAGATGGAATCATTCCTACTAGTTGAATTTAAAACCACTCCACACTATTTATTATACAAAGCAGATATTCCAAAGATTGAATGGCTTCAAGATTGAGTTTATTGTGTCAACACTCTTGAAGAACATAAATAAGAGATATGCACCATTCATAGTGTTATCAACCATGAATGGCTCAAAAATTCAATAAGAAGATTCATCCAAGCAACATCCAGAAGGGTGACATGGTATTACGAGTCATCAAAAATGCTAATTCTAGGGGCAATTTCAACCCAAAATGGTAAGGACCCCATATTTTGCATGACATCTATACTGGGGTGGCATGCACATGAAAGATATGGATTGAGATCTTCATCTTCATCAAACAAACACCAACCTCATCAAACACTACTACTACTGATCAGACTTCAACAAAAAGCAGAAGATGATTTAAGGGGGCGAAATGCTCCCACCCTTCCAAAACATAAAATCTACTAAAACACTTGACTATGTACCTTGAAGTGGAAATGTCAAAGTATACCTAGGTTCTAGGATGGAAGAAGCACGATCTTTATCTAAGGCCAAAATTGTTTATCAAACTAAAAATAACTCCTTAAAGTATGTCCAACCTAATAAAATACACTCAAAATATTCATGACTGCAGCTAAACCTAGGAGAATCCCCACGATCAACATGACTTGAGGAAAGAAGATACTATGAATCATCATAGCTAGGTCATATATGATCCTCACAATCAACATCTGGCATCCATAGAAAGGATAGATGGCATAATAGTTACATATTTTAGTGTTAAACTAAAAGGGGAGGACCGTTGGGAGATGGACAGTGGTCAAAATTCCTTACAACTAATCTCACCTCATCTTAAAGAGAAGTGGGACCAAACTCTATATGATCTAACTTGAGAGTTATGAGATGTGAAACATTCATTAGGTAGACATCATTCATTCTCCACTAAACCCTTGGCTCTAATACTAAGGCCTTCAGCATCAATGTCAAATAAAAATCCTTAAACAAAACGACCCACAACAAGTGGACACCTTACATAAAATATTAATCCAAAAAATCCTTTAAATAGGTAGACACATGCATGTAGTCGATTAGTCTTCTAAAGTGTGTCGTGAGTAAGACATATTGGGGTGTCTCTAACATCTGGAACCTAGGCCCAACTAGGTAGGGAATCACTGCTAACACACATGTTACATGACATGACTTTAGTTCTTAGCAAAACACCTAGGTCTAGTAGATCTTCTTCCATCTTCCTTACTAGGATGAGTGTAAGGAGTGGGATTCCAAAGGGGAACCACTCCCTACTAAAAATTTGAACAATAGAACCTCCAGTCAAAACACACATATAAGGTATCTTAGAGTGGGTGTAAAATTTTCAAATCTTATTAATGATATTCAAAACAACCAAAGTATAGCAGCAGAATAAAAACATTGACTATATTTAATTTCTCATAAGGTTACAAAAGAACATCTTAACCTTACATGTAAAGGTACATCATAAGGATCCATGAAGAGGAAAATCTAAACCACATCAAGATTGTCTCCAAGTGTTAACTCCTTAGGCTAGGTCCATAATAGAAGTGGTAAAGGGATTGAAGTGCTCGTCCCTGAGTGGTCCGATAGGATCTATCACACTTGAATATACCATAAGAAATAATCACTTGAAAAACTGGATATTTAAAGAACATCTAACCCAATATGGAGATTTTTCTCATTTATCTTGGTCATTAGAGTATGTAGAGTGAAGAAGTGATCTTATTCATTATTCCATTTGTATTACCTAAAATCAAGAAAATCGAGACACAATCATGCAATTGCATGGTACACTATCAAAATCAAGTAAAAAAGTTTATAAGAAAATAAGTATACTGGGTAGGACTTATATTCAAAATAATAATAAATGATTTTCAAAACTAATATCATTCGACAAAATGTTTGTTGTTCAATGATTCAATTTTTATTATGAATTCCCATTATGTTGTAATCAAATAAGCATGCTTATATATTTTGTGTGACTCTGTTACCCCAACGCGATGGGGAAGGTCACTAGGTTCCTTCTCACCATAGGAACATAGGAGACCAATGTACAAGTCCCACCTCCAAATGAGGGGGTTGTTGCACTCAATATCATCATTATCAATATACGGGCAGTCATAATGGGCATGCAATTTATGTTTTCATGTTTTTCAAAATATAGTATAGAAAAATAGAAGACTAATCATAGGGAACAATATCTCATCCAAGTAAGTAGCCAAGTATACATTCAAGAGATACATAAAAGTATCTTCAATAAAATCAAGGAGGAGTTATATAATAGCATACCTTTCACCAAGGATTTCGAGTATAATCAATATCTGATCAATAGGTCAACCCTTCGAGTCAGATCAAGATTGGATCAAGGGTCAAGATCATGATGTTTAGAATATCAGGTTTCAATATTCGAGATTAGGGTTACACTTTTCCTAAGTCAACCTTAGGGTTGGGTCATTCACTTATAATCAATATTTCAATATGTCCAACATTATTTCAAGTGTACAATAATATTTCAAGTGTGAATGACTTACCTAGGTTTTCTAGGATCATATGTATTAATCCTAATTTATGGTCATTATACAAGTCATCATCACATTTCTAGATTATCATCATGATAACTAATATCATTGGAAATCAAGATCAGATCGATTGGTCAAACTATATCAAGTGTTTTGTAAGATTAGATCCATCATCATAATACTTATCATCATTGGTGTTTAAGATTGGATCAAGTTCTGATTAGTATAATGAGTAAATCAGATATCAAGTTTTAGGTCAATGGATCATAATATTCCACAAGATTCAAGCCAATCATTATATTAAGATGGCATCATCATATTCAAGGTTTAACCAAGTCAACAAATATGGATCTAGATCACTAATATGTCAAGTATGCTTTTAGAGTCTTGATATGAACATTGGAGTCTAGGATTAGGGTTTTCAGTGTTTAGTCAAGATTAACCACAAATAGAGTCATTTAGACCATTAACATAAGCAAGAGATTGAGATTTAGTTATATCAGTGAGAATATTTTAGAATTAGGTTTCACAAGCATTTTTAAATGATTCACTAGATTTTTTTGATCAAAATTGACTATTCAATCAGAATTTTTGGAGCTAGGATGTATTTTCTACGATTAAAGCAAGATCTAAAGATTTAATTGAATATTTGAGTAGAGAAGAGGTACAAATACCTTAAATGTAGAAAAACAAGGACCATTTGATATTAAAAGAATGACCCAGATTGAGCTATGTGAGCAAGACAACTCAATTGGTTTAGGGTCTGGCTTGGTCCTTTAATTGGCTGATTTGCTTCTTAATAATTGGTTCAAAGGTTGGTTTGTTGGACCAGGAAAACCACTTGAACCGGTGGATTGGGACCTTTGTCTCCCGCTCTAGTAGTCATGCGAGCAGCACAGGTCCACGACAGATTGTCTCACTGGTGATAGTAGAGGAGGGAGTAGGAGGGCTGATGAAGGGAAGTGAAGGTGCATCTTGGCTTCATCGCGCCATCGTGAGTCGGATGGTGGTGGCGGGTTGAGGTGAGGAAGGGTCGAGAGGAGACGCCCAAAACACTGGGGCAGTGGCACTGTTGGATAGCCAGGAGAAATAGGGAGGAAAATTAGGATTCCTGAGGCTGAAATGGAGGGTGAGAACAAGGCTCACAACTTGGTGTGTTGATGGAGAACACGGGGGACCTTTTTATAGCACTAGGGTAGGTTTAGGGATAAAATGAGTTCTTGCTCCTAGCCATGGCTGTCGGATTGATACGGCCAAGAGGGGAATGCATTTTGGCAGCTGAAAGGAGCAATAAAGGTGGTCAAAGTAGGGTTTTTTTAATTCTAAATTGCAAGAGGAACAATTTGACTTGCTCAAAACTTTGAATCATGGTTAAGGATGTGAGTTTGCTTGATTGGGTTGCATTAACACCTCCCTGCAATCGGCGGGAGGTTGATGACAACTCAGTGGTTGTCATATTAGTCTTGGATCTGCGAGAGGCCGATCTAAGGATCAAAAATTGCCTCTGAGCCCTTTGCCCCCGGATTGCTGGCGTGGCATAGCCAAAAAGAGGGCAAATAAAAAGCAAATGAATGGGTTTTCAATACATTATCTTCAAAAATTCGTAGACAAGTGTAGGAATGTCAAACTGAGTTGTAATTTGGAACATAGCTTCAAAACAATGTGGAGAACCTTCATAAAAAGTTTAAGAACAAAAAGATGGAGTTTGATTCACCAATTTGCTTCTTTGGATAAAGTGATCAATTAATCAAATTTAAGGTGTTATAATGTGTATAAAATCTACATTGATCACCATATTTATAATTTGAGTCTCAACATTGATTTAGGAGCCAAGAACAATCATTTGAGTTCATGAGCGAACATACAAGGATCAATAGAGTAATTAATTCATAATAATGCTAAATTTCACTTTGTCACAAAGACATCAACAAAGGATAGTATGTCCATACTAAAAAGTAAAATTGAGCAATATAAAGAAATAAGGACATCAAATAAATAGAAGCTTCCCATAGAAAAGAAAAGTACCACCCAAGTGGGTATCAAAAGAATTGATCCACAATAAAAGAGATACTTGCCATTAAATCAACATATAAAAGTGGTGCCACATAAGTACAAATAAAATTAGGGCACATAACCCATAATCGATAAACATCATTCAACATGCATGTGAGATAAACATAGCCCTAGAACAATATAAATAAAAAAGGTGGCCAAGCCTCATAAACTTAAAACCTGGTAGAGATTGGCACATAACAGACTCCCAATATATATATATATATATATATATATATATATACATATATATATGGACCAAACCTTATAAATTTCAAACCTGGGTATGGGGCACATAACCTCCATCCCAAAAATAAATAAGGGCACATAACCAAAAAAACCAATGCAATTACACAACTATAGTTCTATTGAATTTCATAGCATGTTTAATGTAGAGGCAAGTGAAAAGTATAGTCAGATTATACAAAAGTAGTCACCACATAGGTGACCAACATATACATCTACCTCATAAGTGGTCAAAAGACATCACATGTCATCAAATAGAGAGTTCCATCATGTACAAAGCATATGAAAAGAGTCCAAAAGAATATCCATGATTACAAGATTAATATCAAATATGGCAGTTCACATGAACCATGATTTTCAAAAGAAAAGACATTATGTATAGGCTATTGTCCATTGGACCAAGAGAAAGAGAATATAGGTTATTTGCTCCACATAGAATAATAGGGAATGCTAAACATACATTTAGAGATAAAAATTAGAAATTGCTCAATATAGAAATAATCTGGGATGCAATCATACCTTAAACATGTATCCTAGAAACACTCTTCACCAATCTAGTTGTTTCCAACGTCAACTTTACCTAATTACATATTATTCACACGTATTAGTGTTTTTTGATATGCATTAATGTAAAGAAAACATACTTTTAGACTTTTCGAACAAAACTCTAATTTGGACTCTAAAATCATCACTATTGATCTAGTTAGATTCTCCTGATTAAGAAAACATATAATATTGTTTATTTTGGAGTTATGGACATTTAGGTGTATTTTTGATGAATTTTGATTAATTAAATCATTTCATAAAAATCCTTTTTGACAAAACTTGAAGGCATCCTTTGAAATCATTTTTATAGAAAGATGGGATTTTTTCGAGTTTAGAACATATTTTATTTTTACTTTTGGAGAAATAGTTAATTAGTTATGATTTATTGAAATCTAGCCAACCAGAAGATGCCACATAGGCAATTTGGTTTAAAAATCATGAGAGAGAGCGAGAGAGAGGACAGACATGTGACTTGGCCCAATGAGAAGTAACCAAGTCAGTGGTTCGTGGTTAATTAGCATCGGTCAAAGTAGAGAAAATGAAAATCAAAAGGATGAGAATGCCCTTTGCAAGATCAGAGAAAGAAAGAAAGCAATAGGTGAGGGTGAAAGTGTAAGGATGCTAACATTCATTTTGGGCTTACCCTATTTGCTTTGCCTAAACCTTGTGTTTTTCCTAATCACCTGAGGTGTGATTAGTGTTTTTTGTGTTTTGTTGTGGGTTTGAGGTGCAACTTGCAACTTACCCAAGTTCTAGGGTTTCTATGCAAGCTTGTCACATTGAGAGGCCTCCTTGTCTCTTTGCATCCTCTAGGGTTGAGAGGATGGGTTGGGGCACCTTGCTTGAGTTGTTTTGGGCCTCGTTGAGCTTGTTTAAGCTTGGGCTTGTTGTTGGGCTTGAAGCCCTTCTTCCTTTCTTGAGTGCATCGGGCAAGGGAGTGCTTGGTGCCTTGTTTCGGCCATGGTATGTCCGGCAAAGGAGGTGTATCATCCAGGGGGTGATGGTGGGTGTGACGGGTTGCAATGTTGGGTGACACACACCCCTCTTCCTAGCATCGTTTGTATCACCCTTTCTTAGACACATGGATCTTGTTGCTAGCAAGTGGCGAGACCTTGGACAAGTGGTATGTGGGGTGTTAGCATGTGGCATGGCCCTTGGACAAGTGTACCTAGTCCGGGGACCACCTTGTTTTGGTCTTGCCTTTACCCTCTTCTGTATATGTCTCTCTTTTCTCTTGCTTGGGATCTCTTTACCCCTTAGCCATTTGCTCTCCCTTGGTGTCCGAGAAGAAGGAAGGAAAGGAGGTGGTCAATATAGTTGTTGTTGTTGCTGCTTTCTTCTTCCTTGGTGGTGGTCGATACATCCTACTGCTTCTCTTCTTAAGGTGGTGCTTTGGATCTTGGAGCTTGGACGTTGTGCTTAAAGTGGGTTACATAACTCCTAACCCTAACTATACTATCTCCTTTACATGTTGCATTACTATGTTATCTTGATCGACCTTACATATCTTTTTAGTAATGCTTCTTGCTTTAGTTGGTTATGTTGCTGCCCTACATGTTCCCTAGATCATGTTGGACGATATGTGGTGTGTTGGTTTCCCTTTGTGTCGGGCTACCCTTTGGATTAGGGGATCTTGAGAAAAACCCCTCTCTCGCTTTAAGTTGAGAGGTGAGCTTAGGGTTCCTTAGTTCAAAGGTGTGTGTAGTGTGCCCATGAGGCAATACCCCTCTCTCTCCTTGGACTTGAGAGGTGAGCCTATGGTGTTGGGTGACACAGTGGTTGGCTTGGTCGATAGAAGGTTGTCCTACCCTAGTTGTATGGTATGCTTTTAGGGTTTTACCTTTAATATGTTCCTTGGGCGATAGGGGGCGGCCATACCTTTATTGGTGTATTCTTGGGAAAGACCCCTCTCTCCTTGGACTTGAAAGGTGAGCTTATGCAAGACCCCTCTCTCTCCTTGGTCTTGAGAGGTGAGCCTGTGGCTTAGATGTTTGGGTGATATGTTGAGTTGGTTGGCCGATAGGGTGTTGTTCTACCCTTTTTGCCCAATATGCTTAAGGTTGTGCAAAACCCCTCTCACTTGGTTGTTGAGAGGTGAGCCAACACTCTTGGTATCCTTGGGCGATATGGTGTGGATGGTTGTGATGAGGTTGAGACCTTTGAACCCTAGTAACCCGATATGGTTTTTAGGTGTGGTGATTGATATCCCTTTCCACCCTAGGGTCAGGGTTTGGACGATATTGTTGGTTGACACCTAGTTGGTCCCTTAGCCGAGATATGTGTTCTGGAGGAGTTGAGCTCTTGAGCGATATTTCCCTTTTGTATTGGCCTCTTGGGCATCATGGCCTTGCCTTGCATGATACTCATAATGGGTTGTGCTACCCGATATCTCTGTCTTCCCCTTGAGCTAGGGTTGGATGATATAATAGGTGGATGCCTTGGTGATCCCTTGGGCGATATAGTAGATGGTTGATGTGTTGTTCCCTTGGATGGTAGTGTTGATCTATGGTGTGTTGTGTAGCCTGTTGTGATGCATTGCTAAAGGGCATTGTCTGACATGGTTTTGCCCATCATGGGGCGTTGCATGTTTCCTGGCATAGCATCGCCTGACACAGCATTGAACGTTGTGGTGCTTGCCCAGTATGTTGTTGTGTTGCTTGGGCGATACAGGTTGTACGCTTTGGTGTTGCATGTTTTAGCTTGAGGAGGTGTTGCCCGATATCAGCTGGCTTGTGCCTTACCCAGTATGGGTTTTGGTTGATAGTGATGGCCGACACAACTGGATAGGGTTTGGTTGTAACTGGTATCCTTTAGTGAGGGATGTGGTATCCTTTTTGGTAAGGGTGGATGCACCTATGGTGAGGGTCATTGTTCCTTTTGGTAAGGGTTGTTCCTGACCCGATATGCTTTAATGAAGGTTATGTTCTATGTTTGCTTGAAACCCTAATAGCATTTGGAATGTTTTATGTGGAATGCATGGTTATATCTCGATGATGAAGTATTTATCTACTCTGGAGCATACTAACCATGCAGGTTCCTCAGATGAGATGAGTACTCAGGTATGAGCTATAATGATGTCCTTGGTGACACTTTCTTGATATTGAGATAATGAGGAACACTATGTGTTATGTGAACTATGATGGAACATGATGAGTGTTGCCTATGTGATTGGTAACATGTGCTTAATGGTGGGATGGAATACATGTGCTGGTGGATCCTTGTGATGGATCATGATGATTGGCAAGAGGCCAAGTGGCAACATTTGATGTTGGATCCTTGAGATGGATCATGATGATGATGATGATGGCATTGAGAATAGCAGTAACAATGTGATACAGAATGATGGGATCTATGTTGTTACCATAACTTGGTTGATCCCAACAATCCATTTAAAATATATTAATTAATTACAGAAGAACCTTTCATGTAGTTTGCCCTGGACATAGATCCATCATCATCAGTAGATGGTGATGGTGAAATGGGTTCTTCTGCGGGTTAACCCAGAGCGCATATTGTTGAATATGCAGGGTTTCTCCTAGCCGAAAATAGGAGGATTAGAGTGCAACTGTAGTTGTAGACTCAAGATGTATATAAGAGCATGGTGAACATGCCCATGGCTCAGTGTGATAGAGCATGGTGAACAGGCCCATGGCTTAGTGTGATAGAGCATGAATGCATTCATGGCTCGGGAGCACGGTGAACAGGCCTGTGGCTCAAGATACTAGCGTTGTAACCTATACCAAGGTGGTCTAGAGAAAAGGGTAGACTACGTGAGCTAACCCAGTGACTGAGGTCACGTAAGCAAGAGACTATGGTCCTACTTTGGTTCTCATGCACTGACCACGAGGGTAGAGGTTGTGGATTCTGACTCTTCCATTGACCTTGTATGGCACCGACTTTGGGTTTCACAACCGAAGGTTGGATTTGAGCGGTACGGCTCACTTTCTCAGGGCATAATAAATGGTAATCCATCCGTGTAGTATATTTGCTTAAGGAAAACTCAAAACATTGGTTGAGGCCTTGAATAACGGATGTTGTCTATTATATATTTATATATATATATATATATATATATATGTCTGTGTGTGTATGTGCCCTAAGTATATCTTACAGGTTGCTATACATTCCACAGACATCATGGTAAGATGTTATGCTTGTGTAATCCTACTCTTCATATTTCATATATGACCTGGTTATATCTGCTACATGTTTTATCTGCTCTAGCTCTTTTGAGGTTTCATAGTTTGGTGGGGAGTTATGTTTCTCGCTGGGACTATGTGTCTCACCCCACTGGTTTCAACCTTTTTAGGTGATCGAGCTAGACGTGGTGGTGGTCATGAGGTTGCAATCGAGAAGCAAGAAGATCAATTGTTATGACCCACATTTCGTTTTATCAGTAAGTATCTTGGTTAGTGCATAATTGAACTAGTTATGTTGAGATGAGTACTTGCTTTTGTTAATAGTGTTTTTAGCTTTGAGCTAGTGTTAATGTATCATTAGCTTGTTTTCTGGTCCTGAAGTTGAGGACAAGTTTGTTCTTAATCCGTTGCCGAAGAAATCATGCGAAACCGACCTACGAGTAAAAAGATATAAGCTTTTTAGTGTCCAGGGACCTATGTGTAATTTCAGAAAGTTTTTGGGCAATTTGCATCCGGCCCCCTGGGCGCCCTTCCTTATCCTTTCCTTCCGTTTTTCTTTTTTAACTCTATTAACCGACTTTGGAATGAACGATAGTTCATTTCCTTCAGTTGCCGCCTGGGAAAAACAGAGAAGGGAAAGGGAGAGAGCAAGCTAGAGGAGAAGCTAGGCAACCAAGCCCCTTCCTTCTCCGTTCTTCTTCGATTTCTTCATCTTCTCCAGCCAAATCAACCGGCTGCATCATCTTCTTCTTCTTCACCTTCTTCTTTCCCTTTCTTCTTTGTTCTTGCTGCCCGGCCAAGGTAGGCGTCGGTCAAGGAGGTGCTAGGAGCGGCCAAAGACGTGAAAAGCAACGTCTACGGGTTGCTGCTAGGTCGTCTTGAAGTTCCCAAGGTATTTCGTGCGAAGATTTCCCCCGAATCGACCCCAATCTCCTCTTTTATTTCTGCAATTTCTGCCTCTGCGCAGGTTGCACGGCGTGCAACATTCCAGAAAGCCGATTTAGGGGATTTCCGTTTCTGCGCAGGTTGCACGGCGTGCAAAGTCAGATTGCACGGCGTGCAAAGTTACAGATAGCAGAACGAGTTTCAGCCCAGGTGCACGGCGTGCAAAATCAGTTTGCACGGCGTGCAAGTCAGTTTGCACGGCGTGCAAATCAGTTTGCACGGCGTGCAAAGGTGCAGAAAAGTAGAACAGAAGTGCACTGAAGGTGCACGGCGTGCAGTCTAGGTGCACGGCGTGCACGCTGCTGTAAAGGGCAGAATTAGGCGCGTTTGTGGACGTTTTTCGGTGTATACGAACACACCGAAGTGGGTGAGTAGTAGTTCATTTAGAAATCATTATTTAACTCAATTTAAAGTGCTTAATTGCTTTAATATCAGTTGGTATAACTTCTAAACAGCTTAGCACATACAATAGTTTATTATAGATTCAATAGAACTTGAGATACGGAATATGATTGATGAAAAAGATGGAATATCCTGTTTTACAGTTGTAATGCATATGCTGAATAAAGATGGTTGATTAGCAATGAATTTGAATAAGTGGTATTGAGTCATGTTTAAAGATGACAATGATATATATATGAGAGTAAAAGAGATGTTCAGAATGTGAAATAAGTATGAAATGTGATTTTCCTATTTAATTGTTTAAATGTTAAATCAGTTAATAGACTTAGGTGCCCTAACACCGTAGAACCCCTTTTAGAGGTCTGCACCAGGGGGGTGAAACTCGTGTTCAACATCAACACGTGCGATGTCACGGTGGCACGAGGATGGAAAGGCAGTGTTCAACAACAACGCGTGCGATGTCACGGTGACACTGGAGTAAATAGGGGTTATTCAACAACAACGCGTGCGATGTCACGGTGGTAACCCGGTAAGACTCTCCGCCTGTGTGCTCAGGTTTGAGGAGAAGTCTAGAGTTCACTCTTTTGAGAGTACAGTGAGGCCGATGAGCCTGAGAGTCCTGCAGCAGACCAGGGCTGATAGTCAGACTTAGCATTTCCCGGGTGTGTCGCTAAGTCTTGTACGGTGGGATCGTAGTTCACTACGGATCTTTATATGCAGGGTACACTGCATATGATTAGGGCATAATAAAATAAATATGTAATCATATAGGAACACAGTAAATTTAATATTTTAAGAGATTTGCACTGTTGTATCAATTCTCTATAATTGTTTATTTGTTTAAATTATCTGATGTTGCATAGAAATGAAATTGTTATCTGCTATGTCATTAGAACTGCCCTGTTTGTACTGTATTTATGTTATTCAAATTTTATAAATCTGATGAGTTGTTTAGTGATAGCTAAATGAAAGGCTATTCACTGAGCAAGTAGGCTCATACCTCTACTCAAACATTTTCAGGTCAGCATCAGCAACAGGAATCAGAAGGATCGTTTCATCCTAACGCCTAGTCTATATAAGGTTTGTAGTTAGTCTAGTTAGAGGTCTCTTAGTCCTTTCCCCTCGGTCCTTGGGACATGGCGTGGGTGAGAGAGAGTGTGTATGTGAAATGTGTATAAAGATGTAAATTAATGTTATGCTTTCTTTATGTTAATCAATGTATTATGTTGTAGACCTTGCTCGTATCTTTATTCAGTTAAATAGAAAAGTTCCTGCAGTTTGCTCAGTTTTCTGATTACAGTTTAAACTTGGTTATCATTTAAATGTTTTTAATTGTTTTAAAAAGTGACGAATGGTTGGTTATGTGTTAATCTCACTTGTCGTGCCCTAATTTCGTGGTTTGTGGCTAATGTGAGATTGGGGCGTGACAACTCTTGGTATCAGAGCCTAGGTTGAGTACATAGTTACTCAGAGTCCAGGTCAGGGGACGATAAGAGACCAATAGGATTAAGATTCAGGAGTCTTTCTTCTATTTGTAGTTTTCTAACAGGAAATACTCTGTTATATCATTGCATATGGCAGGAAGAGGTTTTGATCGGGATGATCAGGCCGAGAGCCATGTTGGCCCTGATCCTTTGTACTTGGGTCCAGGTGGTGGTGACCACGTGGATGAAGCATCCCGGATGTACAAGATGTTTCTGGAAACCAAAGAGAGGTACAAGGCTGATAGGCGAGCTTCTACTTCTACTAGTAGCAAGGATCTGATGCGATCTTATGAGCTTGTAAAGAAGCTTGGTGGCACAGAGTTCAGTGGCACTACAGATCCAGCAGAGGCTGATGAATGGTTTAGACAGATAGAGAAGGTCTTTCGCCTGATGGAGCTTTCAGAAGAGAAGAAGATTAATCATGCAGTCTACCTTTTGACAAGCGATGCAGAGTTGTGGTGGCATAGTGTGGAGGAAAAGAGGAGAGGTACAGAGCTCTCATGGCAGGATTTCTCTGAAGAATTTCATCTTAAGTTTTATCCACCTACCTTTCTTAATGAGAAAATCAGGCAGTTACAGAATATTAAGCAGGGGAACATGACAGTTACTGAGTATGAAGCACTTTTCACCCGGTTAGCGAACTTCTGTCCGCAGCTTGTTCCCGACAACATAGAAAGATGTAGAAGGTTTCAGGAAGGACTAAGGCCAGAGATTTGACATACAGTTTCTGCTACTAGTAGGAGGAACAGAGAGAACTTTGGGGAGTTTGTCGAGGCTGCTAGACAGGTTGAAGAATCTGTGAATGCTGATAAGGTGCCTGAGTCTAAGAAAAGATCTGTAGATTTTAGTAGAGGACAGTCCAGTAGTGGATACAGAGGTGGAGGTAGAGGGTTCTTTTCTAAACTCGGACGTGGCTTTAGTTGTTTCAATAGACAGAGATCTGAGGATGTTGCTTCTTCTAGAGGCAGAGGGGGATACAACCCAGGGAGATGGGGCAGTGCCGCTAGTAGACAGTCTTCTGGGTCGTCAATGTCGGTGACAGGTCCCTAGAAACAAGAGATACCGCCATGTGACAAATGTGGAAAACTACATTCTGGTCCGTGTTGGGGTGCAAGTTGTTTTGTTTGCGGACAAGTAGGACATTTAAGAAAAGAATGTCCTCAACTTCGACAAGCAGCATCACAAGCTTTCCAGCCTCAATACCATGATGTTCTGAGTTCCTCTGTGGCTTCTGGTTCTAGAGGTGGTGGAGTGTCTAGTGGCAGGAGTGGTCAGAGAGGACAGTGTGGCAGAGGGAGAGCTTCAGCACGTTTCTTCTCTTTGACACCTCAGGAAGGTATAATCTCTTCACAAGTCGTTACAGGAGAGATGTTTTTGTTTAATAGTATACCAGTCTCAGTTTTGATAGATCCGGGTGGTACTCACTCTTTCATACGACGTTCTTTAGTTGATGAACTTAATCTGTTAACTCAAGAGTTGGCAGATGAGTTAGTGTTGAGGGTTCCACTAGGTGGACCAACAGTTTTGACTGAGTTCTGTCCCGGATGCTTGTTATCTTTTAGAGGTTATACCTTTGCTACGAATCTCATACCCTTGGATGTAAATACCTTTCAAGTCATCTTGGGTATGGATTGTCTTGAAACATATCAAGTGCGACTCGATTGTTGGAAGAAGGAAGCTACCTTTCAACTAGGAGAATTTTCTTGTGTCTTTACTGGAGACAGGAAAGTTCTGCCTACGTGCATAATATCAGCTGTTGTAGCTGATAAGATGTTACAGAAAGGATGTGAAGCGTTCCTTGCTCATGTGATTGACACCAGAGCAGAGAAGAGCACCGCCAGTGTTTATGATGTGCCCGTGGTTTGTGAGTTTTCTGATGTTTTTCCAGAAGATTTGCCAGGACTACCTCCTGTCAGAGACTTGGATTTTGAAATTTAGGTATATCCAGGTAGTCATCCAGTAGCACTGCCAGCCTATAGAATGGCACCTGCAGAGTTGAAGGAACTCAAGGTGCAGTTGCAGGAATTGCTAGATAAGGGTTTTATTAGACCCAGCTCTTCACCGTGGGGTGCTCTAGTCCTGTTTGTTAAGAAAAAGGATGGTACCATGCGTCTCTGTATATATTACAGGCAACTGAACAAGATCACTATAAAGAACAAGTATCCATTGTCGAGAATAGATGATCTGTTTGATCAGTTGTGTGGAGCGACGATCTTTTCTAAAATAGATTTGAGATCTAGATATCATCAGCTTAGAATAAAGGCTTCTGATATTCCCAAAACATCTTTCAGAACTAGGTATGGGCATTATGAGTTTCTGGTCATGTCGTTTGGGCTGACCAATGCCCCAGCAGCCTTTATGGATATGATGAATCAGATTTTCAAACCGTTCCTATATCAGTTTATTGTAGTCTTTATAGATGATATTATGATCTATTCCAGAAGTGATGAGCAGCATGAGCAACACTTGAAAGTAGTGTTGCAGTTGTTGAGACAACACCAGTTGTTTGCTAAATTTAGCAAATGCGAGTTCTGGTTGGCCGAGGTAGCATTTCTTGGACATGTTATCTCGAGAGGTGGAGTTAGTGTTGACCCTAAGAAAGTTGATTATGTACTTTAGTGGGATCAGCCTAAGACTTCTACTGAGATCAGAAGTTTCTTGGGATTAGTAGGTTATTACAGAAGGTTCATATAGAACTTCAGTGCGTTAGCATCACCCTTGACACGCTTGACGAGGAAGGATGCACTGTTTGTTTGGTCTGATAACTGCGAGAAGAGTTTTCAGATCTTGAAGAGGAAGTTGACTTCAGCACCAGTGTTGGTTTTGCCAGAAGCAGAAAAGGGTTATACAGTGTTCTACGATGCTTCCAGGAGAAGTTTAGGCTGTGTACTGATGCAAGAAGGCAAAGTTGTGGCTTACGCATCTAGACAGCTTAAGAAGAACGAAGAGAATTACCCTACTCATGATCTGGAATTAGCTGCTATAGTTCATGCTCTTAAGATATGGCGTCACTACCTGTATGGTGAGACTTGCCAGGTATTTACAGACCATAAGAGCCTGAAGTATATCTTCACTCAGAAAGATTTGAATTTGAGACAACGCAGATGGCTTGAGCTGATTAAAGATTATGATGTGACAATCGATTACCATCCTGGTAAGGCGAATGTTGTAGCAGATGCCTTGAGTAGAAAGTCAAGTTCAACTGCAGATGCATTTTCTATGGCATGTTTCAAGAGAGACTTACTCGTAGATATGCGAAAGTTGAACTTAGACTTGAACGTGACTGAACAGAGTGGGTTGATTGCTCAAATGCGGGTCAAACCTACTTTCTACGATCAGATTAAGGAATTGCAACAGAATGATGATGAGTTGAGGCATATCATGCAGGATATATTGGAAGGTAAAAGGTCAGAATTCAGGTTTTCTGACAATGGTGTGTTGTATCTTCATGACAGGTTGTGTGTACCTGGGAACAGTGAGCTGAAAGAGCAAATTCTTGAAGAAGCGCATGCTTCTATGTATGTTATGCATCCTGGTAACACGAAGATGTACAGGAACCTCAAAGAGATGTACTGGTGGTCTGGCATGAAGAGAGATGTGGCTGAGTACGTGGCTAGATGTGGAGTGTGTCAGCAGGTTAAAGCTGAGCATCAGAAACCTACTGGTACTTTACAGTCGCTTCCTATACCTGAATGGAAATGGGAACACATCACGATGGATTTTGTGGTAGGATTACCTAGGACGTCTAGAGGTTCGGACTCGATATGGGTAATTGTGGATAGACTAACTAAGTCTGCTCACTTTCTCCCTGTCAAATCAACCTTTGACGTTCCAAAGCTGGCCAAGATTTATGTGGATGAGGTAATCAGATTACATGGGATTCCAGTTTCCATTATTTCTGACAGAGATCCTAAGTTTACATCTAGATTCTGGAATCAGTTACATCGTGCGTTGGGCACAAAGCTGAGATTCAGTACAGCGTTTCACCCGCAGACTGATGGTCAATCTGAGAGGACCATTCAGACTCTTGAAGACATGCTGAGAGCATGCGTTCTGCAGTTCAGAGGTAACTGGGAAGAACACTTAAGCCTGATGGAGTTTGCATATAACAACAACTACCATTCTAGTCTTGGAATGGCCCCATATGAAGCTCTATATGGCAGGAAGTGTAGATCACCAGTTTGTTGGTACGAAGTTGGTGAGAAAGAAATTCTTGGACCTGAGATAGTTGATATAACTACAGATTAGATATCTGTGATCAGGGAGCAGTTGAAAGCTGCTCAAGACAGACAGAAAAGTTATGCAGAAAGACGACGTCGACCTCTTGAGTTTGAGGTTGGAGACGAGGTTTACTTGAAGGTTTCACCATGGAAAGGAGTGCTGAGGTTTGGCAAGATGGGTAAGTTGACCCCTAGGTATATGGGTCCATATCCTATTCTTGAGAGGATTGGACATGTAGCTTACAGGTTAGATTTTCCGTCTGAGTTGGAAAATCTTCATGATGTCTTCCATGTGTCTATGCTGAAAAAGTGTCATCCCGGTATAGAAAAGATTCTAGATCCAGAACCGGCGCAGCTTAGAACATATGTGTCCTATATAGAAGGACCAGTGTAGATAGTTGATCACCGGATCAAAGAGCTTAAGAACCGGGAGATACCTTTAGTGAAGGTTTTGTGGAGGAATCACAATATAGAGGAAGCTACGTGGGAGCTTGAGTCAGAAATGCGTAACAAGTTTCCTTTTCTCTTTTAGGAATTTCGGGACGAAATTCTTATAAGGGAGGGAGATTGTTATGACCCACATTTCGTTTTATCAGTAAGTACCTTGGTTAGTGCATAATTGAACTAGTTATGTTGAGATGAGTACTTGCTTTTGTTAATAGTGTTTTGAGCTTTGAGCTAGTGTTAATGTATCATTAGCTTGTTTTCTGGTCCTGAAGTTGAGGACAAGTTTGTGCTTAATCCGTTGCCGAATAAATCATGCGAAACCGACCTACGAGTAAAAAGATATAAGCTTTTTAGTGTGCAGGGACCTATGTGTAATTTCGGAAAGTTTTTGGGCAATTTGCATCCGGCCCCCTGGGCGCCCTTCCTTATCCTTTCCTTCCGTTTTCCTTTTTAACTCTATTAACCGACTTTGGAATGAACGATAGTTCATTTCCTTCGGTTGCCGCCTGGGAAAAACAGAGAAGGGAAAGGGAGAGAGCAAGCTAGAGGAGAAGCTAGGCAACCAAGCCCCTTCCTTCTCCATTCTTCTTCGATTTCTTCATCTTCTCCAGCCAAATCAACCGGATGCATCATCTTCTTCTTCTTCACCTTCTTCTTTCCCTTTCTTCTTTGTTCTTGCTGCCCGGCCAAGGTAGGCGCCGGTCAAGGAGGTGCTAGGAGCGGCCAAAGATGTGAAAAGCAACGTATACGGGTTGCTGCTAGGTCGTCTTGAAGTTCCCAAGGTATTTCGTGCGAATATTTCCCCCGAATCGACCCCAATCTCCTCTTTTATTTCTGCAATTTCCGCCTCTGCACAGGTTGCACGGCGTGCAACATTCCAGAAAGCCGATTTAGGGGATTTCCGTTTCTGCGCAGGTTGCACGGCGTGCAAAGTCAGATTGCACGGCATGCAAAATTACAGATAGCAGAACGAGTTTCAGCCCAGGTGCACGGCGTGCAAAATCAGTTTGCACGGCGTGCAAGTCAGTTTGCACGGCGTGCAAGTCAGTTTGCACGGCGTGCAAATCAGTTTGCACGGCGTGCAAAGGTGCAGAAAAGTAGAACAGAAGTGCACTGAAGGTGCACGGCGTGCAGTCTAGGTGCACGGCGTGCACGCTGCTGTAAAGGGCAGAATTAGGTGCATTTGTAGACGTTTTTCGGTGTATACGAACACACTGAAGTGGGTGAGTAGTAGTTCATTTAGAAATCATTATTTAACTCAATTTAAAGTGCTTAATTGCTTTAATATCAGTTGGTATAACTTCTAAACAGCTTAGCACATACAATAGTTTATTATAGATTCAATAGAACTTGAGATACGGAATATGATTGATGAAAAAGATGGAATATCCTGTTTTACAGTTGTAATGCATATGCTGAATAAAGATGGTTGATTAGCAATGAATTTGAATAAGTGGTATTGAGTCATGTTTAAAGATGACAATGATATATATATGAGAGTAAAAGAGATGTTCAGAATGTGAAATAAGTATGAAATGTGATTTTCCTATTTAATTGTTTAAATGTTAAATCAGTTAATAGACTTAGGTGCCCTAACACCGTAGAACCCCTTTCAGAGGTCTGCACCAGGGGGGTGAAACTCGTGTTCAACATCAACACGTGCGATGTCACGGTGGCACGAGGATGGAAAGGCAGTGTTCAACAACAACGCGTGCGATGTCACGGTGACACTGGAGTAAATAGGGGTTATTCAACAACAATGCGTGCGATTTCACGGTGGTAACCCGGTAAGACTCTCCGCCTATGTGCTCAGGTTTGAGGAGAAGTCTAGAGTTCACTCTTTTGAGAGTACAGTGAGGCCGATGAGCCTGAAGGCCGATGAGCCTGAGAGTCCTGCAGCAGACCAGGGCTGATAGTCAGACTTAGCATTTCCCGGGTGTGTCGCTAAGTCTTGTACGGTGGGATCGTAGTTCGCTACGGATCTTTATATGCAGGGTACACTGCATATGATTAGGGCATAATAAAATAAATATGTAATCATATAGGAACACAGTAAATTTAATATGTTAAGAGATTTGCACTGTTGTATCAATTCTCTATAATTGTTTATTTGTTTAAATTATCTGATGCTGCATAGAAATGAAATTGTTATCTGCTATGTCATTAGAACTGCCCTGTTTGTACTGTATTTATGTTATTCAAATTTTATAAATCTGATGAGTTGTTTAGTGATAGCTAAATGAAAGGCTATTCACTGAGCGAGTAGGCTCATACCTCTACTCAAACATTTTCAGGTCAGCATCAACAACAGGAATCAGAAGGATCGTTTCATCCTAACGCCTAGTCTATATAAGGTTTGTAGTTAGTCTAGTTAGAGGTCTCTTAGTCCTTTCCCCTCGGTCCTTGGGACATGGCGTGGGTGAGAGAGAGTGTGTATGTGGAATGTGTATAAAGATGTAAATTAATGTTATGCTTTCTTTATGTTAATCAATGTATTATGTTGTAGACCTTGCTCGTATCTTTATTCAGTTAAATAGAAAAGTTCCTGCAGTTTGCTCAGTTTTCTGATTACAGTTTAAACTTGGTTATCATTTAAATGTTTTTAATTGTTTTAAAAAGTGACGAATGGTTGGTTATGTGTTAATCTCACTTGTCGTTCCCTAATTTCGTGGTTTGTGGCTAATGTGAGATTGGGGCGTGACATCAATAGAAGGCAAGGTTGGATATGTTGATGATGTGGTTGTTTTATAGTAGAGTCTTAGAGTCTCCCTGTACTCTCAGGTCCTTGGAGATGTTTTGACGAGGTTTTACGATGTATGATCTTGTATGGCTTTTTGTAACCTGTTGTTGGCCTGGCTAGGTCAGATATGTATATAAACAAGTGATGTATCCTTGATGGATATGGAACATACGGATCCTATGTGTTGATCGACATATATCATGCTTATGTATATATAACATGTTTCCTTGCAGGATGTGGATCTGGTTGTAATAGTTCCGCTCTTATGATGTTTTCCGCAATCAGTTTTAATTAACCCATGTTTTTAATAATATGTGGTTTATGGTGGTTCCGTGCATTTTCGTGTGGAGTCTCGCTGTCTTTGTGATGGAGGGATGTTACAAAAAGTATAAAATCACCACGAGGTATATTCCCCAGTTGCTTATGCCATGGCCGGAGAGGAGCAAGCTCAATGTTTGGGCAGTTTTTTGTTTCTTGACCAAATTCAAAAGTGAGCATACCGAAAGAAAGCTTGAGAGGTGACAAACTCACACATACCTTCGATTTGTATGAAGGTGGTGTGTAGAGAGAAGGGTTAACGCTGCAAGACCTACAGAAAAACTTGATCTATGGTGACACACAAACAAGAAGAGATGCAATTGGGTGAAGAGGGGAGTCGTAAAGTGTCTAGGGAAGCTTAGAGTTTGGGTTTTTATAGATGGGGGTAGGGTTCGTAGGGTTGTTGAAGATGGAGTGAGAGAGAACACCACAGTGAGATTGGGACTTTCTTGATTCTTCACCAAAACAACAAAACTATAGGATAGGAATGTGCGGAATCAAACTATGAATATAATGGCGAAGAAATATCTCAAAAAGAGAAACTGTGGAGGGAGATATCCACATCTGAAAATCACAAAATGCAACTTGTACTCCTACCCCAACCCGAGCTAAGGGATGATCCCTGAGCCATTGGATCACAGATCCAATGGTCCAAATCAGGCATTATTGTAACATCCCTGACCTGGGTTATGAACTAACCCTAGATGTTTTGCTTAAAATATGATTAGAGGCTTGTGATTACCCCTTGATATGTCATTAATCTTTAGAAGAACATACATTTCCATTTCTGTCCCTTTTGAACAATGTTGTAATATTGTTTTGTAATACAGGGACCTATGTGCAAATTACCCAATTAAAAGGGGTTAACTTACAAATTGCACATGTTAAGATGTTCCTTTGGTGTTGAGACATCATAATAATGAATATGATAAAGTATGATGGATTCTCCAAGCTTGGGCACCAAGATGCAGCTTGTGGAGCAATCCTTGTACTTAAAACTCTAGTTTTGGTGTAAAGTACAATTTACCCAAAATATGGGGTGCAACTTGTAAAATACACCTTCTAAAGTATCTTTTATGACTCTTGTCATCATTAAGAGTAAGAATGATGAAGAGGTCACTTCAATTGAATAATTAAATAAGAATGATAACCCTTATAAATTAAATGATCAAGTTATAAGTCTAATAACCCTTCTATATGTGCAACTTAGTAAGAAGTTGGCTTTCTTCACCTTTAGACCTTGGGTTTAAAATGAGTTTTGCTTAAGTATGGAAGGGAGAAATGTGGTTTATAATAAGGGAAGGACCTAGAGGAGAAATGGAGAAACAAGTTGTCGTTATGTTGAAATTTCACCTAAAGTATATATACACCTTTTCTCACTTAGCAAGGATCGTTTCCTTCACTTCCTTTCTTATCCCCTTGCTTAGACCGACTTAGGACAGAGCCTTGGGGAAGAGGAGAACGGCCAAGCAGTTCTAGGTAAGCTTTGATCATCATCTTGCTCAAATTCATGGAGGAATTCATGGTGCAAGGTTGGTTTTATGGTCTTCCTTACTTGTTTCTTCTTTCTAGCCATCTTATCCCAACCTTTCCTTGGAGAAACACCCTTGGCCGACCTGTGGAGCTCAATACACCATTAAAGACTGGAAGCTTGGAAGCTTGGAGCTCAAGCAACGACCTTAAGGTGGGTTTTATAACTCTAAACCTTTTGCTTTCTTATGCATATCTTTGTACTTGCAAAAGTAGCTTGTTCTTCTTTCCCCCATCCTTCCTTGATTTCTTGCATCTAAAACCATGAGGAACAGACCTGGATATGGAGGTAGAAGAAGGGGGGGCGTGAATACCTATGTCACTTTAGCAAACGGTCTTGCACCCTTGGCCAAACGGTTTGCAAAACCATTTGGGGGTTTTGCAAAACCGTTTGAGGGGCAAACGGTTTCACATGGTCGGTTGGAGAAAACGGTCTCCAAGACCGTTTGAGGGCGTTTACCAAGCATGGACCGTTTGGGATTTCTGTTCATAATTCTGTAGTATAATGACCCACCAAATTTGAGGGGTTAACTCCAAAGGAATCGTAGGTTAAAGGCCAATCAATTAGGCAAATCAAATTGAATTAAGTGCTGTTTTTCCAATCTGTTTAACTTGAACTTCTTGGGTAAACGGTCTCAAACCGTTTGAGTGCGTTGACCAAGGATGGACCGTTTGGGATTACTGTTCCTAATGATGTGTTATAATAACCCACCAAATTTTATAGGTTAACTCCCAAGGAATCATGAGTTAAAGGCTAAACAATTAGGTAACCTAATTGGATTAAGTGCTGATTTTCCAATCTGATTAACTTAAACTTTTTGGGAAAACGGTTTCAAACCGTTTGAGTGAGTTGACCAAGCATTGACCGTTTGGGATTCCTGTTCATAATCATGTTGGTTAATGACCCTCCAAATTTGAGGGATTAACTCCAAAGGAATCGTGAGTTGAAGGCTAATTAATTATGTAAACCCTAATTGAATTAAGTGCTGACTTTCAACTTGATTGATTTGACGTTTTGGGTTTTCTTTCCCAAACGGTCTCAAGACCGTTTGGGGGATCATCCAAACGGTCTCAAGACCGTTTGGGGGTCACCCAAGACCGTTTGAAGGTCTAGGGTCAAGTATGGATAGGTGTTTGAAGATCCAAAGATGTGGTGTGAAACCTAATCGGCTAAGTGTTGGATTTGCATTGAATTGAGTTGATTGTTTTGGGTTGATTGACCCAAACGGTCTCAAGACCATTTGGAGGTCACCCAAGACCGTTTGGAGGTCTGGGGTAAAGTATAGTTGACCAATTGAAGGTCCAAAGGTACACAATTACAAAGCAATCAATTGCTGATTTGATGATCAACTCAATAGCTCAAACCCTAATGATTTTTCACTAGAATCCAAGGGTTGGGTGAGACAAACGGTCTCAAGACCGTTTGGAACTCATCCAAACGGTCTCAAGACCGTTTGGAGGTCACCCAAGACCGTTTGGAGGTCTAGGGGTGAGTATGGTTAAGCAATTGATGATACAATGATACTAAGTTGGAATGTAATCAATTGTTGTTTTGGTGATCAATCCAATGATCCAAACCTTAATTGGTTGACTTAGATTTTGATGATATGATGGGAAAACGGTCTCAAGACCGTTTGGAGGTCATCCAAATGACCTCAAGACCGTTTGGGGTCAGGTCATGTCCCAATGTAATGATGGTTCAATAGGTTCAAATCAATTAGTCCCACATTGAAATATGTTGAAGGGTTATTGATTCCAATCCCTAATTCAATTGAGTTAAACCCTAATTGATGGTCAATTGATGGTCAAGTGAGGGACAAATCAGTTGAAGGTTGACCTATTAAACTCAATTAAGGTATGAGTATAGGTCCAATTGATGATTGGTTCCATGAATTCAAAGATTGAAGGAATCAACATTGGAAACCCTAATTCAATTGGATACCTTATGAAGTGGAGGTCCAATGTGATTGAATCTTTGAGAATGAAGATGATGAATGTTCTATTGATCCAATAATGATTAGTAATGATAATCAATGAAGGTGTGAAGGTTGAAACCCTAATAATACCTAAGTGATTAAGAACCAATTAAAGGGAGAATTCTTAATTGTTTATAGGATTAATAGCTTGATACACTATGTTAACCATGGTAGTATGTACTTTATTGAAGGGTCGATGTGACCTAATCAATTTGAAAGAATGAGAAATTAGAATATATATATAGATAGATAGAAATATGAATCATGTAATGATCTGCTGTAGCACGACCGTGCAAGGGAGCACGGCCGTGGTAGCCTTAGCTTGCATGACCGTGCAAGGGAGCACGGCCGTGGTAGCCTTACTTTGCACGACCGTGCAAGGTGGCATGGCCGTGGTGTCCTATATAGAAATTGAGAAGTTTTGGTATTGTGCTGACATTGTTATATATGCATGTCCTTATTTGTATAAGTTATACAGGTTGATATTATGAGGTAATCATAGCCAGGTATGAGTTATGATGTCATATTCCTTGTAAACAATTATAAGCTTTTAGAGTAATGATATGTGAAAAGTATATACATTGCTTCAATCAAGGTCATGCTAATAGATGACTTGATGCTGATATGGCACTTGATAGCAAGTGTTATGATGATATAAGGGTGTGAGCACCCATGTTCTTGAATCATAGTGATAAGATGATTAAGAATTGATATCCAGTTGATAACTGATATGAGTTATACTTGTACATTTAGTATTCTTCTGTTATAGCCATGTTTAGTACTTGAATGTTTGGAAACATGTATGATGCTAAAAGAATACTGATATGTACCTAATAATCAAGTATAATCATACCATGTAGAGCCCTGATCATAGATCCATCATTGTCAGAATTTAAATAATAGTGAAACAGGTTTTACAAAGGGAATTCCTGGATCACATACTTTAGAGTATGTGGGAGTATATGGAATAACTGATAAAAGTTAAGCTTGACAGGTTTCATATAGAGGTGATCAGATCTAGGTAATATTTATAATGCTAATTGCATTGAGAACACTTGTTACCTATAATTCAAGAGTATAACTATATGTCATGTTATCTGGTAAGTGATAACATATGAGCTTGATAGGTTGAATGAGCCACGAGTAATATGATTTGTTGATCTTCAAAGGTTATATTATTTAGATAACCAGATAAAATGAGATGTTACTTGGTAACAAATGCTATGATTAGTCCAGGGGTTTGAACTCCCACATTCCGGATTTCATATTAATAAGATGGTTAGGGATTGATATCCCAATATTAAAAATATGAGGTATGACCTAAACCAAAGTGTTTCTATGTGAAATTCTATTACGGAATAATCCTATGAAAATCTTAACTACAGACTAATGGGTTATGAATGTAAATAACCCTTGTATTACATAAGTAATGTTAAGTCTGATATCATATGTACAAGTTATGCAGATATGTTGTGGAGTTGGAATCCTAACACTTTGGGAGAAGGAGTATGGCTACAGGCCATCCTTTCCCAAATAATAATGCCAGGAAATGGATATATGATCCAAGTTTGAAGGGAGTTAGTGATGTGATAAGTGACATGTGATTTTATCAATTTATAGTTGCATTGCTTTTAGTAGAAAGAATAATTTAATCTGTTAAACATTGTTTTAACTACTCTCAAATATACATAACTTCTTTGTGTACATTTATTCTCTTATTCTGCAATAATTATGCTTCTGGCGAAGAGTTATATCTCTCGCTGGGACGATTTTTATAATTGTCTCACCCCGTAGATTTCAACCTTTAGGTGGACATGGGTGAGGAGGCAGAAATCCTTCAATAGGTGAAGGGCAGCATCAGCAGTACCAAGGACAGCAGTGAAGCTTTAGGTGGAGGAATTGGCTGCTATGTCATGTGTAGATAGTGTTAGAGTCCTATATGTCGTCTCTGTACTCTCAGGTCCTCGGAGTAATAGTTAGTGCTTTCGAGTTTTTGGTCCAGTCCTTAGAGACTTTTGTATCTTGCCTTATAGAGTTTTACTGATGGATCAGTTGTAAACAACTTATCATGTTGCTTTATGAGAAAGCTTTACCTTTAAATGATCTCTTTGTAATAAGTTTAAAATTTTTAGTGATTTCTGGTAATCCGATGCTTAGTGAACGCTTCCGCATTAGTTAATCTTGTTTTCTCGAAATAGACATTTCAATTATTATAAAAGAGTGACATTTAATTTGTATTCCAATTATGATTTGGACTATAGTTTCTTATTAAGTATTTGTCTTTTCTCTCTGTCTCTTCATATGAGGGTGTAAATGAATCCCAAATTAGATGAAATTTGACATCTAGCCTATTATTGGTATGAGAAATCCCAATATGTAATTAGATTTGCCTTTTGAGAACTTTTTATGTGTTAAATAAATCAAATCATATTTTCTCTTTCCTCATGCATTAATGACTTTAAGATTCTCCAAATTTTATGAAACTTCACTCCCAAGTCATATTTAATGTGTTGGATACAAATTTGCCATCAATTTTACCTATTAGACTTTTTTGTATATGTATTTAATATTTTGAATGTTCTACACACTTTCTCTCTCCTAATTTCACATGTATATTAATGATTATCAAAAATACATGAAAATTCACCCAAATGCTATATTTATTATGTAGATTATGAACCCAAGATTTATTTTCTCTTTTAGAGTCATTTATTATTTTAATTGATATTTTGGGGGAAAATTAGATCTTCTCTTTGCAAAAAGAATTAAATTAATTATTATTATATGAAAAATGTGAAACTTGACTCCCAAGGAAATTGGAACCGAAGGAACACAATTCTTAACCTATATTTCACTTTTGAGATTTATTTTAATAAGTTATGTCCAAATTAATATTTGTGGCTCATTATTATTATTATTACCATTATTCATCCAATTATGCTTCACCTCTTCATATTATCACCAAAGCAATTATGTATGATTATTTTGCATGAGTCATTGTGAAACCTCCACCATGTGACATATTTTATGTGTCCATTTTTGGCTAAAAATTATTGCGAGAACATTAGGTTTCATTAAGGTGATTTATACATGCTTTATCTCATTAGGGTTATCCAAACATCTTCTAGATCTATTCTCAACCTTGTTTGGATAAGACCAAAAGGTCAAACTTCTAGGGTAGGGTCCACGATCTGGTATGTTACAATGAGTGCTCCCATCCTAACTGAACGGGCCACAAACATTCAGAGGGAGGAAACATCTATCATTAAATTTGGATGAAAGGTACCATAAAGTGCTTGGGGTTCCAACTTTCCAGCTTCATGCAAGGAGGTAGATGAGGAAGAGGTGATCCTGGCACATGAAAACCTATAACTATCCCTGAGGTCATAAAATACATAGATAGGAGCTCTAGATTGTCCCTAATCAGATTATTTTTCAAAGAGGATCTCATAACGATATGCACCTTGAGGACCCTAGTCTGATACAATTATCTAAATATCATTGAGGGAGTACCCATAGTTGATGACATATTTCATGAATAAAAAGTCTTTATTTCAAAAATAAAACCATAACAAAACTCTTCCTTCTTGATCCTATAAACAAACAAAAAAATGATGGCATCATTGTGATTCTCTAGAGGAATTCCAAGTCACTACAATAGAAGGTTCCAATGCAAGCCATTCCAAGTATTTAAGAGAGCATTCTCAACCCATAGGTAAGGGGTCTGAGGTCAATATCTTTTGGTTCAACCACACCTCTATCACCTTCTCATGTACTTTTCTAGAATCCAATATCTACTTCTTCAGGAATGAAGGAAAAGCTTCAACTTTACATACACAATGTCGTTGATTGAACTGTCGCAACATGGACACAGGGTAGTACATGACACAACCTTCCAGACCCAATAAGATGAGAAACCACTAAAAATTAGTCATGTTCATTCCACATGAGAGTTACTCGAGGAAAAACTCCATCCATACCCAACACATATTTGTAGCTTCAAACTTTGAAAGGCTAATCTTTCTAGACGTGCTTTGATAAAAACTCCTTTGTCATGTTATATTAAGGAGTCAAAAAAAATTGACGGTTTGGTGGGGCCAATGCACATTCCTAAATAAATTTGCGAAACCTAGAAAGCTCCCCTTATCTTTTCATTCATATGTGCTTAATCCAAGCTCTCATACAACTTATCCAAAATCAAAGGAACAACAATTTCCTTCTTTTAAATAGAGGCTACGACTCCAAAAAAAGTAGTTGTCAATATCCTAATAGTCTCTCAAAGAATAACTCTTCCAAGATGATCAAAGAATATGCCCACAGGTGAGGCGTATCAGGAGAATCAACATCATGATGACCTTCTCTCTCAAGATAGTCCTATGGGTATGCCTTCTAAATAAACAACCATCGAGTAGCTTGGAATATTTTCATAACAAGTAGATTCCACAGCTGAGTATCCCAACTAGATTTCCTATCTACCACTAGACATTTGTCATGTAAAGGAAGTCAGGTAATATTAGTTGCATCCTCCAAGGTGGGTGTCATAACAATGTCTTCAAAATGGAAGGTGTGACGTAGATGGTCCCAAAAGTGGATCATCGTCGACATCAACTCCCTAGTAAAGGACATAAGTAGGATGAAAGACATGATAGGTTACACCAAAACTCACCACCTTGACTTCTTTAGTCTTTAAAAGATCAGGAATGCAACATCTCACTGATGACAAGTTGAAGGGAGGATGCTGAAAAAGAGAGATCTATTATATATCCTTCTCAACCATGACCCCTCGTCATAAGAAGAAAGACATGTTGAAAGGATGAGGGATGCAGGCCTACTTATAGGTCTTAAAAAAGGCAAACTTGTTTCACATTCATGATAGGATCTCTATGTCCTTTTCCCTAAAAAAATCACATAATCAATGTGGACACACATGCTGAGACAAGGACTTTGTGTCGTCGAGGGCAGTAGATTATAGTAATCTGCCACTTCTGTTCGACACGGGATCGAGGTAATTTGCCGACCTACTAGACATATTCTGAAGAAAAACTTCAAAAATATGATTCCTAATCAAAGATCACAAAACCTCATTCTTTTATTTAAAATCAAATTCAAACTTTTATTTGAAGTTTGAAAGAGTCTTGCAAATACAAGCATAAACAAATTCATGAATTTTCTCGAAGGAAAGAAAAATACATCATGGAATGAAAATGCTACAGATAAACAACTACTTTTTTATCTTCTTCAATCACCTTGTCAAGCGCTTGGTCAAAGGAATCATTAGAGGAAGAACTAAAAGATTAATGCTCAACACTTGCACCAAAGCAAATACCATTGGTAGACCAACGATGACTAGAAAAGGAGCTTCTAGGCATTACTACAATAGCTAAGGCAACATGTCTACATCAAGAGGAAACTGCCCCTACACCAGTAAGAGATGGATTTGCACTCTGAACTAGAGGATCTCCCAAAATGCTAACTATGCCCATAACCCAATGGGATACTCAAGCCGAAGAGTCCTCCTGTCGCATTTGAATCCTCATCTATCTCCATAAGGGATGAGGTCTAGACAAACTCACCTGGAAAATGACACGAGCCTCCAATACTAAAATCTGGATGCGAATATATCTCGTGTCATCCTCAAAATTATGATTGTCAGTTGATAGAGAAGGCAAACCCTCAAGCAAAGCAACTTCTTTAGGAGGGGGTGAATGACGAAACTCATACCCCTGATCATTCTACTCCTCAGCTGAGTCATATTCAATCACCTGCAAGATGACACATATCAGAGATAGTGCAAGTAGATAAAGACATCACCACACTCAAGCACTCACCTCTAGAGGACATCAAAGCCAATCATAAGCCTCTCTGGAAAAGAGAACCGATTGATTGTGCACATAGTACCACCTTAAGTACTCACCATGTGTCACCTACCCATACATGATCTCTTGAGTATCCTGACAGATCCCAAGTCCAGGAGGTACCATACCTAGCTCCCTGATACAATACACTCCTAAATAGATACTTGAACTGGATTCGATAAACATCTTGATCAAAGAAGTCTACACAAGACGTGGCTGCCTTGCCACACTAGAATCTAGAGAAGATAGGACCTCAACTAAACAATGAATTGGAGCCATTAAAGAATACATGCACATCATAATATAGTGTTAAAGTACTATGCATACCTTAGCCATGGTCATTGTTTCTAGTTTACCTCTCCACTGCTCATATTGGACCTTGTTGTTACAACCATTCCAATGGCAACAAGTAGGGATTGAAGCATGCAAATAAACCTATGAACCACTCAGTGTGGTAGGTATGTGAACCAGTACATGCTCATAGAGACACAACTGCAAAAATATACCAAAACAAATCATCTACTAGAATTATTTCCAAAATGTAAAATGGTTGGTAAAAGCTTACCGTAATCAAGCATATGAAGCCTCTACATCCTTTCGTAGGCCGGACAGTCTCTCCTTTGATGTTTCCCAAAAGACAATTCCATAAATGCATCAGCAAATGGGCATACATGCTGCCACCCAGTCAAAGGAGGAAATCATATCCAAATCTAGAAGAAAAGAGAACCCACAAACATCTCCTCTATCCCCCAAGTTGTTCCTAAATAGGAAACTAGTCACCAATACAAACTGGAACACCTGCACCTGCATGGTGGCATACAAAGGATCACTAGCGCCTCATTGTTTGCCTTCATGAAATGTGGACCTTATCCAAGTAAACTTAACCTCATACTTAGAGGCCATCTCCATATCTCCAAGGTTCAATCCTATAATTGTATCTAGGTGGTAGTGACCCCACTTTTGTAGTGAGGCAGAGAAGTCATGGGAGTCCCACCAAACCCTAACCTAGTAATCCTGACAAACTCACTTGGGCTGATGGGCACCTTGTCAAAAAAAATGAAAAGTATTGGTCTCCAAATGAAGAATCACAATCATAGGAATTAGATATGGTTTATCTATGATATGCACTATCTAATTTTACTTAAGCTTGTACCTCCTAACAACTCTACTTCCTCACGACCAAGGTATCAAATAGATACCCAACTCATTCCAATGAGTTCTTCAATATACATTCTGCAATTCGAGACACTAAAGGAATAGGGTGGAAGACAAAGTTAAAATAACCACGATGTGACAAAAAGCCTAATTCAAGATCGACAAAGTATAAAGAAAATAACAAGGAGTAATGTTTCCAATTTATACCTCATCCTCATCTTAACGGCCTTGGTGATGTAGATTCACCCACAACATGCTTGGATGAACAGAGAGTCTCTCATTTGGAAGTAATTCCCCAAAAATCTTTCTCACACCATCGTGATGCTTTCTCAAGGAAGACTTCAATCAAAATATTCAATGTGTAGATACTAATTCAATCGGAAAAGAAAGTACACATACCTTTCATATGCCTCAATCCTTGAATCATCACTATCATCTTGCTCATCCACTAAGGGATCCGCCTCATGGGCATCATCATTAACAATCTTCTCAACAAAGATGGCAATTACTAAAGCTTTCCACACGATCTAAAATCAGCTCAATTAGACAATGGATGGTTGAAAAACAACAAAATGACAAAATTAGATAGATCATAAAATACAACACACATCCAGTTCATTTTGACCCTCTAGACCATGAAGAATGTCAGGAAGCCAAAGATTGGATTTTGTCATCAAGGGACATAATGGCCAAAATATAGTGCAGACAAATGAAAGGTATACCTTCCCTATTATGGATGTAATTAAAGTGAAAATGTTGTTAGAGAAGGTGATCTGAAGCTCCTTCATTGTTGTGATGCCACTGCCCGTGATGTCGTTGGGAAGGATGGTCAAACATTTTGATCCACAGGGTCAAGGCCAATGGATCACGGTGATTTGCATGCTTTGTTTCTCTCTCCTTTCCTCCATCGCGGCCCTAATTGCTCTATGTTGGTTGTTGTCACATATGTTTCCACGATTGAAGAAGAAATGAGAAGGTCACTTGACCCTCCTCCCATTTCCCTCCTTTAAAGAAAAAAAACTCCTGCATACATTAGAAACAGGTCCTTATATTTTCAATGGAATTTCCAAAACCTTATAAAAATCACAAAAAAAGAAAGTAGAATAAACATCGAGAAATTGGAAAGTGTCAAATATTGAATTTAAATAAAAGTATAACAAAACCATATATTAACTGGATCTAGAAGTGATCATCCAGGGTACTTGTGGGCTCTGATCTCCAAAACCCGAGATAAACACATAACTTCGAATTTAAACTTAGCGGAAGCGATTCGAATAGCAGCGGAATACCAAAAATCAGCGGAAATTAAAACTTTTTGAGATAAAACATTGAAACCATAAAACTTCCTTCATAAAAGGAGATAAACTGTTTACATCTTTGTCAAATTACTTCTTGAGTAATTATACACATCACGATTCAAAATCTCAAGAATCGTAACAAAATCTCAGACCAACAACTCCAAGACCTGAGAGTACAGAGGACACATAGGACTGACTCTAACTACACCATATAGCAGGCTGAATCTCCACCTGAGATTTATTGTTGCTCCTGGTGCTGCTGCTGCTGGGACTGGTCACCTGTAGACCGGTTCCTCCGTCTTCGACGACCACCTAAAAAGTTGAAGTCTACGGGGTGAGACAATTTTAAATAATTGTCCCAGCGAGAGTTATAACTCTCTGCCAGAAGCTTTATAATAGCAATCAAAAAACAATAGAAGCATTAGGAGCCTTCTAAGTAATCAACAGCAGGTAGCTAACTCAGCAGAGTAACAAAAGTAAGCAATATGAATAACATATCTACTTATGCAGTGTAACATCAATCCAGTATCTCGTAGTTTAATCTAAGCAGATATACTACGCAGCTGATTATGTTTTTCAAACATTATTATTATGCCCTACGGAGATGAGGTATACCACTCATACTCCAACCGATCACTGTTACGTGCCTCGGTATCATACTAGGTCATTGAAAGAGCCAGATTCTCATGACCTTCACCTTCCTCAGTCAGTATGAGGATTACTTGCAGGACATCTTGTGTCTCTGCTACTATAGCTTACCAGGGTAATATGGTCCTTCGCTATTTTAGAGTTACAGTGGCGTTCTGTACTCTCTTCGTCATTAGGAGATTTCGTGTTTACCTTCCACTGATACGGTATCTGTGCTTTCTTCATCATCAGGAGATTTCGTGTTTACCTTCCACTGATGTGGTATGGATTTGTAGTGAAGGATTGACGGATTACACATCTACATCAATGCCTACACTAGGATGTAAGGTTCTACACATCCATATACCCCACATACTCAAAAGTATGTGATCCAGGAGTTCCCTTAGGAAAACCTGTTTCACCATCATTTGATCTCTGACAATGATGGATCTATGATCAGGGCTCTACATGGTATGATTACACTTGATTAGTTAGGTACATTCAGTATTCTTTTAACATCATACATTGTTTTCAAACAATAACATTAGCATAGCAGCTATGAAGGGAGAATACTAAATGCAACAAGCCTAACTCACATCAATTATCATTTCTCAATATTCTCATCACAAGTCACCTCTAAAGCATGACCTTGATGGTATTTATGGCTCTCACAGCCCATTAATCTCATAAGATGCCACTGACAAGGCATCAAGATATTTTACTATCCATAAAGCTAACAACATGCTTTCAATGAATGTAGCATCATCATCCATACCTGGATATGATCATTCTCATATAGGAACCCGCACGGTTAATTTAACTGATAAAAGCAATTCAATTCAAGAATTATACCTTCACTCTTGCCATAAGAGCTAAGTTCCCTGATTCTCATCAATTAGGGTTTACTTTTCACATCATGGTGAATTGATCTCATAACATCACCATGTATGAGAAACATCATCATTAAAGACCTAAGATAAGATTAAGATTCATCAATTATCATAATTAGGGTTTCCATGATTTCACATAGTGAATCATTCCCTATTCATGCACATTCATGTATATTAAAGGTATTTTACTTGAGTTTCCACCATAATTGGTACTTTCTCTCTCCTCTAACTAGTAGATGGTGATTACACCACTCTAGATTAGGTTGGGTTAAGTCCTCATTGACTAATACAAGTCATCACATTACCATCATGTGATTAGGGTTTGATTAAAACAAGGTATCACTCAATTGAACTCATTTAAGTTGAAACGAGTGTGAACCCATTTGAATTGAAACGAGTGTGAACCATTTGAGTTGAAACGGGTGTGGACTCGTTTGAGTTGAAATGGGTGTGAACCCATTGGAAATGAAATGAGTGTGAACCCATTTGAATTGAAACGGGTGTGAACCCATTTGGATTGAAACGGGTGTGGACTCGTTTGAGTTGAAACGGGTGTGGACTCGTTTGAGTTGAAATGGGTGTGGACTCGTTTGAGTTGAAACGGGTGTGAACCCATCTGAGTTGAAATGGGTGTGGACTCGTTTGGGTTGAAATGGGTGTGAACCCATTTGAATTGAAACGGGTGTGAACTCGTTTGGATTGAAACGGGTGTGAACATGAAAGGTGATATAAAGGTTATGATAGAATAGGATATCCTATGTTGAAGCCTTCAATTGGCCCAAGCCATGTTAACCACTTACAAATTGAGTAAATTAGGATGAGCCTCAATCAATTGGACACCAATTTGACCTTCAATTGAAAACCAATTAGAGTTAAGTCTAACTTAATTAAGGTTTCCAATCGGGTAATCATCAATTTTCAACAATGTGAATCAAATCAAGATTGAACCTATCAATTGAACTCCAATTGGGCCCAAACTTGGCCCAAACGGTCCTGAGATCATTTGGATGACCTCCAAACGATCTTGAGACTGTTTTCCCAAAGTTTTACCAAAAACCAAGTCGGTTGGATTAGGGTTGAACTTGAATTAGGTCTAAAATCAGCATTTTTATCAATTCATCAACTTATTACAATTGGACCCTCAACCCGTCAAATTATCTCAACTTTAGACATTCAAACGGTCTTGGGTTGTGCCCAAACGGTCTTGAGACCGTTTGGAGGAACCCCCAAATGGTCTTGAGACCGTTTGGGTCCTTCAACCCAAAACTCAACAAAACTATATATGAAAACAGCAATTTCAGCCCGATTAGGGTTAGGATGTTGAAATGCCTTCAACTCTCAATTGGTTAAGAATTTAACTTTGATTCTTTGCAGGAATGAAATTCAACATATTATGAACAGGAATCTCAAACGTTCAACGCTTGGTCAACTCACCCAAACGGGTTGAACCCGTTTGCCAAAAAAGTTCAAGTTAATTAGTTTGGAAAAATCAGCACTTAATTCAATTCGATTGCCTAATTGATTGGACTTCAACCTATGATTCCTTTGGAGTTAACCCTTAAAATTTGGTGGGTCATTAGCCTACATAATTATGAACAGTAATCTCAAACGGTCAATGCTTGGTCAATGCCCTCAAACGGGTTGAACCTGTTTGCTCCAACCAAACATGTGAACCCGTTTGCCCTTCAAACGGTTTTGGTCAGAGGGGGGGGGGGAACAGGATCGTTTGATAAAGTAACTTTGGTAATCACGCCCACCTTCTTCAACCTCTGTCAAGGTCGGTTATTCCACCATTTTTCTTGCATAAGTGCAAGGAAGAAGGGAGGTAGAAGAAGAACTAATTGCTAAAAAATGCAAGAACAAAATATGCATATAAAGCAAAGAGTTTAGAGTTATATAACCCGCCTTAAGGTCATTCCTTGAGCTACAAGCTTCCAAGCTTCAAGCCTCTAATGGTTTCTTGAGATCCAAAGGTCGGCCAAGGGTGTTTCTCCAAGGAAAGGTTGGGAAAAGATGGCTAGAACGAGAAAACTAAGTGAATTAGTCATGAAACCAACCTTATACAAGAATTTTCTCCATGAATTCAAGCTAGAAGGTGGTGTTCTCTTACCTAGAACAGGTTGGTCGCCCTCCTCTTCTCTAGAGCTCTGTCCTAATTCAGTCTAAGCAAGGAAATCAGAAATGAAGTGAAGGAAACGTTCCTTTACAAACAAAGGAAGGGTGTATATATATCTTGGGGTCATTTCCAACATAAGGACAACTAGTTTCTCCTTTTCTTAATTAGGTCCCTCCTTTCTTATAGGCACGTCCCTTCTCCTTATTATAAGCCACGTTTTTCCCTTTCATACTTAAGCAAAGCTCATCTTAAACCCAAGGTCCAAAGGTGAAGAAGGTCAACTTTCAACTAGGGTTCATACATGAAAGATCTCCATACCCATATATGGTGAATTTCATGCACAAAGATCACTTTTCTTATCTGATTATTAATTGATGTATCTCTTTCATCATTTCTGCTTTAAATGATGCCAAGAGTCATATAAGATGCTCTAGAAGGTGTACTTTACAAATTTCACCCACAATTTGGGTAAATTACACTTTACTCCAAATTAGGGTTTTTAAGCATTAGGATCACTCCACAAGCTTCATTTGAATGCCCAAGCTTGGAAAATCCATCATGCCTCATCATATTCACTCATATGATGTATCAACATCAAAATAACATCTTAACCTATGAATTTGCAAGTTAAACCCTTAAACTGGGTAACTTGCACATGGGTCCCTGCATTACAAAACAATGCTACAACTTTGTTTATAAAAGAGCAAAATTGAAAGTATATGTTCCTTTAGGAACTTAGTTACATGCTAGAGAATACTCACAGGTGTTTAATTACATAATTTAGGCAAAACTTCTAGGGTTAGGTTATAACCCAGGTCAGGGATGTTACAAATTATCCACCCTTTACAAGGATTTCGTCCCCGAAATCGATAAAACGCATTAAGAGAAAAGAGTAGGGTATTTCCTTCTCATCTCATCCTCTAGTTCCCAAGTGGCTTCTTCGACACCACGGTGGTTCCAGAGGACTTTCACAAGACTTATATCTTTCTTCTTTAACTTTTTAATTTTGTTATCAAGAATGGACACTGGTCCCTCCTCATATGTTATATCTTCATTCAATTCTACTTCCATAGGTTGTAGAACTGACTCGGTGTCGGGGTGACATTTCCTCAGCATGGAAATGTGAAACACAGGATGTAACTTCTGCAACTCCTGAGGTAACTCTAGTCTATAGGCTACCTTTCCAATTCGCTCAACGATTGGATAAGGTCCCGTAAATCTAGGAGCTAACTTCCCTTTTCTTCCAAAACGAAGGACTCCTTTCCACGGTGAGACCTTGAGATACACTCTGTCTCCAACCTGGAACTCTAGGGGTCTACGACGTTTATCAGTATACAACTTCTACCTATCCTGTGCAGTCTTAAGCTGTTGCTGTATAACTTTAATCTTCTCTGTAGTTTGCTGCACAAGATCAGGACCTAACAACTGGTGCTCACCATCCTCATACCAGCATAAGGGTGATCTACAACGTCTGCCATACAAGGCTTCATAAGGTGCCATATCAATACTATGCTGATAGCTATTGTTATAGGCAAACTCTATCAAGCTCAGGTGTAGATCCCAACTCCCGGTAAACTGGAGAACACAAGCTCTCAACAGGTCTTCCAAGGTCTGTATAGTCCTTTCAGACTGTCCATCAGTCTATGGGTGAAAGGCTGTACTAAACCTTAACTTGGTGCCTAAGGCTCTGTGTAACTGCTCCCAAAAACGACTTGTAAATTGGGGACCTCTGTCAGAAACTATAGAGACAGGAACTTCGTGCAACCGCACTATCTCTTGCACATACAACTGCGATAACCTCTCAGCAGAATAGGTTGTTTTGACAGGCAAGAAATGCGCTGTCTTTGTCAACCTATCAACAATTACCCAAATGGAATCATGTCCTTTGTTTGTTCTAGGTAGACTAACAACAAAGTCCATGGTTACATGATCCCACTTCCACTGTGGTATGGGTAAAGGTTGCATTGTTCCTGCAGGCTTCTGGTGTTCAGCTTTAACTTGCTGACACACTGGACACCTCAGAACAAACTCAGCTACGTCCTTCTTCATCCCAGGCCACCAATACATATCTTTCAAGTTTCGATACATCTTGGTGCTTCCTGGATGCATAGCATACATTGAAGAATGAGCTTCCTCTAGGACTAACTTCCTCAGGTTATCTACATCTGGTACTATCATCCTCCCATGATAGCATGCTACTTGATCATCTGATTCATGAAAACCTTCTCGCTTCTCATCACCATACTCAGATCTGATCTGCTGAACTGCAACATCAACTTGTTGTGCCTCCCTAATCTTCTCTCTTAGGGTGGGTTTGATATGCATCTCAGCCAACAATCCGGCAATCCATGACACCTTCATCTGTACATTGTCTTGCCTTAAGGAGATAAGAATATCTCTCCTAGGGCATACTAAAGAGTTTAATTGTGCCCTATCAGAGGATGATGTTGCTGATTTCCTACTCAAGGCATCTGCAACTACATTGGCCTTTCTTGGATGGTAATCTATTGTACAACCATAATCCTTGATTAACTCCATCCAGCGACGTTGCCTCATGTTAAGGTCATGCTGAGAGAAGATATACTTAAGGTTCTTATGGTCTGTGAAAACCTGGAAGGTTTCTCCGTAAAGATAATGTCTCCAAATTTTCAAGGCATGAACCACAGCAGCTAACTCCAGATCATGTGTCGAATAATTCTCCTCGTGCTTCTTAAGCTGTCGGGAAGCAAAAGAAATCACTTGTTTATCCTGCATCAACACACATCCAAGTCCATTCTTGGAGGCATCACAAAAGACTACATATCCTTTTCCTTGCTCAGGTAGCACAAGCACAGGTGCACTTGTCAACCTCTCCTTCAACAGTTGGAAAGATTGTCGACACTTATCACTCCAAGAAAAAGGAACATCTTTCCGGATTAACTTGGTCAAAGGTAAGGCTATAGAACTGAAATTCTTAATAAACCTTCGATAGTATCCAGCTAACCCCAAGAAACTTCTAATCTCTGTCGGTGTCTTCGGTTGTTCTCATTGTAGAACAGATTCTACCTTTTTAGGGTCAACACGAATACCCGAGGCAGATACCACATGTCCAAGGAAAGACACTTCAGGTAACCAGAACTCGCACTTGCTAAACTTAGCGTATAGCTTATGTTCTCTTTGCAAGGTCAAAGTTTGGCGAAGATGCTGTTCATGCTGTTGAGCATCTTTACTATAAATCAGGATGTCATCTATAAAGACAACAACACACTGATCGAGGAAGGGTCGAAAGACTATATTCATGAGTTCCATGAATGCAGCTGGTGCATTAGTTAGTCCGAACGACATAATTGTGAACTCATAGTGACCATACCTTGTCCTGAAAGCAGACTTGGGTATGTCACTGTCCTTAATACGAAGTTGATGATATCCTGACCTCAAGTCTATCTTCGAGAAGACGGTTGCACCACGCAACTGGTCAAAAAGATCATCAATTCTAGGCAGGGGGTACTTATTCTTTATCGTTACTTTATTTAGTTGTCTGTAGTCAATGCACAACCGCATTGACCCATCTTTCTTTTTAACAAACAAAACAGGTGCACCCCAAGGTGAAGTACTTGGTCTGATAAAACCTTTCTCAAGCAACTCTTGAAGCTATTTCTTGAGTTCTGCCATCTCAGCAGGTGCCATCCTATACGGTGTTTGTGCTATAGGTTGGGTATCTAGGATCAAATTGATTTCAAAATCAATTTCCCGAGGCGGTGGCATACTTGGAAGTTCTTCAAGAAATACATCTTCAAATTCCCTGACTATAGGAACTTCAGCAAGGTTAGGACTCTTCATAGTGGTATCTATCACATGGGCCAAGAATGTATAACATCCTTGCCTCATCAGCTTATCAGCAACCATAGCAGACACAAGACAGGTGGGTAGAATCTTTCTCTCTCCTTGAAAGATCCATGTGTTGCTCTTATCAGCAAACACAGCCTTCTTGGATTCAGAACCCAAGACAACTCTATACCTTTCTAAGGTATCCATCCCCAGGATTATATCAAATCCTTGCATATCAAGTGGTATAAGATCCACTTGAATGCGATGATCAGAAAAGAAGAGGATGCAGGGAGAACATACCTCCTGCAAAACGGCAGACCCTCTCAACGGAGTCTCCAACAACAAACTATCTGCCCTATGACTGACAGTCATATTGCAGTTGCGAATCACTCTTCGAGTGATGAAAGAGTGCGTAGCACCCGGGTCAATCAGAACAGATACTACACAAGATTTAGACATATCAGAATATAAAAGTTCCATCTGACCTGCCACTACTTGTGGATTGACCACTGCCTCTGGTGGGTTCATAGCATAGAACCTTGTTGTAGCCTGGTGTTGAGGTGGTGCTGATGATCCAGCTTGAGACGCTTGCCCGTGTCCTCGAGATTCTCCTTGAGATTGCCTTCTCTATGATCCCTGTTGACCTTGTCTCGGAGGATGTGTCACACTGACAGGCCTAGACCTACAGTCCTTCATCAGATGTCCCACCTTCCCACAGTTATAGCAACTCCTCTCCAGTTGTTGTGGTCTTGGCGGTCCTGTGACCGATATTGATGTTGAACTGTGAGTCTCTCGTGGCGGTAAACCTCGTCCTCTACCTCTACTTGGGGACCACTGAGTCTGAGAACTAGATCTGGGTGGTGGAGGGTTAGGTGCAGAGAATCTTGGTTTCTTGGAATCCCTAGATGAAGAACCATGGAACTGTGGATATCTTTTCTGGGTTTGCTTCTTCTCAACCACAGATCTCTCTATCCTTCGAACTGACTCAACGAAGGTAGAGAATCTCTCTCGGTTTTCTAAGGCAGACACAGGGGTAGTCATATCAGCATTCAAACCCCTCTCGAACCTCCTAATCCTTTCTTCATCTGTGGTAGCCATATGCGGACAGAATCGCAACAACTCCATGAACTTAGCCTCATACTCACTAATGTTCATCATACCCTGTCTCAGTCTCTCAAACTGAGAGATCTTCTCGTCCAGGAAGGTCTTTGGAAAATATCTGCGGACAAATACCAGGCCTATTCTGCTCTTCCATGGTCCACCAATGACCAGCACTACCTTTGAGAAGATAGACATCATGTCTAACCTTCTCTCCTTCTGGGATGTTAAGAATCCTGAAAGCCTTCTCCAACTCTGTCAACCACAGATCAGCATCTGCGGGGTCGGCAGTCCCAAAGTACTCGGTAGCTCCGACATGACATAGTCACTTGAACGTCTTCCCGATACCTTGTCCTTCAGGATGGATAGGTGCCCTAGGTGCAGGCATGGGCATCCTGTCGGTTATGTGTGTCATGGCAGTCATAAACTGCCCAAACATTGTCTGAACTGCTGGGTTACCCATATTAGCTGGGTCAAACTAGGGTGGCTCTCTGGGTGGCTCAGGTGCAGGCTGTTCTATTTCTGGAACCCTTGCACCGCCATGAGGTGCACTAGCACTACTCTCTGCCACATACTCATCATGTGTCTCTACCATCCTTATGTATCTTCTTCTCCTGAGGAGCAGAAGATTCTATTAGATAAGGAAGGAATACTAAGGATATACTCGACATCCTAAGTCCTATGCCTCTATAGACTCAGTGAACCTGGAGCTCTGATACCACTAATTGTGGGCTCTGATCTCCAAAACACGAGATAAACACATAACTTCGAATTTAAACTTAGCGGAAGCGATTCGAATAGCAGCGGAATACCAAAAATCAGCGGAAATTAAAACTTTTTGAGATAAAACATTGAAACCATAAAACTTCCTTCATAAAAGGAGAAAAACTGTTTACATCTCTGTCAAATTACTTCTTGAGTAATTATACACATCATGATTCAAAATCTCAAGAATCGTAACAAAATCTCAGACCAACAACTCCAAGACCTGAGAGTACAGAGGAAACATAGGACTGACTCTAACTACACCATATAGCAGGCTGAATCTCCACCTGAGATTTACTGCTGCTCCTGGTGCAGCTGCTGGGACTGGTCACCTGTAGACCGGTTCCTCCGTCTTCGACGACCACCTAAAAAGTTGAAGTCTACGGGGTGAGACAATTTTAAATAATTGTCCCAGCGAGAGTTATAACTCTCTGCCAGAAGCTTTATAATAGCAATCAAAGAACAATAGAAGCATTAGGAGCCTTCTAAGTAATCAACAGCAGGTAGCTAACTCAGCAGAGTAACAAAAGTAAGCAATATGAATAACATATCTACTTATGCAGTGTAACATCAATCCAGTATCTCGTAGTTTAATCTAAGCAGATATACTACGCAGCTGATTATGTTTTTCAAACATTATTATTATGCCCTGCGGAGATGAGGCATACCACTCATACTCCAACCGATCACTGTTACGTGCCTCGGTATCATACTAGGTCATTGAAAGAGCCAGATTCTCATGACCTTCACCTTCCTCAGTCAGTAAGAGGATTACTTGCAGGACATCTTGTGTCTCTGCTACTATATCTTACCAGGGTAATCTGGTCCTTCGCTATTTTAGAGTTACAGTGGCATTCTGTACTCTCTTTGTCATCAGGAGATTTCGTGTTTACCTTCCACTGATAGGGTATCTGTGCTTTCTTCGTCATCAGGAGATTTCGTGTTTACCTTCCACTGATGCGGTATGGATTTGTAGTGAAGGATTGACAGATTACACATATACATCAATGCCTACACTAGGATGTAAGGTTCTACACATCCATATACCCCACATACTCAAAAGTATGTGATCCAGGAGTTCCCTTAGGAAAACCTGTTTCACCATCATTTGATCTCTGACAATGATGAATCTATGATCAGGGCTCTACATGGTATGATTACACTTGATTAGTTAGGTACATTCAGTATTCTTTTAACATCATACATTGTTTTCAAACAATAACATTAGCATAGCAGCTATGAAGGGAGAATACTAAATGCAACAAGCCTAACTCACATCAATTATCATTTCTCAATATTCTCATCACAAGTCACCTCTAAATCATGACCTTGATGGTATTTATGGCTCTCACAGCCCATTAATCTCATAAGATGCCACTGACAAGGCATCAAGATATTTTACTATTCATAAAGCTAACAACATGCTTTCAATGAATGTAGCATCATCATCCATACCTAGATATGATCATTCTCATATAGGAACCTGCACGGTTAATTTAACTGATAAAAGCAATTCAATTCAAGAATTATACCTTCACTCTTGCCATAAGAGCTAAGTTCCCTGATTCTCATCAATTAGGGTTTACTTTTCACATCATGGTGAATTGATCTCATAACATCACCATGTATGAGAAACATCATCATTAAAGACCTAAGATAAGATTAAGATTCATCAATTATCATAATTAGGGTTTCCATGATTTCACATAGTGAATCATTCCCTATTCATGCACATTCATGTATATTGAAGGTATTTTACTTGAGTTTCCACCATAATTGGTACTTTCTCTCTCCTCTAACCAGTAGATGGTGATTACACCACTCTAGATTAGGTTGGGTTAAGTCCTCATTGACTAATACAAGTCATCACATTACCATCATGTGATTAGGGTTTGATTAAAACAAGGTATCACTCAATTGAACTCATTTAAGTTGAAACGAGTGTGAACCCATTTGAATTGAAACGAGTGTGAACCATTTGAGTTGAAATGGGTGTGGACTCGTTTGAGTTGAAATGGGTGTGAACCCATTTGAAATGAAACGAGTGTGAACCCATTTGAATTGAAACGGGTGTGAACCCATTTGGATTGAAACAGGTGTGGACTCGTTTGAGTTGAAACGGGTGTGGACTCGTTTGAGTTGAAACGGGTGTGGACTCGTTTGAGTTGAAACGGGTGTGAACCCATCTGAGTTGAAACGGGTGTGGACTCGTTTGGGTTGAAATGGGTGTGAACCCATTTGAATTGAAACGGGTGTGAACTCGTTTGGATTGAAACGGGTGTGAACATGAAAGGTGATATAAAGGTTATGATAGAATAGGATATCCTATGTTGAAGCCTTCAATTGGCCCAAGCCATGTTAACCACTTACAAATTGAGTCAATTAGGATGAGCCTCAATCAATTGTACACCAATTTGACCTTCAATTGAAAGCCAATTAGAGTTAGCTCTAACTTACTTAAGGTTTCCAATCGGCTAATCATCAATTTTCAACAATGTGAATCAAATCAAGGTTGAACCTATCAATTGAAATCCAATTGGGCCCAAACTTGGCCCAAACGGTCTTGAGATCATTTGGATGACCTCAAAACGATCTTGAGACCGTTTGCCCAAAGTTTGACCAAAAACCAAGTCGGTTGGATTAGGGTTGAACTTGAATTAGGTCTAAAATCAGCATTTTTATCAATTCATCAACTTATTACAATTGGACCCTCAACCCGTCAAATTATCTCAACTTTAGACCTTCAAACGGTCTTGGGTTGTGCCCAAACGGTCTTGAGACCGTTTGGAGGAACCCCCAAATGGTCTTGAGACCGTTTGGGTCCTTCAACCCAAAACTCAACAAAACTATATATGAAAACAGCAATTTCAGCCCGATTAGGGTTAGGATGTTGAAATGCCTTCAACTCTCAATTGGTTAAGAATTTAACTTTGATTCTTTGCAGGAATGAAACTCAACATATTATGAACAGGAATCTCAAACGGTCAATGCTTGGTCAACTCATCCAAACGGGTTGAACCCGTTTGCCCAAAAAGTTCAAGTTAATCAGTTTGGAAAAATCAGCACTTAATTCAATTCGATTGCCTAATTGATTGGCCTTCAACCTACGATTCCTTTGGAGTTAACCCTTAAAATTTGGTGGGTCATTAGCCTACATAATTATGAACAGGAATCTCAAACGGTCAATGCTTGGTCGACGCCCTCAAACGAGTTGAACCCGTTTTCTCCAACCGACCATGTGAACCCGTTTGCCCTTCAAACGGGTTTGGTCAGAGGGGGGGGGGAACAGGACCGTTTGATAAAGTAACTTTGGTAATCACACCCACCTTCTTCAACCTCTGTCAAGGTTGGTTATTCCACCGTTTTTCTTGCATAAGCGCAAGGAAGAAGGGAGGTAGAAGAAGAACTAATTGCTAAAAATTGCAAGAACAAAATATGCATATAAAGCAAAGAGTTTAGAGTTATAGAACCTGCCTTAAGGTCGTTCCTTGAGCTCCAAGCTTCCAAGCTTCAAGCCTCTAATGGTGTCTTGAGCTCCACAGGTCGGCCAAGGATGTTTCTCCAAGGAAAGGTTGGGAAAAGATGGCTAGAACGAGAAAACTAAGTGAATTAGTCATGAAACCAACCTTATACAAGAATTTTCTCCATGAATTCAAGCTAGAAGGTGGTGTTCTCTTACCTAGAACATGTTGGTCGCCCTCCTCTTCTCCATAGCTCTGTCCTAATTCGGTCTAAGCAAGGAAATAAGAAAGGAAGTGAAGGAAACGTTCCTTTACAAACAAAGGAAGGGTGTATATATATCTTGGGGTCATTTCCAACATAAGGACAACTAGTTTCTCCTTTTCTTAATTAGGTCCCTCCTTTCTTATAGGCACGTACCTTCTCCTTATTATAAGCCACGCTTTTCCCTTTCATACTTAAGCAAAACTCATCTTAAACCCAAGGTCCAAAGGTGAAGAAGGTCAACTTTCAACTAGGGTTCATACATGAAAGATCTCCATACCCATATATGGTGAATTTCATGCACAAAGATCACTTTTCTTATCTGATTATTAATTGATGTATCTCTTTCATCATTTCTACTCTAAATTATGCCAAGAGTCATATAAGATTCTCTAGAAGGTGTACTTTACAAATTTCACCCACAATTTGGGTAAATTACACTTTACTCCAAATTAGGGTTTTTAAGCATTAGGATCACTCAACAAGCTGCATTTGAATGCCCAAGCTTGGAAAATCCATCATGCCTCGTCATATTCACTCATATGATGTCTCAACATCAAAAGAACATCTTAACCTGTGAATTTGCAAGTTAAACCCTTAAACTGGGTAACTTGCACATGGGTCCCTGCATTACAAAACAATGCTACAACATTGTTTATAAAAGAGCAAAATTGAAAGTATATGTTCCTTTAGGAACTTAGTTACATGCCAGAGAATACTGACAGGTGTTTAGTTACATAATTTAGGTAAAACTTCCAGGGTTAGGTTATAACCCAGGTCATGGATGTTACAGTACTGGACTATGACCTAATACTAAACCAAAATTCTAGAATCACTTCTTCCAATCAGGGTTGTAGATCATAGCCGAAAATTGCACCATCTCAAATCTTCATTTCCTATCTTTCCGGGCACCTACTCATGAACTACTACCAGAATCCATATTACCCTTCAAAACAATCATGATCAAGGTTACCAACCATTGTTTCACACACACATTCTTTAAGAATCCTAGATAATGACTCAATGAAAAATCAAATTGTCGACCATGCCTCATGACTCCGAGAAATGGCCTAAAACTCCATTTTTGAGACCAAGAACTAGGAGTTCGAGGATCATCACTTATCAACACTCTAGAAGATGAGATCAAAACCAATAAGGGACACATCATGGAGACTAACTTTCACTGGATAATGGATAAAATGGTCCAATCTCAGCTCAATCTCAGATGCCTTAATCAGAAAGAAAACTAACCAATGGTCATTGGCCAGGAAAATCATCTTAAATCTAAAAGGCTTGTCTAAAAATCAATCAATAATTTTGATAATCCAAGCCCCACATTGATAGGAAAAATCCTCATATTATTCCTTTGAGAGTTCTATTCCTGACACTAAATTGCACCAGTAAAAAAAACTAAATATGTGTAGGAAGAGGGATGACTACTATTTTTCTCCAAGATCAATTTTCCTCTAGGGGAATGAATGATTGTCAGACATCAAAAACTTCCTAAGTGGTAGGATACCCTTATTTTGAAGAAGTCATTTATTCCCAATTGAGATTTAGAAGGAAAGGACATCACACTTGTGTTTTCATCCTCCATATGGTTTCTCAGAACATCCTTGGTGAGTCCAACCTTTTGGCCTTTCATGAGTAGAAATGGGGTTTGGACTTGGCTCAAGCCTACGGTTATCACTTCTATTTCAAACCTTTCCTTCAGAGGGGCAAACTGTTGACACCCCAATTTTATAAACTTAGCATAAATTCACGATTTAATGCAAATTATTTGGCTAAATATATATTCCATTCCATATTCCACATGTTTTCCACATATACCTTTTTTTGGCATTGTCAATAACTTTTACCCATCCTTTTTTGCCCACTTTCATCCATCTCAGGGTATCTGCAAAGAAACCTTCTTTTAGATTGAAAATACAATTGTCCATCAAATATGCTTCTAATAAGTTTTATTTATACAAATTTCCCAGTTGCATTTTCTAAAATAGGATATTTCTTTTTTGAATTGCATTTTCCCAAAAAAATTGGGAGATAAACTTGACTTATCTTTCTATGCAGGTTTTCTCTTATTTTCACTAGAACATTCCTGAAATTATTGGGAAAAGAAGGAACTACCTTTTTCACCCGAGGCACCAAGTGAATCATATACATTTGCCACATGCCACATGGCAGATTACCTTGATATGTGCGCCCCTCTGTGTGGCACATCATGATGATCTACCGCCTCTTCTAGAAGATTCTTCCTAGAATCTTAGACCCTAAAATCTAACTATATATGAATAGACCCCCGTACCCAATATATTTGAGGACCCTCTCATCTCCCCTAAAGTCAGAGAGAAACTTCTTTGCTATTGATTTTTCATGTCACTTGTGATAAGAGGATCCTTCCTCTGACACCTCATGCTCTATTAGATTTGTAGAATCATAACCTACTCTAACAGATACACCTAAGTACTGTATCTATCTAGTTAAATATTTTAACTACTGCACCTAACATGATCTATTGATGCATCTGATCTATTAACTATTTCCTACCTCATTGATACTATAGGTATCATTTATTTTCTAGATTCTCTAACCATACACCCGCTAGTCATCTGAAATCCTATGCAATCATCCTAATCACCAATGAATGATCTTTGTTGTGGGAGGTTTAGAGGTGATTAGGATCATAACAAACCTAAACATTAGGACTCTAAGGGTGATGAAAAGAAAGTCGTGGACATCTTTAGACTTAAAAGGCCACCCATCAATAAAAATTGTTTTATATATTCTTTCCTTTAATTTAACCATCATGAATTGCTCAAACTTCTGCAACAAGATAGTGTTATGATACTAGTTTACAAAGCAAAATGGGAGTGCTAATTCTTCCCCAGTCTTATCTAGATCATCAAACTAGACATCTGGTTTAGCATTTTTTAAATTTCTTGTTTCCATTTAACATGGATAATCACTCAAATTGACACCATGGCTTCAATGACTTATCATTTTTACTCTTTTTTGCAGAAAATGTGGTGGCAAACCTAGACACTTTTTTCAGGTGAAGTTGTACTACCAAAAAGGGTAGAGTTCTATTCATCAAATATCTCAATTTCCCCCTTTTATGGCCAGTTTGAGACACACGCTGAACACGACAATGTATGAGAGAAAGAAGAAGAGGGAAACATGAGAGATCAAAGAAGGGGTTGGAGGGGAAGATGCAAAGAATATGCATGAATATAAGAATTATAACATGGACAAATAAATACACTATGTCTAATCAACACAAATTATTTATTGGGTTACTTAAAGTCTAGGTTAATTAGTGCCTTTGTCTCTTAAATTCAATTGAGGGAGCAAATAGAACCCAAAGGGTAGCAAAATTGTCTTGTTGGATAGTTATGACATAATGGATATGACTTTATCATTAGCTTTTGAGTTAATTTGTAGTACCTTTTTATTACTTACATGTTATGTATTCATTTAAGGCATTTATTCCACCTAAGAAACCAATTGTAGAACCATAAATTCGATTTTGTTTCATATTATACTACTAGGAGTTTTCAAGATTGGTAATTTGGGGTTACACCTATTATTTAAGTTTCTATCATTATTATATATTTTAAAACCACCATTAATAGAGGGTATTTATATCTTCATTTTTAATTGACATCCATTAAACCTGATGCATTTTGTATTAGGGGACAAAGATACTAGATATTAATTTGTTTGAATGGGCCTACAAGAAGGGAGTTTTAACCTATATGTCTAGATTTGAGTATGTTACAACTCCAGTCCTCTGACTGAGATGGATTAGTGGATCGAATGACTGGATCCAGAATGCCTTGACCCAATCCAATCACCCAACTAGACACGCTAGCCTCCCAACTGGTTGTCCAAGGTCGGCTCCTAAAAAATAGCCTGACCCATCCTACTAGCTCAAATAGTTGTTCACAAGAAGACTGTTGAAAAGCAGTTATGGTCTTTCCACTTCCCATGGTTCATTAGAAACCATAATTCCATGCATCTCCTATTTAAAGGGGCATGACGATTAGGTTTTTTGGTTACATCATTGGACATGAAGTTTGCATTCATCCATGTTGATGATATAGAGATGTAGATGCCTTTTTGACTAGGTTGGGAGCATGTCATAGATATCTTCTTCTGGTCTATATTCTTCTAAGAACCTTCTCCTGGAACTACTATGTCATAAGGTCTCACATCCCTTCCTTCCTGATATATGGTTATTGACGATATCTTGTTATGGGAACATGTATATTTTGTAATTTTTGTTGCTTACATTGTACATGTCTTCTCCACGAATCCCTACAAGGCAAACTTTGACTAAAATTAGGGCCCAAGACACCTCTTACCCTAAACTATGACTTTTACTTGTCATGCACTGAGTTGCCAAATAGCAAATCGACATAAGAATTCAACTACCTCATTGTACCATGGATACCACAACCAAGGAGGCTACCTCCATAGTTTATTTTCCATCACATTGTCTACATCGATTACAAAGGCCCTGCATATCTTCGGCATGCCAGCACAAACTCAACGACCCATCTCAGGCTTCTTGAGGTGGTCAGAGCATGCATTAGTGATTTCAAGAAGTGACAGGGATAATGTTCTCTAAGGGAAGGGTTGAAAGGGATAATTACCTACAATGAAGGAGAGTTAGGGAGTCTGGATGGTTTGTGGGACCTCCATGTACCTCTGAGGATGTTTTATTTTATCTTCGTGTCGATTGTCTTTCCACATCGATCTCGCGGACTGTCACCGATGTCGACTAGATTTGAGGCATAGTCTGGAACACATTTTGCTCCCTAATTGCTTACATAGCTTCACTGTCTAACCTTGATGGTGCTTGCACATCCAATTGGAATGTCGTCACCGCATGTGTTGGTCGTTACTGATGATTACAATGTAGGAGTAGTAGGAGCCAGATTGAGGAGCATGAATTCACTCCGATTGGGTTTTAGGTGGATTTTTTTAGGAGTAGTGATGTTGTTAGTCAGGGGCATACCTAGGAGGTCTCTTGGGGCTTTAGCCCCCTTCCTCCCCTAAAAATTTGTAAAATACACATATAAAATAATGAAAAATGTTAATAATATTAATATAGATATGTTTTTCAGTATGTAAAATAAAAGGAGTACCTGGCTGAAGTGGTATTCTACATGCTTAGTTGTGTAGATGGTGCAAATTTAAATCGTGGTGTATACATAGAGAAAGAGAGAGATATGATTGGGTATAGAGGTTACCACACTTTTTTCCTCTCAATTGAGAGGTTGGGGACGATCCAAGGATCTTTGATCTAGGAACGCACAACTTGGAATTGTTGCCCCCTAAAATGATCATTGTTCATAATCATATTATTAATCAAATGGTTGTTTCAAATAATTACCAAAATTGTAGTCTTTAAAATAAAAGCTACACAACTTCCAAAAAAAAATCTCTAAGTCACTAAGAAAATCTAAGTTCTTTGAAGTTTTGGGGTTTGTCTGTATTTCATTCTTTTATTGTTATAAAAAATGTTGCCAACAAAATAAACTCATTGGGTGTCCTTTTCCTGGTCTTTAAGTTAACCTTTTACTAATACTAGCAGATAACACGTGCTAAGCATGTGAATCACATCTGAACTTACATTTAGATTTTGTCAAAATTTGAAATAAAATTAGTAATTACACACTTGATAATTACTATTTAAGTTCAACACCAAGTCTTTGTCATCATTTTTTGAAGAAAAGAAACTCGAATATTGGTCAAAGCTTTTGCACTCTATAAAACGTGGTAATTTATCATCACATGTCTCGTCTCAATATTACTGTATTAGTGTGGGTTTAGTATGACATTTTGGTTGAGGGTCCGTGAATTTTAGAAAGATGACAACATCACTTGTACCTACACTTATTTTTATAACTCTTTCAATAAGAAAAGCCACATTGAAATAGCTCACACAATAGCCTCCGTCGTGTTTTTATAAAGAAAAAAATAACACACGTTATCTATAACCACTTCTGTTGTAGAAAACTCATCTGATGAGAGAATAGTAGGTAGATAGAGATTTGAGCCACTGTTAAATAGTTTTCTTTTCTCAAGCTCGTAATTAGTACTATTCCGCCATATATAACAATTTATATACGACATACTAAAAGAGCTGGATTAAAAGTATGCAAAGTCCTTTCAACCTATATATACACAAGAAAGTAAGATTTGTTAGCACACAAAGTATCGCCATATCAACACACACAATAAAACTGCTAGAACACATAACACATCCTAAAAAAATTCTAGAAACGCATATGTGTTCAATTAACATCCAGTTGGAAAAGACGATCAGGCTTGGGGGAGGGAGCCGCCCGCCGGCGCGTGCCACTCCTCCCCCCCCCAGGCCTCGCCGTGCCTTTAGGCTTCGGAGGTTGGGGTCTCTGGTTTTGGATCTGTGCTTGCCTTCCCCGCTTCTCCCCTCTCATTTTTTTTTCTCTGGATCCTAGCTTTCCGACTGCGATCTAGGCTGTTGACGAAGAGACCGGAGTGGCGGTAGCGGCGTCGTGTCAGAGGCGCAGCCTTGGCACCTTCTGCTACGGAGGTGTAAATCTGAGAAAGGTGGCTTCCTCCGAAGTTCTTTAGTGCGGCGGCTTGTTCTAGTTCCCTGCTTTTACTTGTCTTTTGTGTTATTTTTTTTCTATTCTTTAGTTTCAGTTATTTTAGGCAGCCTCTGCCGTCACTCATCGTGAATCGGCGTTATCTTCCCCTTCCGTAGGGCTTCGTTAATCTTCTCCTTCGTGGGAGCATCTAGTCCTCTCCTGCGTGAGAGCATCGAGCACCCCAGTCTGCTGGGTCTCGATTTTTCTATGACCAATTCAAATTTCTTGATTCATTTGCATATGGCTTCGGATGTAGAGGCGATCTGCCTTCAATTCAGTGGTTGGTTGCAGTCTGATTACCATTAATTGTTGTGCGCTCAGGTTGAAGGTATTCTTCAAAAAAACGCTGCTTTTGCCAGCTTCAAGGAAGAGGAATCTATACATAAATGATTTATTCACATCCCGATATGAGTTTCAATGGTTTGATGATCATGCCTTCAGTTGTTGTATGGGCTTTTGGCTTACTTTCCTCTCCATGTAGATGCCGTATGGCCATCAAGAAATGAATTTGGTCCCCTTGCTATAAAAAAAACATCCAGTTGTCTCCCTCTAAAATGTATTGTGTCATTATCAAAAGTTATATCTAAAACTTTTTTCAGGCAGACACATTAGTAGTAACATTATCGGTTCACCTGTAAGTACAAGACAGACTGGATCAAATAACACTTAGTTGTTTAAATACACTGACAAACAAAATAAATGAGCACACAGGAAGTTTGCAAAGACTCACTCTGAATTGGGAAATAATTTTTCATTACAATTAGTACAACACTACTAAATACATATGTATATTGGAGTGATTAATATGCAGACTGTTTTAGCTCGCACGTTAACTGAAACGATGAGCACACATCTATATGATACCAAAAAACCCACTAAAGAATTGAAAAAGATATTACGAAAGGCACTCAAGTGAATGACAAAAATTAAAAATATTTGTGATGAAGTAGTTGGAAACATGTGAAGCTAACACATAAGCAACTCGGTTACAGGTGAAGCTGACACAGAAGTAGGTAGACCTAAATAGCTGAACTCCACATTGTTAAGGGTATATAGACAAGATTATGGTCTATATCACACTATGCCATCATTTCGTGTTCAAAATTTAATTATGACTTGTCAAAGATATCTTATACACAGAAGAAGCACAATTGGTTGACATTTTCAAAATAAATTCCTTGAATTCTCGTCCCAAGGCCCTTAAAGAAAAAAGAATACAACCAACGTTATTCACTTAAAATAATATATTACTAATATTTTCAATTACGACTTCAACGAAAAGGATGAAAATTCTAATTTCTCATAGAGGCGGTGTAGACAGTGGTAGGAGCTGGCTACCACTGTGGTGTATGTACATACCGCCTTATTAAAATATACAAGGTTCAATTCGTAATTTAAAAACTGGATAAAATTATATGCTAATCATTCTCACAAACTTCCATGTATAGTAAGACAAGAGTCAATATATGTTTTATAAAGTAAAGGAAACTTATAGTCAATCTCTCCAACTCTTTTATATAAGTTAATAACAATAAAAAAGAATCAAATTTTCATTTAAAACATTAGAAAATACATCTAAATCCTATTATACTCTCGCACGACCGGCTTATAAGAGTAAAAGATCAATTTGTAACTAAAATATAAAAAATGTACATTGTAAAACACATATTCTTTGATATATTATAAAAAATTAGTAAACAAGGACTACTTTGTAATTCCAAAAAATAGAAAAAAAAGTACATAGAAAAATATCCAAGGACTTTTCAGTGTGGTATATATTATAAGTTAGAATACAAGGACTATTTTATAATTCACAATAATAGCAGAAAAAAATTTAAAAGAAAGCCAGACAGACCTTTTTTATAGTATTATATATATAAATGAATGCAACGACAAAATGAAGATGGTTATCCGCTGGTTACAGTCAAATAATGTAACACTTATTTTCTTAGTATCGCTGGTGCCCCGATGTGTACCCGCAACTGGTATGTAGAACAAAGGATATCATCTTCCCACGTCTATGACGCGTGGGTTATTTCCTGGGCAATCGAGTGTGAGGCGTCGTTTTCAATCAATAATCGGCTCTGTGGCGTGGTTCAGATTGCACATGCTGACGGCACAGACATTCCGGAATTTCGTGCCGTACGGTTCCAAAGCCGTGCCACAACATCTGACACGACGACGAAGTTAGACCTTATCGCAGACCCTCCAGAATTGGTGGCTGCTGAAGGGCAATTCACAAGATACAAGGAAAATAAAGCAGCAACTCAAATTGTTGACACAAAGAAAAATAATTCAGTTGGGTTTGTGTGGGCCGTCTAAAATCATTGCGGAGGGCGGCACAAAGGGACAAATGCTCCCCTCAATTCAAGATTTCTTTTTAAGTAGTAGTAAAAGCCCTCCTCTCTCCTTAACTTTAGAATTTTTCTTTTTAAGCAGTGGTACCAAATGGCCCCCTCTCCTATTCAACTCCAAAATATTTTTAACGTACTAGTAGTTAATATCCCATCTCGATTTCACAAAAAATTACTCCACTAGTAATATTAAATTTGGATTAGATAATACTCTAAATAACTGATTCTGAGAAGGTAATGCTAAAATTACTTTATTCAATATATATAATTTTATAAAATTAAATTCTATTGACTAGAGTATTTGTGGCTATTCAACATCCACAAAATCTGCATGAGAACGTGCATTTAATTTTTTTCCAAAATATTTTTCAAACAATTAACTTAACAAAGTAATCCAGAAATTCATCGTCAGTGCACAATCTACAAAATTAGATTATGTTAAATTGACTATCTAAGCTATTTAGTTTCAACATAATATGTGCGAAGGGGAAAAACACATTTTCTCCATAGTACTTACACAAGTGTTAAATAGAAAAAAATAGTATACTAAATTACTAAGAAAATAATTTTCTTTAGTGTAATTCTTGGTAGACAAAATGGGTCCCAAATATGATTAGGTTTTAAATAAGATTTTTTTTTAAATATTGTGTTCATGATCTAGATATAGTTAAATTTAATGTGAAAGCCGTCACTATTTTGTGTTTGTGTAAAAACATATCACGCCAAAAATTGTGTTTTCAATGATAATATGAATCATAGAGTTTAATTTTTGTCAATGATCATAACATGTACATCTTTATAGTGTTGGAGCCAAATACATGCGGTACTTTTTGTATACCGACCTTGTGGTCATTGTTACCAGCAACAAACAATCATTAATATTTCAGCATATTTATTCTTCCTTATAAGTTGACAATTGACTACTGACAAGATTTCAATCAATTCAAAGAACAAATACACCCTTAAATATTCTTCTTAATTTATTCAATTTTAGCTATTTCAATCACTATTATATAAACAATATAGAAACTATCATAAAATTAAATATATCGGTGATTGGTGGATTGGATATACCTCTGTCTTTTTGTTTATTCTTGTAAATGTTGAGATATTAATAAATGTAAACGTTTATCATATTTAATATGAACCATTTGCGATATGATATTCACTTTATTTGATTAGCATTGTTATTACCAATCGAAACAATAACAGCGGAAAGTCATTATTTCTCAAGAATATCATTTAAAATCGTCTGCGTAACCAAATGAATAATAAGTACTTAATGACTCAATGATTTTATACATTAAAAAATAATTGACATCGTTGATAATAAAGTAGTAGTGGAACAATTTTATTGGATAAAAACTCAAACGATTTAAATTATGTTTAATGAGATTATGTTTTTTTTTATCATGGAACATATTAGGATATCTATATGTTTTTCAATTTGAATATGTTGTATAATATTAATTGAAAACAACTAATATAAATGAAGTTTATCATAGATTTTGATCTTTGATTAATACTATCTGTAATTGTGCCCTCCTTTGAAATCCAATTGGCTCTGCCACTGTCTGAAATGGTAGTGCATGATGCAGTATTGCAATAGTTTTTCAAGTAAATTATGCATGAAGTGTGGCCGTAATATATCTCTTTTCCCCTGGCTCCTGAAAATAAACAAATCTGATATTTCAATCCTAGAGATCGGGAGTGCACACCTACTAACTTGTATCGACCAAAGTTATTATTCATCGGAATGTATAACCAGGACGGATATACTTACTCTGGATTACAAAGCAGCGAAGGAAGCTCTATTCATTCCGCTGTTGTTGGCTTCTCGATATCGCCTTTTTGAACATGTATAACATAAAAAGTTGATAGAGATAACTGCTTACCACTTAGCAATCAACACCCATGATAATGTAGAAGTAATCTCGACGCATATACATAGATCTTTGTTTAGGTTGCAGAGGAAGATTTAGATACTGGAACCGATTTTATTAACTCTTTCTAAAATGTCCTTGACATGCGCAATATGATTAAGAAACTTACATAAAATGGAATATTTTGGGAGAGGTAGATCTCACATAGAATCTATATAACTATCTGGTTTCTGCCTTTGGAAATTTATCCGAATTCATTTATCCGGAAATGCTTGTATGAGATTCGTAGGATTGAGTGAACTTTTTGTTGCGCCGAAAGTTACTTGTATGGTGTGGTGTATCCCACCATTTGAAATAGATAGGACTACCCATTATGATCTCACAACAGTTATCTAAAGGCTGTGGTTAATCAGATATCTTGAATTCCAAATTATCTAACTTTTCTTCAAATTCTACATCCCTTGATTATATTAAATTCTGGTCAATGCAATCATTATTTATATATAATATTTACAATTTCTTTTTCTTCTTTTGTTAATATTTTCCAAATTAGGATTGCAGGTTCTTTAAAATCTTGGGCTTTTACCTAAATTGATTTGATCTCTATTTTAGTGGATCACATAATTACATGGCAAGTACTTATCATTGTTTCCGAAATTATCTTCCTATTGTCTCAATTTCCCTTCATATATACTATCCCACGATTTTAACAACACTACACATGGCGTATTGTACACCATTTCATATTTCCTTAGTGATTTAGTGTCCATTTTGATTTTTTAATGGAAAAAAAATCTTAAATTTTGTTTAATACATTATTACACATTATTTCACTAGATTGACTGATTTATAATATGTTTTACTCATTTATTGAAAAAAAATATTGGTGAAAAATTATAATTTGCCCATGTAAGAATTATGTTGGTTAACAAGTATTTAAACAATATTTATCATTATATGCAAGTTCTGTATGCTATAAGACACTTGAAAAATTTGATTATGTATAACTCTCATTACATTTCATGTATTTATCTATCTGAACATACATTATTGCAACCCAATTGCATCTTTCTTGAAAACCCTAACAAAAAATAGTTCGACAATTGATTTTTATTTTTTTCTCATATTTAATGGTTGTTGTGTTGAGTTGATAATATCATGTTGATCAGACTTGTTTTCAGCATTAAAATATTAATCACTACACCAAAATTAATTTTTTTGCGTTGATATTTAGACGTCATTTCTTAAAAAACCTTGTTGCATTAGATAACTTGAGATGAGTTTCCTATAGAATACATTGTCTAATTTTTAGGTCAGTTTCACTCAAGTAAAAGGTGAGACTAGACACTATCTTTTTCTCCTGATAACCATAGTTGTATATACCCATAATATTCATGCACAATTTTATTTTATTTCCCTTTCATAATTTTGATTTCATTTACTAGAAGCTCCAACATAGAAAGCTAGGAGCCCTAGATGCACCAGAGGCTTACTTTGTAGTCACTCCATCCCCCCTTTTCTCAAGCCACCACCATGCCTTACCTTATAGCATTCACTATAAGTATCTATAGCCACCTCCGTCTCCCAACAGAAGCAGTCAATTCCATTAGTAACAGTAGGAACTAACACAACTATCAACATGCAACCCAAACACTAAGTAGAGAATAGATAGAGGCCAACACCCCCAATAGACCTTCACCTCGTATGCTTCCTTCTATGCTTCCTCCTATAATCCTCTTTATTAATGGAATAATAAGAACCCCATTCTTGACTATCATCCCTTCAAATACCACCAACAAAATCCCTTACATCACCAATCTCTTGCAATAACATTCTATAGTGTCATTGCCCTATGTCTAAACATCTATTGCCATTCACCTATTCCATCAACTATGTATGGTGTTGTTCCACCAAAGAGAAATATGACAAATGAATGTGGGATAATGAATACTTTTATGTTTAATATTGCCACTTGAAGTACTATCATTGGAAAATGAGTCATAGGAGCAGGCCCAACACCTATCACATCCTACCATGACAATCAGATTGCTACCTAATTTTGAATATGTAATTCCCATTCCAAAGTAGCAATAAGTTATATGCTTTATGCCCTTTATATAATAGTTATTTGTTCCATATTAATAGTTGATAGTTGTTTCCATAAATTAAATATAACTCTAAGTAATTCTAAATTGTCTATAGTTGATGGTATAATTTACAAAACATGAAATAAATGCTAACCAATTTTCTCTGTATCTATAATGTTATTGGTAGGTTGTGATGTTTGGTATGAAATTTATCATCTGTGAAATACCATAGGTTGGGTTGGTAGATTCTGATACCTTAATCAATATGAATGGTGTTAACATTGTTAACAAATCACTACATAAAATTTCATTGCAAAATAATATAAGATTAGTATAATGTAGCCCAAACACACCAAAATCGGTAAAGCTAAGCAGAATCATGCAAATAGATTATCTTAATACTAAAAATCACATGTGATTATTAGTAAGACTATACACGTCTCATTACTATGTAAATTGGTCTTTCATGATAGAAACTTTCAATACAACTTGATGAAAAATCCTTGGCTTGGGCAATGTTTGGATCTTGGGAATTTCCAATCATGTTCTACTAATGAACTATGGTATTTTTTTCATACAAAATATTTTTTTTTGTAATTTCCACCCACCTATGTCATGACATGGTTATCATTGTAGGACATCTGGATTCATTAAATAATCATTGCTCATTTATTATCCACATCATGTTAGAAAATTATGAAACTTACTCAATTTAGTAAACATCAAGTGTTTATGGATGACAAAGGAAAAGGTGTTGGTATGTATGTCTAGAGAGCAAATCATATGACGATTGTAATGGCATCACTTATAAATGATTTAATTAGTAATAAAGGTAATCTTCCAATTTATTCTGTTCGATTCAGTTATGAGATAATGAAGTAACATAATAAATGTCTAAATATAATATTACTCAATGATGTATGTCTTTGGGTTGATGACCTAAAAATGAGATCATACAAATGTTAAGAGTATATAAATTCTTGTTATGTCCCTAGTCAGATGTTATTGTGGATGGCTGATAGACAATAATAACACATAAGACTAGGGTGTGTGTTGGTTGATGACAGAATCTCATCAGTCATGATATGTGATATCAAAACAAATACATAGATACTTGTTAGAGAACAATGTGTCAGATAGACCCACCATAAGAGTGATACATGGAAATAACAACTGGCAATCAGAATCATCTCTTATAGTATTGTTGGTCAATTTTGTTTCTTAGACTTGAATTCATTACACTCATCACATGTTGTTCGATGTACTTTGACATTATCCGTAGTGATCCTACATAAGGGTTTCCATAAAGGCGATGTTCATATGTGCTATGACACATGGGGATGACTGTGACAAATGTAGATGAGATTTGTTCATCCTACAGGAGTATGATATCCCGATCACTTGATACATGAGACTGACAAAAACATGTCCATGCTCATGTGTGTCAATAAGTGATATTGAGCTAACATATATCTCTGATAGTCTGCTCTGGTTCAAGGAACATGGATTTAACAATTAAAGAGGATGAAAATTCCACGCCTCTAGTTCTATCCATATATCAGTGACAAAGAAAGTACACAAACACTTTAACACCAATCTTAGATTGTAGTTTGAAGTTGTTCTCCAACTTTCCATTTACTTGCATAGCAATGATGTGTTACTAGATGCTGCTCTTTTCTTGTGATGTCATAAAATGGTTATGGACATTTACTGCCAATGTAATATGGAACCTATTTTTTCACACATAAAGGATTCATCTAGATTAGGAGTTTATTCATGAATGATAACTAAATTGAGTAATAAAATGTTCAAGTATTCTTCAATTTAAGCAACAATTGACTGACTGGACTCTGAAATGACCAGTTCAAGTGTAAAAACCAACCGGTTGGAGTGTTCAGTTGATTGAAAATTGCATTGTCTGAATTGTGGATGAACCGGGGCACGAACCGACCAATTCTCCTAGTGAACCGATTGGCTCAAGGTTTTCATACGACCGATTCATGAGATGAACAGCCCGGTCAATGGATCCATTCAATTGCATCAAGTATTAGTTTTGAAGTCATGTTGTGCATTAATTGGATTAGAATTGCAAATACAATTGGGATTGGGAAACATGATGAAATGACCAGTTCACTGAATGAACCTATCAGCTCACATCCAACCGATCGGTTCACCTATGAACCAATCATTTCATTTCTTACAGGTTGCAAAAATTTATGAAATTTTGATCCCCTCCACTCCCACAAAGACTGGGAACCCTGACCTTAACCCTCCTATAAATACAAGGGTATTGGGGCTTCCTAGAGGCACAACTCAATTGCTTCTGACAATTGTTTGTCTTATCTAATTGTAGTAACCAAAAGAACTCGAGAAAGTCCCACTTGATAAAGGGAGGCATAGCAAGGGAGAATAATTGTGCGAGAGTAAGTTGATGACTAGTATACTAACATGAAGGGACAACTCCTTCTTGTCCGTTCTTCTAGAATAACAAGAGTTCTTGGTGGTCCGTGTGGACTAATCTAGAGGCGTGGAGCTTTTCCTTCTTGGAGGACAACGTCAAACTACTGTCTGTGGTGATCAACCAGGAGTTGTTGCATATGTGACTTGAAGAAAGAGCACATACAATGATGAGGAGATTGTCGTTGGAGTTTCTCTAGGACCATCTATATCCTTTAAACCATCATTCCCATTACATAGTTATTGACGTGATCCATTGGTTTAAGGGGAATATGGAAGTTAAATTTCTGTTGCTAGTGCCTGTTATGTTGACATATTTTCCTACAGTGGTATCAGAGCCACGTCAATCTACTATGCTTTGAGATAATTGATATGATCAGATTTTTGGTTTCATCATTTATTTATTGCATACAATGTGAATACCTAAATTGATTAATGTGCATATCCTGTTAAACACCACATAATATCCCAAATTAATATATATATATATATACATATATGTATATATATATATATGTATATATATATATATATATATATATATATATATATATATATATATATATATATATATATATATATATATATATATATATATATATATATATATATAGGGCCCATCTTTAATGCCCGCACAGGTAACTACCTGCCCCCCATTTCGGTTACTTTTGTTCAAGATGGTTACTTTTGACATGTAGAGGGTTACTTCACCCTACAAACTGTTGAGTTTCATGCATAGATAGTTACCTTTGTAACAATAGATTTAAAAACACGGTTACATATATATCTGTTGTGTATTTTGTATAGGATTACTTTTTTAGTTGTATAGTTACTTTTTGATCAATATAGTTACTTTTTTTTATAGCAGAATTACTTTTCTGGTCAGAACAATTACTTTTTTGGTTTTTGGATAGCGAAATCCAAGCTACCCGTACGAGTATTAAAAAAGGCCATATATATGTGTGTGTGCGTGCGTGTGTGTGTGTGTGTGTGTGTGTGTGTGCAATTTACACGCGTCGCTCTAAAAGTGAATTTTTATGGTGGATGTGAAGCATAGTTATGGCCTATAACCTTGTATATATATGTGCATGGCTGTGTGGTTGGTTAGTCCTTTTTATCTCAGTTTGCATATTGAGCCTCTACCTTATCTTCAAATTGTAAAAGTATTATTCTCTCCTGCCTATATTCCCCCTGAATGTAACTCGAAGTTTATCCTGTAATCATGTAATTTGTAATACCATTAGGATAGTTTAATTTCTTGTTACAACAAAGAAGATGCTCAGTTCAAGACGAACTGACAATCTCAAAGGCTAGCCGACTGGTTGGAGGACCGAGGATGATGATTTGAACTGGTCGAGTGGTGGCCCCAACTGATTGACTAAAGGATCCAGAAGATTATGGACTAGACAACCCGTGTGATGACCAACCGACCAACTAGGAGGCAATCTGACCAGTTCAAAGGTTGAACCAGTCAACCCAGATTGGCAAGCATAGATTGTCACGCCCCAATCTCACATTAACCACAAACCACAAGATTAGGACGCAACAGGATGGGATTAACACATAAGCAAACCACTCTTTACTTTTATAACATTTTAAAGACATTAATAGGATAATCTGATTTATGCTGTAAAATGAAACTAAACAAACTGCGGAAGCATCTTTATCAAACTGTCTAACAAAATAATCAGAGTCTACATCATATTACATTGTCCGACTTAAAACAAAGCATAACAGATAATTTACATCTTTATACACATTCACTCTCTCACTCACACCTTGTCCCAAAGATCGAGGGGAAAGGACTAAGAGACCTCTAACTACTAACTACGAACCTTCTATCGACTAGGTGTAAGGATAAATCGATCCTTCTGATTTTCTGCTGCTGACGATAACCTGAAAATGTTTTGAGTAGAGGTATGAGCCTACTCGCTCAGTGAATAGTATTTCACTTAGCTATCACTAAACAACTCATCAGGTTCATAATATTGAAATTAAACATAAATGCAGAACTAAGCAAGGCAGTTCTAAATACATAGCAGATATACAGATATTAATCACATTTCTAAGCATCAACAGATAGTTCAGGTAAATAAACAGTTATATGAATTTACTGTGATCCTACATGATTACTTATTCATTTTATTATGCCCTAATCATATGCAGTGTACTCTGCATATAAAGATCCATAACAAGTTCATGCTACGACCCCACCGTACAAGACTTAGTGACACACCCGGGAAATGCTAAGTCTTACGCCAGCCCTGCTCTGCTACAGGACCCCTGGCTCTCCGGCCAGAAACATAGGCTTTACGGCCTCAATGCACAACCACGTGTGCTCCCGACTCCTCCTTTAACCTGAGTACACCGGCGGAGGGTCACAGGGTTACCTTCGTGACACAAGCACGAATGGTGTTAGATAACCGTGTTTTCTTTTTCCCAGTGCCATCGTGACACAAGCACGATTGATGTTAAACACTGCCTCTCTTTCTATCCTCGTGCCACCAGAATTACTCAACCGGTTGATGTTGGACACGAGTTTCACCCCAAAGAAACAGACCTTCTTTTAGGGGTTCTACGGTGTTAGGGAAACCTAGGTCTATTAACTAATTAACAAATAGACATTAAAACAGGAATATCACATTTCATGCATATAGCACAATCTAAATATCACATGAAGCAAATATATATCCTTTATTATCATTAAACATGATTCAATATCATTTATCCACTTTCGATGCTAAACATCTATTTTTAAATCAGCAAATACATTGCAACCATAATACATGAATTTCATCATTTTCACTAAGCATATTAGGTATTTCAAATTCCAATGAGACTAACATACTCTATTGTACGTACTACTCAGTTTAGAAGTTACACTAACTAATACAGAAACAGTTAAACATTTAAATTGAGTTAAATAATGATTACTAAATGAACTACTACTCACCCACTTCGGTGTGTTCGTATACACCGAAAGACGTCTACAACCACGCCTAATTCTGCCCTTTACAGCAGAGTGCACGCCGTGCACCTGTGCTGCACGCCGTGCACCTGGGCAGAAACTCGTTCCGCTTATCTGTAACTTTGCACGCCGTGCAAATTGATTTTCACGCCGTGCAACCTGTGCAGAAACGCAAATCTCATTGTATATGAACTCGATTTAGCACCTAACTAAGGCTATAATCTACAGATTCTAGATTTGGAATCTCAATCAAAAGCCAAAGCTACCTTTCTTTGGTGTTTGTTGCTTGCGCCCTAATAGCTATTGGTTCGGACTTACTGCACACAGTAGTAGCGTCACACGAACTGGTTGAAGAAGAGCTCGGCTAGGAGCTGAAGCAAGGGCCCATGGCTACGGATCCCTGATCTGGACCTCCAGACAAATTCGACGGTGTCACCTTGGAGTGCTAGCCCGCGCCCTTGATGCTCCGGGTCGGACCTGCTGCTGCAAGAAGCCGTTTTCCCATGAACAAGTTGAAGGGGAGAACTATTCTTGGTGCTAGACGCAGCTATGGCTGCAGAATCTTGTTTTAACCTCAAGGACGAAGTCAAGCTAACCTTTCCCGAAGGTTTCGTGCACCCAAAGGGGCTTTTGGGCCGGCGTCGCTGTAGCAGCAGCTTAGCCGCGGCCCTGCTGAACGGCCGCCCTAGCGGCTAGATGTAGCTGCGGTTGGGGGAGAAAGAAAAAGGGAAGAGGAAGAGGAAAGGAAGAGAAGGTAGGGGCGCAGCTGGATCGGAGCTAAGGGCCAAGAACTGCCCGCCCTAGCTCACCCTGGTCGCACTACTGTTCTATCGGGTACCGCTCAAGCGGTTGCTCTGTTCTATCGGCCGCGTGAGGGAGAAAGTAGATAAGGAAGAAAATGAGAAAGGAAAAGAAACAGCCGACTCACTTAAGAAAAACAATTACTGGTAAAATTGCATCCAAGTCCAAGAAAACTAAAAATAGCATAAGTATTGCCTTGGAGGTCCAAATTGGATGATTTCTTTTGCATCCACTCAAGCACAAACTCCTCTACCAACTCAAAGCATGAAAACATACTGATTGGACTGTTTCACGTAATTCGAGGTATTTATTGACTAACCCTGATATGGGTCGTAACAATCTCCCTCCCTTATAAGAATTTCGTCCCGAAATTCCTAAAAGAGAAAGGAAACTTGTTACTCATCTCTGACTCGTGTTCCCACATAGCTTCTTCTAGGTTACGATTTCTCCACAGAACTTTCACTAATGGTATATCACGATTCTTGAGTTTCTTGAACCTTTTGATCCTCTGATCAACTATCAGTATTGGTCCTTCAACATAGGACCCATCTTGATCTGATTCCAGATCAACCCACAATACATGGTCTTTCTAAAACTGTTATAACCGTATCTCAATTTATGATAACTACTGAGAAATTATCATACTATTCATGCAGACAAACATTTTAAATTCTTTAAATAAACAGAATGCATGTCAATTTGGTACTAAAACTAAATCATGCAATTTAAATGTTTAAACATCATCACATCTCATAATGAAAATTGATATCAAAGTACTTGATTCATCGTACACCCTATCCTTAGGGTTTCATTTGCCTTATTCATTTATCACATGCCAACACCCTACTCTTAGGGTTATCTCATTTACTAATCACATGGCAACACCCTACTCTTAGGGTTTCCATCATCTCATCTGTTTGATTGCAATTCAAATCACAATACGGTATCATTTTGGAACTGGCAGAGCAGTATATTTCAAAGCATTGTAATTATTGAGTGATCTTTATATCATGCATGCAGGCAAATTTAAATTTCATTAATATTCCAAACTCAAATCAATTTTGGCAGATACATACTGAATTCATGCAATTGAACACCCTATGACACCAATAAGAGTAATTTACTTCACCTATAAGAAACCATCTGTAATATTTATCAATTGTCTGAAATTTCTCAAAGTACGTGCATGTTAACCAAATTCCTGGTTTATGCACCACATAACTTAATTAAGAGATATTTTTGTATCATAACACAAATATTTAATGGTACTTGAGAATTTCTGATAATATCTTAGAGAAATGTGCCAATTCATGTAAAATGTCAGGTCACACACATTAACATAATAGGAAGCATGCAACTAGATTTATTTGCATATTTTAATGTTATCATACTTTCTTGAAATCATGCACCTGATGATTTACCAAATCTGTGTTTTCTGGGTTTATACTCAAACCGTACCATTATCAGTTGTGTATTTCTAAACTCAACATTCACACTAGCAAACTCTATAAGACTTAAATGTTCTTCCCATTTCCACTGGAAAGCAAAACACATGCTCTCAGCATGTCCTCAAGAGTCTGAATGGTTCTCTCAAACTAACCATCCGTCTGCGGATGAAAAGGTTGTATCGAATCTTAACTTTGTGCCCGAAGCACAAAGCAACTGTTTCTACAATCCTAGATGTGAACTTAGGATATCAAAATGACATGATTGAAACTGGATTACCAAACAACCTAATTATTTCATCCATGTATATCTTAGTCAAGTTTTGAGACATCAAAGATTGACTTAATATGAAGAAAGCGAGCAGACTAAATTAGTCTATCCACAATCATTCATATCAAATCACAACCTCTAGGTGTCCTGGGTAATCTTACCACAAATTCCATTGTGATAAATTCCCACTCTCATTCAGGCATAGAAAAAAGATTACAAGGTAGCTATAGATTTCTAGGGTTCAGCCTTAACCTACTGGTATACACTACTTTTAACCACATTCTCAGCTACATTCTTCTGCATATCTGACCATCCGTTTCAACTACTTGAGATTCATATACATCATAGTGTTTCCTGAAAGCATAGCATACATCAATACATACATTTCCATAAGAATCTTTTCTTTCGGCCTTTTCCCCTTATAAGAAATTTACACTATCTCGAGGTACACACAACATGTCATGCTAATACAACATCTTATCATCTAAAAACTTAAACTCTAGTCTCTTTTCCTCCTATCATGTCATACATGGTCTGGTTTATCTCACTATCACCCTATTGTAGTTTCTTGATCTGTTCATAAGAAGTAGGCTTAACTTACATCTATACAATCAAATCACTCTGTGTTATTACTCCTAAGTCTAAGTCCAACTCCCACATTTCTACTAACAGGTCTCTATTGAACCCTGTCATAGAGAATGCATTAGCTGTTGAACTTGACTTTCTGCTAAAAGCATCATTCACCACATTCTCCTTACCAGGGTGGTGATCTATTGTCACATCATAAAGATAGTGACGCCATGTCTTAAAAACATGAACTACATCAACCATCTTCAGATCATATCTCGGGTAATACTCCGATTTCTATGCTACCTTCTTATGGCTACATTTTAGCTTTATGTTTTACTCTATTCTCTAAGTTATTTCATGTTGCTCATGTACCGTTTAGATTATCTACCTCAAAACCCTAGGTCACTATCAAAGCCAGTTTACTTTTCATAGAACAAATCTCAAGATCTTGTTTTACAAAGATATTAGTATTCAAGGTTACATCACTAATGATATCCTTTAAACTACTACGACTTTAATCATTCTAGGGTTTGATCCTTTATTAATAGCATCGCATTATTGTGTGTGTGTGGTCGATTATATAAATCAAATTGAGTTGCTTGGGTTAATAACATATTAACCCAACACTCAACTTTAATTACATTAGCTGAAAATTCAGTTTTTTTTTACAATAGTTTCTGTAATTCGTTTATTAAACTGCTAACAGAAGTTCAAAAAATTCTGCAAATTTTATATGTTATGCCTAATAAAGTTTTAGACCTCCAGTAAAAATTTCAGGTCATTTAAAGTTACCAATAATTAATTAAAAATCAAACAGTGCGCTGCTATATAGCAGTCTGCAGCAGATTCGGTCGAGTTGCAACTCGACCGACACCTTACTGTAGAGATCAAACGTCATCCAAAAATTATGCCAAATTAATAGAGTGTCTAAAATTTGTGATTTTCAAACACAGTTAAAATTTGAGATTAATTGGATGTACCAATAAAAAGATAAAATTCGATTACCACACTGCTATATTATTCAGAAAAATGTGATCGGTCGAGTTTGATACTCAGCCGATAAACAGGTCTGAACATTCTTCAAAAATTCTGATATCTTCCAATGTTGTTCACATTTTATATATCCAAAACATATCCCAATTTTAGCCAAACTAGAGTTACACATAAGATACTAAAAATCATCTAGTGAGACATTCTATTTATCAAATTCTGTATTCATGTGTTATTTGAATCCTAATTTGGGCCAATTAGGGTCTATGCTTCTCAAACCCTAATTTTCAAGATAAAAGAACATTTAGACTTCTATTCATATTTTACTTGTTAATAGGAGTCATTAGATCCCAGTAACGCATCCTGCCAGCCGGACCAGGCCGAACCTGTAGTCCTGAAGCCAAGAGCTACTCGAGATTAATCAACCCCTATTAACCTTAAACATGTGGAAAGAATATCCACTTAGGGCAACTTACTTATACATAATTTCGGGTCTACTTTAATACAAAGAAAACAAAAATTAAACAATTCACTTCATGTCACAACAATATAAAAGAATCATACTTATTGTACAAACTGAAAGTCTAAATTCATGCATATAAGAGCGTTTCTAATGATCTTTAATCAATAAGCAATATAAAGTAGGAGTTATATCACATCCTTTAATTAACCTCTTACTCCTACATAAATTTCTGATTTCTTAACCCTAAGATTTCTAGGGTTTTCTCTCTAGCCTATCCTTCCTCTGCATACCTGGCCAGGGCATCCAGAGAAGAACAGACAGAGTAGCTTGATACTGGTCAATCTAAGTATTCAGACACCTGGCCAGGGTATCTAAACACTCAGACCTTCTAGAGCTAAAACACATCATTTATTATTTGCCTTACTTATAACTTTATTCTTTGACCTTATTGATTCTTAACGACTCATCTTAAGCTCATTACTTGATTCTCGTGACCACATCCTCTTCCTGCTATCTGCAATAATGTAACAGAACACTTCCTGTTAGAAAATTACAGAAAGAAGAAAGATACCTAAACCTTAATCCTATTGGTCTCTTATCGTCCCCTGACCTTGAGTAACTATGTACTCAAACCAAAGCTCTGATACCAAAAATTGTCACGCCCCAATCTCACATTAACCACAAACCACAAGATTAGGACGCAACAGGATGGGATTAACACATAAGCAAACCACTCTTTACTTTTATAACATTTTAAAGACATTAATAGGATAATCTGATTTATGCTGTAAAATGAAACTAAACAAACTGCGGAAGCATCTTTATCAAACTGTCTAACAAAATAATCAGAGTCTACAACATATTACATTGTCCGACTTAAAACAAAGCATAACAGATAATTTACATCTTTATACACATTCACTCTCTCACTCACACCTTGTCCCAAAGATCGAGGGGAAAGGACTAAGAGACCTCTAACTACTAACTACGAACCTTCTATCGACTAGGTGTAAGGATAAATCGATCCTTCTGATTTCCTGCTGCTGACGATAACCTGAAAATGTTTTGAGTAGAGGTATGAGCCTACTCGCTCAGTGAATAGTATTTCACTTAGCTATCACTAAACAACTCATCAGGTTCATAATATTGAAATTAAAAATAAATGCAGAATTAAGCAAGGCAGTTCTAAATACATAGCAGATATACAGATATTAATCACATTTCTAAGCATCAACAGATAGTTCAGGTAAATAAACAGTTATATGAATTTACTGTGATCCTACATGATTACTTATTCATTTTATTATGCCCTAATCATATGCAGTGTACTCTGCATATAAAGATCCGTAACAAGTTCATGCTACGACCCCACCGTACAAGACTTAGCGACACACCTGGGAAATGCTAAGTCTGACGCCAGCCCTGCTCTGCTACAGGACCCCTGGCTCTCCGGCCAGAAACATAGGCTCTACGGCCTCAATGCACAACCACGTGTGCTCCCGACTCCTCCTTTAACCTGAGTACACCGGTGGAGGGTCACAGGGTTACCTTCGTGACACAAGCACGAATGGTGTTAGATAACCGTGTTTTCTTTTTCCCAGTGCCATCGTGACACAAACACGATTGATGTTAAACACTGCCTTTCTTTCTATCCTCGTTCCACCAGAATTACTCAACCGGTTGATGTTGGACACGAGTTTCACCCCTAAGAAACAGACCTTCTTTTAGGGGTTCTACGGTGTTAGGGCAACCTAGGTCTATTAACTAATTAACAAATAGACATTAAAACAGGAATATCACATTTCATGCATATAGCACAATCTAAATATCAAATGAAGCAAATATATATCCTTTATTATCATTAAACATGATTCAATACCATTTATCCACTTTCGATGCTAAACATCTATTTTTAAATCAGCAAATACATTGCAACCATAATACATGAATTTCATCATTTTCACTAAGCATATTAGGTATTTCAAATTCCAATGAGACTAACATACTCTATTGTATGTACTACTCAGTTTAGAAGTTACACTAACTAATACAGAAACAGTTAAACATTTAAATTGAGTTAAATAATGATTACTAAATGAACTACTACTCACCCACTTCGGTGTGTTCGTATACACCGAAAGACGTCCACAACCACGCCTAATTCTGCCCTTTACAGCAGAGTGCACGCCGTGCACCTGTGCTGCACGCCGTGCACCTGGGTAGAAACTCGTTCCGCTTATCTGTAACTTTGCACGCCGTGCAAATTGATTTTCACGCCGTGCAACCTGTGCAGAAATGCAAATCTCATTGTATATGAACTCGATTTAGCACCTAACTAAGGCTATAATCTACAGATTCTAGATTTGGAATCTCAATCAAAAGCCAAAGCTACCTTTCTTTGGTGTTTGTTGCTTGCGCCCTAATAGCTATTGGTTCGGACTTACTGCACACAGTAGCAGCGTCACACGAACTGGTTGAAGAAGAGCTCGGCTAGGAGCTGAAGCAAGGGCCCATGGCTACGGATCCCTGATCTGGACCTCCAGACAAGTTCGACGGTGTCACCTTGGAGTGCTAGCCCACGCCCTTGATGCTCCGGGTCGGACCTGCTGCTGCAAGCAGCCGTTTTCCCATGAACAAGTTGAAGGGGAGAGATATTCTTGGTGCTAGACGCAGCTATGGCTGCAGAATCTTGTTTTAACCTCAAGGACGAAGTCAAGCTAACCTTTCCCGAAGGTTTCGTGCACCCAAAGGGGCTTTTGGGCCGGCGCCGCTGCAGCAGCAGCTTAGCCGCGGCCCTGCTGAACGGCCGCCCTAGCGGCTAGATGTAGCTGCGGTTGGGGGAGAAAGAAAAAGGGAAGAGGAAGAGGAAAGGAAGAGAAGGTAGGGGCGCAGCTGGATCGGAGCTAAGGGCCAAGAACTGCCCGCCCTAGCTCACCCTGGTCGCACTACTGTTCTATCGGGTACCGCTCAAGCGGTTGCTCTGTTCTATCGGCCGCGTGAGGGAGAAAGTAGATAAGGAAGAAAATGAGAAAGGAAAAGAAACAGCCGACTCACTTAAGAAAAACAATTACTGGTAAAATTGCATCCAAGTCCAAGAAAACTAAAAATAGCATAAGTATTGCCTCAGAGGTCCAAATTGGATGATTTCTTTTGCATCCACTCAAGCACAAACTCCTCTACCAACTCAAAGCATGAAAACATACTGATTGGACTGTTTCACGTAATTCGAGGTATTTATTGACTAACCCTGATATGGGTCGTAACATAGATCTTTATCAATGACAGGTCTCTACATGAGATGTAGACCCTAGGTGGTGGTAATTCCTTGTGTCTCCAAGGAATTATTATAGAATGGCCATAACCATCGCTTATGTTTATTACATGTTTTTGTTGTGGGATATAACATGTATATGATACATACTATATATATGTGATGATTTGATAATGTATATGTATACATAAATACCAACTCCATCAAATACATATTAAGTATAATGTAATTTCTATTAGCAACACACATGAAAAAGCTTGATTGACCAAGCATAGGTTACGCCAAAGCGTGGTGCACCGTCCATCTCGTAGAAGTGTGATGGTAGATATGTAGGTTTTTCCAAAGCAGGGTGCATATTCTATCGTGTTAGCTTTTAGATCAGGCTTAACTGTGTATCCTTAATGAGATTAAGCACCTAGAAGCATGCATATGACTATGGCAAGCAGTTGTGCATATTATCTATAAAACTATTGCATAATGTACAATTGGAAAAAGTTACCTACCTTGATGATTGATTATAGACGATGGTGTTGGTCAGGTAATAATTGAATCATTTTGGATCTTAGCTCACTAGAAGGTTGTATGCTGCAATCTTCTGAATTGATATGTGAGGGATATCAATTTGAATGAAATAGTGGGAGTGATAATTAATTAAAGGTATAATTGAATATTGTTAAAATTTTCAAATAAAATCATTTTAAAAAGGATTTTGAAAAAATGATTATTTTTCTCTTTTAGAATCAAATGGTAATCAAATCATCATTATGATTGATTCTTAGGAAGGATAGATATAATGGGACAAATTTCCACAACTAGTTTTGGATTTTGAGAAGGGTTGTCAATGAAGAGCACAAGATCTATGACCTAGAAATGCCATTTCTAGAAATACTTGCTCCTGATGCGCCTATGGCGGAGGTGGATTCTTATTGGAAGCATGCCCACAATGCCTTGGATATAAATCACCTTATGCTAAGTTGCATGAACTATGAGCTGCATGAGAAGTGTGAAGACATGGGGAAACTTGAGATGGTAACACACCTTAAAAAATTGAACCATAATCACACAAAGCAAGAAAGGTACAACGTCTCAAAGACACTCTTTGAGTGTAAGATGATAGGGGGAGAATCAATAGAGACCCGTGTGCTCAATATGATTGGACATATGGATCATCTAGAAGTATTAGGATTCTCTTTGAGCCAAGAGTTGGCCACATATATGATTCTACAATCAATGCTTGAATCATATAGCCATTTTATGGAGTGCTACCACTTGAATGATATGGTCAGACCATTTTCAGATTTGCTTGGCATGATGATTAAAGTCGAAGCAAGAATTAAGAAGGACAAATCCATGATGATAATTAGTAGAGTCAAGGCCAAGGATGAAATCAAGACCATGAAGAGTTCTGAGGCTAAGTGTATATCTATATCTTCAACACTCAAGATTAGGAGAAAGAAAAGTACTAGAGGAATCTACCCTTTGTACTTGAGGGCATTTAGGAAGAAGATGATGGGATAGTGATCTCCACTTTAGGTATCTAAGTTATTGAGATAAACTTATCTATTATTTAATATTGGGTACTTGATACCGGATGTGGATCTCACATATGCTTGAATATGCATGATCTGAAAAGAAGTCAGCCTTTGAGAAAGGGAGAGGTTGAACTACTGATCACAAATGGAGAAAGAGTTGATGCCACTATAGTTGGAACCTATAGTTTATCTCTACCCACATGGCTTGTAGTAGAGTTAATGAACTACTATTATGTACCTGTGATAAATAGAAACATAATTTTTATATCTTGTATGGACAAGGATGCATATGAATTTCATATTAAGAATGGCCGGTGTTCTATTTCAAAATGTGGGATCTTTTATGGAAATACCCCAATGTATTATGGTCTTTATTTGCTAGAACTAAAGACTTATATTTATAAGGTAAATACTAAAAGACTAAAACTCAACAACTCAAAAAAACATATATTTGGCATTGTCATCTAGGGCACATAAATGAGAATTGCATATATAGACTCCATAAAGATGGTTATCTGAACTCTTTTGATTTCAAATCAATAGAGATGTGGGAATTATTCTTGTTGGGCAAGATTACCGAGACTCTTTTCACTGGTAACAATGAGAAGGCTAGTGGTCTATTAGGATTCATACATACTGATGTATGTGGCCCTTTTAGATCAACTAATAGTGGTGGGTATCAATACTTCATTACCTTCATTGATGACTTAAGTAGGTATGATTATGTTTACTTGATGAAACATAAGTAAAAAGCTCTTGAAAAGTTCAAGTATTTTAAGAATGAAATATAAAATCAACTTGGAAAAAGTATTAAGGAACTTTGTTCTTATCGAGGTGGAGAATACTTAAGCCAAGAGTTTGAGGACCTTCTGCGAGCTTGTGGTATCGTATCATAGTGGACTTCACCTGGAATACCACAACATAATGGTGTATCAGAAAGAAGGAATCACACATTGCTATATATGGTGCAATCAATGATGACTTTAGCTAAACTTCCAAAAACCTTATGGGGTTATGCTCTAGAAACTATCAGGTTTACACTAAGACAAGTACCATCTAAATCGGTTCAAAAAACACCATATGAGATATGGACCGGTAAGCATCCCAATATGTCTTTTATGAGGATTTGGGTATGTGAAGCCTATGTGAGGAAAATGTTTCCTAAAAATCTTGACCCTAAATGTAATAAATATTATTTTTTTGGATATCCTAAGGAGACAACAGGATATTAATTTTATTCCTTATCTGACAACAAAGTGTTTGTTTCCAGAGATGTTGCATTCCTAGAAAAGGATTTTATTTCCAAAGGTTTCAGTGGGAGGAAAGTAGAACTCGAAGAGGTTCGATGCCAACAAGAATTTGTTGAACGGATAGATGCACAAGAGGAACAAAGAGAATAAAAAAATATTGCTGAATCTCAAATTCCTCAAGTAACACAGGCACCTCATATATCTAGTGGGACATGCCTTGAACCTAAAAGATTTGGATATCTTGTGACTGAGGAAGGTGTTGAGTTTTTCATACATGATGAGCCAACACTATCTAGAAGATACTAAAGGACCAGAGTCTAGGAAATGGCTTGAGTCCATGAGATCTAAGATGCAATCCATGTATGCCAACAAGGTATGGACATTGATGGTTCCACCTGAAGGGGTAAAACCAATACGATGCAAATAGGTCTTTAAGAAGAAGATCTACATGGATGGTAAAGTACAAACTTACAAAGGTAGATTGGTTGTGAAGGGTTTTAGACAAGTTCAAGGTGTTGACTATGACAAAACTTTTTCTCATGTTGCCATGGTTAAGTCCACCAGGATCATGCTTTCCATTGTAGCTTATCATGATTATGAGATTTGGCTAATGGATATTAAAACTACATTCCTTAACATGAATCTTATTGAGGATGTGTACATGATAAAACCTGAGGGTTTTTGATGAAGTTTTAATGAATGCATATTCATCTTTGTTTCAGTCGCTATTTTTGGCCCAGTTTACAATGAAAGCTCTCATATACCCCATGAATCTGCTCATATATAATTTTCCTCAGTTTTAGATGATTATTTAGAATTTTGATCAAATCCATTCATATCCATTGTAGGATTAAGCATCACACTATGTGCACCAGCTTAGGAGACAGTTGTCCTGATTAGCAGGCCCAAGAAACTTTTGATAATTTGAACCCTATTTTCAATGACCAGTCCCTTCATCAGAAAGCATCCTCATCAACTAGAGGATTCATCAACACAGGCCCATCAAACCATAGAAATATCCCCCCTAGGGGTGGGTCTGTTCCATGATGCCACGACTACGACCAAGAAGGATGTCACGACCGCGACCAAGAAGACAATGCATTAACCGACAATCAGCACGATCGAGCCCAGCCTAGCATGTTCAGTCGAGGCTAAGGTGTAGTGACCGCTATACTCGTCATGACCGATATAGCTATCTCGACTGTCAAAAAACCCTACGACCGCGGAACACGCCTCGACCACAAAAATTGCCCGTGACTACAACATCAAAAGGCACACCACCACGACTGACACACCACTGTGACCGGGACATCTTGGCAGATTCGGGCACACAACCACACGGTCGTGTCAAGGAGTAACGTGATGTGACGTCCCCAATTTCCATATACTTTCCTTAGTGACATTCCTAGATATGTGTGCACTCATATCTAAAGATGTCAGAAGGGAAAATATAAGAGATTGTGGAAGTAAACTAAATATACAAATGAGTCAGATCATTGTTCACAACATCATTTAAGTAGACACATGAAACCAAATCCATTGATAAATAAAAGTCATTCATATTATTTTGGAAAGAAGAAATAGTTCTTAAAAATTAGAAATACATAGGATATCGAGAATCCTACACAACATCTATTAAGATAAGCAACTATCTACTGAAGAAGAGATAACATCATCAATCTAGCTAGATATCCTCCATGAGAAATTATTTAGTAGCTTTTGGTACATTGAGATGCATTATTTGTTCCTTGTACCTAGAAAATATGAGAAATAAAATCATCAACAAAAGATGGTACGTGGTAAAAGATACAATAGTATGGTTTCATGTATGAAAATACTTAAAGAAAGAAGAAAGAAAAGAAAACCATTGCTTAAGGTAGAAAATCAGGTAAACAACTCTTTTATACATTTCATTTGATGTAGTTGTACTACAATTTTATAAGCACTTCTCATACATCTAGTATGGGAAAATTATTTTATCATACATATAACATGGGTAGTTCATCATACATCTATGTTAGGCAACATCCATCCATACTGGGCCATGTGCACCAGTAGCTACAATTCATCACAATGTCCATTTATGTTTCATCAAGTTTTGGTGAAGCATATAGTGTAGTAGTTCAACCAACAAAGTATATACAAGTAGTTTCACACAACATACACCTTATCATATGCAACCAAAGAAAGCTAGTCTTATACTTAATAAGACCACGTACTTGGTTTGATTAGATATGGATTCCAAGAGTCTAGAATAACTATAACAAGATCACCCTGAAAGGAAATCAGGGTATATTTGTTACTATTGGTCCATATGACCCATGACTAAGGTTTACTCTTTAGATATGAGTACTTTTATCTTATAATGATTAGAATAGAGTTTTTCATGATTTTTATCTTATTTTCATATTCACAAGATCAGATGTTAAAACTGAGGTCTCATACCTTTTAATGATACCTCTTATCATCCAAAAGGAAAAGTCCACAATTAGGGTTTCTATTATAATTTATTAGATCATCAAGAGTTTACTTTTAGGATTCACATGGTCCAAGGGATCAGAGTTGGATCCAAGTTTCAAGGTCAGTCATGATCATATCGGGTCATTAAATATTTAGGGTTTGACATATAGATGCATGAAGTATACATATGTAGAGAGAGAAAACTGGAATTTAAATCTTTCCATAATTATTGAGTCAACTATCCCTATTTGATTAGGTTTTCGAGCCATATGGGGATCAGGGACTCAATTAGGGTTTAATATGTACCCAAGTTAGACATTAATCATGGATGACTATTTTTACACAAAATGATAATGATAAAAAGATCATTAGGGCTTTAGGCTATTACTTTTGCAAAAGGGCTTTGATCTAGGTCATGCTTGTATTTTATCTGGATAGATCACATTTTTATGATGAAAATGGTATATAGGTTCATTATATTCTGATATTCCTAGAATTTACTATGATTTTTCTAAGATAATCATTTTTATATTGATTAAGATAAAAAGGAATAGAGAATTACCTCGATCAACGGCCAGATCCGACTGGATCTACGACTCAGATTCATCTAAGGATACATGAGATGACTCATGGATCACTGAGGTGGCACTCATTGATTGGTTCAAGTGGACTCGCGACTCTGGTCAGCGCGCGCCTAAGTCTGTTGATGTGGAGATTGTGGATTGGCCAGTCAACGCCACGTCTTGCCCTCCTCTTCCTCTACCAATGTTTGCTTGATCAACATGGTGGATATCTATCAAGACTCCACTCACTCTAGGGTGGCGCTGGAGTTTAGATGAGGGTGCCCTCACCTTCACGAGGCTGCCCCGGCTAGAGGCGTCAGGTTTTCAGATTGTGGCTCCCTTTGGAGCTCAGTGCCACTACGGGGAAGGGTGAGGTCGTTGGCGCACTGGGTGTCAGAGGTGAAGGAGGGGTTCTAAGTCTGGTGGAGGTAGCCACCTATGGTCGCGGGTGATTGGGGAAAGTGTAGGTGGTGAGAATTTGGTGGAAGGGGCTCTGGAATAGCAAGGTGATGAGGTGTGTGGAGGTTGAAGATGATGGATTGGGAAAGTGGTGTTCGGGGATATCTCATGAGCAATTGGAAGCTTAAGATGATAAATGGAAGTGTGGTGGAGCTAGTGAGGGATTTAAATAGGTGTGGTGATGCCCGTGGTGAGAAACCCTATTCTACTCACCGCCGCCAGGGAGAAGCGCAAGGGCTCGGGAGGTTATTCTCCCTGATCTGAGAGAGAAGGGGCGCGTGTGATGGGTCGTTGAGTTTGCATGGATGAGGGATGGAGGAATATCCCATCGGTTTCATGAGATAGTTGCTAGGATAGGCTCGGGTGAGGTAGATTTGGTTACTGGTCTGTTGGGGCCGAAGCATAGGTTTTGCGGGAGGTGGAAGATGAGGTCGTAGCCGTCGAATCAACACATGATCCGTGATGCCTCATCTAATGGATCAAATAGGGTTGATAATTAGCTAGCTACGTGGAATAAAAAATTTGATCAACTAATACGAAACTTAGGTCATAGGGTCCAATGCAAATGGAATATGTACATAAAATTCAATTGCCCATATCTCCTAATTGGTTAATCCAATTGAATTGAAATTTTAAGGAGGGCTTCATGACATTATCAAGTAGCTATGGTATAAATTTGGGGTTCAAATTCAAAGGTTAAACATGGTTATTGAATTAATAAATATAATTCACCATCATATAATACTAGGATTTGAATTAATTGAATTTTCGTGACTCCCTTCTATACAAAATTGTGAGTGAGGTATTTGAGGTCATTTTGGGTTAACAATTTGAGAATTAAAAATAAAATGAAAAAATCACTTTGTCACACTCTCCCCTCCTTTTTAAGAATTTTTTTTCTCAAAATTCAAGCAACCTGAAAGAGATGAGGATATTTCTGCTCGACCTCTGACTTGAGATCCCATGTGGCATCCGTTTGATCATGGTAACTCCAGAGAACTTTCACCATATCTATATGCCGATTACTGTGAAGCTTCTTTGTCTTGAAATCAAGAATTTTGACTGGGGTTTCAGCATAAGACATATCATCTTTCAAGTCGATGGGCTCATGATTCAGAATGTGACTAGGTTCTTTGACATAAGGCTTCAGATTAGATACATGAAAGACATTATGCATGGAACTATACTGAGGTGGAAAATCAAGATGATATGCACATTCACCAACCCTTTCAAGGATCTCAAATGGTCCCACATAACGCGGACTGAGCTTTCCTTTATTCCTGGCCAAAGCTCAAATAGGTCAGATCTTTAGAATTACATGATCACCTTCCTTGAAGTGATGTTCCTTCCTGTGAGCATTTGCATAAGATTTCTGCATATCCTATGATCGCTTCATCCTCTACCTGATTAGTGCAACCTTATTGGTATATAGCTGCATCTCCTTATATTTCATCAAGGTATGTTCCCCGACGTCATCCCAGTGTAGTGGAGACTTGCAGGGACGCCCATATAAAGCTTCATAGGGAGGCATCGCAATACTCGTCTGATAGCTATTATTATATGCAAACTCAGCTAAAGGCAGGTAATGGTCCCACAAGCCTTCCCAATCAAGTACACAAGCTCGCAAAAGGTCCTCAATAATCTATACTGTGCGTTCTGACTGCCCGTCTGTCTGCGGATGGTAGGCTATACTGAAGTTCAGTTTGGTGCCCAATTCCTCTGAACAAGAATCATCAACCTAAGCACTGGCGGGACTTTCTATTCGGCGCTCTGCTAGGGTTTCTGGCGGCGCCGCCTTCCTTCACCTCGGCTAGGCACCCCGCCTACCGGGGGCCACCTCCCTCGGCTCACCATGCTGCCCTCCCCGTTATCTAGGAGGATTACGAGGCAAGCTGTACAGGCCATGAGAGCCCAGCAGGCGGTGCAAGAGAGGAGACAAGGTTTTGCGGCCCTTGCTACTCCTCTTGAAGATATCATCCAAGATGTGCGGACGGTGGTGGGATCCCCGACGCATAGTCCGGTTGACAGAGATGATCATCAAGGTCTGCTTGATCCCGTCGCCGATCGGGTTAACCCTGAGGTGCAACTGACGAACGCCGCCCACGTTGAAGATAAGGATACGCAGACCGCTGCTCCCAATCAGGAAACTACCCCGTCATCGCCTGTTGTGACCCCGGCTGTCCCTGCTGCAAGTCCCGCGGTTCCTTTGATGGCGGAGTCGAACCCTATCCTTCACGCACAAGGAGAAGCCCAGCAGCCTTCGAAGAGCCAACTGGACGGGTCCTCGCCGCGCAAGCCTTGGATGGTAGATGTTCCGAAGGATACTTGTTACAGATGTCTTACCAAAGGTCACTGGCAGTTCCAATGTCGTAAGGCGATTGTCTGTTACAAGTGCCATGCACCGGGTCACGTCGTGAGGAGATGCAAGGCCAGGCCGAGTGCCCCTCCGCCTGACATCCGCTCCCTCTCTGAGTTCCCGGTGATGAGACCGTCGGTTCCTGCCCGCGTCGGACTGACGCACACCCCCAAACGTATAGTTGTTGATTTGGGTCCAGACACAGAGGAGAGGAAAAGCAAAGCTAAAGCGCTTGAAAGAGCCGTGGAGATTGCGTGGCCGTCGCGTACTTCATGGGATGAACTTTATCCAGAGCTTAGACTGAGGTGGCCCCTTGCTTCTGACTTGTATCGCTTCTCTAAGAGAAAAGCGGTGGCTTTCTTTGACAGCAAGGAGGATGCTCGCAAGGCCCAAGGAGTAACATCCTTTGAGTTTAGAGGCTCCATCATTAAGCTCTCTTCCTTGATGGAGGGTGAACCCTGCTCACGCAAACAAGCGACCTGGTTTTGGATCACGGACCTCCCGATTGTTTGCCGTGATGATGATGCGATAGATAGTCTGGTTAATAGCTTTGGGAAGCTTGTAGTTGTCTCTGGGTGGATACGCAAGCCCGACGACATCTCCGGCATACTTGTGCTCGTGGAGACGTTCAATGAGGATATCCCACAGTTCGTGTCTCTGACGTATGGGAACAGGAGATCTGATGTGCAACTCCACATAGTCGCACGAGGGACACCTGGATCGAATCTCTTCTCTCGCACGGTGATTGGTGAAGAATTAGACATTCCGATGGAAGCGTTTGCTACTCGTCTTGAAGACTTGCATGTGATCAATGAACGTACTACTTCTGTGGATATGGTAGCGGAGAAGGATCTTGAGCATGAAGTCCCTGACGATTCCCCGGACACGATTTCTCAGATGACAGAACACAACCGCAACAGCAGAGTCGTCCTTGATGAGGAAGGTAATAGGAGACTGCTACGTCGCCACTGCCTTGAGGATTTTATTCCGTCAAAGGAGCATATGCGCACCTCGCGTCGCAAGGGGTTGGATACGAGTTTTTCATCCAGGAGTCGTTATGATGTTGGTGTCTCTGCATCCAAAGTTTCTTCTCAGCCTGTGGTTGGTAGCATACATGGGCATCATCGCAGGAGACATTCGGAAGGTCAAGACCCTTTCTCGCTTGAAGATTGGGGTAATGGAGATCGGGAGTGCTTCTAGTTGATGCTGTCTGTTTGAGCGGGCTCTTTGTACCTATGGATTTCAGCTATCTTTTTTGGAACATTAGGGGAGCAGCGAATAACAAGACCAGGAGGGTGCTTGGTCGTTTGACCCGCAAGCACAAGCCCTTAGTCGTTTGTCTCTTTGAACCTCTCTTACATGCGGTTTCGGCTGTAGAGTTGCTTGACATTGTCAGACTTGATTGGTCTATTACTAATGAGGAGGAGGCGGGGAAGATTTGGTTCTATGCTGATACTTCGCTTCATCCGTCTGTGGTGAAGATTCATAATCAACATATCACGGTTCAGTTCCAGGATGCGGATGGGTTGGTCTTCTATATCACCGCAGTATATGCGAGTTGTAGTGTTTCTCAAAGGAGGTTGTTATGGGAAGACATTGCGGATGTCTCCGCTCTGATCGGGGATGCTTGTTGGCTCATTGCTGGAGACTTCAACACGATTAGGCTTCACTCGGAGAAGAGAGGAGGCAATGATAGGCCTTATCAAGACATTCTGGACTTCAACACTTTCATCCATGATGTTAACTGCAGAGAGGTCCGTTTTATAGGCAGCAAGTACACTTGGGTGGATAAGCAGCATAATTCTCCTACGATTTGGGAAAGGCTCGATCGGATGCTTCTGAATGATTCTTGGGGTCGCATGAAACCCAATGCTTGTGTCTCTCATCTCACTAGATATCGTGTTTCTGATCACTGCCCGATCTTATATACTCCTGGTTGTTCGAGAATGGTTGTTAAGAGAAGACCTTTTTCTTTTTCACAAGTCTGGCTTGATTATGAGGAATGTAAAGATATTGTCTATGACGTCTGGTCTCAGGAGTTCTCGGGCTCTCCCTCCTCCATCCTTTACTCCAAGCTGAAGAAGATTAGAGACTTGTTGAAGTCTTGGAGCAAGATCACCTTTGGTGATACTACCCAGCGTATTAAAGACCTGGAGGACGTGATATATACTACACAGATGGCATTTGATGATAATCCTACCGAGGCCAACGAGATGAACCTCAAGACTGCTGAGTTTGAATTACAGCACATCCTTGACGTAGAGGAGAAGATTTGGAGAGAAAAATCTAGGATTGATTGGCTCCAAGATGGTGAAAGAAATACTCGTTTTTATCATGCTGTGGTGAAATCGAGAAGGAAGTATAACCGCATTACTCGCATTCAGTTAGATGATGGTTCCATAGTTGAGGATCCGACGGCCATTGCTCATCATGCCGCAGCTCACTATGCTGATTTCTACAAGATGAATCCGGGCTTTGACAACAGTCTGTTAGATGACATGTTGATGTCCATTCCTGAGCTGATTACCCCTGATGATGATACTTCTTTGACGGCTACTCCCCATATAGAAGAGGTGCGCATGGCGCTTGAGCAGATGGATAGACATTCGGCGCCTGGACCGGATGGATTCACGGTTCACTTCTTTCATCATTTCTGGGACCTGATTAAAGATGATTTCATGCTGTTGGCGACATCCTTCTTCAGTGGACAGCCTTGTCACCGCAGTCTGTTTTGTTGTAATATTCTTCTTATCCCAAAGGTTGATAATCCTTCTAAGGTTGACAAAGATTTCAGACCCATATCTATTGAGAATGTAGCTCTACGTATCTTGGCCAGAGTTATGAGCAACCGTATGAAATCGTTCATTCCCAGGATCATCTCTGAAAACCAGGCTGCCTATGTTCATGGGAGAGACATTACCCACCATATTAGATTGGTCAAGGAGTTGGTTCATGACCTCTTTCATGAGGCTGATTATCCGAATCTTATGGTCAAGATTGATATGTCAAAGGCGTTTGATCGTATTAATTGGGAGGTCCTTAGGAAGATCCTGCGTGGTTTCGGCTTCTCTGACAGATTCACTCATACTGTGATGCGGTTTTTCATTGACACCTGGGCTACGGTCTCGATTGGGGATATTCCTGCTGGTTTCTTTCCTATGAAGCGAGGTCTCAAGCAAGGGAATGCTATCTCGCCTCTCCTGTTCATCATCTATGAAGAATTGTTATCCAGACGTCTTATTAGTATGGATCACCAGCTTCACCTGAAGAAGTTTCATACTCGAGGCCATGGTGTGGCCCCTCTACACCTGCTGTACGCGGATGACGTTATGCTTTTCCTCAATGGTGATCCTTTCACGTTGGCCTCGGTGAAGAAGATTCTCACGGACTATGAGAATGCTACGGCTCAGGCGATCAATCGTAGTAAGTCTACATGCGTTGTTGGTAGTAGATGTGCTGATACCTCCAATGAGATTGCTGCGGCCCTTGACATTTCTTGTACCACCGACACTATCAAATATCTCGGAGTCCCTATCAAGTTTGGAAGATACACGCTGGATGACTTTGACTATCTTATTCAGAAGATACATCAGAAGATCACCACTTGGAAGTCGAGGCTGCTTTCTTTTGCTGGACGGAAATTACTGATTGCTCATGTCCTCTCCTCTGTTACTGTCTATACGGCAACGGCCATTGGCATTCCTCGTGGGACGATTGATCGCATAGACTGCATGCTTAAGAACTTTCTTTGGGCAGATCGTGAGAACAGCCATAGAAGAGCCTGGGTGCGGTGGTCCAAGGTGGCCAAGCCGATAGAGCAAGGGGGTCTGAATCTTCCTAATATGCGGATTGTTGTTGATGCCTTTGTTGCTAAAGCCTGTTGGGAGCTTGTAGCTGTGGATTCGTTATGGTCCAGATTCTGTAGTGCCAAATATGCTAGTCGTGTCCCTAGTAGAGCGGCGAACCTTCCTCAGCATGTGCAATATAGATCCACGGCCTCGCCGTACTGGAAGCAGATGTGGGACAAGTTTCCCATCGTGATTCCGTGGTGTAGATGGATCCTTGGCAGAGGTTTGATCCCCTTCTGGGATGCTACTTGGTGCGAGTCGAGGCTTTTCGATTATGTGAGATTTCACAGTGACAGAAATCATGCTTTCCTCGTCCGAGATTTTTGGATTGATGATGTAGGTTGGGACTGGCCTGCTCTCCGTCAGATCCTTAATGATGATGGGATTGATTTAGTTAAGCGGGCTGGTCAAAGGATTAATGCTGATAATGACAAGATTGTTTGGAGTCCAGATCGTATGGGCAACTTCACCACCAAATCGATCAAGAAGATCCTTACTACTATAGATGTTTCTAATGGCTGCGTGTATAGCAAGCTCTGGTCCATTGATGCCCCAAAGGAGTGTGCGTTTATTTGGAAGATGATGAACAACGCGGTCCCGACTGATGATAATGTTCGCAATTGTCAGATTCAGATGGCCTCAAAGTGTGATTGTTGCGTAGAGTCTTGTACGGAGGACATGGACCATGTGGTCTTCTTTGGACAGAAGGCAAGGAGCTTCTGGGAGTTATTTGAGATGGTCACTGATATGACGAGACCTACCTGTAGAGCTGAGCTGGTTGCCCTCTGCGCCTACGGCAGGTCCGTCGAGGTGCTACCTTGGACGGCGGCCTGCCTTGCTACGATCATTCCGCATCACTTATGGAAATGGAGATGTAGAGCCCGCTATGATGGAAAGGTTATCCCCGATGTGCATGCGAGACGTCTGATTATTGACCAGCTCAATCTCATGCTCAAGAAGAAAACCTTTCGTGCCTTTGCTGACCCGGAGACTCATCATAGATTTCATAACAATGGCGTGATTATCCCTTCTTATGTGTTTAAGGAGATTGCGCTTGTTAGATGGAACAGTCCGGACATTCACAGCCTTAAGCTTAATCTCACGATCGGGAAAGACAAGGATCCGTTTGGGGTCAGTAGATGGTGGATGGCCAGCATTGTTAGAAATCACCATGCAAATTTTTGTCAGATTGTTAGATCCTGGATCACGGCTGATAACCACGACTGTGCGTTGCTCCAAGCAGTTGTGGTGAGTCTCAAGTTCGCAGACTCTCAAGGGTTAAGGATTTCGACTATTGAGGTGGATGACCCTCTTCTTTATAGTTTCTTCTGGGGCAGTAATCCTATCCCTTGGAGTCTGGCCACCATGCATGAGGATATAAAGAGTTACATTGACGAGGAAGGTATCATGGGTTCTCTTGTGCACAGGTCCCTGAATTCGATTCCTAGAGCTTTTGCTAAGTTGGGTAACCTTTTGCATGAGCCTGTCGTCATCTCTGATCAGCGAAGGCTATCTGCTAGGATTAGAGGTATGCTCTATCTTGAGAAGCATGCGACTCCTTATGTGGTGTTGAGATATGTCTCCTGAGTGTTCCTTTGTTTCCTTGTAGTTTGATCTCTGTTGTAGTTTTTTTCTCTTGAGTCTTTACCTGCGGTTATGAGCAGGAGCTGTAATTATCTTCTTTTAGCTCACACGAGGAGGGTGAGATGAATAGATGACCTCCTGACTTCTCTAAAAAAAAAAAAAAAAAAAAAGTGCCCAATTCCTCTTGAACCTTCTTCCACAACTTTTAGGTGAACATCGGGTCCCTGTCTGAGACAATAGACATTTTAAATCCATGAAGACATACTATCTCCCCTATGTAGAGGTCGGCCAACTCAGAAACTTTTACAGTAGTCTTCACATGAAGAAAATGAGCTGACTTGGTGAGACAATCCACTATGACCCATGCAACGTCGTATCCCTTCCTGGTCCTGGGTAATCCCACCACGAAGTCCATTGTGATGTGTTCCCATTTCCATTCTGGAATCTCAAGGGGTTGTAATACACCGCCTGGTCTCTAATGTTCAACCTTAATCCTTTGGCATGTCATACACCTGGACATGAAATTGGTAATATCACGCTTCATGCCCCTCCACCAGAACTGATGTTGTAGGTCTTTGTACATCTTTATTGTGCCTTGATGGACTATGTACTTAGACCCATGTGCCTCACTAAGAACTGTTGTCTTTACATCTGACTACTCAGGAACCCACATATGGTTCTTATATCAAAGACCACCATCAATACCCATAGAAAGATGTGTTTGAGGCTTTGATAGGAGAGAGAAGAGCTCTACAAGATTAGGACTAGCCTTCTCTACCTCAAGCAGTTCAAAAAGCAAGTTGTATGTGATGGAGATGTTATTAACATGCACACGATCAGATAGAAACTATGGCTTCCAGCCCACTAGATCCTCCATATTCTTCCATTCAGAAACAGATAGAGATGCACACACTGCCCTTTTCCTACTAAGGGCGTCAACGACTACATTTGCCTTTCCCAGATGATAGGCAATAGCGAAATCATAGTCCTTTAGATATTCAATCCATCGGCATTGACGCAGATTCAAGTCCATCTGAGTCAGGATGTACTTTAGGCTTTTGTGGTCGGTAAAGATGTCGAACGTTGCCCCGTACAAGTAGTGCCTCCAGATTTTAAGAGCATGAATGATTGCAGCTAATTCAAAATCATGTGTAGGATAATTAAGTTCATTTGGTTTTATCTACCTAGACGCAAAGGCCACCACCTTTCCATTCTGCTAAAGGACACATCCTAATTGATTCCTCAAAGCATCAGTGAATATCACAAACCCTTCGTTGCCAGAGGGTAGAACAAGAATAGGAGCTGACGTCAACTTCTACTTTAACTGCTGGAAACTAGACTCACAAGAAGCTGACCAGATGAAGTGCTCGTCCTTCTGAGTAAGCTTAGTCAGAGGAAGTGCCACTTTGGAGAAATTTGGAATAAAATGACCATAATATCCAACCACACCCAAGAAGCTCCGGATTTCAAAAGGATTTCGAGGAGGTTGATAATCAAGTACAATAGAGACTTTGGAGGGATCAACAAATATATTGCCTCTAGAAATGACATGTCCAAGAAACATGACTTTGTCAATCCAGAATTCTCATTTTGAAAGCTTGCCATAGAATTTCTGGGTTTGAAGAATGTCAAGAAATGCTTGCAAGTGTTCCCAGTGTTTTTCCATAGAATCAGAATAGATCAATATATCATCAATGAAGATGACTAAAAACTCATCAAGATAAGGTTGCAAGACTTTGTTCATTAGGTTCATAAATATGGCAGGTGCGTTGGTAAAACCAAATGGCATTACTAGAAATTCATAATGCCCATAATGAGTTCAGAAAGCCGTTTTAGAAATATCAAAATCTTTGACTTTAAGTTGATGGTAGCCAGAGCGAAAATCAATTTTTGAGAAGACTTTAGCAGTGCAAAGCTGATCAAAGAGGTCATCAATGTGAGGGAGAGGGTACTTGTTTTTAATGGTGGCTTGGTTCAACATGTGATAGTCAATACACATTTGCATAGAACTGTCTTTCTTTTTGACAAAGAGGATGGGTGCACCCCAAGGAGAAATACTAGGACGGATAAAACCTTTGTCGAGAAGTTCTTGTAATTGTTTCTTCAACTCCATAAGCTCAGTAGGAGCCATCCTATATGATGCCCTAGAAATCGGGGTGGTTCCAGGAAGAATATCTATGGAGAACTCAATGTCTCTATTTTGAGGCAGCCCAGGAAGCTCCTCCGGGAAAATGTCAAGAAAATCACGTACCACCTCCAGTCTTTCTACATGCCCATTGTTAGGAATGGTATCTGAGACTAATGTGAGGAAGACCTTACATCCTTTAGAAATGAACTTTTTAGCTTTAAGAGAGGAAATCATAACATTATTACAGAATCCACTTCTCCGAGGTATCACCACAAGAGAGGAATGAGGCTGAGAGAGAACTACCATCTTGTTTCTACAGTCAATGTGACCATGATATGTGCATAGCTAATCCATGCCAAGTATAATATCAAAGTCTTCCATGGTTAAGAGAATGAATTCAAAGGGCATATCATGATTTTCAAATTTTAGAGGAAGGACATCCGTTTTCTTTAGGGTAGTGAGTATTTTTCCACTAGGAGTAGACACATCCAGGATATATCCCAAGTCCCTTATATGCAGGTGTAGCATAGAAGCCAGATTTCGAGAAATAAAAGTATTTGTAGACCCAGAGTCAAATAAAGCTTTAACATGATGATCAATAACAAATACGGTTCCTACACAAGAAAATAATATTATGAATAATTCGAAGGCATTTGAACAAAATTTAGATGTATGAAAAGATTTTTGGTTACCTTCAACAAGTTGGTTGGGATTTGCCTTCTCTTCCTCTGATATCACTGTGAATAATCTAGAATTACGGTGCCCCTAAGGGGGAGGAGCACCTACTGGAGGTTTTCCAAGGATAGACGAAGCAGGGCACTTGGCAAGGAAATGGCCCTCCTTGTAGTTGTAGCAAACTGGCTTGGTGTAGCGACAAGGTCCATCATGCCCTCGGCCACAGATTTTGCACTTGTTGCGGTACTCCTTCAGTTGGTTATAGTTGTTCTTCTGTCCTCTTTTTCTTGAACTTCCTCCTTTTCTTGATCCCTTGTTGTTACGGCCAGGGTGGAACTTTTTAAGCTTATCCTCCTCAGTGGTGGTTAACCCTAGGTATCCCATACTAGAAGGCTTCTGCAAAACTTGTTCCCTTTCCTTCTTGAGGGCCATGTATAGGGCTTCTCTATACTTCTGGGACGGAAGGCTATAACTAGGGTTTTTAGATGGGCAGCAAGGAAGTCAAAATAATGTTCGGTGAGGCGTTCATCAGTCCTAATAGGTGCATACTGCTCCAGAAGCCTAAACTTTCGGGTGTAGTCAGCTACTGAGAGACTGCCTTGCTTAAGCTCCATGTACATCTTCTCCTTCCTCTTCCTCTTAGCCATGGTCATAAAACGATCAGTGAAGAGGGTTTTGAAGGCTTCCCACCCCTTGGTATCTACTACTTCTCCCCTATTCCCACCATAGTTCTCCCACATGATTTTCACCCCTCCCTTAAGTAGATGGGTGGCGAACTTGACCTTTATCTCAGTGGGTACTTCTAGGGTACGAAAACCGTTCTCCACAGAGAGGATCCAGGCCTCAACCTTATCCATGACCTCAGGCTGATCTTCCTCCCAGAAGGTATCAGGGTTGAGTTTGATGAAATCTACCACTGTCACCTCCTTTTTCCTAGAGGATCTAGGTTCAGGGGTTCCTTTTGTGGCAATGGTTTCCATAAAGTCTATAAGGATTTTCTTCTGTTCCTCCCACCCTTCTCTGGCCATAGCATTGGGATCAGGCACTTTAGAGATTTTAGGCTCTTTCCTCTTCTTAGAGGATGACTCTTCGGAAGCCTTGGAGTTACAGGTCGTAGGAGGCATCCTGAAAATAGGTGGAACATATTAGATTTATCATTATTCATTATTATTATTATTTTTTGTAATTGCATGATATTTTATTATTCTTCATTATTAATTATTAATGATCTTAATGTTACAATTAGTGGAGGGTACCCTGCAATCCTTATCAATCAGTCCTTAAATTTTTTCTAAATAGAGAGACTCTTTTCCTAACCTTATATCATAAAGGTAAGGGGGAGATATTTTAAAAATGAAGATGAGGGGAAAATTTTCTTATAAAAGAGATGAGAGGGAAATTTTTTATAGATGAGAAGGGTCCTAATTAAGGTATATCCAAGAAGTAGGGGACATTTAGGGTATCGACCAGGTAGACATACACTGCCATATAGGTAGCCTCGTGATTGCCAAGCAAAGTGGCTTGGAGACTTTAGCCAGACCCGTGGAAGATGCTATCCTAGACACCTCCACCCTTCACATCCCTAACTCAAAGACTAACCTAGAATCACAATAGGGTGAATGAAGTTCATGTGACTATGATGTGTGAACATTGGCTCTGATACCAACTGTGACGTCCCTGATTTCCATATACTTTCCTTAGTGACATTCCCAGATATGCATGCAATCATATCTGAAGATGTCAGAAGGGAAAATATAAGAGATTGTTGAAGTCAACTAAATATACAAATGAGTCATATCGTTGTTCACAACATAATTTAATTAGACACATGAAACCACATCCATTGATAAATAAAAGTCATTCATATTATTTTGGAAAGAAGAAATAGTTCTTAAAAATTGGAAATACATAGGATATGGAGAATCCTACACAACATCTATTAAGATAAGCAAATATCTACTGAAAAAGAGATAAGAGCAGCAATCTAGCTAGTTATCCTCCATGAGAAATTATTTAGCAGCTTTTGGTACTTTGAGATTCATTATTTGTTCCTTGTACCTAGAAAATATAAGAAACAAAATTATCAACAAAAGATGGTACGTGGTAAAAGATACAATAGTATGGTTGCATGTATGAAAATACTTGAAGAAAGAAGAAAGAAAAGAAAACCATTGCTTATGGTGGAAAATCAGGTAAACACCTCTTTTATACATTTCATTTGATGCAGTTGTACTACAATTTTATAAGCACTTCTCATACATCCAGTATGGGCAAAATTAATTTATCATACATATAACATGGGCAATTCATCATACATCCATGTTAGGCAACATACGTCCATACTGGGCCATGTTCACTAGTAGCTAGAATCATCACAATGTCCATTTATGTTTCATTAAGTTTTGGCGAAGCATATAGTATAGTAGTTCAACCAACAAAGTATATACAAGTAGTTTCACACAAGATACACCTTATCATATGCAACCAAAGAAAGCTAGTCTTATACTTAATAAGACCACATACCTAGTTTGATTAGATCTAGATTCCAAGAGTCTAGAAGAACTATAACAAGATCACCCTAAAAGGAAATCAGGGTATATTTGTTACTATTGGTTCATATGACCCATGACTAAGGTTTATTCTTTAGATATGAGTACTTTTATCTTATAATGATTAGAACATGGATTATTCATGATTTTTATCTTATTTTCTGAGTTACAAGATTAGATGTTAAAACTAAGGTCTCATACCGTTTAATGATACCTCTTATCATCTAAAAGGAAAATTCCACAATTAGGGTTTCTATTATAATTTATTATATCATCAAGAGTTTCCTTTTAGGATTCACATGGTCTAAGGGATCAGAGTAGGATCCAAGTTTCAAGGTCAGTCATGATCATATCAGGTCATTAAATATTTAGGGTTTGACATATAGATGCATGAAGTATACATATGTAGAGAGAGACAACTAGAATTTAGGGCTTTCCATAATTATTGAGTCAACTATCCCTATTTGATTAGGGTTTTGAGCCATATGAGGACTAGGGACTCAAGTATGGTTTAATATGTGCCCACGTTATACATTAATCATGGATGACTATTTTTACACAAAATGATAATGATAAAAAGATCATTAGGGAATTAGGCTATTACTTTTGAAAAAGGGCTCTAATCTAGGTCATGTTTGTATTTTATCTGGATAGATTGCATTTTTTCTGATGAAAATGGTATATAGGTTCAATATATTCTGATATTCCTAGCATTTACTATGATTTTTCTAAGATAATCATTTTTATATTGATTAAGATAAAAAGGAATAGACAATTACCTCGATCAACGGCCGGATCCGACTGGATCAACGACTTAGATTGATCCAAGGATATGCGATATGGCTCGTGGATCACTGAGGTGGTGCTCTTTGATTGGTCCAAGCAGACTTGCGGCTCCAGTGAGCGCGCGCCTAAGTCTACTGACGTGGTGATTGTGGATTGGTCAGTCAGCACCACATCTTCCCCTCCTCTTCCTCTTCCATTGCTTGCTTGAGCAGCACGATGGATCTCTAGTGAGACTCCACTCGCTCTAGGGTGGAACTAGAGTTTGGATGAGGGTTCCCTCACCTTCATGAGGCTGCCCCAACTAGAGGCGTCGGGTTTTTAGATTGTGGCTCCCTCTGGAGCTTAGCACCACCACAGGGAAGGGTGAGGTCACCGATGCACTAGGGGTTAGAGGTGAAGGAGGGGTTCTGAGTCTGGTGGAGGTAGACGCCTATGGTCGCGGGTGATTGGAGTAAGTGTAGGTGGCGAGAATTTAGTGGAAGGGGCTCTGGAATAGCAGGGTGATGAGGTGTTTGGAGGTTGAAGATGATGGATTGGGTCAGCAGTGTTTGGGGTGATCTCATGAGCAATTGGAAGCTTAAGATGATCAAAGGAAGTGTGATAGAGCTAGTGAGGGATTTAAATAGGTGTGGTGATGCCCGTGGTAAGAAACCATATTCTACTCACCGCCGCCAGGGAGAGGCGTGAGGGCTCGGGAGGTTGTTCTCCCTGGCCTGAGAGAGAAGGGGCATGTGTGATGGGTCATTGAGCTTGCACTGATGAGGCATGGAGGAATATCCCATCAGTTTCATGAGATAGTTGCTCGGATAGGCTTAGGTGAGGAAGATTTGGTTGCTGGTCTGTTGGGGCCAAAGTGCAGGTTTTGCGGGAGGTGGAAGATGAGGTCATAACTGTTGAATCAACACCTGATCTGTGATGCCTCATCCAACGGCTCAGATAGGGCCGATAATTAGCTAGTTGTGTGACATCAAAATTTTTATCAATTAATATGAAACTTAGGTCATAGGGTCCAATGTAAATGGAATATGTACATAAAATTCAATTGCCCATATATTCGAATTGGTTAATCCAATTGAATTGAAATTTTAAGGAGGGCTTCATGACATTATAAAGTAGCTATGGTATAAATTTGGGGTTCAAATTCGAAGGTTAAACATGGGTATTGACTTAATACATATAACTCACCATCATATAATACTAGGGTTTGAATTAATTGAATTTTTGTGACTCCCTTCTATACAAAATAGTGAGTGAGGTATTTGAGGTCATTTTGGGTCAACAATTTGAGAATTAAAAATAAAATTAAAAACTCACTCTATCACACGTGACCACTACTGAAGGCTGCGACTGCGGTTGCTAAGTCGGTCCTCTCTAGATCTGCACCTATAAATAGATGATTCCCTCCTTCATTTGAGGCATCGCTTCCGCTCCATCCACGTCGATAGGTTGTCACTTTGTGCCCATGCAAGGAAGATGATCTCCACTGCCAAAGACTACCTCCATGGTATCCTTGCTACTCTGCCATCAACCATCTATTGCTCCATTTCCTACGAGCAAGAGCATAAGAAGAGAAGGAAGAAGCAAAGAGAAGATCATTCACATCCATCTAGGGTGTTCTTCCCCTCCTCGTTCATATCTTCCCCGCTATCATGTAGAAGTATGTTTCTCCACTGAGACGCAACCATCTTCTTCACCATGACAATGGAAAAATCTTCCCTCTCTCTTATTCTTTTTGTTTCTATTATGAGGAGTGAGTAGTCCATTTCACTGGGGTGCAGGGACTAGCCCTGATGCCTATGCTTAACATGTCCATTTTATAACATTCCATGGCTTGTATATAACTTTCAATTTCGTTGTTAATCATTTAATGCATTCTTTGTGGATTGATCACCTGCCTTGCATGATCTATAATATTTCTATATTGTGAGAACTTCAATACTTAGGATTTGAATATCAATTAACATGGTTGATACCCGGACGAGAACTTCTGAAGGGATATCACTGGAGTAGTAAGTGTGTGACCCGTGGGTAATGAGACATCGAGCCCATGGAGATGCTTATGCAAATGCTATTTCCTAATGGATGGTTATCTATTCCATTTGGATAGTTGCATCTTGCCTGGATGTGTTTTGGATGTGTTTGCATGTGTTGTGGTGGTGAAACTTGATTTCACCCCAGTGATTCCCATCATTAATCTAAACTCAATTTTAATTCCACTCTTTTACTTTCCTTGAAATTAGTTTACTAAAACCAAATAAACTCTGATTCTAAATATTAGTCTTAGTTGATCTAGATTTGACTAGAAAGATTCTTAAAAACATTGTACCTTGGGATTTGTTCCTTAACTATACTGCGATAAGACTCGTCCACTTGTGGGTGGTACTATTACACAAGGTTTTGGTAAAACTTAGGGATTTCAGCCATATGTGGATTTCTTAGTGTTGTAAAAGACACATCAATTTTATAAATCCAAAGGATGCATTAAAGTTTGTAAGCTACAAAGGTCAATCTATGGATTGCAGTAAGCATCTCAGAGCTAGAATCTTTGTTTTGACAACATAGTCAAAGAGTTTGGCTTTACTCAAAATGAAGATGAACCTCGTGTGTACCAGAAGGTTAGTGGGAGAATGATTGTATTCCTCATATTGTATGTTGATGACATACTATTGATGGGGAATGACATCCCTACTTCACAAAAGGTAAAGAAATGTCTTGATAATACATTCTCAATGAATGACTTGGGTGAAGCATCCTATATCTTAGGAATCAAGATCTATAGAGATAGATCTAGAAAGATTCTTGGACTATATCAGAGAACATACATTGATAAAGTGTTGAAGAGGTTCATCATGGAGAGATCAGAGAGAGGAAACCTTCCCATGGTGCATGGAGTTACCATCTCTAAAGCTTCATGTCACAGCTCTTGTTAAGAAAGGGAATGGATGAGTAGGACTCCATATGCATATGCAATTGGATCCATCATGTATGCAATGTTTTGGTGCCACTCCTGTAACGAGCTTTTTTTGGCATGTGGGGAGTCCTATCTCTTAGGATGTTGCGGTCCTCCAAATACCATTTCTAGAATTCCTCTCCATTCTAGATAGTGCAAATGAGAGTCTACAAATCTTCCACATACTTTGTATCAAAGATGGAATTAACATCCCATCCTCCAATCATGTCATAGGAATCATTATTGTTGTTCCATGTGACATCATAGTCTTCTTCTATGACCTTGAAATCTACAGTCTCAACATCATCTTGGCTAGGTCATCCAGGGAAAATCTAGAGAGGATCATAGCTAACTGATTTGGGTGGCGTCTCCACCACTTCAGATGTTGGATTGATGCTTTTTTTCCAACATGGCCATATCAATGATGTGTGATATCCTTACCGATGTCATAATATTCAAGGCACTTCTTGTTGATAGTGGGAGTAGGCATTCCTTCAATTGTGTCCTCAATTTTAGGGATGACTTTCTTATTGAACGTTTGGTTTTTATGGGCGGTCTGGATGCCCTGGTATTTGTATGTGATGAAGTTGATCTCCTCGACGTTGGAATCAATTTTGGGATAGTCCTCCTAGTCATTGTGTTTGACCTCTTGCACAAAGTAAGTCAATCTCACAGGAAGGATTTCCATGGTTGAGTCTGTATAGTCTTTAGTGGTAGCCATAGTGCAAGGCAAATATGGGTGGAACCCCTTACACTCAAGGTTGAGGTCACACTGTTATAGTACCCAGATTCAATGCTCTTATTGTATCTAAGTGCACCAGGATTTGAATCTCAAACCTTGAGTCAAAAATAGAGTGTTAAGGTAACCTCTTCTATTTAAGTTCCTCATAGTGGGTCACAACACTATGGAATTCCAATATGGTGTCCTCCTGGTGATTTGAGGTCATGTGTAGGATGGGCCATTGAACTCTAGACCCACCCCTTTTTGTCTAGGAGGGATCTGTATGATCTTTGTGCATCCTTGCCATCAAGCTCCCAATCCTATCTTGCAATCACGCTCCCATTCTTGTGTCTAGATAAATGTTCATCTCCCACAATCATCGTGTGAGTAGTGAAGGGTTGCATGGAAGATAATTTCGTCTTCTCTGTAGGAGTAACCAAGTGATATTACCATTGTGTAACATCTCAAAGCAATGTAGTAGATCATCTTCTTTAAAGCATGTAATTGCATTGGGGTTATTGACCTGAATGGTGGCAATGGTGTTTCCTAACTGGTACTTCAAATTTTATTGTAGTGATGACGGAAGCACCTGAACTTGATGAATCTATGGCCTCCCCAGGATGAGGTTGAAGGAGGGACTTAAATACATGACCACATATGGGACGGTGAATGTCTGAGGTTAGATTTGTATCTTTAGAGTGATGTCTCCCAGCACATCATTGAATACTATGTCAATTTAGGTTTCTTTCATTGTTATAGATTGGAAGTCAAAGGGATCCTTCCCATGCTGATTAGTGTCTTCAGGGGACACACATTGAGGTAGGTGTTATTGTCAATGAAGCACGAGGACATCTTAAGGTTGTTGTATGTTATACTGATTAATAAGGACCTATTGTGATTTCCTCCTGATGGAATCTCATTCTTGGAGAACGAGATGAATTGTGGCATTGTGATTATCCTGATGGAGGCTTCATGAGCTTGGGGGCATACATCTTTAGAAATGTAGGACCCTTCTAGAGTCTACATGACTACTTCTCGATGTGCTGGGGAGTTTTGCATCACTTTATCCAGTGATACTTCCCCTTCTGGTTCACTAAGGGAGTAGAGTTTGTTTGAACCTTAGGGATCATTCTCCTTGCAAAGATCAGGTGTTGGTGATACATTCTTTATATTGAGGGATGGAATAGGGATTTTTATAATCCTCTCATTTGTAATGCTTGTAGAGACTACTATGTAAGTAGTCACCTTGTTACGACCTCACCTTTCAGTAACTCCCAATTAAGGGAGACCAAACTCAACCTGGTATAACTTGTAAGCTCCACTTAGCTCATGCTAGAAACATCCTCATAAGGTGTCTACCTCATTTCTCTTAGTGTTTGTAATCCATCCTTGTATCATTCACTTTACCAGGGTAGGTTATATTCTCTATCCCCATTTCTCGTGGTAACGTTCCAACCTACATCGTCTCTTATCCTTGGTGTATGGCATGCGTAATGTCCTATGTCTCACCCCTATAATAAGAGGAAATAAGCATTTGGCTGTAGTCCAAATACAGAGTTCTTCATGTTCCAAGAGTAGAGATGGTACATACCACCTTGCACATACACCTTTACATCTAAGTTGCAACGTGCCACATATGTCTCTACATCATAGACATCATGATATCAAGGTTACCTCCATGGAAAACTAGTCTTGAGCCTACTGAGGTTTATATCCTTGGTCATCTTCTCTAGGTCTATAGGGTACCGACTCTTTTGGGGTCATCCTTCTTCCTTCATGCATCAAGAGAGTGCCCTACTCATCTGCCCTTTGGGTCCCATGAGTTCATGAAGGTGATCAATCTCCTAACCCATGACCCTCAGACAATGATAGCTGTTACCTCCCGACCCTATGGTCATGTGCAACTGGGGAATTAGGCAACTCCTACTTTCATTGGTCTTATCCCTAACTGACCTTAGGATAGACTTAGGATTCTCCATTATAGTACATGTTCACATAGAACCTTACCCAAGCCTTCATCATCTCTCTTTCTGCATTCATGGGCTGACTTTCATTCTTTCATCGGGATCATGGCAACCTGCCTACCTTGGTCAAGCCCTATACCGGTTACCTCCATGGTACCACATTCATATGAAATTAGAGATAGATATCTATGGGATTACAGGTTCATTCTCATACCATGTACTCTTCACTTAGCTTCTCAAGATCCTATGAGACCTCTTTAGGTTACCCTAACTGACATGCACCCTACCAAAGGGGTCCGTCTCCCAGGATGGGAGGAAAACTGTCTCTCGACCACAAGGTCACAAAAGCTCTTAGGTCTAGGGTTTACATCCACACGAGCCTACTTAACCCTAGAAATCCATTAAAGCACACACATATCACTTACCGAACCATGCTAGGTCATGCTTGTCCTCTTTCCTTGACGTTGGATCAAGATCATACCTTTCTTTATCATCAACCTAGCTATGAGGGGTTCATTACACATACCTTAAACTTAAGGGACTTCCCTTTTCCTTTATTCATGAGGTGTACCATGCTCGAAACTATAGAAACTTAATTCTCATCATGAGCACTAGGTATACCACTTCCCCTCTTAGGCCTAGGAACCCTAGGTTCACTTTTAGGTGTCCAAAGGATCTTTTATGCTCAAATTGGCTTAGGATCATCACTTCTCTATCTTATTCGTGGATTATTTGAGTAATTAGGGTTTTTATGAGTGGAAAAGTTGTTTTAGGGTTTGTTGACCTAAAAAGGATAAAGTTTGAGAAATTGATCTAAGAAACCCTAATGCATCCTAACGAGACTTAGAAACCTTAGAAAAGTGTCCCAAGTCAATAAGGAGTTGTTTGGGATATGCTTGTGACAAATAGACATTATACATTTTTCAGGATCAATGTTTGCCTGATTGATTGATTGGATTGCTTGATTGGACATCTAGTTGGATTTGGATAAATTGTTGCTTGAGATCTCCAAGATAGGTATGTGGTTACTTATGAATAACCACTTAGTTTTCCGATGGTTTCTCGGACGTGTAATCGCATTGGATGCAACTAAACTGTTTGGATGTTCATATTGCAAACTATAATGTGGCTATGACTATCACAAAGGATATATGCCTACAAACTCAGATCCTGGTTCTCTCTGTGGCATAATAGCTAACCTAGTACATGGCTTCCTATGGGTAGGTCCATCAGGTTAGAGAAAGGCCTAGTACATGGCTACCTATTGGGTAGGTCCATCAGGTCTATGGATGACCTAGTACATGGCTACCTATTGGGTAGGTCCATCAGGTCTATGGATGACCTAGTACATGGCTACCTATTGGGTAGGACCATCATGTCTATGGTTGACTTAGTACATGGCTACCATGGAGGTAGGACCATCAAGTCATAATGAGTTAGATATTGGGCTATCTTCGGATAGTGCCATGCGACTCTATCACCTAAAAGAGAGGTGATATCCATGTCCACTGCAGGGACAACCCAGAGTTCGAGAATATGTATGGATTGAGTTGTATGGTTTAAAATGTAATCTTGATTGTTAAATGATTAATTGAATGATTATATTGTTAACATTGTTGAAAATTATCTGTTTCCTCCACATACCAGCTTCGACTGACTGACGTTTTGTTTGTCGGCATTTTAGGTACAATGAAAAGAACAAATAGTAAAGCGATACCTTGTGAATTCAAGAATTAAAGAACAAGGAGGAACTAGTTAGAATAGTTCAGCTGAGATTAGAGATTTAGTTTGTTCCAAACTTTTCAAAGGTATGCAAAGAAAATTTTTATTACCATTTTCAGTATAGCCTGTTAGAATTTAATAATTATTTATGGTTATATGTCGAACCTTTGATCCGAGATTAATGGGTGCGGCTTCAACCTCTTGGTCTCCCTTAATTGGGGGTTATCGAGAGGAGGGGTCGTAACACACCTTCTCTTTTCCTTTGTTGAAAGGTAATGGCACCTTTTAGGGGAAATATCATTGAACTCCCTTTGTTATGATGAGAAAAAATGTTGGGGTTGGAAATGAAATGGTAGTTCTGGGGATTGGATGGACCAATTCCTTTGGAAACCAAACTTTTTATACTTTCAACTTTTGATTGGCTGTCAACATGTTGATTGGTTGTGCCCTTTTCCTCTAGAGGGTCCTTGGTATGATGATTGGTTGTAGTTTGTACCCCTAGTGGGCACTTAGCATGCTACTCAGTCTTTTAGAATGTATCAGAATTATTGACTTGTGTTCTCGAATTGAGTTGATAATCTAAATACTCCAAGGAAGAATGAGTTTGCAAGGAAAGTTACTAGGTTCTATAGTCATGTCCACTGTATTGGAGGACAACGACACCTCCAATGATGTGACTGTGTGAACCTCACTAGCATCAATCAAATCTTCTAAGGAATGCTTGAGTACGCTGTAGGTATCTATCTTGTGTCCCTTTGTTGATGGAAGTCACAGAAGGCGTTATTATTGTAGCTCTTTGGCAAGGGATTCAGTGGATCCCTTATGACTAGAAACTTGAATAGATTCTAAATATTTGGCAAGATAGCACTAAGAGAAGATCCGAAGGGGGTGAATCTACTTTTTGGTTTAGATGGATCTTCTATAGATGGAGTGACAATTGTTGTATCAACATGAGGTGTTGAGTTACTCACTGTCAGAGGACTCATTGCGACTGTCTATTGTATTGATGACTAGAAAGGGTGCATACCCATAATAGTTGCTTGCTGACCATGCATACTACAGGGGCAGACATTAAGGATGATATCTGGGTGGCATCATGTGAGACTGTTGTTGTTGAGGTACCAAGACATGGATAGACTGTGTTGTTGACATCTATGTAGGTGAGGTCTACATGGTTGGTTGTTGTCACTTACCCATCCTGACGGGGGTGAATATTTCCCCTACCATGGCATCTAGTGTTTTTCTTTCATCCACTTGAGCTTCCAACTAGGTGTTGTAGAGGTGGACGTTGGATAGGCAGTGAGGCCTATGTTTTATGAAACACTCTCTTGATGGGAATTTTGATCCATACACCCTCTTGCATAGCTGTAGGAAGTTGTTGTACCTTTTCAAAGATAAGTGGGAAGTGAGAGATGGTGTGGTGGCTCTGATCACCATGTCCAAGGTCTCCTTACCTGTAGGCTTCAATTCCAACTGAACAAATATCTCCCTACATCATCTAAAAAACTCACAAGAAGATTTCATCCGTATTTTACTATAGTTCTTCCAAGTCTTCTTTGGTTGAGATCTACTAGATTCTAGACATACTGATTGATAAACTTCTTGGACATCTTGGCCCAAGTGCTAATGGCGGTCATGTCCTGCTTATAGTACTAGGCCAGCATGGGACCAATAAAGGTTCATGCAAAACACCGTATCAGTACCTTGTCATCATTCTGTACTTCAACCATATCGAGAAATATGCCTTGACATGGACCATGGGTCCCCCTTTCTAGATTACTCATGGAACTTTGGAATGTTGAAGTTGTTAGAAAGCTTTACATGGCAAAGTGGTAGAAATCTATGACATATTCTGGTTGTCCTTCTTCCCTCCTAGTTGTTGGATCTTTTGCATGATCTTGAGCATTAGAGGTTCGACGATGGTAGGTTCCTATGCAATAACTTCTTGGCTAGCATCTACTACATGTATTGCATGATTTTTGATTTTCATTGGCGGTGCAATGTATATAGGTGGTGGGAATCCATACCCTTCCCATGTACTGATTGGACTAGGAGTCGGTTTGTGGATACATAGAGTGTAGGATGGGGAGTGATCCTCAAAAATTTAGATATTGCATCTGAACCATTGTGATGGTGTCGACTACCTCAACCCCTTTGGAGTCTCCCTCTGTGGATATAGTTGCTTCTTTTTTCCTCTAGGTTCTCCTTCAGGATGCAAGAAGAGTGTTGCTTCCATGTGACATATTGGGAAATCTCCAATTCTTGCAAATGGTAGACTCTAGTAGATCCCTGGTGGAATGTTTCTAGCTACGACAGATGGGAACCCCACACATTGTATGGGAAGAATGATGTGGACAAATTGGAATGTGTATCTCCTTGCCTAGTAAATCCTAGATGGTACCACCCTCCTACATATGTTGATCTTGGTGGAGGTGGTAAGGGTATATTGGAAAGATACTCTTGTGAATGTCCTTCGTGAGCAATTATTGCCTTAGGAATGGCAATGACTTCTTTGCATTATAAACCTCTTCTACTTTGTATTTGTTGTTGTGGATGTCATCCCCCTTGGAGTTACCTTCAGAGTAACGATCTGTACTATTATTCCTGACCATATAGGCTGATCGTTGGTGAGACTGGATGAAGTACGTGCTTCTTAGTTTTTTTGTGATGTCTCCCCCTCATATTGGGAAGTGTATACAATGAAATACTCCTAAAGTTCTTTGCAAATTTTTCATGTTTGAATATACTTGTGGTGTTTTTCATTATTACAATTTTTGTGGCTGTTCTTGACCCTATCTTGGGCTATATGAGAGGCTTATCAAATTTTGTATGAAATGAGTTTGCCAATGCCATGGCATAAAGGAAAAAGATGGAGGGTGTGATGTTCCTTTGGGTCATGCTTCTAAGAGGACCATTCAAATAGGGTGGAAGTCAAGATTTTAAGTAGTTAATCAAGATTCAGATTTCCCTCATTGGGATAGTGATTGTTCATAATCAATCAATTTTATTCCCCATGTCTTCCTCTTATGGAGGAGTTACCAAAATGAAACCCTGGGTAGCATCCATGAAACCCTAGTTGCCTTATAGTTTGAGGGGTTTCTTCAGGGAGTTCATGCCCTTCAGATCTAAGGAAGGGTTTGCAAAGGGGAAGACTCGACTTGGCTTCTCCTACTTTATGTAGCTCAATGAGAGGTTAGGGTCCAGTATTAGGTCATAGTCCAGAACCCTATTTATGAAGTGTGATTGGGACAATACTACGTCATGGTCTAGGACCCAAAAAGGAATAAAATGGGTATTATGTTAATGTCATAATCTAAGACCATCATGGGGTTGGACCCGACATTGGCACAACGTTGTCTTACACGACGTGGAGGAACTCCCCATTTTTTCCCAAGTTTAGAGGACAAGCCCCTCTTTAGGGAAGGGTTTGTTTTCCTTTTGAGTAAGTTTTGGCATGAGAAGCCCGACTTTGTAGGATGCTCACTCTTTGAGAAAATTTATTGAAGGTGATCCTCTAGGAAAGATTGGTTTATTTAAGATTGTTAATCTTTGAGATAGATTATTTAAATTTGATAATGTTAATCTTTGTAACTTTGTTTGAATTGTTAATATTTGAAAATGATTGTATACATTTGAGATTGTTAATCTTTGAAAAAGATTGTTTGAGTATGAGATTGTTAATGTTTAAAAAGATTGTTTTGAATTGTTAATATTAAAAAAATATTGTCTTTGTTTGATATTGTTAATCTTTGAAAAAGATTGTCTTGAATCTGCACATACAAAGGGTTAGCGACAACCTCGCTAATGTTCACCAGTAAAGGAAAGACATAAGAACAAGAAGAAAACAACCCTCCCCTTTTAGAACACGAGTTTAGATCCATGTTACATCCTAACTCAAGCATGACCTACATAGGAGGGGTTGGTACTTATATTCTATAAGGGTAGATGGCACTCGTTGAGGGGTATCCCAGGTTCAATAGATAAAGGTACGACTCCTAATACATCTTGTGACTATGGAGGCTATCATCAATTATTAGTTCTAGGAGAGTGGGATGTTTTCAAGTCCTTTGGACTTTAATCTTAATGCTAACTAGTACCTTTATTGGAGTCCAGTATGACTTATAGGGATCTAATGTGAGGTTGCACCCGTTCCATGATACATGGGTTTATAGGCGTGCAAAGTGCATGTGATGGATTTTTTTAATCTTTAGGAGAAAACCCATAATTGATAGTCAGATACACGTAAATTAAGAAATAACAATAGTATTTTCCCATAAAGATTAGATCTTGTTTCCAACCCACATTTGTGGTTCATCCTTTATTTTTTGTGTCTTGTTGTTTATTTTATAAAAAAAGGAAAAATGTAGGGAAGTTAAAACCAAACCCTGGACAGGAAGCAAAACAAAACTTTAAATCATTAAGAGTTGAGATACCCTAAAAAGGAAAACAAAATAGGATTAGGATCAAGAATAAAAGCAACAGAGGGGGAACATGGACTACAGACCGCCTCGATCAGCGCACACATAGCTGGCGGATCAGGTGATGTGCCACTCTGCTACCAAATCAAAAATTGCAGATAAGTAAATAAGGAAAAAAAAGAAACTAAAAACTAATGATCCGAAAGATGCTCAATCTTTAGAAGATGATGATGGGAGTTTTATTTAGATCATCTTGGAATTACTTCCAAAGAGAGTTGCTAATCTATCACACCCTACCCAAAAAGTGGGGACAATAAGGATATTCAATGAAAAAATCTTCACCCTTTTTGGTAGTTAGACATCACACAAAAAGGTGTTCATAGTTTCCACCATGCTTTTTGTAAATAATGGGGAAAATGCTGAGTTATTGAAGCTAAGGTGAAAATTTGAGTGATTATTAATGTTGTATAGAAATAGGAAATTCAAAAAAGAAGACAAACCAAAGCTCTGATGTGATGATCTAGTTATGAGTGGGGAATGATTAGCTCCCCCATTCACCCGATAAACCAGTATCAAAAACACTATCTTGTTGTGGAAATTGAGCAATTTAGGATGGTTAAATTTAAGAAAAGATCATAAAAATGATTTTATTGATGGACGTGCTTTTGGGGCTGAATATGACTATCACCTTCCTATCATTGCCCCGAAAGTCCAAATTTTTAGGCTTGTAGTGGTCATGACCACCTCAGGGCCTACCATGAGAAAGATCCTTCATTAGCGATTAGGATTGATGTGTAAGATTTTAGAGGAGGACTAGCGAGTGTATGGTTAGAGAAATTGGATTTGAGTTTTCTGATATGAATAAAAGTGATAGTTTAGTAAAAACATGGCATGTCATAGTTAACAGTTTAGATGAAACTATAAATTAGGCGAGGTGGAGTAGTTAGAATAGTTAATTAGATAGATGCAATACTATTTTATTTTTATGACTTATAGTTGATTTATAATGAATTTTAGAAACTCTGACCAATCATTAAAAGCTATAAATCTAGGTATGAACATTATCTGTTTATATATAAAACAAGCTGACTTGGCCTAGTAGGATATGGCAACCTAGCATGAGGTGTACAACCAACCAAGCGCACACTACCACATGATCAAATGAAAACAAAGAGGGCAAAAAGATGAGAAAGCCCATTGAAGATTGACCAAAACAAAACCAATCCAAGGACAAATTAGTAAAAGGGATATATATCATATTCTACTTCTCAAACAAATTGTGAAGAAGCAAATACCATCATTGAAGACTATGAAGTGGGGGAATCAAACTGGGACTCTAATGGCTAGAAAGACTAGTAGGCATTTTTATTGAATTCAGTTGACCCTTGCGATCTCAATGGAAAAAACAACATACCTATGAGGTGACTTCGCTTCCACCTAGACCACCACCATGAGAGGAGAAGGTGAGGAGCAACACATAACCCATAGCAACAAAATCGTGATGGAAGTGACCAACGTTCTAATTTCCAGAACAACATAGAAAATCCCAATAAGGAGAAAGGTAGCGAAAAGCACCCATTGAGTCCCTAATGTCCATGGATATGGTCAACTGAACAAGAAGGAAACTAAAGAAGGAGGAAACTTGGGATTACCATGTTATTGATGAATCAAGGATGAAATATCCTCTCAGTGGGCCTCCCTAACAGACTTTTATTGCCTCCTAGTGTCCTCAACATCATCCCTAGTGGTGGTGAGGTCAAAGAGGTTGTGGCAAGCAACTGGAGTTAGGGGAGGTAGTAACAGAGCGATCAGTGACCAAACAATACCCAGAACGGGACCAAACAGGTCTTACAGAGGTCCAGGGATGTTTTGGCAAAGGTCCAATGGTTTTGGATTTCATGAAGAGGAAGAAGTAGCGAGATGCAAGGGAGGACAAAGTTGCACAGAGATGAGAGACAACCAGGGGTTTTTGGATCATTGTAATTATACATTTGTGGAGTTACATAACTAATTTAGTTATTATGTAAATATAAGTGTATTATGATGCATATTTCTGGTTAATATGTTATGTGCATTTAACATTATCCATTTAGGTATAACTTCATCCTTTTTTGCTGAAACCTTGGGAACCAACCATTATGATATTTAAATCATGTGAATAGGATAATATTCTAGATTTTGGTTTGTTACACCACTCCACCCCTTGAAAGGATTTCCTCCTAAAAATATATTCATCCATATATTATCATCCAACTAATCTCCACTCCTTAAAAGGTTTAACCTAATAAGATAAACTAAACAACATCAAAGTACTAGGGTTTGCTTATGCATCTTTTTGTTGTGTCTATTTTAGGTTTTTATGTTGTTCATCGATCATGGATCCAAGTAATGAGTCAAAACCACCTCTGGTTCAATTTTAGGTCCTTGTGTTACAAACATATCATCCCTAAGATTCACATGAGCATACAAAGGTCAGAGGGTGCTAAAGGATAGGACAAATAAACCTTTATCACACAACACATCCTCCTCGTCATCACTCCAAACACCAAGACTAGAGTTTAGGATATCTATTTTAACTAATTCTAGGGTTTCTCCACTAAAACTTCACATTTCTCTTCATTGTGACTTAGTTCAGAAAAAATGTTGATAAAATCTAGAATATTTCTTTTGTACATATAAGACTATAATGAAAATATTTTTTTTGACGGTAAGAAACTATGCAATGTTAAGCAAATATGTTGGCCAAAACCAATACGAGAACGAAGTCACAATTTTTTCATGTTAGAAACTCCTTATCCTATTACTTCTTCATCCTCATAACATGACTCCATCTTAAAGTCAAACCTCATAATATCCAAAAATACATGCCATAACTAAACCATCTTGTAGGGTTGATCATATAAAGTCTCATTACACTAGGGTTAACAACTTATATTCTCATATGCTCTTCATCACTACCAATATCCTCCATCCCAAGGTCATATTCCATAATATCCACAGAGATATGTCACCACTAACCTATATGAGCTTATGGATCACCACCATTAGGGTTTACTAATCATGATTCTTATGCGTACTTCATATATTTCTAAGTGGACCTTTCATCATCTCTTTAATAACATAGGTTGAATCTAGGGTAAACATCTCACCCACAGGGTGAGTATTCAAGATAAGGGTTCTAATTTGGGAGATAAAATTGAAATAGTCAGATTTTAACTATCATGGGCTCTGATACCATCTCGTAAGGAGTGGGAACTGGGAGGGAACTACTCCCTATTTAATTTGAGGAAAAAATTCATCCATTGCAAACACACTAGAAAATGTATGTTGGAATAGGTGTAAATTTATAAATTCCTAAATGATGATATACAAAATACAAAAGTGTAGCATCATAATTTTTTATGAATATATTCAATTCTACAAAAGTACATTATCATTTCCCATATGGGGCTTATAAGAAAATTACAACATCAGAAGGATCTAAGTAGAGGGAAATCTAAAATATGTCAATTCTATTTGTTGAGCATCAACTCCTTAAGATAACAAGGCCATGTTACCATGTCGAGTCTTTGAAATCATACACCTGGGGTTGGAAGAGTGCCCGAAAAGAGAAGGAAAAAGTGGAAATTATCAGTATACAAGTCAATATGAGCATATTAATCAAGGATTGATCAATATAAGTAATAAAGGATGTCAAGTAAACAAGGCTTCCCATAGAAAAGGAAAGTACCACCCAAGCAGGTATCAAAAGAATAAGAATTACAATCAAATGATAAATGAGAAGAACACTTCCTATTAATAAAATATAAAAGTTGTGCTACAAAAGCATATACAAAGAAATTAGGGCACAAAACCCATCACAATAATAATATCAACATGCATGCATGTGAGATAAGATAGCACTAGTGAAATATAAATAACATTGGCAGCTAAGGATCACAACCATAAAACCTAATAGAGTGTGGCACACAACCATCTCCCCAATACATATAGGTGGGCACACAATCTCAGCATGGGGCACACAATCACCATCCTAAAATATAGCATGGGCAGCCCACCCAAAAACCCAAACTATGCAAAATGTAGAGGCAAGTGTTAAGTTTAGTCATATAAAGTAGGGTAAATAAGATTGCCATCACATAAATGGACAATAAAAAACATCCACTAAAAAGTGGGCAAAATAGTACATATCCACAATTAGGGTTTCATCAAGAAGAGAATGCTACAGTCCAAAAAGAGAATCCAATAAAGTAAGTCGATTAAAATATCAAAATCAAATAGAATATTTCATATGAACTAAGTTATAAGAAGAGAGAGATTGTGTAGGCTAATATGTTTGTAGGACCAAGAGAGAGAGGAAAAAATAGGTTTATTACTCAACAAGAATAATAGGGAATGAAATCCTACCTCACACGAAGTCTCAATATGTCCAAGGTCAAATCCCTAAGTCCAATCCAAGGTCTTCAAGAAATCTATTAAACATATTATTTAGAATTAGGGTTAGTTTCACATTAATTATATAAATGCTAAAGTTTGCCTTTTCATTTATAGTAAATAGGTTATGATGTCCATGTCATCATATAGATTACATTTCTGAGTTCATATAATATTTTACTTTATTTGTATGACTTGCACATTATTAGTTATAATTTTAGAAAATCTAACTAATTAGATAAATCCATAGCGATCATATATTTATTGTATTGGAATTAGACGATGAAATTATATCATTCGATAGATTACAATTTTTTTATCTCAAAACATTTTTTATTATATTTTTGTGACATATGGTTGATTTGTGATGAATTTTAGAAACTCTGGCAATAAGAAAATCCTATAAATTCATGTATGCACCGTATCTTCTTATATATAAAACAAGATGACTTTGCCTAGTAGAATACGACCACCTAGCATTGGTCTTATATCTATCCAAGCACACACTACCGCATGATCAAATGAAAATAGAGAGGATGTGATCAAACAAAAATAGAGAGGGTGAAAAGATGAGAAATCCCATTGAAGTGTGACCAAATCAAAATCAAGACAAGGCCAAATTATTAATAGGAAGAGATCATCTTCTTCTTTTCAAACATACCATGAAGAAGCCTATATCGTCAATGACATCTATGAAGTGGGGGAATCAAACTTGGACTCAAGTGGCTAGAAAGACCAGTAAGTACTACCACTAAATTCGGTAGATTCTTGCGCTCTCAACAGACCAAAGAACATAGATATGAGGAGACTTGTCTCCCACCCAGAACCTAGAAATAAAACCATAATGGAAGAGACCAATACTGGAAGTTCCTGAAAAATGCAAAGAAGACCAAGAAAGAGAAAGATAGAGAAAGGAAACCCTCGAGTCCCTAATTGTCATGGAGATGGTAACTCAAACAAGAAGGAAATAGAAGAAGGGGGGAAACTTGGGACTACCATGAGATTGATAAATCAAGGATGAAATATTCACAAGTTGGGCCTCTCTAACAGACTATGATCACCTCCTAGTATCCTCGATGTCATCCTAAGAGGCGGTGAGGTCTACAAGGTTGTAGCAGATGACTAAAGTTAGGGGAGGTATTTGTAGAGCAATCAGTGACCGACGATTCCCAGAATGGTACCAAACAGGTTGCATATAGGTCAAGGGATGTTTTATCTAAGATATGATGGTCCTAGAGGTTATAGAGAGGAAGAAGTAGCAAGATGTAGGGATGAAATAGAGGATCATGGAGACGAGACACACTCAGGGGGCACCATCACAAAACCCTAGTATATATAGGGTCTTCTAAGACAGGTATAAGAGAGGATGATTCTAGAGAAGAGATCAAAGCATGAGGATGTGAGGAAAGAAGGATGGGAGGACCTAGGGTAACAAAAAAACTTGTGACAATTGTGTTGTTTGTGATTTAGTTTGCCTTCCTACTTGAGGTAGGAGAAAAGATCAAAGTTTTATGATGCAAATCTAACGGCATAGATGGAGCCTAAGAAAATTTCAAGGGAGTAAATCAGCATGATGTAGAAACATTAGGAAAGATGAGAAATAAATTGCCTGATAGGGAAATCTAAGAACTATAAGAAATCAAATTTACTTATTCAAATATAACTCATATTTATGGATTTTAAAGCATTTTCCTTTCCTAATTCATTTAAGAGATCAGATGATGTTTAATTGATTCCAAGTTTGGTACCTAGACTAATTAGGACATGAAGAATCCATTTTTGGTATCAATTTGAATTTTCATGGTTGTTTACTATTTTATTTAACATTTGTTACTTTAAGTTATATTCACTCTCCTTAACTACACTAGGATAAATAACTTTGTCCAATTAATGTGAAAATTGACACATAGACTAATTTTGGTATGTGAAATTCAAATTTGGAGTTTATTTCCACTTTTGAAGACAATTAATAATTTATTAACATTTGGCCTTTTCTCCTATTATTTTATTTAAACAAAATTAGGATAGTTATTGTTGTTTAAATAAGTTGAAACTCTACATTAAATTTTCACATTATACTTAGAATTTCAGATTTCTTTTTATGACTTATAGCACCATTAGGGTTTGTGGCTCTTTGCCATTATATTTGTCAAAATATTCTATCATTGTTATCAACATCCACTGAGTTGGGTCTTATTATCTTTACTTTATTACGTAAAGATTTAAATTATAAATCGTGCAAGAAATTCCATATTTTACTAATTTAATCTAATAATTCCATTAAATATTTATTCAAATAATGGAATATGATCCATGGAAATTTACATTGTATTCCAAAGAACGTTATACCTCCTTTTAAACATATTTTATCCATCATTTGCATTTTGGTTAATAAAATAAACATATGTGGATTTACTTACATAGTTAAGTTATTTTTTAAATATGAGTGTATTATGATACATATTGCCACTTAATATGTTATAAGCATATAACATTATTGATTTAGATATAACATCATCCTTGTTTGCTCAAATCTAGGGAACCAAACATTATAATATCCTAATCATGGGAATAGGATAAGATTCTAGATTTTGGTTCATTACAACCACCCGACCCAAGTCCAGGGTCTCTGACTCTGTTGGACTAATTAGTATGTGATGGAAATACAGAGTCACATATTTCTTCATTGAATGGACTTCCATTTGGTATCCAGATTAGAAGTTGTTATTCTTCATCGTGTGAGAAAAATATATGAAGAAGATGATCTGTCATAATTTTATCCACTTTGCCCTTATCATAAGTTATTCATGTCATACTTAACAGGGTAATATGTAACATTTTTCCATCTTATTTCGATGTGCATCATGTATTATTTAGGTTAATGATTTTAAAGGTCACCCCTGTCACACATCAATGTTCTCATGCATGATACGAGGGATTTGGTCTTCTTACTTTTATTTATTTCTCAAATATTTCAGTAAATGGTTTCAATTTAGAAATTTCATAACTAATTATATAGTTGTCCTAAAATATGCAAAAATATGTTCTGAAATTAGAAAAATAAGCCCTATCTGATGATATATGTTTTCTAATCTAAATCTGATGCAATAAGAACTCAATATTTCTAAGATTTGTAATACAACATTAATTAATTATTTACATCTAATATGTTAGTAGGTGAAGAAATACCCTGATTAGGTCTAGGGTTGGACCCTAACTTACTGATATACATCTTTGAGGCATGTTGCATCCCCTCCATTCTATATTGAATAATGAATGTTTATATTTTCTCTCTTGGTTTTATGTTGCATTCTCTTTATGAGTCATATTGGATAATTATTTATTTTCTCTCTGTTTGACTTGATGGTGGCATATTTCTCTATATGACACATGATTATACATGTTTGAACCAATTGGGTCCAATGCCTTGAAATTGGTTTTATGGATTTTGACAATTGCAAATTGAATCCTATTCTTGTATTTTTTTATTTCATTCAATTTGCATTTTGATGAGATTGTTGAACTATGTACAATGGAAACCCTATTTTGTTATTTTTTGGCCATGATAGTATATTTGATCATGTTTATACATATCTATGACGTCTTTTAAATTTGGACACTATATTGTGATCTAGGTAAACTTATGCTTGCCTCTTTTTTTCGATAATTCTTTCTTGATATTGATGTTTGACTCATGCGAACCACATTGAGCCATGATGACAAACCTTATAGTTGGTACAAATAAAATGAAGATGATAGTAAAAAGTACTAATGTACTAAAGGGATATGATCACTAGGGGTGTATCCCTAGTGTGATTATAGTAGAGTTATAATATTACCATCCTTCCAAAATGTGTTGGGATCGCATATCAAAAGATATATCTGCCCATGTCTGGAAGGTAAAGATAGTAGTGTGGAGGATCTTTAGTTTTCACCACTTCCTTCAATAAAACGTTCATTCTAAGCTCTCATAGTGCTAGGTTCAATGACCTGGCTATATTGATCCTAGAGAGTTCTTTCTCCTAAGTAACCTACCATGTAGGAGATAACTTGTATATGTACATAATAGGTGGTGTATTCCTATTGTGTGTATTACCAACAATGGTGAAAATGGTGATTCATGTCTCTAGGTAATTGTGATGTGATGCCATTACTTCATTAAATATTATGGTTGTGATGTCAATGGTTATGATGGTGATGCCATACACCTAAAATGTTATTATACTATTTATTGTTATGATAATTTTCATGCATAATTCTTGTTGTGAATTTGTTCTCTATTTGAGATGTAAAGGCAAGAATTTTTAGTTGTGAACTTTATTGTTTCTTCACATAATTTTTTGTCTTACTATATGAAGATTCCTTTTGATGTCCAATTGGATGCTTTTTTTGGGAATCCTTGTTACATTATTTTTTGTCCTTTTTCCTAATGTTGTCTAATCACTATTCTATGCACACACTGGCATTTATGCCGAAAACTTCCATTATGTCTTGTCCTGTGGGGTATGCTTCAAAACCCTAGGGGGAGAGAAAGGAAGTGTGCACCAGAGGTAACTAGAACATATCCAAGAGTTAGTTGATCTTTCTTCGGAGACAAATTAAAGTAGTTGATTTACCCTTTGTGGCTTATTTCTTGTAGTTTTCTTCTATATACACCATGTGTGGTGAAGAACAATGGTAGAAATGAATTTTGTAATAGTTAAATTTTATTCTTCCACTGCTAAACTTCTGGTGATTGATACATTCATTAAATACTTGAATTATAGTAAATCGACCTCTGTGAATTTGTTTTTCTCAAATTTGGTATTGGATGGTTTTATATTATTCCCTTTGAGTAAGCTGTGACTCCCCACTTGGGTCCTGTTGTGTCTCTGCAAATGGTGTTTCATGCTATTCAATTGGAGTTTGAATAGATGCAACTCCGCAAATAGACACACATAAGGGGATCACTTTCAAAATTTATAATGACCTAAACCTACACACCTACTTATACTAGAAACACTACACCCGCAACCGCACGGGGTCATGTAGTAGTATAGGAGGGTGGCAAGTATAGGGTCGATCCATTGGGAGAAAAGGTGGCACTAGAGCTAGGTCAGTTTTTGGGATAGGTTCCTACTACAGAGTCTAGGGTTGAATGGTTTAAAGGTTGATTTCTTGATTACACTAGAGATGAACAAGAAAGCAAATGAAGGAAAGAAAACAAGAATATAACCTAAATTAACCGTAGACAGTTAATTCTAATGAGCAAGAAAAGACAAGGCAAGCAAGGAAAGAGAACAAGTTATGGTAAGGCAAGCAAGAGGATACCTACACTACATTAAGCTATAAAATAGTGAAAAAGATCAATTAAATACCTAATCTAGAAAGAATAAAGAAAGAATAGGGCAAGAATCAAACTAAGAAAGTAAAGAGCTAACTAAGCTAACACTAGCTAAGCAAGATGGGAATTAGGGTTTTAAAGCAATAAAGGGATGTGTGGGCTGTTTGGGGGATGCACTAATCAATTAGGTTGGGTGTGACATGTGAACATTATTCTTTCATTTTGATTATTAAACCAAACAACAATCTAGAGTCTAATGAATTATCCTAAACTACTAAATGTCCATAGATATGCTAGGTTGTGTATAGGGGAACTAGTCCCTAACACCCCCACTGCCCTTGCGAGGCCCAATCTGGTTAGGGTTTAGGTTCAATTGAATTAGAGTCTAAACAATCCTAAGTTTCTAGGTTAGATGATCTGAGGATTATCAGGGGCTGAGGTTAGTAATGGGAGTGGAAGTGAGGTTTTAGGCCTCCCATAACCCACATTCTAGCCTTGAGAAAGCTCCATGCTAAGTATACTAAATTCATCTAAGCTAGCTACTTAGATCTCTCAACTAGGGTTAGGAGAATTTATTAGCATGTAGGAGGATGGGTATCTATCTAGGGATCCATGAATTGGACCTAGGAGAAAATCCCAAAATTCACACATATAAGCAATTTCCCTAAATTACTATGTGATTTCAAGAAACAACCAACAAGAAATCCATGGAGAATGGGATAGAAATAGAACATAATCATTAGCAAATGAAATTACAATGCTTAGATATCATTTTTTCCAACATGGTATCAAAGTAACATTTTGAACCCCAAATAGCCCACCCAAGGGGCCTAGCTACTCATTGAAATGGAAAATACAAAAAGGAAGGATAAAGAGGTAGAATTAGCCATGGAGCTCAGTGTAGATGGAAGACTCCTCTCTAGTAGATGCAAGGTTGTCCTCCCTCCTCCAAGGTGCAAGAGAATGGGATGAAGGTAGAAAGTGGCTAAAACACCAAGAAACTAGGGTTTTGGTGGTGGAATGGAGTGGAATGAAGGTGGAAATGAAGTGGAATGACTAATGGGAGAAATGGGGGAGCTAAGAGGGGATAGGAGGTAGCTAACCTCGTGCTCTAGATGCCACCTAGGTATATATAGGTGTGGGGTAAAAATAGATCAAGTAGAGGTAAAGTGGGACATGCAGTGTAAAAGTAGCTTGGTTATTGTGAGTAGCACGACTGTGGTGGGAAGGGGTGAGATCAGACATGGTGGAGTGGAATGACCATGGTGAGAAATTGGGAAAAATCATAGTAACTTGGTAAAATTTGTACATGAAGTAGCACGACTTTGGTGCATGGTGGGGCTAGGGTAGCACGACCATGGTGTCTTGGAAATCTCTTCCCATTCTTGGCTCCACAACCATTTTTCTTTAGCTATCACACGGCCGTGCAAGGTGGCATGGCCGCTCTGGGTCAGACCACCACAGCCATTCTGAGTGGCACAGCTGTAGCGATTCCTGCTTTGCTTCAATGTGACTCTATTGTCTTTAGATGAACCAACACGACCGTTCTGAGGTACCACTGCTGTGGTGGTCTCTGTTGTAGCACTTTGACTTGATTCCTTGTTCATTCTTGGACATCTTTGCTTTAGTGGAGATTTGGACACTAAGGGTAGGTTGAGGGATCCTATAACTTCACTTTAGGCCTCTCAAAGGGTAGAGAAACCCTAGGATCACTCATTCTCTCTCTCTTCTATCCAGGCATGGTCCAAATGCCTGATAAAACATGCAAATAATGTCTATAAGTGTATTTTACACAAATATGCATATTAGGGGATATAACATGTAATCTAATAGGTATAGATGTGATTGAAATGAAATATGACACAAGATGAAGCCCTAAAATAGGGTTGAATCAGGTCCCTCCTTACACATATTCTACCAGAGCCAGAGCAGTTAGTTGATTTGACTATTTCAATCTTTGTCTCCATTAGGTTTTTACATGTCCCATAAGTTCCTTATAGGAGTCTAACTTATGTGAAAAGTTTCTAGATGAGACACCTACATTAGTATCTACCTTCATTAGGATAATAGAATGATATAAAAAATGAGGAAGTTTTATGAACTTAAGTGACTTAACCCTTTGTATTTAGGTTGAACACCTTATTCTTTTTCCCCAAGGTATTAAGTTTGATACCCACATTCATGTTTTGGATCTATGAGATATAACTTAAGGTTAGAATTATGTGATAATGATGATTGAGTAGGTGGTAAGTTGAGATACCAAAGTAGAACCATGTGTGTGGTTAGAAAATTTTGGAACCTAGATTTTGGTGTATGTTGATATTAAAGAGTAAGTGCAAAAGTGATAGATTCTATACATGGTCCAGTAAGATTCACTCTTTTTCCTCTAGTTTTGTTGGACTAATTAGGTCAAATGTTTAATGGGTGGAGGAGTAATACCTTGATAAATCATGAATATGTTGATTTCTGGACGAAATCTTGGGTGGAGTCTTCTAACATAATGAGATTTGGCTCTCCTCACTTTTGAAACCCCGATTATATGTATAGGAGGTTAATATGCTCAACTCACTAGAACTGACCCAAATAAGGTTAGAGTTATTGTAATATCCCTGACCTGGGTTTAGGGCTAACCTTGTTTGTTTAGCCTAAATAAGTTTCTTAGAACTTTAATATAATCCTCTAAAGTGTTTTGTTATCAGGTAACAAACTTATGTTTCAAATTTGATCCTGTTTGAATAATGTTTGAGCAATGTTCTCATGTTTTGGACCAAAATGCAATTTACTCAAGATGAGAGGGCATATTGCAATATGTCACATGTTAAACATACCTCATGTGTTTTATTATCATAAGATAGAGAATTATGTAAGGTGGTGGCTTGTAGAAAGCCTAAATTCCAAGTTTGAACTTGTTTGAATAATGCTAGTGCCTTGTTTACCATTTTTGGCACAAGTTATAATTTACCAAAAATGTAGGGTTGATATGCAATTTACCACCTCTTGAATGTTCCTCATCCCTCCTAGTATCATATAGAGGTGATATAAAGAATGAGACACCATGATTGAATCATATTTGAATGACAGTATTCTTGGTGATGAAAAGACCAAGAAATGGTTGAATGTGAAACCCAAATTTGAGCTTGTATCAGGTTGTAGAGTTCATATGGGAGTGCCTATCAGACAAGGAGCCATAGGGGGAGTCTCATATCATTTTGTGAAATCTTTTCCATGTCCATGATGGGAAAAGCACCTCAAGGAGGTGATCCATGATGAGTTAGATGCTCCTTGCAAAAGTTGTATCAGTTTGCATATTTGTGAGATAAAGATGAGATATCTTATCAAACAAGATAACTAATGGCCGAAATATCATCTATAGATTATCCTCAAGTGTTTTTCATGTCAATATAAATGTGAGTGCATGCATGTACACGTGTAAACCATGTATCGATACATGGCACCTAGTAGCTTAAAATGATGACACCTCATATACACACTTTTTCATGAACATCAAGTATATATACCCTTCCTTTCACCTCTTAGTGAAATGTTTCGAATCCTACCACATCCTTGCTCTTGGATATCGTGCATAGAGTCTTGGTATCATGCATAGGTGAAGTGGTATCATGCATAGGGCCTTGGTATTGGCCATAGCAAGTGATATTGGCCATAACAAGTGATATCAACCATATCAAGTTGATATCGGCCATAGTGGAGTGAAATTGACCACAAGTAAAAGGGATACTGGCCACAAGTGATGGCATATCATGCATGAGTAGTGAGGTGTCATGCAAGATGCTAAGTAGAAATAAGAATCTCAAATCGTAACCCTAAGGTAAGGCCATGTTCATCTTCAACCTTGGATTGAAGCATGGATCTAGGGTTATGATCTTCCATTCTTTTCTTCAACACCAAGTTTTTAACTATGTTGATTCCTTGTATATGAAGGAGTTGTGAAAAAGCCTTGGACTTTTTATAAGTCATCTTTAACCTTAGGAACGTTAAGCTTTGTAGCTTGGAGAATTGAAGTTGTTCTTTAGGCGGGTTATATAACTTGAACCCAAACATGTTATTATTCACCATCTTTCTTGCTATATTTGATGATCTACTTTCAATTCCGAGATTTTCTTGAATAATTGATATATCTATGAGTTCTAGTAGTTTCTTAGACCTGATATCCTTGTACTAGAACAAGTAGAACGAATATCTAGAGCTTGAAGATGATGGTATCACCTTACAAAGTGATATCGGGTTCAAGCACACAAGCAAGCACCTCTAACCCGATATGTTGAGGTACATACACCACTAAAATGACATGGATATGAGTTTATACTTTCTTGCACAATATGGTAATGTAGTATATACCTCTTGCACGATATGAGGTCAAGCATACACCTCTTACCTGATATGGTAAGAAAACATTCATCTCTAAGGTGATATGGTAAGCAAGCATACACCTCTAAACTGATATTGGGTTAAACATACACCTCTTGGACGATATGGTGTTGAACACACATCTCTAAAATGATATGGTGGGTAACTCGGCACACTAGATGATAAAAGTGGTAAGGTGGTTAATACCCTAGACCATGTGATGGCCAATACATTAAAGTAGGATGTGGCAAATATCTTCAAGTGAGGTGAGGATGTTACACCAATGTATGGTGAAGGTGATACACTAAATAATTGGTATGGTTGATACCTTTATAAGTAAGGGTATGAGGGATATGATGATGCCTAGCTCGATATACACCTAACCCAATACATGTGTTCAACTTGACATACATGATTCAACCCGATACACCTTGTAAAGTTGAGGGAAAAACACTCTTAAGAGGGATGAGTATAAAACCAAGTAATGGTGTAGCTAATACCTTGATAGGTGAAACACCTAAAGTGGTTGATAACAGTCAACCCTATATCAAAAATGTCTTAAATCTTGATGAGTCCATATCACTTGATGATAGTTGGGTAATTCAAGTATGTGACTTATGGCCAATACACCACATGATAAATGTGATAAGTTAGAGCATGAAGTATTGGGATGGGAAATGCCCTAATACAAGATAAGTTGATGAACTTAAGTAAGATAAATGTGATGTGGGAAGTTATACATGAAGGCATGATAAATATTATATCCAACACCTCAAGGATGATACACCTTAATGCACCTCAAATCTAACATACTTGGATGAGTAACACTTGAAGTGTGTCATGTCAATTGTTACATTAAGATGTAATGAGTTTAATGCACTTTGATAAGTGTAGGCTAACATACCTTGAGAGAGGGTTAAACTAAGATAATAATGTATGATGTAATCAATATCCTAGTAAGGATAAGAGAGAAACTCATACTTTGTGTTGATAATCATTTAATGATAAATGATGAGAATAAATAAGCATGATTGAATACTTATGATATCAATGTATGATCCTATATGTGTGGAGCAATGAATTAGGGTTTGGATTGGTGATATGAATTTGAATCCCTATTCTACTATAAAGGAAACCCTAACCCTAATAATGGGCCTTGTAAGTCATGTGAATAATTGTTGCCTAGTGAGATGTGACAAGATATTTAATGGCCTTGTGAGCCATGTGAATAGTTGTTTCCTAGTGAGAGGTGACAAGATGTTTAATGGCCATGAGAGCCATGTGAATAGTTGTTGCCTAGTGAGAGGTGACAAGATGTTTAATGGCCTTGTGAGCCATGAGAATATTTGTTTCCTAGTGAAAGGTGATAAGATGTGTAATGGCCATGTCAGCCATGTGAATAGCTATTACCCAGTGAGAGGTGACAAGATGTTTAATGGCCATGAGAGACATGTGAATAGTTGTTTCCTAGTGAGAGGTGACAAGATGTCTAATGGCCTTGTGAGCCATGTGAATAGTTGTTGCCTAGTGAGAGGTGATAAGATGTTGATTGAGAGATTTATGTAAGAGATAGTAATGTTCAAAATAAACTAGGTAAATAGAAACCTTGTAACATAATAATAATATTAATAATAAATGGTTACAAAGATAATGTTGAAATCTTGGAATTACATACATTATGGTCATAGCCAAATAAGGGCTGTAGTGTTTTGAATATGCTAAAATGAGACATGAGGAATACTTGTATCACATAAAGGATGTGAATGTGTATGATGGTTCGATTGAGGTATAATATTAATAATAAATGGTTACAAAGATAATGTTGAAATCTTGGAACTACATACATTATGGTCATAGACAAATAAGGGCTACAATGTTTTGAATATGCTAAAATGAGACATGAGGAATACTTGTATCACATAAAGGATGTTTATGTGTATGATGGTTCGATTGAGGTATAATGCCTAGAAAAAGTGATGTTGTATTCAGTGATGATTTGAAGGGATTGATGTCCCATAATGAAAATGAAAGGGAAACATAAAGGTATTCCAACTACTATGGAATCCTTAACAATATGGCCATGATCTCATAGGATTGGTATAATCCAATACCTGGCTATACTCTTAAAGTGATCTCATAGGATTGGAGCAGTCCAATACCTGGCTGTAATCTCACAGGATTGGCATAGTCCAATACCTCACTGTGATCTCACATGATTGGTACAATCCAATACCTGGTTGAACTCTCACAGGATTGGGATAACCCAATACCTGGCTGAACTCTCACAGGATTGGCATAGTCTAATACCTGGCTGTGATCTCACAGGATTGGTACAATCTAATACCTGGCTGAACTCACACATGATTGGAATAACCGAATACCTGGCTGAAATCTCTTACAGGATTGGCATAGTCCAATACTTGGCTGTGATCTCACATGATTGGTACAATCCAATACCTGGCTAGACTCTCATAGGATTGGGACAACCCGATACATGGCTGAACTCTCACATGATTGGCATAGTCCAATACCTGGATGTGATATCATAGGATTGGTACAATCCAATACCTGGATGAACTATCACACGATTGGGATAACCCAATATCTGGCTGAACTGTCACAAGATTGATACAATCTAATACCTGGCTGTAATTTCACAAGATTGGTACAATCCAATACATGGCTATAATTTCACAGGATTTGTACAATCCAATACCTAGATGGAATTTCATAGGATTAGTACAATCCAATACCTGGTTGTAATTTTACAGGATTGGTACAATCCAATACCTGGTTGTACTCTTGCAAGATTGGTATAAAGTTGGAACATGATGATATTATCACAAGATAAGCTTGAGATGTTGGTATAATATGATGGATTAATGATACACATGTTCTTCATATTCCTTATAAAGTGAATAGATGATTTACTGCTCTATCATAGATAGTTGCAATGCTTTAAACGATGAGAACGTTCTAATCTGCTTATCCACTATGATTAACCTTGTTTATTAATATAAAAGAACCCCTACTTAGTTTTATACTGTTTACCTGTGATAATAACATTGTTGGCAGAGAGTTATCTCTCTCACTGGGACGATTGTCTCACCCCGTGGGGTCCACAATTTTTTGGTGGATGTGCACGAGGAGGTAGAGACTGTTCTGCAGAGGAAGGAATACAACAGTAGGGAAAATAGTAATAGCTCAGGTTGAGTGTACTATCTGTCGTGTCTTGTAGATAGAAGTCTTATGTGACGTCTTTCTACTCTTAGGTACTCGGATTTAGTGCGTTATGGTTTTATAAACAAATTGAGATTTTGGGTTGTATTCCTTGAGATTTTATGTTGCTTCAGTACATGTTTTGACAAAGCAACTATTATATGTTAACCTCAAGCTGAGATTGTATAGTGTATGTACAATGTGAACCCTGATGTATATAAACTTTTGGTACTTTTATTATGATTTTTCCAGGAAATGGATCTCTTTGCAAAAATGGTTTTAAAATTTAATGATTTTTGTTAATCCGCTATTTATGGTTATTCCACATTATTAGTGATGATTTAGCTGTCGGTTTGGTGGTGGTCGTTACAAGTTTGGTATCAGAGCTTAAGGTTTGCTGAGTCTACAGAGACATAGGACTAAGGTGTTGAGTCCATTCTAGTGTCCTCCAATATATCCTATAATGACATCTACTTATGAAGAAGAAAGGGTGAAGTTTAAAAATGACTGGAGAACACACAGAACATGTTGTTGAGAGCAATGTTGTTGCACCAGGAGAAGGTGCAAGGGATCATTCAAGAGAAGAATGAGTGCCTGAGAATTACCATCTTGACCCAATTAGGATAGAGAATCCCACTTTTTATGCTCTTGTTGGGCAGGATAGGACAAAAATGATGCATATAGTGGACTGGATACTAGCAATACAATCTAGGTTACCAACCTCACTGCAGAAACGTTTATTTCTGAAAGGATTCCTAAATGATGTAGCCATGTTGGAATAGTGGAAAACGTGGGAAGGATTAACATATGGCAAGAAAATAGACTCTTCTTTGAGTATAGGAAGATAGTACATCTGTGATGGCAATGCCCAAGGAGGGGCAATAAGATGAGAATCAAGGAAAGGTCTCTATAATTTTAGAGACATTTTCCTAGTTGTTCTAAAAGCCAACATTTTTAGTACCACCAGTGCAACAAATGCCTAGTAGACCAGGGCAGTAGTTATTAAGTAAAGGCAAAAGTCATAACTTTCCACCTGTAAGAACTCATGACTTACCTTCTACATCAGTAATAAGACCGATAAGACTATGGTATGAGGACAAGACATGTTATAGATATGGACATGTTAAGCATACTAAACCCTTTTGTTCAGAAAGAAGGGAGGAAATGACCCAACAACCGCGACTGACTCAGTAGGGATTACGAAAGTTACAGCCCAATAGTTTAAAAAGGCAAAAGAAACAACATGAAACAACTAGGCTCTATGTTTGAGTCAACATAAAGTGGTAGATGACCACGAGGGATGATAGTCAGATAGAGATTTTTTCATTCTGATACATCTTCTCTTGATTTTATCTGATAATCATAAAAAGGTAGTTGTTGTTGAGCTTCCTTTAATTAGTCCTATGAGGACATGAGGAAGAGATAAGAAGGATGAGAACTTATATTCAGTCCAATATTCTCTTATATGTTTTTTAAATTTCTCTCTTCATGTACAAAGGTAAGATATGTAAAAGAAACACCCAGAGAAAATATGAGATACTAAGCAGTAAAATTTAAAGAGATGTTAAAAGTAAGAAACATAATATAAAACAAATGCATACTACCTAACTTCAGTTCTTGCATACCCTGGCCATATATTCATGTATTGAAAGCAAGGTAAGTATGGAACTCTTAGATTGCTATCTTTTTGATTACTTTGATCAAGTAGTCATTTTGAGACAATCTAAAGAGCATAATGAATTAGGATATGTGGCATGGATATTTATACCACATCCTAATTGATATACGAATGGATATGTGTTAATCATAGATCAACTTATAAACAAAAGAAGATGTTTAGTATAATGTATACCTTGGTCTGAAGACCTAGAGGTAATAGTTACCTGATGAAAGGTGACAATGTTCAGTGATGAACTAAGGGTTTGAATACCCAGATCTAGTAATCATGATGATGATGATGCTAAAAGATAATGACATGTAATCATCTCTATAATTCCTATGTTGATGGCAAGGAACCGAAGAGGAAACAAGATTGAAAGACACATGAACAATTGAAAGTTCATGCAATACTCAAAGAAGGTGATAACCTCTTTTCTTTAATAAAAAACCCTGAATAAAGATAGGGTGATAAGAAGGAATATGTTTCCTTGTATTCCTTCTTTCAGGAACATGACAAACAAGTAAGTCTTATGACACTTGATATGCATAGATTTGAAGTAACCTATAATGGGATACTTTGAAAAGTATCAGTTAGTTCTGGATTCTGGTTCCAAGACAAAACTATATGTGATAAGTAATACATTTGGTTTTGGTAAATAACTACAGAGGATGGAAATGATAAGGATGTGATGTGTTTTTGACACATGTAACTAATAATAAGGTAAGGAATTCTAGCATTCAAGAAGTTTTAAAGGTATGATATGGTGAGGACATGACTCCTAATAAATTGATTAATGCTTGGTTACCTAGAAAGGCCAACTTTGAGGTTAGTTGGATGATATGGACATCATATGTTAGGGGTTTATGCTCTACATAAACATGACATCGATAAGGATGTATTAATTGAAGAAACATTTGTAGAATCATCTTGGGAAAGGTTTATCAAGCTAAGATAACTTCTTAGGATATCTTCATCTAGATATGTTGAGGTAGCTTATACGTATAACATCTAGAGTCACCTATGAGATAATACTTATTGGTATGTAACCTCTCCTTATGACAAAAAAATAAACAACTAACGTGATGGTTGATTCTAATCATAAGTAAGTTAGTGTTGAACCAATAAATTAGATGGGTACAACAGAAGTATGATAAGACTTGTAGTCTCAAATGAATGACAGAAAGTAACTCTAGTCCGAGAAGAATAGTTGAGTATGACATATTTTATGATAACCCTATGTGAAAGAACTTTGTGTTGGTCAAATTTCTATGATATCTCCATGACATCAAGATGTTATGGGGAGACTTGATGATATAATGTATGAATGACAATTGTCTTTCTTCATCTGGGATTTTGGGGACGAAATCCTTGTTAGGGGTTTATAACTTGTAATATCCCTGACTTGGGTTTAGGGATAACCTTGTTTGTTTATCCTAAATAAGTTGCTTAGAACTTTAATATAATCCTCTAATGTGTTTTGTTTTCAGGTAACAAACTTATGTTTCAAATTTGGTCCTGTTTGAATGATGTTTGAACAATGTTCTCATGTTTTGGACCAAAATGCAATTTACCCAAGATGAGGGGTCATATTGCAATGTGTAACATGTTAAACATACCTCATGTGTTTTAGCATAATAAGAGATAGAATGATGTAAAGTGGTGTCTTGTGGAAAGCCTAAATTCCAAGTTTGAACTTGTTTGAATAATGCTAGTGTCTTGTGTACCAATTTGGGTACAAGTTGTAATTTACCCAAAATGTAGGGTTGACATGCAATTTAACACCTCTGGAGTGTTCCTAATCCCTCCTAGTATCATCTAGAGGATATAGAAAGAAGGACACACCATGATTGAATCATATATGATAGTATTCTTGGTGATGAAAAGACCAAGAAAGGGTTGAATGTGAAACCCAAATTTGAGCTTGTATCATGTTGTAGAGTTCATATGAGAGTGGCTATCGGCCAAGGAGCCATAGGGGGAGTCTCATCTAGTTTAGTGAACTATTTTCCTTGTCCATTATGGGCAAAGAATCTCAAGGAGGTGATCCATGACGAGTTAGATGCTCCTTGAAAAAGTTGTATTAGTTTGCATATCTGTGAGATAACGATGAGATATTTTAACAAACAAGATAACTAATGGCCGAAATATCATCTCTAGATTATCATCAAGTGTTTTTCATGTCAAGATAAATGTGAGTGCATGCATGTACATGTGTCAACCATGCATGGATATGTGGCACCTAGTAACTTAAAATGGTGACACCTCATATACACACTTTTTCATTCACTTCAAGTATATATATACCATTCCTTTCACCTCTTAGTGAAAATTTTCAAATCCTACCACCTCCTTGCTCTTAGATATTGTTCATAGAGTCTTGGTAGCATGCATAGGTGAAGTGGTAGCATGCATAGGGCCTTGGTATTGCCTATAGCAAGTGATATCGGCCATAGCAAGTGATATCAGCCACATCAAGTTGATATCGGCCATAGTGGAGTGAAATCAACCACAAGTGAAAGGGATATCGACAACAAGTGAGGGAATATCATGCATGAGTAGTGAGCTATCGTGCAAGATGCTAAGGAGAAACAGGGAGCTCAAATTTTAACCCTAAGGTAAGGTCATGTCAATCTTTAACGTTGGATTGAAGCATGGATCTAGGGTTACAATCTTCCTTTCTTTTCTTCTTCACCAAGTTCTTAACTATGGTGATTCCTTTTATATGAAGGAGTTGTGAATGATCCTTGGACTTTTTATAATGCATATTCAACCTTAGAAACGTGAAGATTTGGAGCTTGGAGCTTTGAAGTTGTTCATGAGGTGGGTTATATAACTTGAACCCAAACATGTTATTATTCACCATCTTTCTTGCTATATTTGATGATCTACTTTCAATTCTGAGATTTTCTTGAATACTTGATATATAGATGAGTTCTAGTAGTTTATTAGACATGTTATCCTTTTACTAGAACAATTATAATGAATATCTAGCGCTCGAAGATGATGATATCACCTTACAAAGTGATATGAGGTTCAAGCACACAAGCAAGCACCTCTAACCCGATATGGTGATGTACATACACCACTAAAACAATATGGATATGAGTTTATACTTCCTTGCACAATATTGTAATGTAGTTTATACCTCTTGAACGATATGAGGTCAAGCATACACCTCTTACCCGATATGGTAAGCACACATACACCTCTAAGGTGATATATATGGTAAGCAAGCATACACCTCTAAACCGATATTCGGTTAAGCATACACCTCTTGGACGATATGGTGTTGAGCACACATCTCTAAAATGATACATTGGGTAACCCAATACACTAGATGACAAAAGTGGTAAGGTTGTTAATACCCTAGAACATGTGATGGCCAATACATTAAAGTAGGATGTGGCCAATATCTTCAAATGAGGTGAGGATGTTACACCCATGTATGGTGAAGGTGATACACAATATGATTGGTAAGGATGATACCTTGACGAGTAAGGGTATGAGGGATATGATGATGCCTAACTCGATATAAACCTATCCCAATACATGTGTTCAACTTGACATACATGATTCAACCTGATACACCTTGTAAAGGTGAGGGCAAAATACTCTTAGGAGTGATGAGTATAACACCAAGTAATGGTGTAGCTAATACCTTGATAGGTGAAACACCTGAAGTGGTTGATAATGGTCAACCCTATATCAACAATGCCTTAAATTGAGATGAGTCCATATCACTGGATGGTAGTTGGGTAATTCAAGTGTGTGACTTATGGCCAATACACTACATGATAAATGTGATAAGTTAGTGCATGAAGTATTGGGATGGGAAATACCCTAATACAAGATAAGTTGATGAACTTAAGTTAGATAAAAGTGATGTGGGAAGTGATACATCAAGGCATGATAAATATTATATCCAACACCTCAAGGATGATACACCTTAATGCACCTCAAATCCAACATACTTGGATGAGTAACACTTGAAGTGTGTCATGTCAATTGTTACATTAAGATGTAATGAGTTTAATGTACTTTGATAAGTGTAGGCTAACATACCTTGAGAGAGGGTTAAACCAAGATACTAAAGTATGATGTAATCAATATCCTAGTAAGGATGGGAGAGAAACTCATACTTTGTGTTGATAATTATTTAATGATAAATGATGATAATAAATAAGTATGATTGAATACTTATGATATCAATGTATGTTCCTACATGTGTGGAGCAATGAATTAGGGTTTGGATTGATAATATGAATTTGAAACCCTATTCAACTATAAAGGGAAAACCTAACCCTAATAATGGGCCTTGTAAGCCATGCGAATAATTGTTGCCTAGTGAGAGGTGACAAGATGTTTAATGGCCTTGTGAGCCATGTGAATAGTTGTTTCATAGTGAGAGGTGATAAGATGTTTAATGGACATGAGAGCCAGGTGAATAGTTGTTTCCTAGTGAGAGGTGACAAAATGTTTAATGGCCTTGTGAGCCATGTGAACAGTTGTTTCCTAGTGAGAGGTGACACGATTTTTAATGGCCTTGTGAGCCATGTGAATAGTTGTTGCCTAGTGAGAGGTTACAAGATGTTTAATGTCCATGAAAACCATGTGGATAGTTGTTTCTAGTGAGAGGTGACAAGATGTTTAATGGCCTTGTGATCCATGTGAATAGTTCTTGCCTAGTGAGAGGTGACAAGTTGTTGATCAAGAGATTGATGTAAGAGATGTTAATGTTCAAAATAAACTAGGTAAATAGGAACCCCATACCATAATAATAATAATAATAATAAATGGTTACAAAGATAATATTGAAATATTGGTGATACGTACATTATGGTCATAGCCAGATAAGGGTTATAGTGTTTTGAATATGCTAAAATGAGACATGAGGAATACTTGTATCACATAAAGGATGTGAATGTGTATGATGGTTCGACTGAGGTATAATGCCTAGAAAAAGTGATGTGGTATTCAATAATGAGTTGAAGGGATTGATGTCCCATACTAAAAGTGAAAGGGAAACATAAAGGTATTCCAACTACTATGGAATCCTTAGCAATATGGCCATGATCTCATAGGATTGGTATAATCCAGTACCTGGATGTACTCTCAAAGTGATATCACAAGATTGGAGCAGTCCAATACCTGGCTATAATCTCACAAGATTGGCATAGTCCAATACCTGGATGTGATCTCACAGGATTGGTACAATCCAATACCTAGCTAAACTCTCACAGGATTGGGATAACCCAATACCTGGTTGAACTCTCACAGGATTGGCATAGTCTACGACCTGACTGTGATCTCATAGGATTGGTATAATCCAATACCTGGATGAACTCTTACAGGATTGGGATAACCCAATACCTGGCTGAACTCTCATAGGATTGCATAGTCCAATACCTGGATGTGATCTCACAGGATTGGTACAATCCAATACATGGCTAAACTCTCATAGGATTGGGATAACCCAATACCTAGATGAACTCTCACATGATTGGCATAGTCAAATACCTGGCTATGATCACACATGATTGGTACAATCCAATACCTGGTTGAACTCTCCCAGGATTCAGATAACCCAATATCTGGTTGAACTCTCACAGGATTGGTACAATCCAATACCTGACTGTAATTACACAGGATTGGTACAATCCAATATCTGGATGTAATTTCACAGGATTGGTACAATCCAATACCTGGTTGTAATATCACAGGATTGGTACAATCCAATACCTGGTTGTACTCTTGCAAGATTGGTATAAAGATGGAACATGATGATATTATCACAATATAAGCTTGAGATGTTGGTATAATATGATGGGTAAATGATACACATGTTCTTCATATTCCTTATAAAGTGAATAGATGATTTAAAACTCTATCATAGATAGTTGCAATGCTTTAAAAGATGAGAATGTTCTAATCTTCTTATCAACAATGATTAACCTTGCTTATTAATATAAATGAACCTCAATTTTATACTATTTACCTGTGATAATAACATTGTGGCCAGAGAGTTATATCTCTCGCTGGGACAATTGTCTCACCCCGTGGGATCCACAATTTTTAGGTGGATGTGCACGAGGAGGTAGAGACCATTCTATAGAGGAAGGACAAAAGTAGCAAGGACAACAGTAATAGCTCAGGTTGAGTGTACTGTCTGTCGTGTCTTGTAGATAGAAGTTCTATATGTCGTCTTTGTACTCTCAGGTCCTCGGATTCAGTGTGTGATGGCTTTACGAACAAACTGAGATTTTGGCTTATATGCCTTGAGGTTTTATGTTGCTTCAGTACATGTTTTGACAAAGCAACTATTATATGTTAACCTCGAGATGAGATGGTACAGTGTATGTACAATGTTAACCCTGATGTATATAAAGTTTTGGTTCTTTTATTAAGAGTTTTCCAGGAAATGGATCTCTTTGCAAAAATGGTTTTAAATTTTAGTGATTTTTGTTAATCCGTTGTTTATGGTTATTCCGCATTATTAGTGATGATTTAGTTGTCAATTTGGTGGTGGTCATTACAGTTATACCCTGACATGCTTGTTTGTATTCTAAGGAACTTTTAATGTACATAATATGAGTAGCTCACATATTAATCTTAAGTATGAATACGTATGATCATGACCATACCATGGACTAACAAACCCTAATGTTATGTTATATGAGATATGTGGAACCTTACTTGGACATCATACATGTTGATGAGGGTATGTGATATATAATGATCAGGTTGACCATAAAACCCCAATCAAAAAAGAGTTCTTAGTTCCTATGTTTCCCATCGTCGTAGGGTTACCTAGACACTTTGGGTCATCACACCTATAAATAGTTGTGTCATGGCCTTTGCATGAACACAAGCAGCTATTTCTGCCCGCCAATGATCACCAGTTTCACCAATGTTGTGCTCTCTAATATCACCTTTCATGTATGCCCTTACTGAGTTTGTCCCCCTTCCTCATGACTTCACAAGACTTGCAAATAATTCAGTTGAGTTCCTCGTTCCACCATGGAGTCTAGGAATTTCTAATTCTACTTGGTTTGAGGTGCGGTGGTTTTCCCTCTTTCCGTGTTTTGTTATAGTATCTGCAAAGCAACTAGGGAATCTGCTGTTTAATCTTGTCTTTCTCGCAATTCTCTTGCTTTGGATCTGTTGTGGTCTTGTCGAGGTTTTGACACCATCTTCTTTCACCATGTTTCTTCCCACACTAGTTTCTGATGCTCCTCTTACTGATTGACAAGGGTGGGGAGATGCTTTAGGCTCGCCGAACACCACCTGACCCAAGTCCAGGGTCTCTGAGTCTGCTAGACTGATCAATATGTGATACGATACAAAGTCACATGTTTCTTGACAGAAGATGTGGACTTTGATTTGGGATCGATAGTAGAAGTTGTTATTCTTCATCACATGAGAAGAATAGGAGAAGATATGGACTTTGATTTGGGATCGAGAGTAGAAGTTGTTATTCTTCATCACATGAGAAGAATAGGAGAAGAAGATGATATGATATACTTTTACCACTTAGCCCTTATCATAGATTATTCATGTCACTCTTAACTTTCTCATATGTGATTTTGCCATTTTATTTCAATGTGTCATCACATGTTATTTAAGTTAGTCATTTTACGGGTTTGCCCTGTTAGACATCAATGTTTTGATGCATGATAGAGGGCATTTCGGTCTTCTTACTTTTGTTAATTTCTTGTATATTTTAGTAAATGTATTAAGTTTAGAAAATTCATAACTAATTATATAGTTATCCAAAAATTATGCAAAAATATGTTCTAAAATAAAAAAAAAAGCCCTATCATATGATATAGGTTTGGTAACCTAAATCCAATGTAATAAGAACTTTGTATTTCTAAGGTTTGTAATACAATTATATTAATTATTTACATCTAATATGTTAATAGGTGAATAAATACCCAGATTGGATATAGGATTGGACCTTGACTTACTGATATACATCTTTGAGGTATGTTGCATCCCCTTCATTCTACATTGGACAATGAATGTTTAAATTTTCTCTCTTTCTTGTATGTTGCATTCTCTTTATGAGTCATATTGGAGAATTGTTTATTTTCTCTCTCTTTGACTTGATGATGGCATATTTCTCTATATTTTACCTGAATTTACATGTTTGACCAGATTGCATCCAATTCCCTGAAATTTCTCTTATGGACTATTATAATTGCAAATTGAATCATATTCTTGTATGCTTTTGTTATATCATTGAATTGGCATTCTAATGATATTATTGAATTGTGTTCAAAGGAAAACCTATTATTCATGTGTTGTCCATGATAGTTGTGATGATCCGACAACCGAATCGCCACCAGTAATTACATGGAATAACCATTAGTAGCAGATTAACAAAAATCACTAAAAATTTAAAATCACTTTGCAAACAGATCCATTTCCAGGAAACTCTTGAAGAAAGAACCCAAACTTTATATACATCATGGTTCACATTGTACATCCATTATATCATCTCATCCTAAGGATATCATATACCAGTTGCTTTGCCCAAACATATACATAAGAAACATAAAACCTCGAGGCATACGAGCCAAAATCTTAGATCATTTATAAAACCATCACGTACTAACTCCCAAGGACCTGAGAATATAAAGACACATAAGACTTCTATCTACAAGATATGACAGACAGTACACTCAACCTGAGCTATTATTGTTGTTCATGATGTTGTTGTCCTTCCTCTGCAGTACGACCTCTACCTCCTCGTGCACGTCCACCTAAAAATTGTGGAACCCACGGGGTGAGACACAAGTCCCAGCGAGAGATATAACTCTCCTCCAATAAAATTATTATCACAATTAAATAGTATAAAACCAAGCCGAGGATATTTTATGTAAATAAGCATGTTTAATCATTGTTTAATTGTAGTGCAAACCAATAGCAATGTTAAAGTAGTTCAACTATCCATGATAGAGATATAGATCATCTATTTTCTTTATAAGGAATATGAAGAACATGTATAACATATATCAATCTAAGATCTATAAAAGTAATGAAGCATCAAACAATATTTTTGTATTCATACCTTAAGCCAATACGCTACATGGATGATTACATGTTCACAATCACACTTATTCCCAGAAGAGATGAGGTATACGGCTCATGCTCCAATTGACCACCGCTTAGTCAAAATCGGTACCATACAAGGTCAATAGAAGAGCTGGTTGCCAAGACCTCACCCGTCTCGGTCAGTACGAGACCACTGGCAGTGACCACATGTCAAACTACAACTAGATTGCCAGGGTATAAGGCCATCTTTCCTGTAGAGTTAAAACCGCAACATGCACTCTCTTCGGGGAGATATCACATCAATCCCTAGTACATTTTCATTAGGGCGATCACACGACAACCCTGGCATACATCGGGGAGATAACACATCAATCTCCATATGGACGTAAGGATATGTTCACCCTTCACCCCCACATATTAAAAAATATGCACTCTGAGTTAAACTCATTTCACCATTCAGCAAATCCTGACACTGAATGGATCTTTGTCCTGGGCACTACATGACAAGGTTTCATTTGATTAATTAAGTGTATCACAATATCTTTTAGCATCAATCAAGTTAAAATCATAGATTATAACATATGCTACAAAGAAAAAAGTGTAATACATTTATCAAGTACTTTCATAATCTTTGGAACATAGTGAATACATAACACTCGGGATCTCAGTCCCTTATCACATTACTAGGAATTCTCATCCCTTAACATTATCATCATCATGATTGCTAGATCTGGGTATTCAAACCCTTAGTTCCTCATTGAACATTGTTACCTCTTATCAGGTAACGATTACCTCTAGGTTCTCAGACTAGGTATACATTATAATTATTGCACAAGTATATTATATGGATCACAAGGCCCATTTAATCTGTATCATATAAAACAACATAGCTCATACCTGGCTATGCTCATCATCTCATGATACCTACTTGGTTAGTATTTCATGATAAACACAATTTGAAGTACATAACATCACCATGGAATACAAGAGGGATACAACCTTCCCATTATTAGGGTTAGGGTTTCCCCTTTCAAGCCAATTAGGGTTTCAATTTCATACTATCAAGAATCAAAACCCTGATTCATAGCCCCACAAATATTAGGAGTATCAATGTATGCTCATTAAATGATTATCACACAAAGAATGAGTTTCTCTCTCATCCTCACTAGGATATTGATTACATCATACTTCCTCAAGGTACATTGGCTTACACTTATCAAAATGCATTAAACTCTTTACATCTTAAGGTATCATTTTACATAACACACTTCATGTGTTACTCAATCAACTATATCAGATTTGAGGTTCTTACCTCCATATCGGGCAAAAGGTGTATGCTTGCTTACCATATCGGGAAAGAGGTGTATACTTGCTTACCATATCGAGCAAGAGGTGTATGCTTGCTTACCATATCAAGCAAAGAGGTGTGTGTGTGCTTCACACCATATCGGGCAAAGAGGTGTGTGTGTGTTCTTCACACCATATCGGGCAAAGAGGAGTGTGTGTCCTTCACACCATATCGGGCAAAGAGGTGTGTGTGTGTGTGCTTCACACCATATCGGGAAAAGAGGTGTGTGTGCTTCATACCATATCAGGAAAAGTGGTGTGTGTGTGTGCTTCACACCATATCAGGCAAAGAGGTGTGTGTGTGTGCTTCACACCATATCGGGCAAATAGGTGTGTGTATTCTTCCCACCATATCGGGCAAAAAGGTGTGTGTATGCTTCACACCATATCAAGAAAATAGGTGTGTGTGTGCTTCAAACCATATCAGACAAAGAGGTGTGTGTATGCTTCACACCATATATGGCAAAGAGGTGTGTGTATGCTTCACACCATATCGAGCAAAGAGGTGCTTTAACCTAATATCGGGTTGATACATGATGATGTCATCATCATCAAGCTCTAGAATTCATTCCTTACTCTTCTATTTCATGGAAAATAGTCCCATGTCACTAATAGAACTCATGGATTCATCAATTATACAAGAAAATTTTAAATTGAAAGTAGATCATCAAGTATAGCAAGAATGAAGGTGAATAATAACATGATTGGATTCAAGTTATATAACCCACCTCAAGAACAACTTCAAAGCTCCAACCTCCAAAGCTTCATGTTCCCAAGGTTGAAGGTGAACTTATCAAAGAAAAAACTTGTTCACAACTCATCTGGATGTAAAGAATCACCGTAGATAAGAATTTCATGAGGAAGAAAAGAAAGGAAGAATCACAACCTGAGATCATGCTTTATCCAAGGTTGAACGTGACCATGGCTTCACCTTTAAGCTTAATGGTATGAGAGCCTCCTTTATAATCAACTCTTTGCATGATATCTAAGAGAAATGGAGTGATATGGTTAGAAAAAATTCACTAGTAGGTGAAAGGAGTGGTATATATAATTGGGGTTCATGAGAGAGAGTGCATAAAAGGTGTCATCAACTTATACTACTAGGTTCCACGTGTCCATGCATGGTTGACATGTGTCCATGTATGCACACATATTTATCTTGACATAAACAAATCTTGAGGATAATCTAGGGATAAGATTTTTCCCTTAGTTATCTTTTTTTTTTTTGAAAGGAACGGTCAATATCATTAAAGGCAAGCCATACGACATCTACAAGATAGCAATCTCACACCAGAGATCCAAACATAACTCCGTTTAGGAACCGACATTGCACACAAGCTCAGATTGGGAGGCGGTAGGTAAATTGCTTGCACGACCCCTCTTGGTTGATGTTGTCCAAAGCAGCTATCGACGAGAGAATCCTTCAATCTACACGAGCCCATGAGAAAGCCGTAAATGGAGTAAGCAGCACCAACGACACAGAGAACCATCACGTACACACCAACGATCCACCTAACAGACAGAAGCTCGACCACAGCTGACCAACAGAGATAAACAAAAATAAGCTACAAACAACCAAGCTAAGGAAAATAAGACAAAGAGGAACGAAGGGAAACAACCTACAGACAGACAAAAACACACACAGGAAAATAGACAAACAGGTAAAGGGCACAAACCAGGAAGACGAAGTACAAGCGGCCAAACCCCAACAGGTGCAAAACACAGGGAAAAGGAGGTCCCAAGCTGGTGAATAGGTGGGGGGTAGAAGTTCAGGGAACCCCACCACCACTCCAGCCACTGTGGCGCCGCCCGCCCAGCTCAAGCAGCAGCTTGAGGAGGCAAAAGCAGGTCGCAGGATGGCAACACCAACCTAAGATGACCCCCCGATTGACTCCTAACCCTATAACACACACCCAGGGACCCCAAGCCCGACGGTCGTCCACGGCAGAAGCCCCAGCAATACGGAGCAGAACAGGAAAAAGAAAACACAAGAAAGAGCGAAAAAAGTGAGAAAAGGGGAACACCCAGGGAGTCGTCAGCCGGAGAACAGAACACCCACGAAACACCTATCACGCAGCACCACCGGGAAGAGGATGAGCGCAGACAACACTCCAAGCTCCGCCACCACCAGCAAGCGCCGCCACTACCAGCACTAAAAGCCAAAGAAAAATGCAACATCGCACTGAAAACCAGGCGAGGGAGGAAGCGATGCGGAGCCTCCAGCCGACGAGGCCCACCGGGAAGATCGGGGACGGAGAGAGCCCAGGGGGAGAAGGAAAAGAAGCGCTGTGCTCCGAGGCAGCCGCCTCCACCCCCCCCCCCCCCCCCCCCCCCCGAGCAGGGTCGGCGTCGTGCGAGCCCTAGGTCGCCTTCGCGATCGCGGGAGCACCGAGCCCTATTTGGTAAGACCGAGTCCCGCTCATTAGTCCCTTAGTTATCTTGTTGAGCAAGGTATTTCAACTCTACAACACTTTGTTCACAAACCGATACAACTTTTCCAAAGAAAGTTGTAAACCGATATCCATCACCTTCTTGAGGTGCTTAACCCATCATGGCAAAGGCCAACAATTGACAAAACGATATGGGACCTCCTCCATGGCTCCTTGGCTGATAGGCACTCCCATATAAGCTCTAAAACTTGATACAACTCAATTAGGGTCTCAACTATACAACTCGTCTTGGTCTTTTCATCACCAAGAATACTACTACTAAAAAATGATTCAAACATGGTGCCTATTTATTTCTCTATCCTCTAGATAATTCCAAGGGAAAGTAGGCACACTCTAGAGGCGGTAATTTTCATATCAACCCTACATTTTTGGTAAATTGTAATTTGTACTAAAATTGGTACACAAGGTACAAGCATTATTCAAACAAGCTCCAACTTGGAACTTAGGCTTTCCACAAGTCACACATTATCATCATTCTTTCTCTTATGATGATAATGAACTTGAAGCATGTTCAAAATGTGACATATTGCAATATAACCCCTCATCTTGGGTAAATTACAAATTACACCCAAACTATCATATAATGCTCAAACAATTTGCAAATAAGCTCAAACTTGAAAATTAAACTTTCCTTGAGTCTTCATTACTTTTCAAAAGATTAAAAAAGTTTATAAATAATTTACTTAAGCAAAAATTCTAGGTTTATGGCATAATCCAGGTCAGGGATGTTATAATTATCAACCCCTAACAGGGATTTCACCCTCACAATCTCACGAGAATAGAGAAGGGTACATCCTCCTCATTTTTTCCTCTAGCTCCCATGTGGCTTCTTTAACACCATGGTGATGCCAGAGAACTTTCACAAGAACTATGTCTTTCTTTTTCAACTTATTTATTCTTCTATCAAGAATCATCATTGGACCTTCCACATAGGATATATCTTCATTCAATTCTACCTCTACAGGTTGCAACACAAAATATATATCAGGATGACACTTTCTCAGAATAGATATATGAAACAATGAATATAGTCTATGTATCTCAGGTGGCAAGTCCAACCTATAGGCTACCTTTCCAATCTATGTTGTCATTAGGTAAGGTCCCATAAATCTAGGAGCTAACTTACCCTTCTTCCCAAATCTTAGAACACCTTTCCAAAGAGAGACCTTGAGATACACTTTGTCTCCAACTTGGAATTATAAAGGTCTACGACGTTTATCGGCATATGACTTCTGCTTATCTTGTGCAACCTTCAACTATTTTTGTATTACTTTAATCATTTCAGTTGTTTGTTGCACTAATTCAGGACCCAGAAGTTGGTATTCTCCTATCTCATAGAAGCATAATGGAGATCTATAATGTCTACCATATAATGCTTCATATGGTGCCATATCAATACTAGTCTGATAAATATTGTTGCAGGCAAACTCTATTAAGATCAAGTGTACTAAGTCCCAAATTCCTACAAACCGAAGAACACATTCCCTAAGCAAGTCTTCCAAAGTATGTATAGTCCTTTTAGATTGTCCATTTGTCTAAGGGTGAAAACCTATGCTAAACTTTAATTGTGTACCCAAGGCTTTATGTAGTTGTTCCCAAAAATGACTTGTAAACTGGGGACTTCTATTAGACACAATTGTGGTTGGAACTCCGTGCAACCGCACAATCTCATCTATGTATGTAACATCCCTGACCTGGGTTTAGGGATAACCCTATTTGTTTGGCTTAAATAAGTTGCTTATAACTTTAATATCAATCTCTAAAGTGTTTTGTTATTAGGTGACAAACCTATGTTTCAAGTTTGGTCCTGTTTGAATGATGTTTGAGCAATGTTCTCTTGTTTTGTACCAAAATGCAATTTACCCAAGATTAGGGGTTATATTGTAATATGTCACATGTTGAATGTACCTCACATGTTTTAGCATCATAAGAAAGAGAATGATTCTAAGTTGATGGCTTGTGGAAAACCTAAAATACCAAGCTTGAACTTGTTTGAATAATGTTAATATCTTGTGTACCAATTTTGGTACAAATAGTAATTCACCCAAAATGTAGCGTTGATATGCAAATTACCAGCTGTGTAGTGTCCCTAATCCCTCGTAGTATCATATAGAGGTGAGAAAAAGAAGAAGACATTAGGTTTGAATCATATTTGAGTGATGGTACCCTTGGCGATGAAAAGACCAAGAAAGGGTTGAATATGAAACCCTAATTTGAGTTGTATCAGGTTGTAGAGTCCATATGAGAGTGCCTATCAGCCATGGAGCCATAGAGGGAGTCTCATATCAGTTTGTGAAATCTTTTACTTTTCCATAACGGGCTAAGCACCTTAAGGAGGTGAAGTGTATCGGTTTACAACTTCCATAGAAAAGTTGTATTGGGTTGTTGATAAAGTGGTGTTTGAGTTGAAATATCTTATCCAATAAGATAAGTGATGGCTGAAATTTCATCCCTAGATTATCCTGAAGTGTTTTGCATGTCAAGATAAATATGAGTGCATGCATGTACACGTGTCAACTATGCATGGACACATGGCACCTAGTAGCTTAAAGTGGTGACACATCATATACACACTTTTTCATGAACCTCAACTATATATACCACTCCTTTCACCTATTAGTGAAATGTTTCAAAACTTACCACCCTCTTGCTCTTAGATATCATGCATAGTGTCTTGGTATCATGTATAGGTTAAGGGTTATCATTCATAGAGCCTTAAAATTGACCATAGCAAATTGATATCGGACATAACAAAGTGATATCGGCCATAGTAAGTAATATCATCCATAGTGAAGTGATATCAGCCACAAGTGAAGGGATATCAGCCACAAGTGAGGGGATATCATGCATAATGTTACAACCCCAATTTTGCATGTCTTTTCATAATTGAAATATAATGATTTTGTGAATTTGGACTTAATGGAAAAAGGTTTTACACTTTGCTTCAGAGAAGGGATTTCTTTGCAAATCTCCCTTACATTAGGAATTTCGTGGTTCCTATTGTTATATTAATCCAATAATGGATATAAAAGAGAAGAAAAGAAGAAAATTATAAATAATAGAAAAAGATACATGATAATGGATATTATGCAGAAATATTTATGAGAAATACTTGGAAATATCTACAAAGTGGCATTAATGGCTACAATTGAGTAAAATTCATTTACATATGTTTTCTAATAAAAGAAATATGAAAAGAGGAAAAAGGAGATGAAAGATCATGAGAAATCCTTGCAAAAGAATATCTTAATAAAGAAATAAGTAAGATAATGAAAAATGAAGGATGTAGATGCATCTAGAAGGATAATAAGTATCCTTAAAAAGGAATTTCGAAATATTAGAGTTTCTTGGGGTCCAAGGAGCCCCAATGGAGAAAAAGAAAGAGAAAATACCAATAATACAAAATAAAGGGATGATGTGATACATAATTAATGAATTTTGTGGCATTGTTAAAAAGGAGGTATTTTCTACTAAAAGGAAATACAAATTCGTGCCAATGGATAGAAAGTCAAACATAAAGAGAATAAGAGAGAGAATTTTCGAATTCCTACATAATCAAAGAATATGGATAAACAAGGAAATAAGTAAGAGAAATAAGTTTGCTTCCTAATGAAGGAACTTGGGTTCCTATTGGGAAAATGACTTGTTTCCTCGTGGATGAAAACCTTAGGGCATGGATACCCTCCCCTATATAAGGGGTAGAACCTCTGGTTCAAGTTCAAGAGGGATCACATACAACCCACTCCCTTCTTCTTCTTTGTTTTCGCTCAAACCCTAACCTTTGAGAATAGCGCTAGCTTTAGAGCAGTGAGGAGCCATGAAGAAGTCACGATGAAAGAAAGATGCCGCACGATGCCGGAGAGAGACTTGGCCATCGCCACCGTACCCTAACCCAGGCGCAGTAGCTGCAACTCGGCTATAAGAGCAGCCACACATGCGGGCTTGGTACTCATGAAACTAGTCGTCTCAGCCATGCTTTGAGGCCCTATTGGGCATGGCGGGGAGCGTCGGAGGCAGGGCGATCAGTTTCATTGAGCTCCAGGCCTTGGAGAGAGGGAGATAACCTCACACTCAGCTGCAAGTCAACGACCATGTAGGGTTCTAAAGGAGGAAGATGATCGGGGTGCCATTGGATGCTTCTACCCCTCCGTCATATGGAGAGCCGATTTGCCGCACGGGGGTATTTTAGTCCGTACGTTATATTTCAAGTTGCTGCGTTACGCAGGTAAGCAATGCACATGTTGGATGATGTGGCAGCCTCAGATTGGTCATGGTAAGTGAAACTTGCAATATTTGCAATTAATTATTCATAACTCTAATGGTAGCAAATAATATATGCATTTTGCTCAAAACAATGTGAAGAATCCATTAAAAATAGTTTTAGAACCTAATTCCTCTTGCAATTCGAAAAGTAGTTGATGTTATCAACTTTAATTCTTTAATGATTAAGAAACTCTAATTTTGAGATGATTAATGTATTAAGAAGGGTTAAATGGATGTTTAAAGTTGGTATTAACATGTTGATTATAAAAAGGGCACATTAGATCTAAAAGGATGATCTTTATGCATAGTTTGATAAATTTAGGGTTCCATGTACATGAATATGCTTTAATGGGCCTTAAAACCCTAAAGTTAGTAATTATGACTCTTATGGCTTTAATTTTTCAAATTCATGAAAAAGGCTGAGATATGATGGTTCAAAGCTATTTCGAGTATAAAAGTTCCTATTTGTGGGTAAATACCCTTAATATGGTAATTAGGGTTTTCTAATGGATAAATGTGGAATTAGTGATAAATGGAGTTCATGAAAGATAAGTTGTTAATTTGAAGGGAACCTAAGATGATAATTGGGCCTAATGATGTTGTCATTAATTAAAAGAATAAAAGTGGTAGCTTTAATAAAAAGGGGAATAATAGACTTAATGGGCATTTAATTGTGCCTTTAATCCAAAATTAGGGTTATATGTTGTTAAAAGGTAACCTTAATGTCTTTCGTGAAGAGTAGATGAGATAATTAGGGTCTAAAATAGTAAAAATAAAGTGAAACCCTAATTGCAATGGAAACCCTAAAAGAGGACTAGAAACCCTAGGAAGCAAGCTTGGTTTAATAGATCTTGAGGGCATGATCAATGATAGGAAATTATATGCATATTTTAGGATGTCTTTGTGTGCTTTCTTGCAGATTGGATTTCTTGCATTGATTGGATTAATTATGTCTCAAATCAGCCTGACAGGTATGTGGTTACACTTATTGCTAATCACTTTAGTTTCACGAAGATTCTCAGACGTTTTATCGATTGCCTGAAAATAACTGCTTGGATGAATTTTATTTCATGCAACTATAAAGTGACTATGATTATCACCATAAATATGTATACATCTCTGGCTCATATCCTGGTCCTCCTCTATGTCTTTGCTAATGATGAAAGGGTAACCTAGTAAAGGGTCTACTTGTAGGACCATCAGGTTATCAAGAGCTAGGGATTGGGATACCTATGGGTAGTTCCATGTGACTCTTTAGCACACCATGAGTTAGGGATTGGGCTACCTTTGCGTAGTGCTATGCGACTCAACCCTAGATAATGATCTACCTATTAGGTAGGATCATGTGGGGTTTAATGGGGATCTATCATAATGAAGGTAGCATCCAGGTCCACTGGAGGGACAACACAGAGGCTACGATATGTATGCATTGAGAAGTTATGTTTAAAATGTAATGTGGTTTATTAAATCATAATTGACTGCAGTATGTTGTTACATCTAATTGTATAATTATTGTTTTCCCCCACATACCGGCATATTCATTTATGCTGACTGACGTTTTGTTTGTCGACGTTTTAGGTACAAATTGAAAAGGACAAACAGTAAAGTGGAATATTATGAAATTAAGAAATAAAGTGCAAGGAGGATTAGTTAGAATAGAGTCCAGATGTGGATAGAAGTTAGATATCCATGTTTTTGAAAAAGGTATGCAAAGTTTTATTTTATTCCAGCTTTTAGTATAGTCATGGTAGAATTTAATAATTATTTCTAATTATTTGTCGAACCTATGATCCAGGAAATTTGGATAACAACTCTGACATCTTGGTCTCCCTTAATTAGGGGTTACCGGGAGGCGGGGTCATTACATTTGGTATCAAAGCATAGGTTCCTCATTTAATATTTAATATTTATTAAATTTTACAAACTCTGTAGAACCCAAGGGAGTTATTAGAGGATTTTCTGAAGGACAGAGGTGTCTAGAAAAGGATCACGCTCACGGGCTGTCAAGATTTTCCTCCGCACTGCTAGTTGGAATACATGGACTCTCGGATCTGTGTGACTGCCTGGCCAATGTCTTAGGATCTGACTCGAAATAAGATACCTTTAGGACTATCTCATCTTGTTCATCCCTTCTCAACTCTAATGTTGTTAAGGATTTTAAGGATTAAGGTTTTCTCTCTTTTCCTCAGCCTCTTGAGGTATGGGTAAAGTTGATAAGGTTTAAGGAATCCTCCACCAAATTAATGAAAACATGTAAATAAGATGTCATGGACATAAGATTAATAGTTTAAGCGTAAAATAAAGAATAAATACATGCTTAGGTTGTATGACCTATGTTGTCTTGCCCTTAGGAGAGACATGAGGCTAGACCTTCTTGTCAGGGGGATGAGTAGAGAAAGTTAGTCTTGGAGGTAGAGACCTCCATTATAAGTAGAGACCTAGCACATCCTCTGAGGATGATGCCAACCCTAACCCTAAGTGGTGGTTAGAGAGAGAGACACGATGAGCTAGATGTCATGGTAGACCATGTGGACATGCTTTTAGATACCCATGACGATATGAGCCATGTAAGGTTGGATGACCTAGTGCCTTTGGAGACCCAACCCTAGAAAGGGTCGTGCATGTTAGAGTGAAGGATAGCTCCTTCAATGATGAGGTTAGTGAAGAACCTATAGAAACCCTATGGGCTTATAGGAGCATGGCTTAGTATGCACCCAGAGTACGTCAGTAGTGCGTGCAGTAGGCTGAATCCCTGGCCAGGAGAGTATGTTGGATAGCTTATGAGATAAGCATAAAGGGATATGGATAATCGTGAGCAAACATAAGTTTGAACATAGGCTTCACCCATGTAGGGGTATGCTTGTGAGCTTGATCCACCTTCATGGAGAGAGGACCTCTAGTAATAAGGATGTTTGTAGGGTTAGATATAGAGAGAGAGAGAAGGACCCAAGCAAGAAGGTTGGAAGATTAGACTCCGAGATATGATGAACAGTGGGGAGTTGAGGATAACGTGACCTAAGTGGAGGGTAGTGGTTTCCTAATGCATGATCCCTGGAGGCTGATGATATCTTGGTTGCATTTAGAGGAACCAAACCCTAGAGAGAGGATGAGGTTTCTAGTACCTATGTGTAGATGATATAGGTGCTTACCTTCTAGGAATAGGAAGAAGAGTTCCTTAGACCCTGAGGAGGTTTAATAACTAGTTGTGAGGCATGTTACCTAGTTGGGTGTCCTTGAGGAGGACTCAACTCTGAGGTGTTGCTTGAGTAGAAAGATAATAGGAAGTGCATGCCATACCCGGTACATGCTTGGTTTAACGTTTGAGCAGGCAGTTGGTCTTCAAAAAAGTTAACCTAGGGTTCCTAGGCCTAAGAGGGGAAGTGGTGTACTTGATGCTCATGATGAGATTTGAGTTTCTATAGATTCGAGCATGGCACTCTTCATGTTTAGAGGAAAGGGAAACCCCTCGAGTCGAAGGTATGTTTGATGAACCTCTCACCTATAGGTTGGTGACAAATGATGTTGGTCCAATGCTGAGGAATGAGAATGAGTATGACCTTGCATGGTTTAGTAAGTGGTATGCCTATTAGCTATGTGCTTTAGTAGCTTAATAGGACTAAGTGTGCTCATGAGGATGTAAACCCTAGACATAAGGACGTTTGGGACCTTAGATGAAGTTTCCTCCCATCCTAGGAGAGGGACCCTTTTGTAGGGTCTATACCAGTTTTTGTTGGTTTTGAGGAAACCTAAACATGTCTCATAGGATCTTGAGAAGCTAAGTGAAGAGTACATAGTATGAGAATGAACCTGTAGAACCATAGATAACCATCTCTAAGTGCATGTAGATGTGTTACCATGGAGGTAACCGGTATGGGACCTGAACAAGGTAGGTAGGTCACCATGACCCCTATGAAAGGATGAAAGTCAGCCCATGGATGCAGAGAGAGTTGATGGAGACTTGGGTAAGGTTCTAAGTTGGACATGTACTATGTTAGGATCCTAAGTCTATCCTAGGGTCAAGTAGGGATAAGATCGACGGAAGTAGGAGTTACCTAATTCCCTAGTTGCACATGACCATAGGGTCAGGAGGTAACAACTATCATTGTCTGAGGGCTATGGGTTAGGAGATTGATCACCTTCATGAACTCATGGGACCCAAAGGGCAAATGAGGAGGGCACTGTATGATGCATAAGGGAATAGGGATGACCCTAAAAGTGCTGGCACCCTACAGTCCTAGAGGAGATGACCAAGGATTGTGTGGTGACCCAAGTGGGTTCGAGACCAGTTTTCCATGGAAGTAACCTTGATATCGAGATGTTCATGATGTAGGAACATGTGATGCACGTTTACAGTTAGATTTGAAGGTGTATTGGTGGTGGGATGTACCATCTCTACTCTTGGAAAAGGAAGAACTTTGTGTTTGGATGGCCACCAAATGCTTATTTCCTCATGTTATGGGAGTGAGAGATAGGACAGTACACATGTCATACACCAAGGATAAAGATGATGTGAGTGGAAACATTGCTATAAGGTATGAGGATAGAGGTAATAACGTACCCTTGTGAAGTGTAGGATATGTGGATGGTTTACAAACACTAATAGAACTAAGGTAGCCATCTTATGAGGATGTTTTTATCATGAGCTATGTGGAATATATGAGTTATACAAGGATGAGTTCAATAACCAAGAGGATGAGCTCAGAGTTTTCATGATGAAGATAGACTTAGAGTTTGAGAAGAGATAATAAGTGGAATACATGGAGGTGTATGTCTCCAACATTACCTTACAAATAAGGATGTGAGGTGGTAATGGATGCTCTGGTTGAGATGCAGCTGCCTAGTTTAGTTATAGGCTTGAAGAGGTTGTTAGGTTAGCCCTAAGTTTGAAAAAGGGATAAGTTTGGCTAACACTCAGATGTAACGATGTCTGTTGATCGAGTTAGTGGTTGCTGGATTAGCCAGCCTTGGGCTTGTGGTGATAAAAGGATGGTGGTAGAACCTCAGATGCACTTCTCTAGAAAAGAAGGTGATGAAACCCTGATTAGAGTGGTTTAGGGTTTCCAAGGAATCAATCTTGAGGAATCATGACATATAGGAGATCATGATTTTAAGATCATCATACACCGTGGTCCTATGAAGATAGTAAGTGACAGTAGTACTTTGGATGCTTAAGATAAAGTTGCACGTGGCTTGTCGCCATGCAAGCCAGGAGATGAAGGATGAACACCAGTAACCCAATGTATTGATAGAGAGGATAAAGAGTCCCGAGAGGGAATGGGAGTTCATCACTTTGGATGTTGTGGTAAGACTCCCCTAGACCAAGGAAGGTCAAGATGCAATATGGGTTATGGTAGATCGCCTTACCTAGATGACATGAGAAAGAAATAATGTTGTCAAGGGACGGATCCTGTTGAACTACATATGAGAGAGAGATGGTTCAACTACACCATGATGTGAGTTCAAAAGTTCTTGAGTATAACCAAAAAGATTTGCTTCCATGCGGTGGAAGTAGATACATGAAGAACTCAATATTAGTACAATTTATCACCCCTAACTAATTGTTAGTATGATCCAGACTAGAGGGTCTGACGAGAGGATGTGTGCTCATTCAGGGGGATATATAGAGATATTTCTTCACCTCTGTAAGATGTGATGATAAACACCATATCCAGTATCAGGATGTAAAGAAGCTTTGTAAGGGAGGTTGTGTCGGTGACCACTTCATTAAGATGATGTTGGTGAAGGGACCTCACAAAGGTTAGAAAAGGACCACAGTGTGTGCTGATGAAGTCGCTTTGATCGTGCAATGGCTAAAAGAGAGCCCAGGGGCGACATGAGTCGTGAGCTGATGCAAAGCAGACTGACATGCAATTCACTGTGGGAGAGTATGTGATGAGAAAATCCGACCCCTCAGAGCTATAGCTGAGAAAGAGGAGTCCCCAATACATGGGTCCATTTGAGATGGATTGGTGGAGAAGGTTATGGTTGAAATTACCCCTCATGATAAAGTAATGTGTGATGAGTTCCATGTGTCCAATTTAGAGCACTATGTGAGGTACCCGGGCCATGTGCTGAGCAATGAACCTAGTAAGCCCCAAGGGAGGCTGAAATGACCTGAGTCACCTGTGAGGTTTATAGAGGCCAAGGTGAAAGAACTCAGAGAAAAAAATATGGAATGATAAAGGTTCTTTGTAAGCGCCATGGATAGGGTAAAGCCACATAGGGGTCAATGATGGACATGGAAAAGTCTTATCCTGAACTATTTGTTTGCTTGATGGCATTTTGAGGATGAAATTCTTATAAGAGGGGAAGGATGTTCCAACCCCAATTTTGCATGTGTTTTCATAATTGAAATATAATGATTTTGTGAATTTAAACTTATTTGAAAAGGTTGTACACTTTGCTTCAAAGAAGAGATTTCTTTGCAAATCTCCCTTACATTAGGAATTTCATGGTTCCTATTGTTATAGTAATCCAATAATGGATATGAAAGAGAAGAAAAGAAGAAAACTACAAATAATAGAAAAAGATACATAATAATGGATATTAAGTAGAAATATTTATGAGAAATACTTGGAAATCTCTACAAAGTGGCATTAATGGCCACAATTGAGTAAAATTCGTTTACATATGATTTCAAATAAAATAAATATGAAGAGAGGAAAAAGGAGATGAAAGATAATGAGAAATCCTTGCAACAAAATATCTTAATAAAGAAGTAAGTAAGATAATGAAAAATGAAGGATGTAGATGCATCTAGAAGGATAATAAGTATCCTTAAAAAGGATTTTCGAAATATTAGAGTTTCTTGGGGTCCAAGGAGCCCCAGTGGAGAAAAAAAAGAGAAAATACCAATAATACAAAATAAAAGGATAATGTGATACATAATTAATGAGTTTTGTGGCATTGCTAAAAAGGAGGTATTTTCTACTAAAAGGAAATACAAAATTATGCCAATGGATTGAAAGTCAAGCATAAAGAGAATAAGAGAGAAAGTTTTTGAATTCCTACATAACCAAAGAATATGGATAAACAAGGAAATAAGTAAGAGAAAGAAGTTTGCTTCCTAATGAAGGAACTTGGGTTCCTATTGGGAAAAGGACTTGTTTCCTCACGGATGAACACCTTAGGGTGTGGATACCCTCCCCTATATAAGGGGTAGAACCTCTAGTTCGAGTTCAAGAGGGATCACATACAACCCACTCCCTTCTTCTTCTTTGTTTTCGCTCAAACCCTAACCTTTGAGAATAGTGTTATCTCTAGAGTAGGGAGGAGCCGTGAAGAAGTCGCGATGAAAGCAAGATGCCCCACGATGCCAGAGAGAGACTTGGCCATCACCACCATGCCCTAACCCACGCGTACTAGTTGCAACTCAGCTACAAGAGCAGCCACACATGCGGGCTTGGTACTCGTGAAACCAGCCGTCTGAGCCATGCTTTGATGCCCTATTGGGCGCGTGGGGAGCGTCAGAGGCAAGGTGATCAGTTACAGCGAGCTCTAGGCCTTGGAGAGAGGGAGATAACCTCACACTCAGTTGTAGGTCGACGACCGCATAGGGTTCTAAAGGAGGAAGACGATCGGGGTACCATTGGACGCTTCTCCCCCTCCGTCATATGAAGACCCAGTTTGCCGCACAGGGGTATTTTAGTCAATACATTATATTTTAAGTTGCCAGGTTACACAGGCAAGCAACACACATGCTGGATGGCGTGGCGGCCTCTGATTGGTCATGGTGAGTGAAACTTGCAATATTTGCAATTAATTATTTGTAACTCCGATGGTAGCAAATAATATATCGATTTTTCTCAAAACAATGTGAGGAATTCAATAAAAATAGTTTTAGAACTTAATTCCTCTTGCAATTCGAAAAGTAGTTAAAGTTATCAACTTTAATGCTTTAATGATTAAGAAACCCTAATTTTGAGATGATTAATTTATTGAGAAGGGTTAAATGGATGTTTAAAGTTGATATTAACCTGTTGATTATAAAAAAGGAACATTAGATCTAAAAGGATGATCTTTATGCATAGTTTGATTAATTTAGGGTTCCATGTACATGAATATGCTTTAATGGGCCTTAAACTCTAAAGTTAGTAATTATGACTCTTAATGGCTTTAATTGTTCAAATTCATGAATAAGGCTGAGATATGATGGTTCAAAGCTATTTCGAGTATAAAAGTTCCTATTTGTGGGTAAATACCCTTAATATGGTAATTAGGGTTTTCTAATGGATAAATGTGGAATTAGTGATAAATGGAGTTCATGAAAGATAAGTTGTTAATTTTAAGGGAACCCAAGATGATTATTGGGCCTAATGATCTTGTCATGAATTAAAAGGATAAAAGTGGTAGCTTTAATAAAAAGGGGCATAATAGACTTAATGGACATTTAATTGTTCCTTTAATATGAAATTAGGGTTATATGTTGTTAAAAGGTAACCTTAATGTCTTTCTTGAAGAGTAGATGAGATAATTAGGGTTTAAAATAATAAAAATGAAGTGAAACACTAATTGCAATGGAAACCCTAAAAGAGGACTAGAAACCCTAGGAAGCAAGCTAGGTTTAATAGATCTTGATGGCATGATCAATGATAGGAAATTATATGCATATTTCAGGATCTCTTTGTGTGCTTGCTTGCCTATTGGATTTCTTACATTAATTGGATTAATTCTGTCTCAAATCATCCTGACAGGTATGTGGTTACGCTTGTGGTTAATCACTTTAGTTTCACAGCAATTCCTAGATGTTTTATCGGTTGCCTGAAAATAACTGCTTGGATGACATTTGTTTCATGCAACTATAAAGTGACTATGATTATCACCATAAATATGTATACATGACTGGATCAGATCCTGGTCCTCCTCTGTGGCTTTGCTAGTTATGAAAGGGTAACCTAGTAAAGGGTCTACTTGTGGGACCATCAGGTTATCAAGAGTTAGGGATTGGGCTACCTATGGGTAGTGCCATGTGACTTTTTAGCACACCATGAGTTAAGGATTGGGCTACCTATGGGTAGTGCCATGCGACTCAACCCTAGATATTGATCTACCTATTAGGTAGGATCATGCAGGGTTTAATGGGGATCTACCATAAGGAAGGTAGCATCCAGGTCCACTGTAGGGACAGCGCAGAGGCTAGGGTATGTATGGATTGAGAAGTTATGTTTAAAATGTAATGTGGTTTGTTAAATCATAATTGACTGCAATATGTTGTTACAGTTAATTGCACAATTATAGTTTCCCCCACATACTGGCATATTCATTTATGCTGACCAACATTTTGTTTGTCAGTGTTTTAGGTACAAATTGAAAAGGACAAACATTAAAGTGGCATATTGTGAAATTAAGAAATAAAGTGCAAGGAGGATTAGTTAGAATAGAGTCCAGATGTGGATATAAGTTAATATCCAAGTTTTTGAAAAAGGTATGCAGAGTTTTATTTTATTCCAACTTTCAGTATAGTCATGGTAGAATTTAATAATTATTACTGATTATTTGTCGAACCTATGATCCAAGAAATTGGGATAACGACTCTGACCTCTTGGTCTCCCTTAATTGGGGGTTACCAAGAGGCGGGGTCATTACACATAAGTAGTGAGTTATCATTCATGGTGCTAAGGAACAAGAAGGATCTCAAGCCTTAACCCTAAGGTGAAGCCATGATCATCTTCAACCTTGGATTAAAGCATGGATATAAGGTTGTGATCTTCCTTTCTTTTCTTTTTCACCAAATACTTACCCATGGTGATTCTTTACATATTGAGGAGTTGTGAAGCTCATCTTCAACCTTGGGAATGTGAAGCTTTAGATCTTGAAGCTTTGAAGTTGTTCTTGAGGCGGGTTATATAACTTGAACCCAATGATGTTATTATTCACCTTCAATTCTGTTGAACTTGTTGGTCTACTTTCAATTTCAAATTCTCTTGAATAATTGATGATCCTATGAGCTCTAAAAGTTGTTTAGGACTGTTGCCATTAACTAGAATAGTAAGAACAACTGTCAAGAGGTTGATGATGATGACATCATCATGGTGCAACACGATATCAGGTTGAAGCACCTCTCAATCCGAGATAATTAGAAACCCTAGATTATGAGCAACCCGATATAGGTGATCCAAGTACCCACCTCAAACACGATATGGTGATGAGTTATACCTCATGGGTGATATGAGTAATACATACATACACATTGGGCATGATATGGGATCAAGCATTCACCTTGTACACGATATGGTGTCAAGTAGATACCCTAATCTGATATGGTGTTGAAACATTACATTGTTGGTGGAGAGTTATATCTCTCGCTAGGACAATTGTCTCACCCTGTGGGATCCAGAATTTTTAGGTGGACATGCACGGGGAGGTAGAGGCCGCACTATAGAGGGAGAACAACAACAATACGTGCAATAGTAACAACTCAGGTTGAGTGTATTGTTTGTCTTGTCTTGTAGACAGAAGTCCTATGTGTCGTCTCCATACTCTTAGGTCCATAAAGTCAGTACGTAATGGATTTATGAATGATATGAGATTTTGTCTTGTATGCATCGATGTTTTATGTTTCTTATTGATATGTTTGGGCAAAGAAAATGTTATATGTTATCCTCGAGATGAGATGGTACAATGTATGTACAATGTGAACCATGATGTATATAAAATTTTGGTTCTTTCTTTAAGAGTTTCCTAGAAATGGATCTTGAAACATCTATTTCGAGAAAACAAGATTAACTAATGCGGAAGCGTTCACTAAGCATCAGATTACCAGAAATCACTAAAAAAATTAAACTTTTTACAAAGAGATCCTTTAAAGGTAAGGCTTTCTCATAACGCAACATGATAAGTTGTTTACAACTGATCCATCAGTAAAACTCTGTAAGGCAAGATACAAAAGTCTCTAAGGACTGGACCAAAAGCTCGAAAGCACTAACTATTACTCCGAGGACCTGAGAGTACAGAGACGACATATAGGACTCTAACACTATCTACACATGACATAGCAGCCAATGCCTCCACCTGAAGCTTCACTGCTGTCCTTGGTACTGCTGATGCTGCCCTTCACCTATTGAAGGATTTCTGCCTCCTCGCCCACGTCCACCTAAAGGTTGGAATCTATAGGGTGAGACAATTATAAAAAATCGTCCCAGCGAGAGATATAACTCTTCGCCAAAAGCATAATTATTGCAGCATAAGAGAATAAATGTACACAAAGAAGTTATGTATATTTGAGAGTAGTTAAAACAATGTTTAACAGATTAAACTATTCTTTCTACTAAAAGCAATGCAACTATAAATTGATAAAATCACATGTCACTTATCACATCACTAACTCCCTTCAGACTTGGATCATATATCCATTGCCTGGCATTATTATTTGGGAAAGGATGGCCTATAGCCATACTCCTTCTCCCAAAGTGTTAGGATTCCAACTCCACAACATATCTGCATAACTTGTACATATGATATCAGACTTAACATTACTTATGTAATACAAGGGTTATTTACATTCATAACCCATTAGTCTGTAGTTAAGCTTTTCATAGGATTATTCCGTAATAGAATTTCTCATAGAAACACTTTGCTTTAGGTCATACCTCATATTTTTAGTATTGGGATATCAATCCCTAACCATATTATTAATATGAAATCCGGAATGTGGGAGTTCAAACCCCTGGACTAATCATAGCATTTGTTACCAAGTAACATCTCATTTTATCTGGTTATCTAAATAATATGACCTTTGAAGATCAACAAATCATATTACTCGTGGCTCATTCAACCTATCAAGCTCATATGTTATCACTTACCAGATAACATGACATTTAGTTATACTCTTGAATTATAGGTAACAAGTGTTCTTAATGCAATTAGCATTATAAATCTTACCTGGATCTGATCACCTCTATATGAAACCTGTCAAGCTTAACTTTTATCAGTTATTCCATATACTCCCACATACTCTAAAGTATGTGATCCAGGAGTTCCCTTTGTAAAACCTGTTTCACTATTATTTAAATTCTGACAATGATGGATCTATGATCAGGGCTTTACATGGTATGATTATACTTGATTATTAGGTACATATCAGTATTCTTTTAGCATCATACATGTTTCCAAACATTCAAGTACGAAACATGGCTATAACAGAAGAATACTAAATGTACAAGTATAACTCATATCAGTTATCAACTGGATATCAATTCTTAATCATCTTATCACTATGATTCAAGAACATGGGTGCTCACACCCTTATATCATCATAACACTTGCTATCAAGTGCCATATCAGCATCAAGTCATCTATTAGCATGACCTTGATTGAAGAAATGTATATACTTTTCACATATCATTACTCTAAAAGCTTATAATTCTTTTCAAGGAATATGACATCATAACTCATACCTGGCTATGATTACCTCATAATATCAACTTGTATGACTTATACAAATAAGGACATACATATATAACAATGTCAGCACAATACCAAAACTTCTCAATTTCATAATAGGACACCACGGCCGTGCCACCTTGCATGGTCGTGCAAAGTAAGACTACCACGGCCGTGCTCCCTTGCACGGTCATGCAAGCTAAGGCTACCACGACCGTGCTCCCTTGCACGGTCGTGCTACATAAGATCATTCCATGATTCATATTTATATATATATATATATATATAAATATATGTATTCTAATCTTTCATTCTTTTAACTTGATTAGGTCACATCAACCCTTCAATCAAGTACATGCTACTATGGTTAACATAGTGTATCAAGCTATTAATGCTATAAACAATTAATAATTCTCCCTTTAATTGGTTCTTAATCACTTAGGTATTATTAGGGTTTCAACCTTCACACCTTCATTGATTATCATTACTAATCATTATTGGATCAATAGAACATTCATCATCTTAATTCTCAAGGATTCAATCACATTGGACCTCCACTTCATAAGGTATCCAATTGAATTAGGGTTTCCAATGTTGATTCCTTCAATCTTTGAATTCATGGAACCAATCATCAATTGGACCTATACTCATACCTTAATTGAGTTTAATAGGTCGACCTTCAACTGATTTGTCCCTCACTTGACCCTCAATTGACCATCAATTAGGGTTTAACTCAATTGAATTAGGGATTGGAATCAATAACCCTTCAACATATTTCAATGTGGGACTAATTGATTTGAACCTATTGAACCATCATTACATTGGGACATGACCTGACCCCAAATGGTCTTGAGGTCGTTTGGATGACCTCCAAACGGTCTTGAGACCGTTTTCCCATCATATCATCAAAATCCAAGTCAACCAATTAAGTCAACCAATTAAGGTTTGGATCATTGGATTGATCACCAAAACAACAATTGATTACATTCCAACTTAGTATCATTGGATCATCAATTTCTTAACCATACTCACCCTAGACCTCCAAACGGTCTTGAGACCATTTGGATGAGTTCCAAACGGTCTTGAGACCGTTTGGCTCACCCAACCCTTGGATTCTAGTGAAAAATCATTAGGGTTTGAGCTATTGAGTTGATCATCAAATCAGCAATTGATTGCCTTGTAATTGTGTAACTTTGGACCTTCAATTGGTCAACTATACTCGACCCCAGACCTCCAAACGGTCTTGAGTGACCTCAAAACGGTCTTGAGACCGTTTGGGCCAATCAACCCCAAACAATCAACTCAATTCAATGCAAATCCAACACTTAGTTGATTAGGGTTAACACCATATCTTTTGTCCTTCAAACACTTAACCATATCCAACCCTAGACCTCCAAACGGTCTTGGGTGACCTCCAAACGGTCTTGAGACCGTTTGGGTGATCCCCAAACGGTCTTGAGACCGTTTGGGCAAGAAAACCCAAAAAGTCATATCAATCAAGTTGAAAGGCAGCACTTAATCCAATTATGGTTTACATAATTGATTAGCCTTCAACTCACGATTCCTTTGGAGTTAATACCTAAAATTTGGAGGGTTATTAACTAACATGATTATGAACAGTAATACCAAACGGTAAATGCTTGGTCAACGCCCTCAAAAGGTCTTGAGACCGTTTGCCCAAAAAGTTCAATTAATCAAATTGGAAAATCAGCACTTAATCCAATTAGGTTTATCCAATGGTTTAGCCTTTAACTCATGATTCCTTGGGATTTAACCTATAAAATTTGGTGGGTTATTAGACCACATCATTAGGAACAGTAATCCCAAACGGTACACGCTTGGTCAACGCACTCAAATGGTTTGAGACCGTTTGCCCAAGAAGGTCAAGTTAAACAGATTGGAAAATCAGCACTTATTCAATTTGATTTGCCTAATTGATTGGCCTTTAACCTACGATTCCTTTGGAGTTAACCCCTCAAACTTGGTGGGTCATTAGCCTACATAATTATGAACAGAAATCCCAAACGGTCCACGCTTGGTCAACGCCCTCAAACGGTCTTGGAGACCATTTGCTCCAACCGACCTTGTGAAACCGTTTGCCCCTCAAACGGTTTTGCAAAACCCCCAAATGGTTTTGCAAACTGTTTGGCCAAGGGTGCAAGACCGTTTGCTAAAGTGACATAGGTATTCACGACCCCCTTCTTCTACCTCCATATCCAGGTCTGTTCCCCATGGTTTTATATGCAAGAAAGAAATGAAGGATGGGGGAAAGAAGAACAAGCTACTTTTGCAAGTACAAAGATATGCATAAGAAAGCAAAAGCTTTAGAGTTATAAAACCCACCTTAAGGTCGTTCCTTGAGATCCAAGCTTCCAAGATTCAAGTCTTTAATGGTGTCTTCAGCTCCACAGGTCGTCCAAGGGTGTTTCTCCAAGGAAAGGTTGGGAAAAGATGGCTAGAAAGAAGAAACAAGTAAGGAAGACCATAAAACCAACCTTGCACCATGAATTCCTCCATGAATTCGAGCAAGATGATGATCAAAGCTTACCTAGAACTGCTTGGCCGTTCTCCTCTTCTCCAGAGCTCTTTCCTAAGTCGGTCTAAGCAAGGGGATAAGAAAGGAAGTGAAGGAAACGATCCTTGCTAAGTGAGAAAAGGTGTATATATACTTTAGGTGAAATTTCAACATAAGGACAACTTGTTTCTCCATTTCTCCTCTAGGTCCTTCCCTTATTATAAACCACGTTTCTCCCTTCCATAATTAAGCAAAACTCATCTTAAACCCAAGGTATAAAGGTGAAGAAAGCCAGCTTCTTACTAAGTTGCACATATAGAAGGGTTATTAGACTTATAACTTGATCATTTAATTTATAAGGGTTATCATTCTTATTTAATTATTCAATTGAAGTGAAATATTCATCATTCTTACTCTTAATGATGCCAAGAGTCATACAAGATACTCTAGAAGGTGTATTTTACAAGTTGCACCCCATATTTTGGGTAAATTGCACTTTACACCAAAACTAGAGTTTTAAGTACAAGGATTGCTCCACAAGCTGCATCTTGGTGCCCAAGCTTGGAGAATCCATCATACTTTATCATATTCATTCTTATGATGTCTCAACACCAAAGGAACATCTTAACATGTGCAATTTGTAAGTTAACCCTTTTTAATTGGGTAATTTGCACATAGGTCCATGTATTACAAAACAATATTACAACATTGTTCAAAAGGGACAGAAATGGAAATGTATGTTCCTTAGGAGATTTAATTACATACCAAAAGATAATCACAAGTATCTAATTACATAATTAAGCAAAACACCTAGGGTTAGTTCATAACCCAGGTCAGGGATGTTACAACAAAATTATTTTAAAAGGACAGAAATGAAATTATAGATTCTTCTAAAGCTTAATGACATATCAAGGGGTAATCACAAGCCTCTAATCATATTTTAAGCAAAACATCTAGGGTTAGTTCATAACCCAGGTCAGGGATGTTACAGATCTCTTTGCAACATGGTTTTAATTTTTAGTGATTTTGTTAATCTGCTGCTTATGGTTATTTTGTATATTTACTGGTGACAATTTGGCTTGACTCGATGTTGGGTCATCACAAAGTTTTGGTATCACAGCCTAAGGTTCGCTGAATCTATAAAGACATAGGACTAAGGTGTTGAGTCTATTCTAGTGTCCTCTAGTATATCTTATAGTGACTTCTGCTTATGTAAAAGAAAGAGTAAAGCTTAAAGATTTCTGGAGAACATGAGGAACACATTGTTGAGAGCAATGCAGTTGCACCAGGAGAAGGTGTAAGGGATCAGGTGAGAGAAGAATGACTGCTTGAGAATCCCCAGGATGATCCAACCATGCATGATAGAGAACCCTTCTTTTAATGCTCTCATTGGACTGGTTATGACAACATTGACGCGTATAAATGATCATATACTAGCAATACAACCTAGATTATCAGTCCCCAATGATGAAATTTTGGGCTCTAGTAGGATTTCTGATTAACATAGTTATGTTGGAGCAGTAGAAAATGTCAAAAATATTAAGATATGATAATGAATTAGAGTCTGCTACAAGTGTAGGCAAGCAGAACATTTGATAAGGGTCTTTCCAATAAAGGATAATGAGGTAGAAATTAAGAAAAGATATATCCAAACTCGGGAACATATGCCTAGTAGATCTAAAAAGGGGATGTTTTTGGTGCCACCAATGCAACAAACACCTAGTGCACCAGGGCAGTGGCTACCAAGAAAGGGAAAAGGACCTAATGTTCCACTAGTTAGAACTCTTAATTTAGCTTCTACATCGGTAATAAGGATGACAAGACCATGGAGTGCGTATAAGACATGTTTTAGATGTGGACAAGTTGGGCATATTAGATCCTTTTGTCCGAAAAGAAAGGATGGAATGACCCAACCACTGAGGTAGACTCAACAAGGCTCTCAAAGGCAACAATTTAGCAGTGGCACACTAGGACGTGGACAGACATCGAAGAAGGTCCACTTGCACCAAATGATAGAGCACGACGTTGGAAACAGGCAACGATAAGATTCTATGCAATGAATCAGTCAGAGGCAGTAATCGATGCACGAGTCGAGACAGGTCAAATGAAATTGTTTCATTCTGATATGTCTTCTCTAGATTTTATCTGTTAGTTATAAGAAAAGTATTTTTTGTTGAGCTTCCTTTGATTAGTCCTATGAGGACATAAGGAAGAGATAAAAAGGATGAGGACTTACATTATGTCCAATATTCTTTAAAATGTTTTATAATTACTTTTGTTTGTATAAAAGAGGATGAGATGTAAGAGAGATTCCTGGAGAAATCCAGGGATACTAAGTCCTATGATATGGATGATATGAAAAGTAAAGTATATGATATAAAACAAGGTGCATACTACCTAATCTCAGTACTTGTATACCCTGGCTAGGTATTCATCTATTAAAGTCAAGGTAAGTATGAGACTCTTAGATTCCTATCTATTTGATTACTCTGATAAAGTAGTCATTTGGAGATAGGGCTGTAAATGGGTCCAGACATACCCGCATGCCCGCAAATACAAACCATTTAAAACCCACCACGGGTCCAATATTTTGTACACATGGACCCGTAGACCCACATACCCGTGGACCCATGTTTAAGCGGTTACACATATGGGTACAATTATACCCGTACCCACTGGACCCGTATACCCGTGGTATTATATTAATAATTAATATATATCCTATACAATCTAATGGTTTGAAGGCCTTCCTATGATCTAATGGTTGGCATATAATATCAACTACTTAAACCTAACAAACATGAAACATTCACAACCCGTCGCTCCAGTGGGTGACTGCTGCGGCGCCATACAATTCTAAATTATGGAAACCCTTGTCCCTGACTCTATGCCCCCAGCTGATGTCTTCGTGTCTTGGAGACTAGAATTTCTCCCAACTACCTTAGCACCCAGAACCAACTGTGAATTGATATCAGCCGATTCACCCTACCAACCAACTCCAATCTCCTTCAACTATAGGTGCAGCTACTGAAGCGTCGTCAATGCCGCCTCCAGATGCCCAGATCAATCATTGTCTAAGCATCAAATCCTTCTAGATTCCCAATCTTGACTAAATTGGCTTCCATGAGGGCCGATTCCACTGGATGCCTGATCTATAAGTTGATATACTAATGGCGGCATCATTCTACCCAGCTTGCTGACTTCTTGTTCTGAAAACTTAAATATCATCGACGGTTGCATCCCAAAACTTCATGCCGCCCACAATTCCAGTCGGCATGTCTTCATATTACTATTATAAAGGTCATGTTACCTCCTCTTGCACATATTACTTTCTTTTATTTTGTTTCTATGTGCCATATATGTCAACTCCTCCTCCTACTTTCAATTTTTTTCTATTATTTTCATATTGGCTGCCGTTGTTCTATATTATAGTTCTTCTATAATCATTCTTGTGTTAGCCTTGGTTTGTCATCGAATTAGTGTTTAACTGATCATGAACATGTATCAAATATTAAAAGGATATGATGAGTAATTTTGCAGTAAGCAAAATGAACAATGGGCTAAATTTACTTACGTTCTTTTGTGTCTCCCCTAAAAATATAATATAACAATTTCTTTGTGTTAAGCATCATGTCCGATGCAAATGTTGAGGCACTAGCACTAATAATTCTATATATAATGAGATATCTAATAGTTAAAGAAGTGTGAAACCGTAAACCCGTAGACCCACACCACATACCCACATTGTACATGGGTCCAAGTATGGTGCAGGTCTAATTTTTAAATAATGTGGGTCTGGATCCATACCCATACCCGCTAAACTAAATGGGTATGGTTATGGGTATGATCATACCCATATTGTACCCACACCATTTACAACCCTATTTGGAGACAATCTAAAGAGCATGATGAAACTAAAAATATGGCATGAATATTTCTATAACATCCTAATTGCAATGAAATAGAAACTGAGTTTATCTCAGACCAGTCTGTGAGTATGAGGAAGTAAAAAGTACAATCCTCATGATAAGAGAAAGGGAACAAGGGAGATGATCCCTATTTAATAAAGAATCTGTGAAGAATAAAAATCTTTTCCATGATGTGAATATAAATAAAATTAGAAAATGTTCATGAACATACTAGACAATAACAAAGAAAGGAATGATGATATGTAATTATCTTTATAATTCCTATACTGAGGGAAAGGAAGCTAAGATGAAACAAGATGGAATGACTCATGAATAGTTGAAGGTTCATGCAATAATAAAAGGAGGTGATAACCTCTTTTCTTTGATAAACAACCCTGGATAATGATGGGGCGATAAAAAGGAATTTGTTTCCTTGTGTTCTTTCCTTTCAGGGACATGACAATTAAGTAAGTCTTATGACACTTGATGTGCATGGATTAGAAGTAATATATATATGGGTACTTTGAAAAGTATCAGCTAGTCATGGATTTTGGTTTTAAGACAAAGATATATGTGATAAGTAATGTCCCAAGATGAAAGAAAGGTCCTATTATATATTTGGATTTGGTAATAACAAAAGAGATGGAAATGATGAGGATGTGATATGTTTTTGTCACATGTAACGAATACTAACGTAAAGAATCCTAGTATCCAAGAACTTTCAATAGTATGAGAAAATGAGAACATGACTCCTGATAAGATAATTAATGTTTGGTTACCTATAGGGGCCAACTTTGTGATTAGTCTAGTTACATATTATATTATGGATATCATATGTTAGGGGTTAATGCTCTGCATAAACATAAAATTTATAAGGATGTATTAATTGCAGGAAAAATTGTAGAATCATCTTGGGAAAATCTTATCAAGCTAAAATACAATTCCTTAGAATATCCCTATCTAGATCTGTTGAGGCAGATTATACATATAACAATCTAGAGTCACCTCTGAGATAGTTCATCTTTGATAAGTAGCCTCTCCTTATGACAAGAAGATAAACAAATAAGAGATAGTTGGTACAAGTCATAAGTAAGTTTAGTGTTGTGTCAACTAATTATAGTGGCACAATAGAAGTATGATAAGACTTGTAGTCCCAAATGGGTGACAGAATGTAACTCTAGTCTTTCCTTGAAGGCGAAATGCTAAACTAAGGGAGGGGTATGGAAGACTCCCAAGGTAAAAAATCTTATTACATAAAAGATGTAAGTTGAGAAGGTGACAAATAAAAGAGGTTTAACACCCAAATTATTCGAAGCATGAATAATACTTCTCTAACTAAGAAAGTGTTACCTGATACAAAATTGACTCCGCAGTCAATAATGAAAAGGGCAGTTGAGTATGTGTCCTGTATGACAGATTCTATGATGACCCTGAAGGGAAAGGCTTAGTGATGGTCAAAGTTATATGGCATCTCTATGACATCAATATGTTATTTGGAGGTTTGATGATATGATGCATGAATAACAATTGTCTCTGTTCATCTGGGATTTCGGGGATGAAATCCTTGTTAGGGATTTATAACTTGTAACATCCCTGACCTGAGTTTAGGGCTAACCCTATTTGTTTGGATTAAATAAGTTTCTTAGAACTTTAATATAATTCTCTAAAGTGTTTTGATATCAGGTGACAAACTTATGTTTCAAGTTTGGTCCTGTTTGAATGATGTTTGAGCAATGTTCTCTTATTTTGGACCATAATGCAATTTACCCAAGATGAGGGCTTATATTGCAATATGTCACATGTTGAATGCACCTCATTTGTTTTATCATCATAAGATATAGAATGATTCTAAGTGGTGGTATGTGGAAAGCCTAAAATGCCAAGCTTGAACTTGTTTGAATAATGCTAGTATCTTGCGTACCAATTTCAGTACAAATTGTAATTTACCCAAAATGTAGGGTTGATACGAAAATTACCACCTCTATAGTGTCCCTACTCCCTCATAGTATCATCTAGAGGAAATAAAAAAAGAATTATACATCAGGTTTGAATCATATTTGAATGATGGTACTCTTGGTGATGAAAAGACCAAGAAAGGGTTGAATATGAAACCCTAATTTGAGTTGTATCAGGTTGTAGAGTCCATATGAGAGTGCCTATCAGCCATGGAGACATATAGGGAGTCTCATATCCGTTTGTGAACTCTTAGACTTGTCCATGATGGAATAAGCACTTCAAGGAGATGAAGTGTATCGGTTTACAACTTCTACATAAAAGTTGTATCGGGTTGTGGATAAAGTGGTGTTTGAGTTGAAATATCTTATCTAACAAGATAAATGATGGCCAAAATTTCATCCCTAGATTATCCTCAAGTGTTTTTGATGATTTTTTAGATGCAAGGATAATCTTGTCTGGTTTATCCCAAGTCGGGGTGACTTTTATCCAATGATGAATTCTTTGACCCTAAAGTATGAATTTAATGCGAATGGAGGCTCAATAATAGCTATCCAATCACATTTTTATACATGGTGATGACCCATACTAGTTTTAGTCTCTTTCTTTACGAGGTTTGATACCTAATCTTGTATTAGAGGTCATAGTGGGAGTGAAAGGACTTAACAATGGAATCTTGAGGTTTGATATGGTCAATTTGGTTTGTTTAGATTGCATTGATGATTCTACATATTAAGCGATATATACTTTGAGATCAATACCACTGTGTATGTGTCACTTTGAAGTATATGAACTGAATGGTGAAACAGACTTTATTTGATCCCACTTCCAAATAGAGGTTAATATGGGCAATGTTTATTCAATTCTAACTTAAGGTTTAGTATATGATATATGCTTGAAATTTATGTGTGGCCCTTTATTAATAGCCCCCATATTTTCTGTGGGGAGGTTGTCGGGCACAAATTTGAAGCCTGGATGTGTGACATCTTGACAACCATATATCGAGGGAAAGTAAACCGGTTGTAGGTCATCCCTAACTCTTGGTTTAGAGGAACATATCATTTTTGAGGTGTCCATTTGATCCGACGAAGGTGGGAGCAGGTTGAGGGAATTGTCTTGATAAACTCAGATTCTACGCAACAATCCGAACTCGTCGGCAATTCACTTGATACAGTTAATGAGAGACTATATCCCTTCTTCTCCATCGTACCTCATATGTCCATCATCCCCTACGGCGGGGTGAGCATATTGAGCAGACCTGGAGCTCGATCAGACCCACGACGACGACGATGTCTTCTTGCCCAGATCAGAGTAGACGCAACAGTCACCTTGGCGAGCGGCGGCGATGATGAAATTGTCTCCATGTCCAGGCAAGATGGGGATCAGATGGAAGAATATCTCTGCCTCAATTCTAGACTACGTGAGACCATGTAGCCCTGCCAGTGCTCACCAGAGTTAATCGCATAGGCAACAATGCTATCACGAGAGACAACGAGGGAGAGGATCGGGGACCAGGGTTAGACTCGTGAGGTCAAACTTTTATTGAGTTGGCTCCACTACTATTGGACCGGTCACACTTGGGTTATCTGATGGGCTAAACCAGACATGACTTGAGAAGGTGGTCGGCCAACGTGGACCAACTAGAGGTTGACACCTCAGGCTGTGGGACCCCTCAAGGTAAAATCCTTTTAATTTCTCAAAATTAGACCAGAGTTTAGAAATATCATCAAAAATAGCTCTAGTGTCCTATAAATCCCCCAAAAATACCCCAAGATTTAGAAGATGCCCTATTTATGATGAAACCCTTAGATCATACCTTTGAAGTTGTATTATTACTAGTTTAAAATTTACAAGATGACACCTTTGTTAGGATATATTAAATGTAATAAATGATATTTATGGACATAAATTCGGAGAAATTTTATTCCAGACCATAATATCATGTAGAGATAATATTTTGAACCTGATCATAACTATATTGCCAAAATATTAGGTCTTTCTCCAGTAATGACTCATATGATGCTTTTTGTCTCATAATAATTTTAGAACATAGATAAAGCATCCAGAAAATATGAAAATTGTATCAGACCCTTAGTATGACTTACTGATCAGTATAAAAATATCAGACACAAGTTCTAGGAAGTTTGAACCTAGATTTGACCAAAACCCTAATTAGGACCTAAATACCATTAATAATGGTAAACCTTGTATTAATGATGATTAATTTCTTTAAATCAGGTGTTGACCAGATTATCTCGATGACCATGGATGTATAAGAAATCTCTAAACTCAGGTACGAGGGTTTTTATTTAAGTATATGACTATGGTTTTCATGATTGCAATCATGATATCTATGTATGCTCTCTTCTATTTGCAAATATTGGATGTAGTAACACTATATAGTACTCGATGTTTTATCACCTTAAAACATAAATGATGACTAGATGTTTTGTAGTTATTTAATGTGTTCATTATCCCCCTTATGAGGGAATGGATTAATGTTGACTAGTACACCTCCCTAGAGCACATGGTGTACAGGGAGTTTCCCTAGAGTACTTGGTACACAAGGATGGTCCCAATATATATGTTTTGGTACTAGTCCACCTTAGTAATGCAACTCATCTAGAAAAATGAACAAAAATTGTTGTATTTCTCTTATTAAAGAATTGATTTCTATGATTTTCCTTCTTTCTTTTTCAAACCTTTTCAAATTATAAAAAACATAAATATATGTATCTTTCTACCCATGTACACAACACATTGTGTTGATTCGTTGTTTCACGTATGTTTTAGGTTCAGAGCTAGCATGGGATAAAAGATGTGAGTGAGCAAGTTGTATAGGTTTACCTTTTGTGTAGATCTAGATTAGCATACATGTTCATAGACTTATGTAAATTTTTTTATTCAATGTGTAAATGTAATCTGTAATAGTTCATGTTATAATTAATATACATGTTGAATGTTGAGAATGTTATGGTGTATGTTATGGTTGTATGTTCATGTATGCATATTATGCTTCCACATCTCTCTTTGAAATGATTGCCTAACATTTTCAGAATCGTCCTCTCACGACTTCTAGGTCTCGAGACGGCGGAATCAGGGGACGTTACAGTTGGTATCAGAGCATGAACAATAGCTACACTTGACAATTAATCACCATGAAACATAAAAGCTAAACTTCATCTCTTACTCTAAATGTAGAAATTTAGTAAGTTGTCCTTTAGGAATTGACTTAGCCTTTAAGTTAGAACCTAGATGTTTGAGAACTAAGTTTAGACAAGTGTGTCAAACCCATTCCATATAGAGCTCATATGTATTTGGTAGCTACACTAGTCTACACCATGTTCTCACCATTTCACTAGGTGACATGGCACTAGACTATCTACTGTGTGTGGGACACTCGAGTTTGCTGGTTTGGTTTTGTTTCCCAATCGTCTCTCACCTCGACAGTTTTCTCTGACGCCTTTTCTCAGAGAAAAAGTATATAATATTTTATTAGATATATGTAAATAAAAAATGTGTCCCTCACAGATGAGAGTAGTGGGTGTTCATGCAATCTAAGTGAAAGGGAGTGACATCAGTCTTGAAGAGAGAATAGATCTAGATTAGATGTCTAGAGCCTCATATGGTTATGTGATAGATAGATAGACAAGTAAGACAAAGGAAATAAGAATATAGAATCTTATCTAACTTTGATCTATGATGGTATAAGTTTCCTTATTAAGATTTGAGTTGTATTTGAGCCAAATCCACTCTTGGAGGATCTATGCTAAGTCTTGATGATGAAAGTACATTCCCTTTTCCTACTTAAGATAAACTAAGTTAAGATATAGATGAGTATGCATGAGCCTCAAGCTCTTATACAAGGAGGATGTCTAGTGGTAGGATGAGATATGTGGTTAAACTCTAGAGAGAGTAAGACCCACAGGGAGAAGGTCATAGGACCTAGCCTCCAGTATATGAGATATGTGTTAAAAAAATGTGCCGTACACTAGATTACTCTTGAGTGTTGAGTTGAGTCCTTATGCATGATTCAAATCTATATGTGAGAATTGGGGAAAAAAGGATGGGTAGATGACCCATATGATAAAGTCAATCCTTTGCCTGAGTTAGGTCCTAGCTTGAGTGACATATTTTGTGAATCTCATCATTAGTTGCAAGTGAGGTAATATATATTTACTCTAGTTATGAGAGTATGATGCTTTGTGCAAAATATACTCAAAATACATGTTCTCCCTTCTTCTTGTCCTTCTTAATATACGATGATAGAAGCCTCACTTGAGCTATATAAATGATTTATATATGAGGAGTCACTTGTATAAGCTTGACCTAATCTATATTCCTCCCCCCCTATATCATACATGTAGTACCCAAGATTGAAATCATGATAAGATCGACCTAGTATATTTTCATTCCCCTTCTATCATATATGAAAGATAAATGTTAAAAAAGCATGCTCTTAACACAAAGGTCCCTTTGGATCATATACTGCATGACAATATAGTGCTAACCTCAATCCTTCTCAATATATCCATCTAAGTTTGAGGATAACTCTCACACAATAAGGTGAAACCCTAATATGTAAATATGAAAAATCAAGCCCTTATCTAAGGATAAAATCCAAGCATTACGTTGATAATAAACCACATTGGAGATGTTAACTCTGATAATCCCAATAAATAATGGCATGAAACCTCGAAATTTCCATATGATTAGTAGGGTGATATATGAAACTATAAGGATACCTTATTCACTTCACATGTATGAATAAAACCCTCATCCTTAAGATACGATGAAGATGTAGAACCTAAAATATAAGAATGTCATGTGATGACTAAGACACTAAGGGATGCTACAAGTCCTTATAAAAAAATGATGCTTCAACCTATATAAGGTGGGGTGGGTACACCTTAAATGCTTAAATATCCTAACATGATCGAATAATGATACTTGTAGCACTTAGAAGTGGTGTCCTAGAGGCATTTACAACTCCTTGATATCAGCTTAACAATGAGATTAGTTGAATTTCAAGGACGAAATTCCATATAAGGTGGGGTGAATGTGATATCCCAGATTTTAGGATTTTGATACCCAATATGATATTTGAGGTCCAAGGCTAATGTTGGTTGGTTAATCCCAAGTTGAGGTGACTTTTATCCAATGATGAATTATTTGACCCTAAAGTATGAATTTAATTCCAAGGAGGCTCAATAATAGCTATCAAATGACATTTTTGTACATGGTGATGACCCATACTAGTTTTAGTATTTTTTTTGGGGTTTGATACCTAATCTTGTATTTGAGGTCATAGTAGGAGTGAAAGGGCTTAACAATGGAATCTTGAGGTTTGATATGGTCAATTTGAGTAAGTTGAGATTGCATTGATGATTCTACATATTAAGCGATATATACTTTGAGCTCAATACCACTGTGTATGTGTCACTTTAAAGTATATGAATTGAATGGTGAAACATACTTTATTTGATCCCACTTCCAAATAGAGGTTAATATGGGCAATGTTTTTTCAACTCTAACTTAAGGTTTAGTATATGATCTAGGCTTGAAATTTATGTGTGGACCTTTATTAATAGCCCCCATCTTTTTTGTGGGGAGGTTGTCAGGTGCAACTTTGAAGTCTGGCTGTGTGACATCTTGACATCCATATATCAAGGGAAACTAAACCGGTTGTAGGTCATCCCTAACTCTAGGTTTAGAGGAACATATCATTTTTGAGGTGTCCATCTGATCCGACTAAGGTGGGAGTAGGTTGAGAAATTTCATTGATAAACCTAGATTCTACGCAACAATCCGAACTCGTCAGTAGTTCACTTGACGCAGTTAATGAGATACTATATCCCTTCTTCTCCATTGTACCTCATATGTCCATCACCCCTGCGGTGGGGTGAGCATATTCAACGGACCTGGAGCTTGATGAGACCTCACGGCTCATCTAGAGGCAGCGAAGACCCCATGTCGAAGGACAGATGTACTAGTGGGATCCTCTGTGATCAAACCACAAAGGTTTTGTGTCACCACGAGGAATCCTCACTGGGCTTTCTTCCTTCTCCGATGGCCATGGGTGGCGAGGTCAACAACCTTGGACCGTAAGCCTTGCTGTGAATCTTGAGTTGGAAAGGAAGAGAGAGGGACAAATCCTCATCCACCAAGCTTGGCCGACAACTCCACCTTCATCCTTCGCAACGTGGGGGTTGTGGAGGCCACCACCACCGGCCAGAGTTGCCAACCCCAGGGGCAGGTCAACAAGTATCTCTACTATCTATGAGTCAGGGAATTCATGTGATCCCTCTACAAGTGCTACGAGATAGAGAGGTTCACACCCTCTGAGTAGACAGTGAGGTCCGTTCTCGTCAGTCTAGTGTATACGAAGCCAGTCTTACGGAGGAGGCTGCGAGTAGAGTCTTGACTAGAAAATGAGAAAGCGAAGAGGGAGAAATAGGAGAGGAGGATGCCATGACCTCGACTCATTGCTCATCAGAGAGAAGGCCCATGACGGTGACGTCTTCTCACCCATATTAGAGCAGATGCAACAATCACCTTGGCAAGAGGCGACGATGACAAAATCATCTCCATGTCCAGGAAAGATGGGGATCAGATGGAAGAATATCTCTGCCTCGATTCCAGACTACGAGAGACCATGTAGCCCTGCCAATGCTCACTGGAGTCAATCACATAGGCGGTGACGCTATCAAAAGAGACAACGAGGGAGAGGATTGGGGACCAGGGTTAGAATCGCGACGCCAAACTTCCCTTGAGCTGGCTCCACTGCTATTAAACCGATCACACTTGGGTTATCTGATGGGCTAAACTAGGCATGACTTGAGGAGGTGGCCGGCCAACATGGGCCAACTAGAGGCTGACACCTCAGGATGTGGGACCCCTCAAGGTAAAATCCTTTTAATTTTTCATAATTAGACCAGAGTTTGGAAATATCATTAAAAATAGCTCCAGTGTCCTATAAATCCCCCAAAAATACCCATGGATTCAGAAAAATGCCCTATTTATGATGAAGCCCTTAGATCAGACATTTGAAGCAATATTATTACTAGTTTTTAATTTACAAGATGACTCCTTTATTAGGATATATTAAATGTAATAAATGATATTTATTGACATAAATTTGGAGAAATTTTATTCCAGACCCTAATATCATGTAGAGACAATATTTTGAACCTGATCAGAACTACATTGCCAAAATATTAGGTCTTTCTCCAGTAATGACTCATATGGTGCTTTTTGTCTCATAATAATTTTAGAAAATAGATAAATCATCAGGAAAATATGAAAATTGTATCAGACCCTTAGTATGACTTACTGATCAGTATAAAAATATCAGACACAAGTTCTAGGAAGTTGGAACCTAGATTTGACCAAAACCCTAATTTGGACCTAAATACCATTAATAATGGTAAACCTTATATGAATGATGATTACTTTCTTTAAATAAGGTGTTGACCAGATTATCTAGATGACCATGGATAAATAAGAAATCTCTGAACTTAGGTACATGGCTTTTTATTTAAGTATATGACTATGGTTTTCTTGATTGCAATCATGATATGTATGTATGCTCTCTTCTATTTGCAAATATTGGATGTAGTAACACTATATAGTACTCAATGTTTTATCACCTTAAAACATAAATGAGGAGTAGATGTTTTGTAGTTATTTAAGGTGTTCATTATCCCCCTTATGAGGGAATGGATTAATGTTGACTAGTACACCTCCCTAGAGAACAAGGTGTACGGGGAGTTTCCCTAGAGTACTTGGTACACAGGGATGGACCCAATATATATGTTTTGGTACTAGTCCACCTTAGTAATGCAACTCATATAGAAAAATGAATAAAAATTGTTGTATTTCACTTATTAAAGAATTCATTTCTATGATTTTCCTTATTTCTTTTGTAAATCTTTTCAAATTATGAAAACTATAAATATATGTATCTTTCTACCCATGTACACAACACATTGTGTTGATTCGTTGTTTTACGTATGTTTTAGGTTCAGAGCTAGCATGCGATAAAAGATGTGAGTGAGCAAGTTGTACATGTTTACCTATTGTGCAGATCCTGATTAGCATACATGTTCATAGACTTATATAACATTTTCTATTCAATGTGTAAATGTAATCTATAATAGTTCATGCTATAATTAATATACATGTTGAATGTTGAGAATGTTATGGTGTATGTTATGGCTGCATCTTCATGTATGCATATTATGCTTCCGCATCACTCTCTGAAATGATTGCCTAACATTTTCAGACTTGTCCTCTCATGACTGCTAGGTCTCGAGACGGCGGTATCCGGGGACATTATAGTTTTGCATGTCAAGATAAATATGAGTGCAATATATACCACTCCTTTCACCTATTAGTGAAAGTTTTCGAAACTTACCACCCTCTTACTATTAGATATTGTTCATAGTGTCTTGGTATCATGCATAGGGGAAGGGGTATCACTCATAGAGCCTTGGAATCGGCCATAGCAAAGTGATATCCGCCATAGCAAAGTGATATTGGCCATAGTAAGTGATATCGGCCATAGTGAAGTGATATCGACCACAAGTAAAGGGATATCAACCACAAGTGAGGGGATATTGTGCATAAGTAGTGAGATATCATGCATGGTGCTAAGAAACAAGAAGGAGTTCAATCCTTAACCCTAGGGTGAAGCCATGATCATCTTCATTCTTAGATTAAAGCATGTATCTAAGGTTGTGATCTTCCTTTGTTTTCTTCTTCACCAAATAGTTATCCATGGTGATTCTTTGCATATAGAGGAGTTGTGAAGCTCATATTCAATCTTGGGAATGTCAAGCTTTGGATCTTGGATCTTTGAAGTTGTTATTGAGGCGGGTTATATAACTTGAACCCAATTATGCTATTATTCACCTTTAATGTTGTTGAACTTGTTGATCTACTTTCAATTTCAAATTCTCTTGAATAATTGATGATCCTATGAGTTATAAAAGTTCTTTAGGACTATTGTCCATGAACTATAATAGTAGGAACAAGAGTCAAGAGGTTGATGATGATGACATCATCATGGTTCAACCCGATATCGGGTTGAAGCACCTCTCAATCCGAGATACTAAGAAACCCTAGATTATGAGCAGCTTGATATAGGTGATCCAAGTACCCACCTCAAACATGATATGGTGATGAGTAATACCTCATGGGTGATATGAGTAATACATACATACACCTTGAGCACGATATGGGTTCAAGCATTCACCTTGTACATGATATGGTCTCAAGTAGATACCCTAATCTGATATGGTGTTGAAACCTAACATGGAATGTGAAACCCGATATACATTGGAACCCCAAACACTATTGGTTTGTATATATGGTTTGGTTTAGACTGACTTGATATCTAGCTTGTCACTTACTACATGATGAATGGTAGTATGATACCACAAATGTTTGATGGGATTTGAGCATAAGGGTCTAACCTAATATGCAAACCCTAATGATGAAGCAACCCGATATGGGAACACGATATGGTGATGAGGATACACCTCATTCACAATATGGATGCATGCTATGGTGTCAAGTACACACCTCTATGCCCGATATGGTTGAAGGGACTCAATTCAATGAACTTGATTAAGTGACACATGAAGTGTGTTATGTCAAATGATACATTAAGATGTTTAGGGTTCAATGCATTTTGATAAGTAGGCTAAAGTATCTTGAAGAAAAGGGATGAGCCAATTTAATAGACTATGATGCAATCAACATCCTAGTGAGGATGAGAGAGAAACTTATACTTGTGTGATAATCATGTAATGAGTATACATTGATACTCCTAACAAGAGTGGAGTATGAATTAGGGTTTGATTCATGATTAAATGATGTTGAAACCCTAATTGGTTAAATAGGGGACAAATCCTAACCCTAATAAAGGGTGATGATATGAACTTCAAACCCTAATTGTCTTGAAAGGGAAGCCCTAACCCTAGTAATGGGAAGGATGTATTTTATTGTATCACATAGTGATGATATGCATCTGAAACCTTAATCGGTTATAATGAGAAACCCTAACCCTAATAATGGGAAGGTTGTATATTTCTTGTATTTCATGGTGATGCTATGTACTTGCTTTTGTTTTTATCATGAAGTGCTAACCATGCAGGAATCATGTGATGATGAGCATGCCAGGTATGAGCTATGATGTTTCATATAGTACAGATTTAAATGGGCCTTGTGAGCCATGTTAAATGCTTATACAATAAGTAAAATGCTTATAGGGTCCAATGAACTAAAAAGATAGTTTTTGCCTAGTGAGAACTGACAAGATGTTTAAATTGGCCTTGTGAGACATGTGAAATACTTGTGCAACAAGTATAATGTATACCTAGCTTGGTCTGAGGACCTAGAGGTAACAGTTACCTGATGAGAGTTGACAATGTTCAATGATGAACTAAGGGTTTGAATACCTATATTTAGTAATCATTATGATGATAATGCTAAGGGAGAAGAATCCCTAGTAATGTGATAAGGGATAGAGATCCTGAGTGTTATACATTCAATGTGTTCCAAAGATCATGAAAGTACTTGATAAACATATTATACCTTTCTTTTTAGCATATGTTGTAATTCATGTTTGTAACTTGGTTGATGCTAAAAGATATTGTGATGCACCTAATTAATCAAGCGGAATCTCATCATGTAGTTTCCCTGACCATAGATCCATTCAGTGTCAGAATTTGCTGAATGGTGAAATGAGTTTAACCTGGAGAGCATATTTTTGAATATGCAGGGGTGAAGGACAACATATATCCATACCTCCTAATGAAGAATTGATGTAGCACCTTCTTCAATTATTTTATATTGATAATTATATGTGAAATCTCCTGACCAAATGAGGAATTGATGTGTAAATTCTTCTTCATTAATTGATAATGGGATTGATATGTTAATCTCCCAACCAAATGATGAATTGATGTATAATCTTCCTTATTATTATAATTTAGGGATAGATAATTGAAATCTCCCTGAAGAGAGTGCATGCTGCCATTGTAGATCTAAAGCAAAGATACCAGTATACCCTGGTAAGCTAATTGTAGTTGACATAAGATGTCCTTCCTGTAGTCTCGTACCGACCGAGACAGGTGAGATCTTGGCAACCGGCTCTTCCATTAACCTTTTATGGTACCAAATTCGACTAAGCGGTGGTCGGTTGGAGTATGAGTGGTATACCTCATCTCCTTAGGGCATAAGTGTTTGTAAATATGTAATCAGCCATGTAGCATATTTTCTTAATGGTCGATTACGGAAAACACTGGTTGATGCTCATTTCATTTACACATCTTAAATGGATAGATGTTATACATGTTCTTCATATTCCTTATAAAGTGAATGGATGATTTATTGCTCTATCATAGATAGTTGCATTACTTTAAAAGATGAGATTGCTCTATTATTCTTATAAAAAATGATTAATATTTCTTATAATACAAAAGAACCTCTGCTCAGTTCTATACTGCTTACCTGTGATAATAACATTGTTGGTGGGGAGTTATATCTCTTGCTCAGACAATTGTCTCACCCCATGGGATCCACAATTTTTAGGTGGACGTGCATGAGGAGGTAGAGACCGCACTACATAGGGAGAACAACAACAACAGGGGCAACAATAAAAGCTCAAGTTGAGTGCATTGTCTGTTGTTTCTTGTCGATAGAAGTCCTATGTGTGGTCTTTGTACTGTCAGGTCCTTGGAGTCAGTACGTAATGGTTTTATGAACTATCTGAGATTTTGGCTTGTATGCCTCTATGTTTTATGTTTCTTATGTATATGCTTGGGAAAAGCAATTATTATATGTTATCCTCGAGATGAGATGGTACAATGTATGTACAATGTGAACCATGATGTTTATAAATTTTGGGTTCTTTCTTTAAGAGTTTCTTAGAAATGGATCTCTTTGCAAAATGGTTTTAGTTTTTAGTGATTTTTTTAATCCACTGCTTATGGTTATTCCGCATATATACTGGTGACAATTTGCCTTGATTCGATGTGGGGTCATCACAAAGTAGATCTGTGCAAGTTTTTTCAGCAGTATATGTTGTTCTAACAGGAAGAAAATGTTTTGACTTAGTCAACCTATCAACTATCACCCAAATGGAATCATGACTTTTGGCTGTTCTTGGTAGACCAACCACAAAGTCCATTGTCACGTGATCTGATCCCATTTCTATTTCGGTATAGGTAAGGGTTGCAATGTTCCTATAGGCTTCTGGTGTTCTACTTTAACTTGCTGACACAATGGACACCACATAACAAACTCAACTACATCATTCTTAAAACCAGGCCACCGATACATATCTTTTAAGTTATGATACATTTTAGTACTCCTTGGATGCATTGCATACATGGATGAGTGAGCTTCCTCCATAACTATCTTTCTTAAGTCATTGGCATTAGGTACTACCATCCTACCATGGTAACAGACTACCTCATCCTATGACTCATGGAAACCGTCCTATTTCTCACTACCATACTCTGACCGATCTGTTGAATCATAGTGTCTTCCTGTTGTGCCTCTTTAATCTGTTGTCTCCGAGTAGGTTTCACATGCATCTTAGCCAGCAATCTGGCTAACAAAGATACTTCTAGTTGTACATTCATTTGTCTCAAAGAGACAAACATATCTCATTTAAAGTATATTAAAGAATTCAATTGTGCTTTATCTACGGGTGGAGATGAAGATTTTCTACTCAGTGCATCTTCCACTACATTAGCATTTCTTGGATGATAATCAATTGTACAATCATCATCCTTGATTAATTCCATCCAGTTACGTTGTCTCATATTCAACTCATGTTGTGAGAAGATGTACTTTAAGTTTTTATGGTCTGTGGAAATCTGACATGTTTCTCGATAAAGATAATGCCTCCAAATCTTCAATGTGTGGACCACTGCAGCTAATTCTAGATCATGTGTCAGATAATTCTCCTCGTGTTTCTTAAGTTCTTAGGAAGCAAAAGAAACTACATTATCACTCTGCATCAGCACACATCCTAGATCATTCTTAGAGGCATCACATAAAACAATCTATCCCTTTCCCTACTCTAGTAAAGCCAACACAGGTGCACTGGTCAACCTTTCTTTTAACAACTGGAAAGAATGCTGACACATGTCAGTCCAGAAAAAAGGAACCTCCTTCCTAGTTAACCTAGTTAGGGGTAATGCTACAAAACTAAATTCTTTAATAAACCTTCTGTAGTAACCTATGAGACTAGGAAACTGCAAATCTCAGTTCGTGTCTTGGGCTATTCCCACTCTACAATAGACTCCACTTTTTTAGGATCAACATGAATACCTGAAGAAGATATAACGTGTCCTAGAAAAAAACACTTTTGATAACCAGAACTCACACTTGCTAAATTTAGCATATAGCTTGTGCTATCTCAACAAAGTCAAGGCTTGACGAAACTGTTGTTCATGTTGTTGACCATCTCTACTGTATATCAAGATGTCATCTATGAAGACCATTATGAAATGATCAAGGAATGGTCGAAAGATTCTATTCATCAGCTCTATGAATGCATCTGGTGCATTAGTTAGTCCAAATGACATAACTACAAACTCATAATGACCTTACCTTGCCCTAAAGGCTGACATAGGTATGTCATCCTCCTTGATGCATAACTGATGATATCTTGACCTTAGATCTATCTTAGAGAACATTATTGCACCACACAACTGGTCAAACCAATCATCTATCCATGGTAGAGGATATTTGTTCTTTATAGTCTCCTTGTTAAGCTATCTATAGTCTATGCATAATCTCATAGACCCATCTTTCTTTTTAACAAAAAGAACTAGAGAACCCCATGGAAAAGTACTTGGTCGAATAAAACCTTTCTCAAGCAACTCCTATAATTATTTCTTGTGTTTCTCCATCACATCAGACACCATCCCATAAGATGTTCGTGCTATAGGTTGCATACCCGAAAGTAGATTAATCTCAAAATCAATCTATCGAGGTGGAAGAATATCTAGAAATTCTTCAGGAAACACATCCTTGAATTCCCTGACAATAGGAACTTCAGGAAAACTAGGACTTTCTACTTTGGTGTTAACCACATGTGCCAAGAATGTTTCACATCCTTGTCGCATCAGTCTCTCCTCTACCATTGCTGACACTAGACATGTTGGAAGAATCTTTCTGTCCCCCTGAAAGACACATGTCTTATCACTGTCTACGAACATAGCTTGGTTGGAACCACAATCCAAGACAACCTTATATTTTTCTAAGGTATCCATCCCATGAATTAGATCAAACATGTGCATCTCATGTGGTATAAGATCCACCTGAATGATGTGTTCTGAAAAGGAAAGAACACAAGGAGAGCATACCTCCCGCAACACTATAGATCCGACTAACAGAGTTTCTAATAACATATTATCTACTATACGACTGATAGTCATATTGCAATCATGAATCACTTCTTGAGTGATAAAGGAATGTGTAGCACCCGGATCAATCAAAATAGATACGAAGTAGGATGAAGACATATCAGAATGAAACAATTCCATCTGACCTGTCATGACTCGTGGATTGACTACTACCTCTAGCTGATTCATAGCATAGAATCTTGTCATTGTCTATTGCCAATTCTGTGGTCTGTTGTTTGGTGCAGATTATCCTGCTTGGGACGCTTGTCCACATCCTCATGTGACACTACCAAATTGTTGCCTCTGAGAGCCTTGTTAACTCTGCCTCATTGGTTGGGTTACTTCCATGTCTCTAACTGGACATTCTCTCATCATATGTCCTTTCTTCCCACACTTGAAATAGTTTATATCCCGCTGTGGTCTCAATGGTCCTGTTACTGACATTGATGATGTACAATGGGCTCCACTTGGAAGAAAACTATGGCCTCTACCCTTGTTTGATGTGCACTACGCTTGAGCACTGAACCTCTGTGGTGCTACTAGTGCAGGAAACCTTAGTTTCTTGAAACTTCAAGACCTCTATCCCTGGAACTAGGCATGTGCTTCCCTACTATTCACCTCATGTTTCTCAATCATAGACCTCTCTATCTGCCTAACTGACTCCACAAAGGTGGCAAACCTCTCTCTGTTCTCTAGAGTAGATACATGTGTGGTTAACGCAGTGTTCAGACCCTTCTCCAAGTGTTGAATCCTCTCCTCATCTGTAGTATCCATGTGTGGACAAAATCATAGAAGCTCCATAAACTTAGCTTCATACTCACTAATCTTCATCAGTCCTTGTCTAATCCACTCAAACTGGGAGATTTTCTCATCTAGATAAGTCTTGGGGAAGTATCTACTGACAAACTCACGTCAAAATTCCTTCCATCCAACTTCAACACTAGGTCTTTTCTCTTATTTAATGGCCCATCAATGGCTAGCACTTCCTTTTAAAAGGAACACAACATGCCTAACTTTATCATTTTATGGGATGCTAAGGATTCTAAAGGCTTTTTCCAGTTCAGTGAGCCATGAATTTGCGTATGTTGGGTCAGTTGTACTGGCATATTTTGTGGCTCCTACCCAGCATAACCGCTCAAAGGTATTACCAAATCCATGTCCTTCATTGGGAACTGGTGCCCTAGGTGCTGGTTCTAGCATCCGATCTGCCATATGCATCATTGTGGTCATGAACTGCACGAAAAGAGCATGAAAGGTTGGGTTTTCTAGCATTTCTTGATAAAGCTGGGGATTCTCAGGGACTGATTCCTCTCGAGCATGTTCCCTTACACCTCCTCCTGGTGCAACAACACCACTCTTAGCATCATGTTCTTCGTGTTCTCCAGCCATCTTTTAGCTTTACTTCTTCCCCTATATGAGAAGAAGTCACTATAAGATAAACTGGATGACACTAGAATAGACTCAACAACCTTAATCCTATGTCTCTATAGAATCAGTGAAGCATAGGCTCTAATACCAAAACTTTGTGATGACCCAACATCTGAATCACTACTAGTAATTACATGGAATAACCATTAGTAGTGGATTAATAAAAATCACTAAAAATTTAAAATCATTTTGCAAAGAGATCCATTGCCAGGAAACTCTTGAAGAAAGAACCAAAACTTTATATACATCATGGTTCACATTGTACATCCATTATACCATCTCATCTTGAGGATATCATATACCAGTTTCTTTGCCCAAATATATACATAAGAAACATAAAACCTCGAGGCATACAAGCCAAAATATCAAGTCATTTATAAAACCATCACGTACTAACTCCCAATGACCTGAGAGTACAAAAACAACACATAAGACTTATATCTACAAGACATGACAGACAGTACACTCAACCTTTGTTGTTACTATCATTCTTGCTATTATTGTCCTTCCTCTACAGTATGGTCTCTACCTCCTCGTGCACATTCACCTAAAAATTGTGGAACCCACAGAGTGAGATACAAGTGCTAGTGAGAGATATAACTCTCCACCAATAAAATTATTATCATACGTAAACAGTATACAACTAAGAACATGATATTTTATCTAAATAACCATGTTTAATCATGTTTAATTGCAGTGCAAAGCAGTAGCAATGTTAAAGTTGTTCAACTATCCTTTACAGAGCTATAAATCATCTATTTTCTTTATAAGGAATATGAATAACATGCATAACACCTATTAATCTAAGATGTATAAAAGTAATGAAGCTTCAACCAATATTTTTGTATTCATACCTTAAGCCAATACGCTACACGGCTGATTACATGTTCACAATCACACTTATACCCAGAGGAGATGAGGTATACCGCTCATGCTCCAATCAACCACTACTTAGTAGAAACTGGTACCATACAAGGTCAATGGAAGAGCCGGCTGCCAAGACCTCACCCGTCTCAGTCAGTACGAGACGACTGGAAGTGACCACATGTCAAACTGCAACTATCTTGCCGGGGTATAGCGACATCTTTGCTATAGAGCTACATCCGCAACATGCAATCGCTTTGGGGAGATATCACATGAATCCTCGGTACATTTTTATCAGGGTGATCACATAGAAACCTTGGTATACATCAGGGAGATAACATATCAATCCCCATGGGACGTAAGGATATGTTCATCCTTCATCCCCACATATTCAAAAATATGCACTCTGAGTTAAACTCATTTCACCATTCAGAAAATCTTGACATCGAATGGATCTATGGCATGGGCACTACATGATAAGGTTTCATTTGATTAATTAAGTGTATTGCAATACCTTTTATCATCAATCAAGTTACAAGCATGGATTATAATAGACGCTACAAAGAAAAAGATGTAATGCATTTATTAAGTACTTTCATAATCTTTGGAACACAGTGAAAACATAACATTTTGGATCTCAGTCCCTTATCACATTACTGGGAATTCTCATCCCTTAATGTTATCATCATCATGATTGCTGGATCTGGGTATTCAAACACTTAGTTCATCACTAAACATTGTTACCTCTTATACGGTAACTATTACCTCTAGGTTCTCAGACCAGGTATACATTATATGTAACATCCCTGACCTGGGTTATGGCCTAACCCTAGAAGTTTTTGCTTAAAAAAAGTTACTTTCAAACTTGTTCTAATCCTTTGAAAAGTAATTAAGACCCTTTGTGAATTTTATTTTCAAGTTTTAGTTTATTTTCAATCTATGCATGCTTTATATGATAGTCTGACTGTAAAAGAGAAATTTACCCAAGAAGAGGGATTATATTGCAAATATCATATGTTGAATGTACCCTAAGTGTTTCAACATCATAAGAAAGAGAATGATGCTAAGTGGTGGTTTGTGGAAAGCCTAAACTCTAAGTGAGAATTCATTTGAATAATGCAAAGTTCTTTGTGCATCATTTGTGGTACAAATTGTGAATTATCTAAAAAGTAGGGTTGATGTGTAGATTACCACTTCTAGATTGTCTCTACCCCTTCCTAGTGTCATCTAGAGGAGAGAGAAAGAAGGAGACACTATGATTGAATCATCATAGAGTGATAGCACTCTTGATGATGAAAAGACCAAGAGATGTATAGTTGAAAGCTTTATATGAACTATATCAAGTTGTAGACTCGAAGTACGAGTATCTATCGGCCATGGAGCCATAAAGGGAGTCTCCTATCAGTTTGTGGAGTCTTAGATTTTCCCATGACGAACAAGGCACTTCAATAAAGTGATATGTATCAACTTGCAACTTTTCTTAGGAAAAGATCATGTTGAATATAATAATGAAGTGAGTGGAAGAATACTTTCCCTAGAAGATAACTAAGGAGCCCGACCCTTATCCCTTGCATTATCCTTGATATTTTATTTTTGCATGGCAATATAAATATGGGATGCATGCAAATACATATGTCAACCATGCATGGATATGTGGCACTTAGTAGTTCAAGATAATGACACCTCTTACACTTTTTTCCATAAATCCCAAGTATAAATACCTTACCCTTCAACTATTCGTAGAATTTTTGAAATCTTGTTATCAACCTTCCCTTAGAAATCATGAAAACCACTGTTGTATCATGCACGAGTGAGGAGAGTTGAGTTTTAGAGCTTGGTATCGGCCAAGGACAAGGGACATCGGCCGAAAAGGTCATAGCAACTTAACACGGTGATATCAGCCATCAAGAGGGAAGATATCGTGCAAAAAGCTAAGGAGCTCAAGTCTTGGATCTTGGAAAGGCTCATCTTCAACCTTGGGAACTTGAGGAGTTGAGGCTTGGAGCATGGAAATTGCTTTAGAGGAGGGTTATATAACTTGAACCCAAGCATGTTAATATTCTTTTCCAATAATGTTGAACTTATTGATTTACTTTCAAATCTCGAATCCCTTTATTCAATTAATGTTCCTTTGATATCAAATAAGTTTTTAGGAAAGTGGTCCATGGTTTAGAATAGAAAGAAAAAGATCTTTAGGTTGATGATGATGACATCATCATGGTACAACCCAATATGGGTTGAAGTACCTTGAAATCTGATATGGAACCCAAGATGGTGGTTCACCCGATATAGAAGTGGGTGATACCTCATACACGATATGAGGCATGTCCTATGAATGATATGGATATACCTACTTGCACCTTATACATGATACAAGGATGAGGCTATACCTTTCACACAATATGCTATATTCTACCCGATATGGTGAAAACTAAGATGAAGAAAAGGGAACCCGAGATGAATTGCCTTTAGAACTCGACATACTCCTATTACCTTGTGATGGGTTGAAGAGTAACTAAGTATCTAGCTTATCGTGTAACTATAATGAAAGAACTCTACCTTGAAAGTATAAAAATATTATGAGCTCAAGGGTTTATTTAATATAGGTAACTCGATATGATACCCAACATATAAACTGATATGGTAAACCCAAGATGGGTATCTGATATAGTAAACCAAAGATGGGAAACTGATATGCAACCCAAGAGGAGGAAACCGATATGGTAAACCCAAGATGGGAATCTGATATAGTAAACCCAAGATGGGAAACTGATATGGCAACCCAAGAGGAGGAAACCAATATGGTAAACCCTAGATGGGCATCCGATATAGTATACCCAAGATGGGAAACTGATATGGAAACCCAAGATGGGGAAACTGATATGGCAACCCAAGATGGGGAAACTGATATGGCAACCCAAGATGGGAAACTAATACACCACTGAGAAAACATATGATGAGACAATACATTCATACCTGATATGGTGCACTCTTGTGAAGGATATAAGAACCCAATAAATCTCTATACCTGATATAAGGTCAAGAGTATAACCCATACACGATATGAGGTTAGCTCGAGGTGATAAAAGCTAAGTGATAGCTAATCCGACATGGCTACATGATATGGTGTTAGGGGATATACCTTAAACCCGATATGATGATTTGGTTTCACCACATTACTAGTATGGATACATAATATGATGAAATGTGCAGCTTCAAGCATGATAGGATAAACATTATATACCATTATGCCCGATATGGTAGGTATGCTCCAATTCAATAAATTTGTCGAAGTGATGTATGTTGTATGATTAAAACAACATTGAGATACAATGAGTTTGATTCAATTAGATAATGGTGAGATAATAGACCTTAAGAGGAGAATTAAGTATTCAACATCTTAGTAAGTATGAGAGAGAAACTAAGATTTGAGTGTTAATTATGTAAAAAGTACATGTTGATACTCCTTTTATGCATGGAACATGAATTAGGGTTTAATCTTTTATAATGAGATCATTAAACCTTAATCGATTGAATGAAGGAAAACCCTAGTCCTAATAGGGAGAATGTGTTCTTTTGTATTACATGATTATGGCATGCATTTGAAATTGTTGATGGCATGATATACTAACCATGCATGTATCATAAGGTAATGATCATAGATAAGTAAGAGCTGTGACGTTATATGATAAAAATTTGATGAGCTATGTGAACTATGTGAATAAATACCTTTGTCTAATGACCTAGAGGTAATGGTTACTTGCTAAGTGGTGACAATACTCAATGATGAACTAAGTGTTTGAATACCCAAGTATGATGATGATAAGAGAATGAAATTATAAGTGATCTATGTGTTTAAAGGAACATGAAAGTACTTGATAAACATATTTATGCTTTTCTTTGTAGCATATGATATAATTCTTATTTGTAACATTGATTCTAAAATATAATGAAATGCATTTAACTAAGCAAGTTAGATATTATCATGTAGTTGCCCAGACCATAGACCCATTCAGTGTCAACATTTGTTGAATAGTGAAATGAGTTTTACTCGATATGCATATTTTTGAATATGTAATCATTAAATGAGGGTGCTCAGTGGACTCCCCAAACTAAATGAGGGTGCTTAGTGGACTCCCCAAATACACCAGGTTGCAAAGTGGACTTCCTGATGAAACTAAACTAGGATTGCTCAGTGATCTTTCAGATGACAAATAATCTGGGAAAGCTTAGTGGTCTTCTCGCAAAGAGAGTACATGCTACGGTTGTAACTCTATAGCAAAGATGCCACTATACCTCGACATAGTTAAGTGTAGCTGATACGAGATGTTCTGCTAAGTCTAAGTGATCTCGTACTAAATGAGACAGGTGAGGTCTTAACAGCCGGCTCCACCACTGACCTTGAATGGTACTGATTTCGACTTACTAGTGGTCGGTTGGAGTATGAGCAATATACCTCATCTCCTCTAGGCATAAGTGTGAATGTGAACATGTAATCAGCTATGTAGTGTGTTTGTTTAAGGATTGAATACGGAAAACATTGGTTGATGCCTTACTACTTTCATACATCTTAGTAGATAGATGTTGTACATGTTCTTTAAATTCATTTTAAAGAAAATAGATGATTTAGAATCATGTTATCAATAATTATTCTTGGCACTATAAATATACATGCTAGTTGCATAAAATATCATCTGTTCAGTTTTATACTATTTCCTGTAATAATAATATTGTTGGCAGAGAGTTATATCTCTCGCTGGGACAATAGTCTCACCCTGTGGCATCCATAATTTTTAGGTGGACACAGACAAGGGAATAGGAACCAGACTGTAGAGGAAGGATCACATTAGCAGGTATAGCAGTAGTAGCTCAGGTTGAGTACACTATTTGCAAGTCTTGTCGAAAGAAGTCCTATGTGTCGTCTCTATACTCTCAGTTACTTGGCAGGTAGTCCTTAGTGATTTTTACAAATGAATTGATATTTTGGTTTGTTTACCTCGAGATTTTATGTTGATGTTGTACATGTTAAGGTAAAGCAACTGGTACTTTTTATCCTCGAGATGAGATAGTACAATGCATTTACAATATGAACCACATGTATATAGAGTTTTGGTTCTTTCTGTAAGAGTTTCTTGGAAAAGGATCTATGAGCAAAATGGTTTTAATTATTAGTGATTTTTGTTAATTCTGCTGCTTATGGTTATTCCACAATTATTACTGGTGACGACTTGATTGGTAATCAGGTCGTCACAAAGTTTTGGTATCAGAGCCTAAGGTTCGTTGAGTCTATAAAGACATAGGATTAAGTTTGTTGAGTCTATTCTAGTGTCCTCCAATATAGATTACAGTGACTTCTCCTGATACAGGAGAAGAAATAAAACTGAAGATGGTTGGAGAACACGAAGAACACACTGCTGAGGGCAGTGTTACTGTACCATGAGGTGGTGTAAGGGATCTGGCTAGAGAAGAACCGATGCCTGAGAATCCCCAACTTGACCAAACTCTGTTAGAGAACCCAACTTTTCATGCTCTTTTTGGGAAGATCATGAATACGATGACACATATGGCCGATCAGATACCAACACCAGCCCCTAGGACACCAGATTCTAGTGAGGGACATGGATCTAGTAAGAACTTTGAACGATTGTGTCGGGTAGGAGCCGTTGAATATGTTGGCATAGCTGACCCAGCAAATGCATATTCATGGCTTACTGAGATAGAGAAAGCCTTCATGATCCTTGATATTTTGGAGGCTGATAAAGTTAAGCATGATGTATACCTTCTGAAGGGATGTGCTTGCCATTGGTGGGGCATCGAAGATGACAAAAGATGGGTTGTTGAGATTTGATGGCAGGAATTTTGACAAGAGTTTGTCAATAGATACTTTCCTAAGACTTATCTTAATGGGAAGATTTCACAGTTTGAGTAGATTAGATAGGGACCGATGAAGGTTAGCGAGTATGAAGCTAAGTTTATGGAGCTTATGTGGTTTTTTCCACGCATGGCTACTATAGATGAGGAGAGAATTCAACATTTCGAGAAGGGTCTAGATGCTAAATTAAGCACACCCGTATCTACTTTAGAGAATAGAGAGATAGATTCGCCACCTTTGTGGAGTCATTTAGGAGAATAGAGAGGTCCGTGACTGAGAAATGAGAGGTAAATAGTAGGAAAGTACCTGCACAATTTTAGGGTCAGATGTTTGGTTGTTTTAAGAAATTGAGGTTTTCTACATCAATGGAACCAAAGAGGTTCAGTGCTCAGACACAGTGGACGACCAGCAGAGGTAGAGGTTGTAGGTTTTAGCCAAGTACAGCCCATAGCTCAACATCAATGTCAATGACATGACCACCTAGGTCACAATGGGAGGACAAAGTCTATTACAGGTGTAGACAGACATGACATATGATAAACGATTGTCCTGTTAGGGATTTGGGAGTAACCCAACCCCAAAGGCAGAGTCAACAAGGCTGACAGAAACAAAAGTTCAGTAGTGGCACTTGAGGACGTAGACAAGTGTCCCAGACAGGATCATCTGCACCAGCTAATAGAGCATGATGTTGACAACAGGCAACAAAGAGATTCTATGCTATGAATCAGCTGGAGGCAGTGGTTAACCCACGAGTTGTGATAGATCAAATAGAATTATTTCATTCTGATATGTCTTCATCCTGTTTTGTATCTATTTTGATTGATCTGGGTGCTACACATTCCTTTATCACTCGAGAAGTGATTCATGATTGTAATATGACTATCAATTATAGAAAGGACAATCTGTTATTAGAAACTCCATTAGTCAGATCTTCTATGTTAAGGGAGGTATGCTCTCCCTGTGTTCTTTATTTCTCAGAACACAACATTCAGGTGGACCTTATACCACTTGAAATGCACAGGTTTGATGTGATTCTTGGAATGGATACCCTAGAGAAGTATAAAGTAGTCTTGGATTGTAGTTCCAAGCAGGCTATGTTCACACATGGTGATAAGACATGGGTCTTTCAGATGGACAAAAAGATTCTTCCAACCTGTCTAGTGTCAACCATGGTGGCAGAAAGGATGATGTAACAAGGATGCTTTGCATTCTTAGCACATGTGTTAGACACCAAAACAGAGAGTCCTAGTCTTTTTGAAGTTCCTATTGTCAGGGAATTTGAGGATGTGTTTCCCTATGAATTTCAAGATATTCGTCCACCCCAAAAGATTGATTTTGAGATTAATCCTATTCTAGGTATGCAACCCATAACCCAAACACCTTATAGAATGGCACCAACCTGAGATGGCAGAACTCAAGAAACAATTATGAGAGTTACTTGAGAAAGGTTTCATACAACTGAGTACTTCACCTTGTGGTGCTCCAGTTCTTTTTTTTTAAAAGAAATATGGATCTATGAAACTATGCATAGACTATAGAAAACTCAACAAGGTGACTATTAAGAGTAAATATCCTTTGGCAAGGATTGATGATCTATTTGACCAGTTGTGTGGTGAAACAATGTTCTCTAAGATAGATCTAAGATCAGGATATCATCAGTTACACATCAAGGAGAGTGACACACCTAAGTCAGTCTTTAGGATGAGGTATGGTCATTATGAGTTTGTAGTTATGTTGTTTGGACTAAATAATACACCAACTGCATTCATGGAGTTGATGAATAGAATCTTCTGGCCATTCCTCGATCAGTGTTTAGTGGTTTTCATAGACAACATCCTGATTTGCAGTAGAGATAGACAACAACATGAACAAAACCTTCATCAAGCTCTGACTTTGTTGATACAACACAAGTTATATGCTAAGTTTAGCAAGTTTGAATTCTTGTTATCAGAAGTGTCTTTTCTTGGATACGTTATATATGCTTCAGGTATTTGTGTTGATCCAAAGGAAGTAGAATCTATTGTGGAGTGGGAACAACCCAAGACACCAACTGAGATTTGCAGTTTCTTAGGTTTTGTAGGGTACTACAGAAGGTTTATCAAAGACTTCAGTTATATAGCATTACCCTTAACTAGGTTGACCAGGAAGGAAGTTCCTTTTTTTTGGAATGAAAAGTGTCAGCATTCTTTCTAGCTACTGAAAGAATGGTTGACTAGTGTACCTGTGTTAGTTCAACCTGAGCAGGGAAAAATATATGTTGTTTTCTGTGATGCTTCCGAGAATGGTGTAGGATGTGTGTTGATACAGAGTGATCATGTAGTTTCTTTTGCTTCTCCACAGGTCAAGAAACACGACGAGAATTATACGACACATGATCTAAAACTAGTTGCAGTGGTTCACGTGTTGAAAATTTGGAGGCATTGTCTCTATGGAGAAACATGTCATATTTTCACAGATCATAAAAACTTAAAATACATTTTCTCACATCACAAGCTAAATATGAGACAACGTCACTGGATGGAATTAATCAAGGACTACGATTGTAAAATTGATTATCATCCAGGGAAAGCCAATGTAGTGGTTGATGCACTTAGTAGGAAATCCTTCTCTCCACCCACAGATAAAGCACAATTAAATTCCTTAGTGTGTTGTAAGTGGGATATGCTTGTCTCTTTGAGACAGATGAATGTGCAGTTAGAGGTATCTTTGTTAGCAGGGTTGTTAGTTGAGATGCATGTGAAACCTACTCTGAAAGAACAGATCAAAGAAGTACAATAGGCTAATATTGTGATTCAGCAGATTAGGTCAGAGTTAGGCAGTGAGAAATGGGACGGTTTTCATGAGTCAGAGGATGGGATAGTTTGTTACCATGGTAGGATGGTATTTCCTAATGTCATTAACTTAAGAAAATTAGTTATGGAGGAAGCTCACTCAACCATGTATACAATGCATCCAGGGAGCACTAAAATTTATCATAACTAAAAAGATATGTATTGGTGGCCCGACTTGAAGAAAGATATAGCAAAGTTCATTATGCAGTGTTCAGTGTGTGAGCAGGTTAAAGCAAAACACCAGAAGCCTGCAGGAACATTACAACCACTACCTATACCTCGGTGGAAATGGGATCATGTGGTGATGGACTTTGTGGTTGGTCTACCTAGGACAATCAAAAGTCATGATTCCATTTGGGTGATAGTCGATAGGTTGACTAAGAGAGTGCATTTTCTTCCTGTCAAAACAACCTAGACTGTAGAGAAACTTGCACATATTTACATAGATGAGATAGTGTGGTTGCACGGAGTTCTAGCTACGATTGTGTCTGATAGAGGTCCCCAGTTTACAAATCATTTTTGGGAATGACTACATAAAGCTTTGGGTACACAGTTGAAGTTTAGTACGACCTTTCATCCTCAGACGGATGGGCAGTCTGAAAGGACTATACAAACCTTGGAAGACTTGCTTAGAGCATGTGTCCTCCAGTTTGAAAGAAATTGGGACTTACACTTGACCTTGATAGAGTTTGCCTAGAACAATAGTTATCAGGCTAGTATTGATATGGCACTATATGAAGCATTAAATGGCAGGCGTTGTAGATCTCCATTATACTGGTTTGAAATAGGAGAATACCAACTTTTGGGACCTAAGTTCGTGCAACAAACAACTGAAAAGATTAAAGTGATACAACAACAGTTGAAAGTTGCACAAGATAGACAAAACTCTTATGCTGATAAGCACCATAGACCTTTAGAATTCCAAGTTGGATACATAGTGTATCTTAACGTCTCTCCTTGGAAATGTGTTCTCAGATTTGGAAAGAAGGGGAAGTTAGCTCCTAGATTTATGGGACCAAAGCTAGTGACAACATGGATTGGAAAGGTAGCTTATAGGTTGGAATTGCCACCTGAGCTACATAGATTACATCCAGTATTTCATGTTTCTATGTTGAGAAAGTGTCATCCCAATACAGAGATGATGTTGCAACCTTTTGAGGTTGAATTGAATGAAGATACATCCTATGTGGAAGGTCCTATGATGATTGTTGAGAAAAGTGTCAAGAAGTTGAAAAAGAAAGATATAGTTATTATGAAAGTTCTTTGGCATCACCATGATGTTGAAGAAGCCCCATGGGAGTTAGAGGAATATATGAGGAGGAAGTACCCTTCTCTTTTCTCTTGAGATTTCAGAAATGAAATCCTTTTTAGGGTTTGATAATTGTAACATCCCTAACCTGGGTTATGGCCTAACCCTAGAAGTTTTTGCTTAAAGTAAGTTACATACAAACTTGTTCTAATCCTTTGAAAAGTAATTAAAACTTTTTGTGAAGTTTATTTTCAAGTTTAAGTTTATTTGCAATCTATGTGTGCTTTATATGATAACTTGAGTATAAAAGAGCAATTTACCCAAGAAGAGGGATTATATTGCAAATGTTGCATGTTTAATGTACCCTCAGTGTTTTAACATCATAAGAAAGAAAATGATGCTAAGTGGTGGCTTGTGGAAATCCTACAGTCTAAGTGATAATTCTTTTGAATAATACTAAGTACTTTGTGCATCAATTGTGGTACAAATTGTGAATTATCTGAAAAGTAGGGTTGATGTGTAGATTACCACTTGTAGATTGTCTCTACCCCTTCCTAGTGTCATCTAAAGGAGAGAGAAAGAAGGAGACACTATGATTGAATCAGCCTAAAGTGATAGCACTCTTGATGATGAAAAGACCAAGAGATGTATACTTGAAAGCTTTATATGAACTATATCAAGTTGTAGACTTGAAGTAGGAGTTCCTATCGGCCATGGAGCCATAAAGGGAGTCTCCTATCAGTTTTTGGAGTCTTGGCTTTGCCCATGATGGGCAAGGCACTTCAATAAAGTGATATGTATCAACTTGCAACTTTTATTAGGAAAAGATGGTGTTAAATATAATAATGAAGTGAGTGGAAGAAGACTTGCCCTAGAAGATAACTAAGGAGCCCGACCCTTATCCTTTGCATTATCCTTGAGCTTTTATTTTTGCATGGCAAGATAAAGATGGGATGCATGCAAATACATATGTCAACCATGCATGGCTATGTGGCACTTAGTAGCTCAAGATAATGACACCTCTTACACTCTTTTCCATAAATCCCAAGTATAAATACCTTACCCTTCACGTGTTAGTAGAATTTTTGAAATCTTATTATCAACCTTCCCTTACATATTGTGAATACCACTCTTGTATTGTGAATGAGTGAGAAGAGTTGAGTTGTAGAGTTTGGTATCGGCCAGGAATAAGGGATATCGGCCGAGAAGGTCATAACAACTTAACAAGATGATATCCACCATTAGGAGGGAAGATATCGTGCAAAAAGATAAGGAGCTCAAGTCTTAGATCTTGGAGAGGCTCATCTTCAACCTTGGGAACATGAGGAGTTGAATCTTCGAGCTTGGAAATTTCTTTAGAGGTGGGTTATATAACTTGAACCCAACCATGTTATTATTCTTTTCCAATAATGTTGAACTTATTGGTTTACTTTCAAATCTCAAATCCCTTTATTCAATTGATGTTCCTTTGAGTTAAAATAAGTTATTAGGACTGTGGTCCATGTTTTAAAATATCTAGATAAAGGTCTTGAGGTTGATGATGATGACATCATCATGGTACAACCCGATATGGGTTGAAGTACCTTGAAATATGATATGGAACCAAGATGGTGGTTCACCCGATATAGAAGTGGGTGATACCTCATACACGATATGAGGCATGTCCTATGAATGATATGGCGATACCTACTTGCACCTTGTACATTATACAAGGATGAGGCTATACCTTTCACACGATATGGTATATTCTACCCTTTATGGTGAAAACCCTAGATGAAGAAAAGGGAACCTGAGATGAATTCCCTTTGCAACTTGACATACTCCTATTACCTTGTGATGGGTTGAAGAGTAACTAAGTATCTAGTTTATCATGTAACTACAATGAATGAACAGAACCTTGAAAGTATAAAAAGGTTATGAGCTCAAGGGTTTATTAAATATAGGTAACTCGATATGATACCCAACATATAAACTGATATGGTAAACCCAAGATGGGAATCTGATATAGTAAACCCAAGATGGGAAACTGATATGGCAACCCAAGAGTAGGAAACCGATATGGTAAACCCAAGATGGGAATCCAATATAGTAAACCCAAGATGGGAAACTGATATGGCAACCCAAGAGGAGGAAATCGATGTGGTAAACCGAAGATGGGAATCTGATATAGTAAACCCAAGGTGGGAAACCAATATGGCAACCCAAGATGGGGAAACCGATATGGAAACCCAAGATGGGAAACTAATACACCACTTAGAAAACATATGATGAGGCAATACATTCCATACCCGATATGGTGCACTCTTGTGCACAATATAAGAAACTAATACATCTCTATACCCGATATAAGGTCAATAGTCTAACCCATACACGATACAAGGTTGGCTCGAGATGATAAAAGCTAAGTGATAGCTAATCCGACATGGCCACACGATATGGTGTTAGGTGATATACCCAAAACCCGATATGATGATGTGGTTTAACCACATGACTAATATTTATACATAATATGATGACATGTGCATCTTCAAGCACGATAGGATAAACATTATATACCATGATGCCGGTTATGGTAGGTATGCTCCAATTCAATAGATTTGTCTAAGTGATGTATGTTGTATGATTAAAATAACATTGAGATGCAATGAGTTTGATTCCATTAGATAATGGTGAGCTAATAGACCTTAAGAGGAGAATTAAGTATTCAACATCCTAGTAAGGATGAGAGAGAAACTAAGATTTGAGTGTTAATTATGTAAAAAGTACATGTTGATACTCCTTTTATGCATGGAACATGAATTAGGGTTTAATCTTTTATAATGAGATCTTTAAACCTTAATCCGTTAAATGAAGGAAAACCCTAGTCCTAATATGAGGAATGTGTTCTTTTGTATTACATGATTATGGCATGCATTTGAAATTGTTGATGGAATGATATACTAACCATGCATGTATCATAAGGTAATGAGCATAGATAAGTAAGAGCTGTGACGTTATATGATAAAAACTTGATGAGCTATGTGAACTATGTGAATAAATACCTTTGTCTGATGACCTAGAGGTAATGGTTACTTGCTAAGTGGTGACAATACTCAATGATGAACTAAGGGTTTGAATACCCAAGTATGATGATGATAAGAGAATGAAATTATAAGTGATCTATGCATTAGAAAATAGCCAGTGCCTGAGAATCCCCAACTTGACCAAACTTTGTTAGAGAACCCAACTTTTCATGCTCTTTTTGGGTAGATCATGAATACGATGACACATATGGCCAATCAGATACTAGCACCAACCCCTAGGACACCAGTTTCTAGTGAGGGACATGGATATGGTAAGACCTTTGAATGGTTGCACCGGGTAGGAGCCGTTGAATATGCTGGAACAACTGACCCAACGAATGCAGATTCATGGCTTATTGAGATAGAGAAAGCCTTTAGGATCCTTGATATTTTGGAGGCTGATAAACTTAAGCATGTTGTATACCTTCTGAAGTGAAGTGTTGGCCATTGGTGGGCCATCAAAGAAGAGAAAAGATCGGGTGTTGAGATCGGATGGAAGGAATTTGGATAGGAGTTTATCAATAGATACTTTCTTAAGATTTATCATGATGAGAATATTTCACAGTTTGAGCGAATTAGACAGGGACCGATGAGGGTTAGTGGGCATGAAGCTATTTTTATGGAGCTTCTGTGATTTTGTCCGCACATGGCTACTATAGATGAGGAGAGAATTCGACATTTTGAGAAGGGTCTGAATGTTGAATTAAGCACACTAGTATATGCTTTAGAGAATAGAGAGAGATTCACCACCTTTGTGGAGTCAGTTAGGCAGATAGAGAGGTTCGTGACCGAGAAACGAGAGGTAAATAGTAGGAAAATACCTACACAGTTTCAGTGTCTTAGGTTTGGCAGTTTGAAGAAACTGAGGTTTTCTGCACGAATAGAACAACAGAGGTTCAGTGCTCAGAAAAAGTGGACGACCAGAAGATGTAGAGGTCATAGTTTTCAGCCAAGTGGAGCCCATAGCTTACCATCGATGTCAGTGACAGGACTATTAGGTCACAATGGGAGGACAAAGTCTTATATAGGTGTAGACATACATGACATATTATAAAGGATTGTCCTATTAGGGATGTGGGAGTAACCCAACCACCAAGGTAGAGTCAACAAGGCTCATAGAGACAAATATTTAGTAGTGACACTCGAGGATGTGGACAAGCATCCCAGGCAGGATCCTCGGTACTAGCTAATAGAGAATGAGGTCGGCAACAGGAAACAATGAGATTCTATGCTATGAATCAGTCAGTGGTAGTGGTTAACCTATGAGTTGTGATATGTTAGATGGAATTTTTCATTATGTTATGACTTCATCCTATTTTGTATCTATTTTGATTGATCTGGGTGCTACACATTCCTTTATCACTTGAGAAGTGATTCATGACTGTAATATGAATGTCAATTCTAGAATGGACAATTTGTTATTAGAAACTCTATTAGTCAGATCTTCTATGTTGAGGGAGGTATGCTCTCCCCATGTTCTTTCTTTCTCAGAACACAACATTCAGGGGGACTTTATACCACTTGAAATGCACGGGTTTGATGTGATTCTCGGAATGGATACCCTAGAGAAGTATAAAGTTGTCTTGGATTGTGGTTCCAAGTAGGCTATGTTCACACATGGTGATAAGAAATTGGTCTTTTAGGGGGAGAAAAAGATTCTTCCAACCTTTCTAGTATTAGCAATGGTGGTAGAGAGGATGATGTGACAAGGATTCTTTGCATTCTTAGCACATGTGGTAGACACCTGAGCAAAGATTCCTAGTCTTTCTAAAGTTCCTATTGTCAAGGAATTTGAGGATGTGTTTCTTGAGGAATTTCTAGATATTCCTCCACCTCGAGAGATTGATTTTGAGATTAATCTTATTCTTGGTATGCAACCCATATCCCAAACACATTATAGAATGGCTCCAGCTGAGATGGAAAAACTCAAGAAACACTTACGGGAGTTGCTTGAGAAAGGTTTCATACGACTGTGTACTTCGCCTTGGGGTGCTCTAGTTATTTTTGTTAAAAAGAAAGATGGATCTATGAGACTATGCATAGACTATAGACAGCTCAACAAGGTGACTATTAAGAATAAATATCCTCTTCCAAGGATTGATGATATGTTTGACCAGTTGAATGGTGCAACGATGTTCTCTAAGATAGATCTAAGATTAGGATATCATCAGTTACACATCAAGGAGAGTGACATACCTAAGTCAGCATTTAGGATGAGGTATTGTCATTATAAGTTTGTAGTTATGTCATTTGGATTAACTAATACACCAACTGCATTCTTAGAGTTGATGAATAGAATCTTCTGGCCATTCCTTGATTAGTATGTAGTGGTTTTCATAGATGACATCATGATTTACTATAGAGATAGACAACAACATGAACAACACCTTCGCCAAGCTCTGACTTTGTTGAGACAACACAAGTTATATGCTAAGTTTAACAAGTGCAAATTCTGGTTATCAGAAGTGTCTTTTCTTGGGCACGTTATATCTTCTTCAGGTATTTGTCTTGATCCCAAGAAAGTAGAATCTATTTTGGAGTGGGAACAACCCAAGACACCGACTGAGATTTGTAGTTTCTTAGGTTTGGCAGGGTACTACAAAAGGTTTATCAAAGACTTCAGTTCTATAGCATTACCCTTAACTAGGTTGACCAGGAAGGAAGTTCCTTTTGTCTGGAATGACAAGTGTCAGCATTCTTTCCAGATGTTGATAGAAAGGTTGACTAGTGTACCTGTGTTTGTTCTACCTAAGCAGGGAAAAGGATATGTTGTTTGCTGTGATGCTTCCAAGAATGGTCTAGGATGTGTGTTGATGCAGAGTGATCATGTAGTTTCTTTTGCTTCCCAATAGCTTAAGAAACATGAGGATAATTATCCGACACATGATCTAGAACTAGCTGTAGGTGTTCACATGTTGAAAATCAGGAGGCATTATCTCTATGGAGAAACATGTCAGATTTTCACTCATAAAAACTTAAAATACATTTTCTCACAACACGAGCTAAATATGAGACAACATCATTGGATGGAATTAATCAAGGACTACGATTGTACAATTAACTATCATCTAGGGAAAGCCAATGTAGTGGTTGATGCACTCAGTAGAAAATCCCCATCTCCACCCACAAATAAAGTATAATTAAATTCCTTAGTGTGTTGTAAGTGGGATATGCTTGTCTCTTTGAGATAGATGAATGTGTAGTTAGAGGTATCTTTGTTAGCAGGGTTGTTAGCTAAGATGTATGTAAAACCTACTCTGAAAGAATAGATCAAAGAAGCACAACATGGTGATAATGTGATTCAACAGATTAGGTTAGAGTTGGGCAGTGAGAAACAGGATGGTTTCCATGTGTCAGAGGATGGGATAGTCTATTACCATGGTAGGATGGTAGTTCTTAATGTCAATAACTTAATAAAATTAGTTATGGAGGAAGCTCACTCATCCATGTTTACAATGCATCTTGGGAGCACTAAAATGTATCATAACTTAAAAGATATGTATTGGTGACCCGACGTGAAGAATGATATAGCTGAGTTCGTTATGCAGTGTCCAGTGTGTCAGCAGGTTAAAGCAGAACACCAAAAGCCTATAGGAACATTACAACCCCTACCTATTCCTTAATGGAAATAGGATCATGTGACGATGGACTTTGTGGTTGGTCTACCTAGGATAGCCAAAAGTCATGATTCCATTTGGGTGATAGTCGATAGGTTGACTAAGACAGTGCATTTTCTTCCGGTAAAAACAACCTATACTATAGAGAAACTTGCACAAATTTACATAGATGAGATAGTGTGGTTGCACGAAGTTCGAGCTACGATTGTGTCTGATAGAGGTCCCCAGTTTACAAGTCATTTTTGGGAACAATGACATGAAGATGTGGGTACGCAGTTGAAGTTTAGTACAACTTTTCATCCTCAGATGGATGGGCAGTCTGAAAGGACTATAGAAACCTTGGAAGACTTCCTTAGAGCATGTGTCCTCCAGTTTGTGGGAAGTTGGGACTTACACTTGAGCTTGATAGAGTTTGCCAATGACAATAGTTATCAGGCTAGTATTGATATGGCACCATATGAAGCATTAAATGGTAGACGTTGTAGATCTTCGTTATGCTAGTTTGAAATAGGAGAATACCAACTTTTGAGACCTGAGTTAGTGCAAAAAACAACAGAAAAGATTAAAGTGATACAACAATAGTTGAAAGTTGCACAAGATAGAAAGAATTCTTATGTCGATAAGCGTTGTAGACTTTTAGAATTCCAAGTTGGTGACAAAGTGTATCTTAAGGTCTCTCCTTGGAAAGGTGTTCTCATATTTGGAAAGAAGGGTAAGTTAGATCCTAGATTTATGGGACCTTACCCAATGACAACACGGATTGGAAAGGTAGCTTATAAATTGGAATTGCCACGTTAGCTACATAGGTTACATCCAATGTTTCATGTTTCTATGTTGAGAAAGTGTCATCCCAATACAGAGGTGATGTTGCAACCTATAGAGGTTGAATTGAATGAAGATATATCCTATGTGGAAGGTCTTATGATGTTTCTTCACAGAAGAGTCAAGAAGTTGAAAAAGAAAGATACAGTTCTTGTGAAAGTTCTTTGGCATCACCGTGGTGTTGAATAAGCCACATGGGAGTTATAGGAAGAGATGAGGAGGAAGTACCCTTCTCTTGTCTCTTGAGATTTCGAGGATGAAATCCTATTTAGGGGTTGATAATTGTAACATCCCTAACTTGGGTTACGGCCTAACCCTAGAAGTTTTTTCTTAAATTAATTTACTTACAAACATGTTCTAATCTTTTGAAAAGTTATTAAGACTCTCTATGAAGTTTATTTTCAAGTTTAAGTTTATTTGCAATCTATGTGTGCTTTGTATGATAGTCTGAGTGTAAAAGAGATATTTACCCAAGAAGAGGGATTATATTACAAATGTCATATGTTGAATGTACCCTAAGTGATTTAACATCATAAGAAAGAGAATGATGCTAAGTGGTGGCTTGTGGAAAGCCTAAACTCTAAGTGAGAATTTGTTTGAATAATACTAAGTCCTTTGTGCATCAATTATGGTATCTACCCATTCCTAGTGTCATCTAGAGGAGAGAGAAAGAAGGATACACTATGATTGAATCATCCTAGAGTGAAAGCACTCTTGATGATGAAAAGACCAAGAAATGTTTAGTTGAAAGCTTTATATGAACTATATCAAGTTGTAGACTTGAAGTAGAAGTTCCTATCAACCGTGGAACCATAAAGGGAGTATCCTATTGGTTTGTGGAGTCTTGGATTTACCCATGATGGACAAGGCAATTCAATAAAGTGATATGTATCGACTTGCAACTTTTCTTAGGAAAAGATTGTGTTGAATATAATAATGAAGTGAGTGGAAGAAGACTTGCCCTAGAAGATAGCTTTGGATCCCGACCCTTATCCTTTGCATTATCCTTCAGGTTTTTTTTTTGCATGGCAAGATAAATATGGGATGCATTCAAATACATATGTCAACCATGCATGGCTATGTGGCACATAGTAGCTCAAGATAATGTCACCTCTTACACTCTTTTCCGTAAATCCCACGTATAAATACCTTATCCTTCACCTGTTAGTAGAATTTTTGAAATATTGTTATCAACCTTCCCTTACATATCATTCATACCATTCTTGTATTGTGCATGAGTGAGGATAGTTGAGTGGTAGAGTTTAGTATCGGCCAAGGACAAGGGATATCGACTGAGAAGGTCATAAAAACATAAAAAGGAGATATCGGCCATTAGGAGGGAAGATATCAGGCAAAAAGCCAAGGAGCTAAAGTCTTGGATCTTGGAGAGGTTCATCTTCAACCTTGGGAACTTAAGGTGTTGAATCTTGGAGCTTGGAAATTGCTTTAGAGTCGGGTTATAAAACATGAACCCAACCATGTTATTATTCTTTTCCAACAATGTTGAACTTATTGATTTACTTTCAAATCTCAAATCCCTTTATACAATTGATGTTCCTTTGAGTTCAAATAAGTTGTTAGGACTGTGGTCCATGGTTTAGAATAGAAAGACAAAGGTCTTGAGGTTGATTATGATGACATCATCATGGTACAACCCGATATGGGTTAAAGTACCTTGAAATTTGATATGGAACCCAAGATGGTGGTTCACTTGATGTGGAAGTGGGTGGTACCTCATACATGATATGAGGCATGTCCTATAAATTGTATGTATATACCTACTTGCACCATATACATGATATAAGGATGAAGCTATACATTTCACATGATATGGTATATTCTACCTGATATGGTGAAAACACTAGATGAAGAAAAGGCAACCCGAGATGAATTGCCTTTGTAACTCGACATACTCCTATTACCTTGTGATGCGTTGAAGACTAAGTAAGCATCTAACTTATTGTGTAACTATAATGAAAGAATTGAACCTTGAAAGTATAGAAAGATTATGAGCTCAAGGGTTTATTTAATATAGGTAACCCGATATGATACCCAACAGATAAACTAATATGGTAAACCCAAGATGGGAATTCGATATAGTAAACCTGAGATGGGAAACCGATATGGCAACCCAAGAGGAGGAAACTGATATGGTAAACCTAAGATTGGAATCCGATATAGTAAACCCAAGATGGGAAACTGATATGGCAACCCACGAGGAGGAAACCAATTTGGTAAACCCAAGATGGGAATCTGATATAGTAAATCCAAGGTGGGAAACCGATATGGCAACCCAAGATGAGGAAATCGATATGGCAACCCAAGAGGAAACTAATACACCACTTAGGCAACATATGATGAGGCAATACATTCTATACCCGATATGGTGGATTCTTGTGCATGGTATAAGAACCCAATATATCTCTATACCCAATATAATGTTAAGAGTCTAACCCATACACGATATGAGGTTGGCTTGAGATCATAAAAGCTAAGTGATAGCTAATTCGACATGGCTACATGATATGGGGTTAGGGGATATACCCAAAACCTGATACGTTGATGTGGTTTCACCAAATGACTAATATGGATGCATAATATGATGACATGTGCATCTTCAAGCATGATAGGATAAATATTATATACCATGATGCCTGATATGGTAGGTATGCTCCAATTCAATAAATTTGTCTAAGTGATGTATGTTGAATGATTAAAGCAACATTGAGATACAATGAGTTTGATTTAATTTAATAATGGTGGGCTAATAGACCGAGGAGAATTAAGTATTCAACATCTTGGTAAGGATGAGAGAGAAACTAAGATTTGAGTGTTAATTATGTAAAAAGTACATATTGATACTCCTTTTATGCATGGAACATGAATTAGGGCTTAATCTTTTATAATGAGATATCTAAACCTTAATCGGTCGAATGAATGAAAACCCTAGTCCTAATAGGGAGAATGTGTTCTTTTGTATTACATGGTTATGACATGCGTTTGAAATTGTTGATGGCATGATATACTAACCATGCATGTATCATAAGGTAATGAGTATAGCTATGTAGAGCTATGATGTTATATGATACATATTTAATGAGCTATGTGAACTATGTGAATAAATACCTTGGTCTGATGACCTAGAGGTAATGGTTACTTGCTAAGTGGTGACAATACTCAGTGATGAACTAAGGGTTTGAATACCCAAGAATAATGATGTTAAGAGAATGAAGTTTTAAGTGATCTTTGTGTTAAGGAAAATGAAAGTACTCGATAAACATATTTATGCTTTTCTTTGTAGCATCTGATATAATTCTTATTTTTATCATTGATGCTAAAAGATACTTAAATGCCCTTAATGAAGAAGGTTAAATATTATCATGTAGTTGCCTAGACCATAGATCCATTCAGTGTCAGCATTTGCTGAATGGTGAAATGAGTTTTACTCGGTATGCATATTTTTGAATATGTAATCATTAAATGAGGGTGCTCAGTGGACTCCCCAAACTAAATGAGGGTGCTTAGTGGACTCCCCAAATACACCAAGTTGCTCAGTGGACTTCCTAATGAAACTAAACCAGAATTGCTCTGTGGTCTTCCTAATGACAAATAATTCAGGAAAGCTTAGTGGTCTTCTCCCAAAGAGAGTACATGCTACAACTGTAACTCTATAGCAAAGATGTTGCTATACCTTACCAGAGCTAATTACAACTGAAATGAGATGTCCTACTAAGTTTATGTGATATCGTACTGACCGAGACAGGTGAGGTGTTGATAGCCGACTTTTCCACTAACCTTGTAGGGTACCGATTTCGACTTACTAGTGGTCGGTTGGAGTATGAGCAGTATACCTCATCTCCTCTGGGCATAAGTGTGAATGTGAACATGTAATCAATCGTGTAGTGTATTTTTTTAGGGATTGAATATGGAAAACATTGGTTGATGCCTTACTACTTTCATACATCTTAGTAGATAGATGTTTTACATGTTCTTCATATTCCTTTCAAATCAAATAGATGACTTATAATTTTGTTATCAATAATTATGCTTGCCACTTTAAATATACCTGCTAGTTGCATAAAATATCATTTGTTCAATTTTATATGATTTCCTATAATAATAATATTGTTGGCAGGAAGTTATATCTCTTGCTGGGACAATAGTCTCACCCTGTGAGATCCATAATTTTTAGGTGGACACAGATAAGGGACTAGGAACCAGATTGCAGAGGAAGGATCACATCAGTAGGGAAAATAGTAGTAGCTCAGGTTGAGTACACTGTCTATCGAGTCTTGTAGAAAGAAGTCCTATGTGTCGTCTTTGTGCTCTCAGGTCTTTGGAAGATAGTCCTTACTGGTTTTTACAAATGACTTGAGATTTTGGTTTGTTTACCTCAAGATTTTATGTTGTTGTTGTACATGTTAAGTTATAGAAATTGGTACTTGTTATCCTCGAGATGAGACAGTACAATGCATGTACAATATGAACCACATGTATATAGAGTTTTGGTTCTTTTTGTAAGAGTTTCCTGGAAAAGGATCTATGAGCAAAATGGTTTTTATTCTTAGTGATTTTTGTTAATTTTTCTACTTATGGTTATTCCATGATTATTACTGGTGATGACTTGATTGGTAATCGGGTCGTCACATTATACTTATTGCACAAGTATATTATATGGCTCACAAGGCCCATTTAATATGTATCATATAAAACATCATAGATCATACCAGGCTATGATCATCATCTCATGATACTTGTAAGGTTAGTATTTCATGACAAACACAATTTCAAGTACATAATATCACCATGCAATACATGAGGGATACAACCTTCCCATTATTAGGGTTAGGGTTTCCCCTTTCAAGCCGATTAGGGTTTCAAGCCAATTAGGGTTTCAAGGTCATATTTTAAAGAATCAAAACCCAAATTCATAGCCCCACACATATTAGGAGTATCAATGTATGCTCATTAAGTGATTATCACACAAAGTATGAGTTTCTCTCTCATCCTTACTAGGATATTGATTACATCATACTTTATTAAGTTGGCTCAACCATTTCCTCAAGGTACATTGGCTTACACTTATCAAAATGCATTAAACTATTTACATCTTTAGGTATTATTTGACATAACACACTTCATGTGTTACTCAATCATGTATATCCGATTTGAAGTGCTTACCTCCATATCGGGCAAAAGGTGTATGCTTTCATAGCATATCGGGAAAGAGATGTATGCTTGCTCACCATATCAGAAAAGAGGTGTATGCTTGCTTACCATATCAGGCAAGAGGTGTGTGTGTGCTTCACACCATATCAAGCAAAGAGGTGTGTGTGTGCTTCACACCATATCAGACCAAGAGGTGTGTGTGTGCTTCACATCATATCGGGCAAAGAGGTGTGTGTGCTTCACACCATATCGGGCAAAGAGGTGTGTGTGTACTTCACACCATATCAGGCAAAGAGGTGTGTTTGTTCTTAACACCATATCGGGCAAAGAGGTGTGTGTATGCTTCACACGATATCAGGCAAAGAGGTGCTTTAAGATGATATCAGGTTGAGCCATGATGATGTCATCATCATAAAGCTCTAGACTTCGTTCCTTACTATTCTAGTGCAGGGAAAAAAATCCTATGTCACTAATAGAACTCATGGATTCATAAATTATACAAGAAAACTCGAAATTGAAAGTAGATCATCAAGTATAGCAAGATTGAAGGTGAATAATAACATGATTTGATTCAAGTTATATAACCCACCTCAAGAACAACTTCAAAGCTCCAAGCTCGAAGGCTTCACGTTCAAAAGGTTGAAGATGAACTTATAAAAGATTCAAGACTTGTTGACAACTCTTATATATGAAAAGAATCACCATAGATAAGAATTTGATGAAGAAGAAAAGAAAGGAAGAATCACAACCCGAGATCATGATTTATCTAAGGTTGAAGGTGACCATGGCTTCATGTTTAAGCTTAATGGCTTGAGCTCCTCCTTGATCCTCAACTCTTTGCACAATATCTAAGTGAAATGGAGTGATAGGGTTTGAAAAGATTCACTAGTAGGTGAAAGGAGTGGTATATATAATTGTGGTTCATGAGAGAGGGTGTATAAGAGGTGTCATCACCTTATACTACTAGGTGCCATGTGTCCATGCATGGTTGACATGTGTCCATGCATGCACACATATTTATCTCGACATGCAAAAATCTTGAGGATAATCTAGGGATAAGATTTTGGCCCTTAGTTATCTTGTTGAGCAAGGTATTTCAACTCCACATCACTTTATTCACAAACTGATACAACTTTTCCAAGGAAAGTTGTAAACCGATATCCATCACCTTCTTGAGGTGCTTAACCCATCATCACAAAGTACAAGAGCTCAAAAAAGGATATGGGACCTCCTGTATGGCTCCTTGTCTGATAGGCACTCCCATATAAGCTCTACAAATCGATACAACTCAGTTAGGGTCTCAACTATTCAACTCTTCTTGGTCTTTTCATCAACAAGAATACCACTACTAAAAAATGATTAAAACATGGTTCCACTTTCTTTATCTATCCTATAGAAGATTCCAAGAGAGAGTAGGGACACTCTAATGGTGGTAATTTGCATATCAACCCTACATTTGGGCTAAATTGCAATTTGCACCAAAATTGGTACACAAGGCACAAGCATTATTCAAACAAGCTCCAACTTGGAACTTAGGCTTTCCACAAGACACCCCTTAGCATCATTATATCTCTTATGATGCTAAAACACTTGAAGCATGTTCAAAATGTGAAATATTTCAATATAACCCTTCATCTTGGGTAAATTGCAAATTTCACCCAAACTATCATATAATGCACAAACAATTTGCAAATAAGCCCAAACTTGAAAATTGAACTTTCCTTGAGTCTTAATTACTTTTAAAAAGATTAAAAAAAGATTATAAATAATTTACTAAATCAAAACTTCTTGGTTTATGGAATAACCCGGGCCAGGGATGTTACAAAAATACATTTGATCATGTTTATACATCTTTTTGATGTATTTTAAATTTTGATGCTATATTGTGATCTGACTAAATTTGTGCATGACTCTCAATTTATAATGCATGTTTAGTTGAATAACTTGTATATGTCCACACTTGGTGGTGTATTCCTATTGTGTGCATTACCAACATAGGGTGCATATGATGATTCTTGTCCCTAGGTAATTGTGTCATGGTGCCATTATCCTCTGAAGATTATGGTGGTGATGCCATAATATGTGGTTAAGGTGGTGATGCCATATACCTTAAATGTTATTATAACAATTATTTTTATGATAATCTGCATGCATAATTCTTATTGTTTATTTCTTGTTGTCTACTGGAGATGTAAAGGTAAGAATCATTAATTGTGAACTTTATTGTTTCTTCATATAATCTTTTTGCCTTACTATGTGACGATTCCTTTTGATACCCAATTATATGCTTCTTTCTCTCTTTTGTGGGAAACCTAGTTACATTATTTGTTGTCCTTTTTCCTAATATTGTCCAATCACTATTATATGGACATACCATCATTTATGTTGACAACTTTCACTATGTATTCTCTTATGGGGTACGCTTCTGACCCCTAGCTGGAGAGCAAGGAGGTGTGGATCAGAGTTAACTATGACATATCTAATAGTTAGTTGATCTTTCATGGGAGGTAGATCGAAGCAGTTGATTTACACTATGTACTTTTTTCCTATCGCTTACTTTTATGTACGCCCTGTGGGGTGAAGAACAATGTTAGACATGAATTTTGTAATAGTTATATTTTATTCTTCTACTGCTACACTTTTGGTGATTGATGCCTTACATACATGAATTATAGTATATCATCCTCTGTAATTTTTTTATCAAATTTGTCATTGGATGGATTTCTATTATTCCACTTGAGTAAGTTGAGTGGCTTCTCTCTCGGGCCCCACTCATTAAAGCACACCCCCTCTATCTTCTCTTTCTACTCACCCCTTCTTCCTTCACTCCTTGACCTCTCCTTAACTCTAGACGCCCTCCATATTCTCATGCCATGCACCTTCTACAAGCATGCAAGTCATCATGCCAACGGTGGTACCCTATGATAGATAGTCAATCATGTCTCCACCTCTGCCAATAGGGCCGTAAAGCATTGCTACTAACTCCAGTGGTTGTTGGTAGACCTACAACTAAAGCAAAAACCCTACAAACCATGGTGCACCACCATGACTTTTGATAATCATCTTCTTCACTTGCAATAAAACCACCAATTTACAATCACTCACTCTAAACTTCTAATCCTACCTTCAACATTGTTTAAAGACTAGGTTCTTAGTAGTAAAATAGAGACCGCCGATCATTGGCTACATAGTTCCTAAGTTGACTTGTAGATCTAGTGCACATTGACATATCTCTCTCAAACCTGCAAGTTAAGTGTCTCTTCGATCTGTGTCTCACTGATCTGGGTAATGGATTCCCCTAGGACTGTCCTGATTTTTTGGATGCAAAGGCATGGATGGCTACCAGCTGCATCCAAAAGGACCTAACTTATCAAGTACCAGTAGCAAGTCATCAATCATCCCTACAAGGAAACCATCTCTTAAATTTAATTAAGTCATGGCCTCATAAGCAATAGTTGAAGTAATGCTCTAAAAATTCCTTGAACTATCTATACTACTGTATCATTTCCTTAGCAATAACCTAATAAACATATGTCATGTGTGCATGAAAAACTAATAGTCCAACTGACTCATATTCAATCCTGACTTTGTATATGTATATTAAGTTTCATAAACATGTTAGTAAAGATCTAAAAGTGTGAATATGGAAATATAAAACTTGCTACACTATCTATGACATAGCAAATATTTCTTAAATAGATTATGTAAATACGATAATTGCTGCATTGGCTATTACGTGGTCCAAACCAGAAAACTAGGGTTAGGGCCCGCAAAAGAGGTTTTTCTACTAACCATTCACTATTATTTACTAACTAAAAGCAACCTTAATTTTTTTCTTCTTTATCAGTATTTGGAAACATCATTTTACTATGGAAACATCATTTTACTAACAGATAGCATCTAGTTTAAGCATAATATAAAAGATTACAACAGACTTCAACTTTTACATAAAAAAAGGGTTCTCACTTAATATACATCCAGTACAACTTATTACAAATTTCTCCCTTTTTTACTTTCTCATTTCTAGGATCCATAGGAAGGATAAGAGATAACTACTTTTTTTAGATTTTTGTTGGCCTATTCATGATGAAAGAAAGCTTTTGACTCCTCCAACATATATGGAACCTTGTATAAAGAATGTTTTCGTAGTCGTATGAGCTACTAGCTCAGTGCACAAAAAATCAACAAGAAACTAAGATAATTCAGTTATATGATGTTAATAACATTTATAACATAAAAGGATACTAGCATAAAAGGTGGATTCTTAAATCATATAAGGAAGTAGAAAATAATAATAATTGACTGTATATGTAAACAACTAATTCCAATCATGAATTTTTTAATAATCTCTTTTATTATATACGATGGACCAAAATGAGGTGTACCATAACATGTGGAAGCATCGCAGCAAGATATGCCTCACTATAAAAGACATAGAGTAGACATGGGGACTCAAAGTCTATTTACTAGCTACCCGGTCTACAATGAGTTTTGCCACATTTAGCCTCTCATGTTAGTGGTAGGGGATGGATTATCTAAACTCCTACTCTAAACATAGATACTCAGGTAGAGAGTCAAAGCACTCTGACTTAATTATCTACATTTGTGGTTCAATTAGGAATGAACATTTGACCAATATTAAAGTTCTCTATACTAAATTGAGTATCATTAGAATATCCAATAAATGTTGGCTACTCCACTATTTTAAGGGGTCCTTCGTCACTATCCTTAGACTCCCATATCCCTCTCATACTCTATGGCTACCTCATCTAAGACTCTTCTAGTCAGTATGTATACTTACTTTTACATGGTGAAAACCTCCATGATAGATTCTATATTTTTATGGCATCTAAAGTCTATTTATTATTTAGTTTCACAAACAATAATTCATTTTTGGCTACTTGTCATCTTAACCCTATACTTAGGGTATACTAAATTCTAGTATCAAATATATAATTGGCACTTGTAAAAGAATAAGCTTAAACTGATAAAATAGCATTCAATTTTTTTTCTAATATATTCTATTCATTGTAATTACTATAGTTTGACTAGATCCAATTGTCAATCAAGTCATGAATTCATAATATAATTTATTAGTTGTATAAATTTGGAAAACCCCGCGTTACTCTAATTCTATTCTAAGATTTCACCATTTCTCATGAAAAATCAATTAGAACTAATGTCATATACAATGAATCTCAAATAGATTGAATTGATCATTATTATAACTAAGATTTAGGACATAATACCTATAAAGTTTGCAATATCAACCACCAAGTAGAGCATTGTAAGAATCATATGTTATTTGACATTATCATTGACAAATCAAGATTTCGAGGTGATTTTTTACTGACCTACATCTGATATTAGGTCTTTATTCTTGGATATAAGCTTCACATGTCCATATTTTTCTCTATTAATCTTGGATTCAGGATGAAAACCTCCAAATCCACCGTCTAACATTCTATCTCTAGATGTAGAACTACAAAAATGAACTACAAGAGGAAGAAGATGAAGATAGGAGGAAGAAAAGATCCTCTAATGAGTCTTACAGGAGATCTCGAGCAAGGGATAAAGCTAAAGAGAAGAAATATAAAACCAAAACTATCTTACCATAGTAGATTCATGGTTAGGTCATCGATCTTCGATAATTCTTTGCAAACTTCCCAAAACTTTTCTTAGCAATCACCCATCCATTCACCTCGTGTACGGTTTAGGGTTTTGGCTATGTGGAAAATTGAAATATGAAACCCATAAGACAAATTTCATCAGATTGTGATATATATAGAAAACATTATACTCAATTTACTTATTGGATGTCATGCAAAACTACATAGTTCATTTCTTTTTATGTAAATGGTCATTGCTCTACATGGCTCATTGACCTGTGTGGTCCATCAATATGCATGGCCATCAGTTTGCATGGCTCATTGGTCTGTGTCGCTTGTCAATTTGCATGGTCGTCGATCTGATGAAAGTGCAAACTAAAGTCAGTTCTACATAGGATTACTATAAATACCATAACTCTCTCATTTTAACTCTAATTTGGTATATTGTTTTTTTTGGACTCATAAGTTAATTTTCGACAAACCTGTAATATTATTTTGATGAAATTCTCAAGTGATAATTTATTTATAATTATTTTATCAAATATCCTTAGTTCTCTTCCCAAATACCTATCTGGGCTACTACTAGATAACCTAGAATTCAATTCCTCTAATATGCTCTGTCATGATTTTGACTTATAAAAACAAAGACTTAAGATAAGATAGATACAACAAAATTAAAATACAAATAAATGCATATATAACTCTAAGTTATGTTTAACCCTAAAATTACCAGTAAGAATAGTTATGGGTTGTAACAAGCTATGCAACTTGTTCTTATCTAGAGGTATCATAAGCACAATATGCACATATTATGTAAAAATATTAGATAAAAAAAGTTTGTAAAGCTTCTTAAAAAAATCAATTAGTAAATACATTTTGAACCATGGACTAAATATTATTCACAATATATCGTATATATAGACATGGTTAATATGATGAGCTAAGATATTTGGTCAATCAACTTTGCACTAATTATATATATTAGTATATGCATGTTCATCAATAGAAAGTTCAGGTAATACGTACAATTTCATTGAAAACATCCAAGATGTTGATGTAATTCTTAGTAGGCATTATAACCCTACATTCGTGTACATATATCTGATTATAACTAGAAATTTTTTTATAAGAGCACCTCTATTTAGAATGGACCTTCTTTGAATCCGACAAGGTAAGAGAGAAAGGAACATACTATTTTAGATGAAGAGAACTAAATTCTAAAAGAAGGAAGGAAACCCCTATTATGAGTTATGAATGTTGACAAAGAATAGCTTAAAATATCAACATATTTCTGATGATGTGGACAAACCACTAATAGACTCCCCCTAGCAGGCTAAACCCCAGGGTCGAGTGTGTGATGGTCACTCACCCCGATACTACACACGATAGCATGATATGTCATTGTTGAGTTAGTTGATCTGTAACACCTACTTGCCAGTTTTGTTACCCAGAGTTCACTCCCAATGGGAATTGAACCCGGGTGGATAGGTTGGGAGATACCCTTCCTGATCAGTTGCACCAATGATGGGTGAAATTTTTTAAAAATATAACATTCTATGATCATGCCATACATAACTAGGTATACCTAGGATATAAAACCCTAACTCAACATTAGATGAAAAATACTATTTTTAAATGTATCTTCATTTAGCATGGGGAAATGATGAATTAATGTGTTCCTAAACACTTTTAGGTTGACAATAATGAAATGTGAAATTGACCCCCAGTGACATGGTTAGTAGTAAAGATCAGGTATGTGAAATCCCTATCCTATTTTGGGCATTGTCATGAGTGTTAAATGTTCATATATTGAGACATTTACTTAACTACTTCCCCTTTCTTGAAATAAAAAAATTAAACACCAACATTTACTTGTTTGAAATCTTCTAAACTTGTGTGAAGATTTCATTATGTTGTTTAAATGGGTCTTTTGACCTTTCCTTCTATGCTTTTAATACGTGATGTGAATTATCTCCAAAATTTTGGTCTCGCCACCATATTTTCTGCATTCTAGATGTTAGAGTAGAATATCTAAATAGTGGTACCTATGTAAAATTATACTTATAATGGTTGTGTGTATTCTTCAAGTGGTATTCATTTACGTGCTTACCTTTTAGGCTGCCATCCAATGGTGTTATGAACTTATTTCAATATATTCAGTATAAGTTGTTTATGCATGCAAATAGTATACTAAATATACTATTTAATTAGAAAATGTGGATGTTTGTTATGGAAAGATGTTTCTTATATCTACAATGTTTCTCTTCTTTAATATTTTTCCTTAGTCTCTTGATTTGAATATTATTACACTTAGCTACTTCTATATGGTCCTTCTTCGTGGTAACATCCTTTAATCCTTGTAACCCAATATAATTCCCAAATGTTGTCTATATGCACATACTTAGTGTTTACAGATACGTCTTTGCTTCCTATTTTTTTGGGTGGTGTTCATCTTCCACCTAGGTGTAGGCACATTAGATGACAAGGAGTTAAGAAGGATTATTCAAGAAATATTAAACTTGAGGATAGATTAAAATTTTTTGGGTTACCCTCTGCAACAAGGCTTGCATGTTATTTTATTTATTAGATATGTACCTTTTTGCTACACAATACCATCTTTTATTGTAATGATGCTGACCTGGGTTATGAGGTAACCCTATTTTCTTTGGCTAAGTAAGTTGCTTAGAAATTTAATATAATCCTATAAGGAGTTTTGTAACCATGTGACACACTTATGTTTCAAGTGTGGTCCTCATTGAATGTTGTTTGAGCAATGTTCCTTTATTTTGAACCAAAGTGCAATTTGCCCAAGATGAGGGATTACATTACAATATGTCACATATTGGATGCGTTCTAAAGTGTTTTAGTATCATAATAGAGAGCATTATGCTAAGTGATGGCTTGTGGAAATCCTAAATCTCAAGTTATAACTTGTTTGAACAATGATAGTACTTTGTGCACCAATTTTGGTACAATTTGTAATTTACCCAAATATAGGGTAGAAATGCAAATTACCACCTCTAGAGTGTCCCTACTCCCTATAAGTATATTTTAGAGGAAAGAAAAATAAGGAGACATTGTGTTTTAATCACCTTTGAGTAATGATACTCTTAGTGATTAAAAGACCAATAATGAGTTGAAGGTAAAGCCTTATATGTGTTATATCGAGTTGTAGACTTGATATAGGAGTCCTATCGGCCAAGGAGCCATGGTAGAAGTCTCCTATCGGTTTTTTGAACCTTGTCAAAGGCCATGACGGGCAAATCACCTCAATTAGGTGGTCCATGACGAGTTGCAAAGCTCCTTGCAAAAAGTGTATCGCTTTGCCTTATTGATGAGGTAAAGATGAAATAACTTATCCAAAAAGATAAAGGATGAATGAAATAGTATCTATAGATTATCCTCAAGACTCTTGTGTGTCCACATGTCATCTAGTAGCATGAGGTGAAGACACCTCTTATACACTTTATCTCATGAACCCACGTATATATACTTCACCTTCCACCTACTTATAGAAGTTTACAAACCCCACAACCCTCTTCCTTGGAGATATCATGCATAGACCCTTAGATATCATGCAAAGTAGCTGAAGGAAGAAGGGGAGATCGATCAAGCTTAAGGTGAGGCTTTGGTCATCTTCAACCTTGGTTGAAGTAAGAATTTGGGTTATGGATATTCCTCTCTTGCCTTCTTCACCAAGTTCTTAACTATTGTGATTTCTTGTATATGGAGGAGTTGTGAATGAGCCTTGGACCTTGGAGAAGTTCATCTTCAACCTTATGAATGTGAAGCTTTGGAGCTTGGAGCTTTGAAGTTGTTCATAAGGCGGGTTATATAACTTAAACTCAATCATGTTATTATTCACCACCTAACTTGCTATATTTAATGATCTAATTTCAATTCCAAAATCTTCTTGAATAGTTGATGAAATGATGAGTTCTAGTAGTTTTTGGATATGTTGTCCATGTACTATAACAATTATAACGAAGGTCTATAGCTTGAAGAAGATGGCATCACTTTATGAAGTGATATCGGGTTCAAGCATACAAACAAGTACCTCTAACCCAATATGGTTATGTACATACAACAGTAGCACGATATGATTATGAGATTATATCTCCTTGCACGATATGGAGATGAATTTCACACATTGAACATGATATGGTGTTAAACATATACCTTTTTCACGATAGGAAATCAAGCAAAGACTCCAAGCACGATATAGGGTCAAGTGTATACTTGTAAGTCGATATGCTAAAACCCTAGTATGGGTAACCCGATATGAGTAAGATAAGCAAGTCCCTCCACCATGATATGATCATGTAGTACAAACTTGGTACATGATATCTTGAATCACACATCTGGTGCATGATATGATTGATTGAGCATACACTTATGCACAAATAAGACTTGGATTCAAATACATGGTATAACCCGATATGGTGAAATACCTTAAACCTGATATGAAACCCAAGATGGGGGTTAACCCGATATGGGGATAGATGATATCTCATACAAGATATGAGCCATGACTTATGAATGATATGGGAGATACCCACTTACCCCTTATACACAATACAAGTCTAAGACTACACCTCTTACATGATATAGAGATAGTAAGCAATCTAAACAACATAGAGTTGGAAACCCAAGGTGATGGGTAAACTGATATGAATGATACCACATGCATGATATGATTGATATCCCTTGGATGATAGGAATAACACCTACTTCTACCTTCTAAATGATATGAGGTCTAATTCATACCTCATGCACAATATGACCCATTCTATCAATTATGGTGGATAATCCTAGATGATGGATTGAAACCAGATATACCCTATTCTTTGTGTAATGGATTGTGGTAAGAGAATTTAGCTAGACACCTAGCTTGTCATGTATTAGGGGATACACCATAAAAACATGACATGGTGATGTGGTTATACCACATGCCTGATATGGATACACTACATGAAATAAAACTGCATCTTAAAGCATAATATGTTAACATACACACATCTTGATACCTGATATGGTAGGAGGACACTTCAATCATATGTGATTGATTGAGTGAAATATGTTGCATGTTGTGTTAATTGCAATATAAATGATTATGTGAATTGTTAATGATGAACTAATATTCCTCAAGAGGAGGATTGAACCAAAAGTATGATGTAATCAATATCCTAGTAAGGATGAGAGAGAAACTCATGCTTTGTGTTGATAATCATCTAATGATAAATGATGAGAATAAATAAGTATGATTGAATACTCATGATAGTAATGCATGCTCCTAGAAGTGTGGAGCAATGAATTAGGGTTTGGATTAATAATATGAACTTGAAACCATATTTGCCTATAAAGGGAAACCCTAACCCTAATAATGGGAAGGTTGTAGTTCTCGTATTGAATAAGCCTTGTAAAGCATGTTAAATACTTGTATAATAAGTATAATGTTTGTGTGATCTAATGACCTAAAAGATAGTTGTTTCCTAGTGAGAGGTGACAAGATGTTTTAATGGGCCTTGTGAGACATGTGAATAATTGTTGCCTAGTGAGAAGTGACAAGATGTTTTAATGAGCCTTGTGAGCCATGTGAGATACTTGTGCAACAACTGTGATGAATACCTTGGTCTAAGGACCTAGACGTAATAGTTACCTATTACAGAAGTAATAATGCTATGTGGTGATCTAAGGGTTTGAATACCCAAATATAGTAATGATGATGATGATGATGATGTGAAGGGATGAAAATTCCCAGTGATGTGATAAGGGATTGAGATCCCAAGTGATCTACATTTCAAATGTTCCAAAGATCTTCAAACCACTCCTTCCTTTATAGCATCTGTTGTAATTCATGTTTGAAACTTGGTTGATGCTAAAAGAATATTGTAATGGACCTAATTAATCAAGTGGAATCTCATCATGTAGTGCCCTCACCATAGATCCATCAATGTCAGTAGCTGCTGAATGGTGAAATAGGTCTTCCCACGAGATTTCCTGGAACACATATTTTTGAATATGTGGGGGCAATGGGAGCCAATATCCTGACATCCTAATGAAGAACTGATGTCGCACCTTTCTTATTTATCACGGGATGATGTTAATCTCCTAACCAAATGAGGAATTGATGCATAGAATCCTTCTTCATCTTATGTGGATCAGGATTGAAATATGATTCTCCTGAACAGTTGAGGAATTGATGTGTAATCTTCCTTATTCTTTGAATATCGGGGATGGATAACTAAAATCTCCCTGAAGAGAGTGCATGCTGTAGCTGTAGCTCGATAGAGAAGATACTAATATACCCTGGTAAGCTAATTGTAGATGACACGAGATGTCCTGCTAGTGGTCTCACACTAACTGAGACAGTAGAGGTCATGGCATCTGACTCTTCCATTGACCTTGTATGGTATCGATGCTTTACAGAGTCGTTGTCAGTTGGAGCATGAGCGATATACCTCATCTCCTAAGGGCATAAGTTTGATTGTAAAATGTAATTAGCCTTGTAGTGTATTTGTTTAAGGATCAAATACGGAAAACATTGGTTGTTGTAAACTTCAGATATACATCTTAGTTGATAGATGTTATTTATGTTTCCTTATATTCCTTATGAAGTAGATAGATGGTTTATTACTCTACCATGGGTAGATCCATCATATTTATTAAGTAAATAAATTACTTTGTTCTATTCATATAGTGATTAATCATGCTTGTTAAAATAAAAGAACCTCTTCTCAGTTTTATAATGCTAATTTGTGATAATAATATGGTCGATAGAGAGTTATATCTCTCGCTGGGACAATTCTCTCACCCTTTGAGATCCCCAATTTTTACGTGGACGTGCATGAGGTGGTAGAGACCTGTCTGTAGAGGAGGAACAATAATTGAGACAACAATAACAACTCAGGTGGAGTGTATTGTCTGTCATGTCTTGTAGATAGAAGTCCTATGTGTCGTCTCTATACTCTCAGGTCCTTGGAGTCAGTTTGTAATTATTTCATGTACAATCTGAGATTTTGGCTTATATGCCTCGAGGTTTTATGTTGCTTTAGCATGTGTTTTGTTAGACCAATTGTTATATGTTATCCTCGAAAAGAGATGATATAGTGTATGTACAATGTGATCAATGGTGTATATAAGGTTTTGGTTCTTCCTTTTAGAGTTTTCCTGGAAATGGATCTCTTTGCAAAAATGTTTTAATTTTAGTGATTTTTGTTAATATGCTACTTATGATTAGTCTGCAATAATTAATGACGATTTCGCTGTCAGTTTAGTGGCAATCGTTACAAGTTTTCTATCAGAACTTAAGGTTCACTGAGTCTATAAAGACATAGGACCAAGGTGTTGAGTCTGTTCTAGTGTCCTCCAGTATATCTAATAGTAACTTCTACTTATGCAGAAGATACAATAAATCTTAAAGATGTCTGGAGAACACAAGGAACACATAGCTGAAAGTAATGTTGCTGCACCATGAGAAGTTGCAAGGGACCAAGTGAGAGAAGAATGAATGCCAGAGAATGCCCAGGTTATCCAACCATGATAGAGAACCCTACTTTTAATGCTCTTACCATATTGTTTATGACAACATTGAGGCGTATCGAGGATCATATACAAGCTATACAACCTAGAATAACAGCCCCCAATGATGAAATTGTGGGCTATAGCAGGATTCCTAATCAACATCATTATGTTGGAGCAATGGAAAATGTTGAAAGAATTAGGTTACGACACAAAATCAGAGTTTGCTACAGGTGTAGGAAACAAGGACATCTTATAAAAGACTATCCAGAAAAGGATAATGAGGTAAGGATTAAGAAAAGATCTATCCAAACTCGGGAACAAATGCCTAATAGTTCTAAAAAGGGGATGTTTTTGGTATCACCATTGCAACCAATGTCTAAAACACTAGGGCAGTGGATACCAAGAATGGGCAAAGGACCTGATGTTCCACCAGTTAGAAATCTTGATTTAGCCTCTACATCAGTTATAAGGCCGACAAGGCCAGGGGATGCTTATAAGATATGTTATAAGTGTAAACAGTTTGGGCATATGAGATCCTTTTATCCAAAAAGGAAGGTGGGAATGAACCAACCAACGAGGTAGAGTCAAAAAGACTCTCAAATGCAATAGTTTAGAAGTGGCACACAAGGACGTAGAAATACGTACCAAGCAGGTCCATCTGCACTGAACAATAGAGCACAACATTGGAAATAGGCAACGACAAGATTCTATGAAAAGAATTAGCCTGAGGCAGTAATCAATCCTTGAATTGAGATAGGTTAGATAAAATAGTGTCATTCTGATATGTCATTTCATGATTCTATATGCTAAATATAAGAAAAGTAGTTGTCATTGAGCTTCCTTTGACTAGTCCTATGAAGGCATAAGGAAGGCGAGAACTTACATTCAGTTTAGTAATCTTTAAAATGCTTTACAATTTCTTTTATCTGTGTGAAAGAGGATGAGGTATAGAAGTAATGCCTGAAGAAAATCCAGGGATGCTAAATCCTATGTTTTTGATAATAGGAAAAGTAAGGAATATGATATTAAACCAAGTGCATACTACCTAATATCAGTACTTGTATACCCTAGCCAGGTATTCAACTAGTGAAAATAAGGTAAGTATGGAACTCTTAGATTGTTATCTTTCAGATTACTCTGATCAAGTAGTCATTTTGAGACAATCTAGTGAGCATGATGAAATGGGGAATATGGCATGGATATTTTTTTATCACATCCTAAGTGCAATAAAATGGAATCTGATATGATCTTAGATCAATTTGTGTGTATGAGGAAGTAAAAGGTATACTCATCATGATAAGAGAAAGAGAACAAGGGGGATGATCCATGTTTGATAAAGTATGTGTGAATAGTAAAGATCTTTTTCGTAATGTGGAAATGGGAAATGTGATAAAATCACAAAATGTTCATAACTTGTTAGACAATAACAAAGGAATGATGATATTGTCACAGAACCGTTCTTACCCCAATCCCAATCTCACTGCCTAGACAGTGATAAAGGGATTGAAGCGCTCGTCCCTGAGTGGACTAATAGGATCTATCACACTGGCATATACAATAAGAAATAACAACTCAAAAATTGGATATATAAATTAACAAACTAACCCAATATGGAGATTTTACCAATATATATTTGTCATCAAAGTGTATGAGTGCAGAAGCAATCTTATTTAGTATTCCATTTGTATTGCCTAAAATCAAGAAAATCAAGACACAATCATGCAATTGCACGGTATGCTTTCAAAATCAAGCAAAGTTATTTATAACAAAATAGTATACTTGGAAGGACTTATATTGAAAAGAACAACAAATGATTTCCAAAACCTATATCATTCGACAAATTTTTGTTATTCAATGATTCAATTTTTATTATGCGTTCCCATTATGTTGTAATTCAAAAAGCATTCTTATATATTTTTTGTGACTCTATTACCTCAACGCAATGGGGAAGGTTACTAGGCTCCTTCTCACCATAGGAACATAGGAAGCCAATGTACAAGTCCCACCTCCAAATGAGGGGGGGTTGTTGCACTCAATATCAACATTCTCAACATGATCAATATCATCATCATTATAAATATATGGGTAGTCATAATGGGAATGCAATTTATGTTTTCATGTTTTTCAAAATACAATATATCATACCTTTTACTGAGGATTTTGAGTACATATCAACTAGTAATAGGTCGACCCTTCGAGTGAGATCCTAAAACACAATGTTTGGATAAGGGTCAAGATTAAGATATTTGGAGATCATGTTTCAAAGTTTGAGATGAGGGTTACATTTTCCTAGGTCAACCTTAGGGTTAGGGCATCCACTTATGATTCATACTATATCAATATGTCTAAACTTATTCAAGTGTTAAGAATATTTCAAGTGTGGATGACCTACATAGGTTTTCTAGTATCATATGTGTAAACCCTAGTTTTATTATCATTATCCAAGTCATAATCAATTTCTTGATTATCATCATGGTACTTAATATAATTGGAAATCAAGATTAGATTGATGGGTCAAAACTATATCATGTGATTTTCAAGATTAGGATCAAGATTACTCATTATAAAGATTATAACCTAGATTGAATCCAGTTAAAGATCTAGATCACTAATGATTCATTTTCAAGAGTAGATGATTCAAATATATTAGATCTAGGTTTCAAGATAATCATCAGAGTCCAAATCTAGGGTTTTCATCATTTAGTCAAGATTAACCACAAATAGAGTTATTAAGACCAATTACATAAACAAGAGATCAAGATTTAGGCGTATCCATGAGAATAGTTTAGAATTAGGCTTCATAAGTATTTTTAAATGATTCATTGGATTTTGCTGATCAAGATTGACTATTTGTTTATCATATTTGGAGCTAGGATGTATTTTCTACAATTAAAACAAGATCTGAACAATTATATGAATTTCTGAATAGAGAGGAGGTATAATACCTTATTTTCAAAAAACCAGGGCCATTGGATGTGAAAGCAATGGCCCAGATCTAGCCACAAAGTCCTTGCAACCTTTTTAGCTCACATGTACGGTTCTAGTTCGGTTCACTCCTGGATTTCTTCGGTTCATTGCATGCTTGATTGGTTCGATCGAGGTTCGTCGGAACATCGGTCTTCCTCCTTGAATCGCAGTTTGTGGATTACTTTCTACCTTTACAGCCCATGTGCATGAGCATGCAAACACATCAGACTAGATTGCCAGATCTATGGGGGAAAGGGAGTATGGGGCATCATCGTGGGCTATTAGATAGTCATTCGACTTAGTCACAGCTTCACAGATTGGTGGGTGGTCAGAGATTAGGACAAGATAGATAGGATGGGGAATGTCCAAAGTGGGCTTTGTGGTAGCACCACATAGTATTAGGTTCTTGGAGGAAAGGGGCATTCGAGTGGGACGGCAAGCAGGTGGAGGAAAAGGAGCCGTTTGGGCTCATGAGGTCATGGCGAAGCTGATGGTCTACCTTTTATAGGTGGATTAAGGCTATCTTTAGGGTTTCTAGAGGGTTCTACATCCATGGCAGAAGACGAGGAAGAGATCTCTTGTTTTCTCTCAAAGAATGCTCATTCGAGGGGGAAAAGGGGTCTTTTGAGTTTAGAATGGCGGGGGAAACATTCATGTTCTTTTGATTTTCAAAACGAGCCAAAAGGGTGTGTTGGCCCCCTTAGTCTCCTCCCCACTGATTGCGGGAGGTAGGGGATGACCTCCTTCCCACTGGATCAAGACGTGATCTGTGGCTTGATGATACAGAGGCTGAGGTTCATCCCTTGCCTTAGCTAGTAGATTGCTGACTTGGAAAAGATCATAAAAAGGCCAATAAAAAAGGTTTTTTAGAACATAACTTTCAAAAATCATAGTAAATAGTAGGAATGTCCAAATGACATGAGATTTGGACCATCACTTCACAAAAATGTGGAGCATATTTAGAAAACGTTTGAGAACCATATGATGAATTTTGATGTATAAATTTGACTCTTTGAAAAAAATGATGATCAAATCCAATTTGAGGTGTTATAATGTGTATAAAAAGTACATTGATCACCATATTTTGTATTTGAGTCTCAATAATGATTATGAAGACAAGAAAAATAATTTGGGACCATGAGTGAGCAGAATGAGGGAAAAATTGGAATTAATTCATATTAATGCTAAATTTCACTTCATCACATCCTTCCCTCCTTAAAAAGGAAATTTGTCCCCAAAATTGAAAAACATCCTAAAAATTTGGTATTATTCAACCTAAGTCATTTCCTCAAATATTGGGGTATCCTCAAGTATAAAGTCAAAATCATGTCCACAATTTTCAAGTAGTACAATAATCTTAATTGGGATTCCATGTTTCATATCATAATTAGCTTGGTTCTAGCATTGTTTCATTATCGAGCAATTGAGTATCAAGGTCAATGCATATATTATCCAAAGTCATCATATGAGTCAAAAATATGGAGAGCATCCTATTGATCACAAATTTGGAGGGATCATATTTTAGGTCAAACAAATAGAGTTCAAGTGTACAAGGTGACTTTCTATCCCAAAATCTCAGGGTTGTAGCTTCTACATTGGCCTACATGGGGTTATACATCCATGATTTGAGATTTCATATTTCAACATTTTGAGACAACATCATACTTTCAACATCACTATTTCAAGCTCAAAATAAATGGGAAGGTCCCACCCTAGTCCTAATGATATCTAAACCCTAATTCATAAACCGAGAGTGTCAATATAGACATCATTTCAAAAATTTCAAGATTTGGGATTTTGAAGTCATTAGTCATATATCTCAATGTCCAAATAGTGTGATCATAGGATTTGTATCACTATTGAGATTGATAACCATGAGTCACAAGTCCATTAATTGATATCAGAAGTCAAGATTCTAAGCATTAAAAGTTGTAGGTCTAGAATATTTGAAGCTAGGGTTTAGATTCCTATTTAGAACTTAGGGGAGATCACTCATCTATATTCAATTTCTAGCAAAAATATTCAAGCAATATTTGAGAAACATATCAAGATTTCATTATCATTATATCCAAGGTTGATGAATGATCTACACCTAGGTCTATCTAGGAAGTCAACCACAAGCTATAGTCAATATTGTCATATATCAAGATCATTATCAAATCAATATTTAAGATCAAATATCAACCATGGGTTTTACTTATTAGGCTTAGGTCAACTAGTCAAAATAGGGTGAAAGGCAATACCTTTCCAAACTCTAAATAATCAATAGGATGAAAACTTAGAGGTAGTCATAATAGGGATGTGACCTAGGTTAGGGGAGTTACGAGTCAACTACCACCCTAATCTGGTACATTACCAACATTAGTCATTATCAATTAAGCTTATTCAAATAGGGAGAGTATCCATGATTAAATAATATTCCATAAGGTTATGACATAAAAAATTGAAGATCATAATAAGGCAATAATGTCAAGATTTTACAAAGTCAAGTTATCTTTGTATTCCTTTCCTTTCATGATCAAGGTCGTGGTATAATTTGGAAATCAAGGATTTGAATTTGGAATTCAAGGAATTAAATCATAATAGTGCAAAATCTAGGCCCATAATCATCATATCAAAATCGAGATTGCAAAAGGCATCAATAGTCAATAGGGAATTTAGTTTTAGTATCATAGTTTTACATCATTGTTTTGTGAGTCCTAGACTTAGTCACTTGATAGCATAGTCAAGATGTGTATAAAATAGGATACGAGTTTGCTTAACTATATTTGAGGTTTAATCAACAATAGGGCAACATGGGCTTAATCAAATAGGGACCTTATCAACAATGAGGTATAAGGTATAAGTCATCCTTATTTCACCAAATCAAAATTATCAATGTTTACCTCAAACACAGAAAATAGGTAGTCAAGTTTTGGTTAAATTGGGTTTTCATGAAGAGGCCATACATGAGTATTTGGTTTCAAAATTAATCGATCAAAATCAAGTTTTCAAATCCAAGTCAGATCATGGTATCAACTTTCAAGATTTTGCTATGTTCATTTTCCCATGCATAAGCTACCCATAATTGGGACATCATGTGGTAAAAAGTCACAAGGAAGGACCAAATGAGAAGATGAGAAGACTACCTAATCTTCATCTACATGGGTGGCTTAGGATAGTCCTTAAAGAATAGATGAGATGCCAGAAGACTCTCTAGGGTTTCACAAGAGAACCTTTAGGTCTAATTCTGGATCAATTAAAGCCAGGTAGAGCGGGGGATCTCAGCTACTATAAAGATGGATAGTATAAATTATGCTAGGACCCCGAGCCTAGACACCTCAATTTTCACCATTATGGACTTTAGGGTTTCTTGGGTGTAAGAGACTTGAGAAATTATATACTTAAAGTATATGGGAGTGTGTAACCTCTGATACCAACTGTCACAGAACCATTCTTACCCCAATCCCAATCTCACTGCCTAGACTGTGATAAAGGGATTGAAGAACCTATCCCTGAGTGGCCCAATAGGATCTATCACACTGGCATATACAATAAGAAATAATAACTCAAAAACTAGATATATCAATGAACAAACTAACCCAATATGGAGATTTTACCAATATATCTTAGTCATCAAAGTGTATGAGTGCGGGAGCGATCTTATTCAATATTCCATTTATATTGCCTGAAATCAAGAAAATCAAGACACACTCATGCAATTGCACGATACACTATCAAAATCAAGCAAAGCGATTTATAACAAAATAGTATACTTGGCAGGACTTATATTCAAAAGAATAACAAATTATTTCCAAAAACTAATATCATTCAACAAAATCTTTGTTATTCAACGATTCAATTTTTATTACGAGTTCCTATTATGCTATAATTCGAAAAGCATGCTTATATATTTTGTGTGACTTTATTATCCCAACGTGATGGGGAAGGACACTAGGCTCCTTCTCACCATAGGAACATAGGAAGCCAATGTACAAGTCCCACCTCCAAATGAGGGGGAGTTGTTGCACTCAATATCAACATTATCAATATCATCATCATCATTATCAATATACGGGCAGTCATAATGGGCATGCAATTTATCTTTTCATGTTTTTCATAATATAGTATAGAAAAACATTAGAATAATCATAGGGAACAGTATCTCATCGAAGTAAATAGACATGTATACAGTCAAGAGATACATAAAAGTATCTTCAATACAATCAAGGAGGAGTTATATAATAGCATACCTTTTACCGAGGATTTTGAGTACAGATCAACTAGTAATAGGTTGACCCTTTGAGTTAGATCCTAAAACACAATGTTTGGATCAAGGTCAAGATCAAGATATTTGGAGATCATGTTTCAAAGTTTGAGATGAGGGTTACAATTTCCTAGGTCAACCTTAGGGTTAGGTCATCCACTTATGATTCATACTATATCAATATGTCTAACATTATTCAAGTGTCAAGAATATTTCAAGTGTGGATGACCTACTTAGGTTTTCTAGGATCATATGTGTAAACCCTAATTTTATTATCATTATCCAAGTCAACATCAATTTCTAGATTATCATCATGGTACTTAATATAATTGGAAATCAAGATCAGATTGATGGGTCAAAACTATATCAAGTGATTTGCAAGATTAGGATCAAGATTACTCATTATAAAGATTATAACCTAGATTGAATCCAGTAAAGAGATCTACATCAGTAATGATTCATTTTCAAGAGTATATGATTCAAATATATTAGATCTAGGTTACAAGATAATCATCAGACTCCAAATCTAGGGTTTTCAACATTTAGTCAAGATTAACCACAAATAGAGTTATTTAGACCAATTACATAAGCAAGATATCAAGATTTAGGTGTATTCGTGAGAATCTCTTAGAATCAGGCTTCATAAGTATTTTTAAATGATTCTTTGGATTTTTCTGATCAAGATTGACTATTTGTTCATCATATTTGGAGCTAGGATGTATTTTCTACAATTAAAACAAGATGTGAACATTTATATGGATTTCTGAATAGAGAGGAGGTATAATACCTTATTTGTGAAAAACTAGGGCCATTGGATGTGCAAGCAATGGCCCAGATCTAGCCACAAAGTCTTTTCATCCTTGTTAGCTCACATGGCTGGTTCAAGTTTGGTTCACTCCTGGATTTCGTCGGTTCAATGCCTGCTTGATTGGTTCGATCAGGGTTCGTTGGACTCCTTGAATCCCAATTCGGGGATTCCTTTCTCCCGTTCCAGCCCCTGTGCATGAGCACGCAGACATGGTGGACTAGCTTGCTGGAGCTATGGGGGAAAGGGAGTAGGGGGCATCGTCGTGGGCTGTTAGATAGCCATTCGACTTTGTCGCGGCTTCGCGGATTGGTGGGTGGTCAAAGATTAGGGTGAGATGGCGAGGAAGAGGAAAGCCCAGAGTGGGCTTTGCGGCAGTGCCACAGAACAATAGGTGCTCATAGGAAAGGGGCATTCAAGTGGGAGGGTGAGAGGGTGGAGGAAAAGGTGTCATTCGGACTCATGAGATCATGGCAAAGCTGATGGTCTAGTTTTTATAGGTGGATTAAGGCTATCTTTAGGGTTTCAAGAGGGTTCCACATCCATGGTGGTGGACAAGGAAGAGATCGCTTGTTTTCTCTCAAGGAATTCTCATTCAAGGGGGAAAAGGGGGTCGTTTGAGTTCAGAATGGTGGGGGAAACATTCCTATTCTTTTGATTTTCAAAACGAATAAAAAACGAGCCAAAAGGGTGTGTCGGTCCCCTTAGTCTCCTCCCTGCTGATTGCGGGAGGTAGGGGATGACCTCCTAACTGCTAGATTGGGTCGTGATCTATGGCTTGCTGATCCAAAGGCTGCGGTTCATCCCTTACCTTAGCCAGCGGATTGCTGACTTGGAAAAGATAAAAAAAGGCCAATAAAAAGGGTTTTTGGGCACACAATTTTCAAAAATCATAGTAAATAGTAGGAATGTCCAAATGACATGAAATTTGGACCATAACTTCAAAACAATATGGAGAATAATTACAAAAAGTTTGAGAACCATATGCTGAAGTTTGATGTATCAAATTGACTCTTTGAACAAAGTGATGATCGAATCCAGTTTGAGTTGTTATAACATGTATAAAACCTACATTGATCACCATATTTCGTATTTGAGTCTCAAAAATGATTATGAAGACAAGAAACATAATTTGGGGCCATGAGTTAGCATAATGAGGGAAAAATTGGAATTAATTCATATTAATACTAAATTTCACTTCATCACACATATGTAGTCATCCATATAATTCCTATGTAGATGGCAAGGAACCTAGGATGAAACAAGAGTAAATGACTCATGAACAATTGAAAGTTCATGCAATAATCTTAGGAGACAATAATGTCTCGTCTTTAATGAACAACCCTGGGTAATGTTGGGGTGATAAAAGGAATATGTTTCTTTTTGTTCTTTCATTTCAGGGACATGGCAATGAAGTGAGTCTTATGACACCTGATATGTATGAGATAGAAGTGTTCTATTGATGGATACTTGGAAAAAGTATCAGTTCGTCTTGGACTTTGGTTCTAAGGTAAATATATGTGTAATAGGTAATGTCCCAAGATGAAAGAAAGATCCTTTTGTATGTCTGACTTTGGTATTAACAATAGAGAGATGGATATGATAAGGATGTGATGTGTTTTCGACATAGGTGATGGATAGCAAGGTATGGAATTCTAGTATCCAAGAAGTGCAAGGTGGTATGGGAAAGTGAGAATATGACACCTGATAATGTTTGGTTACCTAGAAGGGCCAACCTTGAGATAGCTATAGTATGGATATCATATGTTAGGGGTTTATGCTCTGCATAAACATAACATAGATTAGGATGCATTAATTGAAGGATTAACTGTAGAATCATTTTGGGAAAAAGCTTATCAAGCTAAAAAAAATTCCTTAGAATATCCCTATCTAGATCTGTCGAGGCAGCGTACACATAACATTTAGAGATACCTATGAGATTAGTTCTTCTTTAATAAATGACATTTCCTTATGACAAGAGAATGTACAACTACGAAGATAGTTGGTACAAGTCATAAGAAAGGTTTGTGTTGTGTCAATAAATTAGAATGACACTGAAAATGTATGATAAGACTTGTAGTCCCAAGTGGGTGACAAAATGTAACCCTGATCTTTCTATGGAAGTGAAATGCTAAACTGAGTGAAGAGTATGAAAGACTCCCTAGAATCAAGAATCATATCACATAAAATACGTGAGTCAATAAGGTTTGACACCATAATTATTCAAAGTATGGATAGTACTTCTTTGACTTAGAAAGTGCTACCTGACACAGAGTTGACTTCATAGTCAGTAGTGGATATGACAACTGAGTATGTGTCATATGTGACAGATCTTGTGATGATCTTTAATGGAAGGACTTTGTGCTAGTCAAAGTTCTATGGCATCTCCATGAAAACAAGATGTTATGTGGAGACTTGACAATATGATTCATAAATGACAATTGTCTTCCTAGATCTGGGATTTTGGGGACAAAATCCTTGTTAGAGGTTTATAACTTGTAATGAACCTGACCTGGGTTATGAGGTAACCTTGATTTCTTTGGATAAGTAAGTTTCTTAGAAATTTAATAAAATCCTCTAAGGAATTTTATTATCATGTGACACACTTATGTTTCAAGTTTGGTCCTGATTGAATGTTGTTTGAACAATGTTTCTTTGTTTTGAACCAACATGTAATTTTACCAAGATGAGGGGTTACATTGCAATATTTCACGTTTAAAATGTGTACTAAAGTGTTTTAGTATCATAAGAGAGAGAATTATGCTAAGTAATGGCCTATGGAATGCCTACATCTCATGTTATAACTTGTTTGAACAATGCTAGTACTTCGTGCACCAATTTTGGTACAATTTGTAATTTACCCAAAATATAGGGTAGAAATGCAAATTACCATCTGTAGAGTGTCCCTACTCCCTATAACTATCTTTTACAGTAAAGAGAAATAATGAGACACTATGTTTGAATCACCTTTGCGTAATAATATTGTTGGTGATGAAAAGACCAATAATGAGTTGAAGGTAAAACCTTATATGTGTTGTATCGCGTTGTAGACTTGATATAGGAGTCCTATCAGCCAAGGAGCCATGGTAGAAGTCTCCTATTGGTTTTTTGAGCCTTGTGAAAGGCCATGACAGGCAAATCACCTCAAGGAGGTGGTCCATGATGAGATGCAAAGCTCCTTGCAAAAATTGTATCAGTTTGCCTTGTTGATGAGATAAAGATGAAATAACTTATCCAACAAGATAAAGGATGACCGAAATATCACCTCAAGATTATCCTAAAGACTCTTGCATGGAAATATATATATGTGTGCATGCATGTACACGTGTCAACCATGCATGGCCACATTTCATCTAGTAGCATTAGGTGCATACACCTCTTATACACTTTTTCTCATGAATCCAAGTATATATACTTCACCTTCCACCTACTTATGGAAGTTTACGAACCCCACAACCCTATTCCTTGGAAATATCATGCATAGCCCCTTAGATATCATGCAAAGTAGCTCAAGGAAGAAGGGGAGCTCGAGAATCAAGCTTAAGTTGAGGCTTTGGTCATCTTCAACCTTGGTTGAAGTAAGATTTCAGGTTATAGATATTCCTCTCTTTCCTTCTTCACCAAGTTCTTAACTATGGTGATTTCTTGTATATGGAGGAGTTGTGAACGAGCCTTGGACCTTGGATAAGTTCATATTCAACCTTTGGAACGTGAATCATTGGAGCTTGGAGCTTTGAAATTGTTCATAAGGCGGGTTATATAACTTAAACTCAATCATGTTATTATTCACCCCCAAACTTGCTATATTTAATGATCTACTTTCAATTCCAAAATCTTCTTGAAAAGTTGATGAAATGATGAGTTCTAGTACTTTTTGGATCTATTGTCCATGTACTATAACAGTTAGAATGAAGGTCTAGAGCTTGAAGAAGATGGTATCACTTTATGAAGTGATATCGGGTTCAAGCATACAAACAAGTACCTCTAACCCGATATGTTTATGTACATACATCACTAGTACAATATGATTATGAGATTATATCTCATTGCACGATATGGAGATGAAGTTCATACCTTGAATAGGATATGGTGTTAAACATATACCTTGTTCACGATAGGAAGTCAAGCAAAGACTCTAAGCACGATATACAGTTAAGTGTATACTTGTATGTCGATATGCTAAAACCCTAGTATACGTAACCCAATATGAGTAAAATAAGAAAGTGCCTCTTGCATGATATGATCATGTAGTACACACCTGGTACACAATATCTTGAATCACACATCTGGTGCACGATATGATTGATTGAGCATACACTTATGTACAAATAAGACGTGGATTCAAATACATGGTATAACCCGATATGGTTGAAATACCTTAAACGCAATATGAAACCCATGATGGGGGTTAACCTGATATGGGGATAGATGATATCCCATACAAGATATACGACATGTCTTATGAACGATATGGGAGATACCCACTTACCCCTTATGCACGATACAAGTCTAAGACTACATCTCTTACATGATAAATATATAGTAAGCACTCTAAACAACATAGAGTTGGAAACCCAAGGTGATGGGTATACTGATGAATGATTCTACCTGCATGATATGATTGATATCCCTTGGATGATAGGATAGCACCTACTTCTACCTTGTGAATGATGTGAGGTCTAATTCATACCTCATGCATGATATGACCCATTCTATCCAATATGGTGGATAATCCTAGATAATGGATTGAAACCAGATATACCCAATCCTTTGTGTAATGGATTGTGGTAATATAATTTAGCTAGACACCTAGAGTTTCATGTAATTATATGATTTGTCTAATCCTTGAAGGCATAAAAAGGTTATGAGCCTAAGGGTCTACCCAACATGGTAACTCGATATGTTACCCAACATGGAGACCCGATATAATAATCCTAGATGGAAAATCGATACGGTATCTTGTATATACCACTTAAACGATACATGATGAGGCATATTCTCTATACCCGATATGGTGCACATCTTGTGCATGATATGACACCAAGAACATAGCTTATACCTGATATGGGGTCAAGCACGTAGCTCATACCCGATTTGAAGTTATCTTGAGATGATAAGAAATAACTGATAGTCAATTTGATATGGGTATACGATATGATGATTAGGGGGATACACCCTAAAAACATGACATGGTGATGTGGTTATACCACATGCCCGATATGGATACACAACATGAAATAAGAATGCATCTTAAAGCATAATATGTTAACATACACACATCTTGATACCCGATATGATAGGAGGACACTTCAATCATATGTGATTGATTGAGTGACATATGTTGCATGTGGTGTTAATTGCAATATAAAAGATGATGTAAATTTTTAATGATGAACTAATATTCCTTAAGAGGAGGATTGAACCAAAAGTATTATTTAATAAATATCCTAGTAAGAATGAGAGAGAAACTCATACTTTGTGTTGATAATCATTTAATGATAAATGATGAGAATAAATAAGTATGATTGAATACTTATGATATCAATGTATGCTCCTAGAAGTGTGGAGCAATGAATTAGGGTTTGGATTAATAATATGAACTTGAAACCCTATTCGGATATAAGGGAAACCCTAACCCTAATAATGGGAATGTTGTATTTCTCTTATTGAATAAGCCTTGTAAAGCATGTTAAATACTTGTATAATAAGTATAATGTTTGTGTGATGACCAAAAAGATAGTTGTTGCCTAGTGAGAGGTGACAAGATGTTTTAATGGGCCTTGTGAGTCATGTGAATAATTTTTGCCTCGTGAGAGGTGATAAGATGTTTTAATGGGCCTTGTGAGCCATGTGAAAACTTGTGCAACAAGTGTGATGAATACCTCGGTCTGAGGACCTAGAGGTAATAACTACCTATTACAGAGGTAACAATGCTATGTGGTGATCTAAGGGTTTGAATACCCATATCCAATAATGATGATGATGATGATGTGAAGGGATAAGAATTCCTAGTGATGTGATAAGGGACTGAGATCCTGCGTGATGTACATTTCAAAATTTCTAAAGATCTTCAAAGTACCACTCCTTCCTTTATAGCATCTGTGGTAATTCATGTTTGAAACTTGGTTGATGCTAAAAGAATATTGTAATGTACCTAATTAATCAAGTGGAATCTCATCATGTAGTGCCCTAACCATAGATCCATCTGCGTCAGTAGCTGTTGAATGGTGAAATAGGTCTTCCCACGAGATTTCCTGGAACACATATTTTTTAATATGTGGGGGAGATGGGTGCCAATATCCTGACGTCCTGATGAAGAACTGATGTTGCACCTTTCTTATTTATCACGGGATGATGTGAATCTCCTGACCAAATGAGAAATTGATGTGTAGAATCCTTCTTCATCTTATGTGGATCATGATTGAAATGTGATTTTCCAGAATAGTTGAGGAATTGATGTGTAATCTTCCTTATTCTTTAAATATCGGGGATGGATAACTGAAATCTCCCTGAAGAGAGTGCATGATGTGGCTGTAGCTCTATACAGAAGATACTAGTATACCATGGTAATCTAATTCTAGATGACATGAGATATCCTACTAGTGGTCTCGCACTGACCGAGACAACAAAGGTCATGGCAGCCGACTCTTCCATTGACCTTGTATGGTACCGATGCTTTACGGAGTCGTGATCGGTTGGAGCATGAGTGGTATACCTCATCTCCTCAGGGCATAAGTGTGATTGTAAAATGTAATTATCCGTGTAGCATATTTGTTTAAGGATCGAATACGGAAAACACTGGTTGATGTACATTTCAAATATACATCTTAGTTGATGGATGTTATTTATGTTTCCTTACATTCCTTGTGAAGTAGATAGATGGTTTATTACTCTACCATGTGTAGATGCATCATACTTCTTAAGTAAAGAGATTACTTTGTTCTATTTATACAGTGATTAATCTTGCTTGTTAATATAGAAGAACCTCTGCTCAGTTTTATAATGCTTACCTGTGATAATAATCTGGTCGGCGGAGAGTTATATCTCTCACTGGGACAATTGTCTCACCCCGTGGGATCCACAATTTTTAGGTGGACGTACATGAGGCAGTAGAGACCTGTCTATAGAGGAGGAACAACAACTGAGATGGAAATAACAACTCAGGTGGAGTGTACTATCTATCATGTCTTGTAGATAAAAGTCATATGTGTCGTCGTTGTACTCTTAGGTCCTTGGAGTCAGTTCGTAATGGCTTCATGTACAATATGAGATTTTGGCTTGTATGCCTTGAGGTTTTATGTTCCTTTAGCATGTGTTTTGATAGGGAAACTATTGTATGTTATCCTCGAAAAGAGATGATACAGTGTATGTACAATGTGATCAATGATGTATATAAGGTTTTGGTTCTTCCTTTAAGAGTTTTCCTGGAAGTGGATCTCTTTCCAAAATGGTTTTAATTTATAGTGATTTTTGTTAATCCGCTTCTTATGATTAGTCTGCAATAAGTAGTGACGATTCAACTTTTAGTTTGGTGGCGATCGTTACATTTATGGTGAGGAATAATTGTATGTGAATCGTATTCTAACTTCAGGATAGTTTTCTTTCCGCTTCTTATAAATTTTCATGCCTGTGGTATACATATACCACTTGGTAAATGATGATAGTTCTCCTTTCCTCCTTTTTGTGAATGGAATGGATTTTATTTTTTCTTTTAGTGAAGAGTGGATCCTCTCTCAGGTACCACTCTATAAAATATGGTATTAGAGCCTAAGTTGTTGGTGATTTGATTATTTTAAGTTTTCCTAATTTGTTCCTTAAATTAGGTAGTTTGGTGTCTCTTTGGAGGGTGTTGACATACCTATTACGTGAGTATTTCAATAAAAAATTTGGTTTCAATCACTATTCAATTTGGTGATTTCCAGTCCCCAAACCACTATATTATTACACAATTAGATGTTGAATAACCAAAATTACCCCTACCATCTCCTAGTAGATTAAAATATGTATATGTAAGGGTCAACTCTTCTAGCCATTAGTTTCTACCCTCCAATCTTATATGGAGATAGTTCAACTACCTTAGAGAGTAGACTGACTCAGACATACATATCTAGGCTTAACCCTGGTACTTTCCTTAAATCCCTTCCTTTTTTGTTTTTCTAGCATCTCTTCATATACCCATCATGGGTGTTGATCATGACTGGATGATAATGGAAAAACCATAATGTAAGTTTTAGGGTGTGGATGATCCCCTTGATCATAAGTTTCAATCCAAAACTAGCTCCATCATGTTAGGCATCCCTTTCCTTCTATATGAATATTCTCAACATAACTATGTCCCCAAGACATCTATCAAGGGTTGGATACCATCCACATCGATCTTTTTATGACTTATACATGCGAATTGGATGATGAAAGATATATGTTTCACCTCTCTCATCTCCAATAGTGTATTTTGTTTATCAGATGATTGAGATGAGTACCTTTACTAGATAGTTCACCTTGATTTTTGTTGACACTATGGTTGTAAACCATAAAGCAAAGAAGGAGAATAACTCCTTCATGTACTTTCTAGATAGTCTGTAACATCTCAAATTTGGAATCAAACAAATTAGGATCTTAATAGCATATTTTATGCTAATAAAATTCGAATTTTGCACCTCAACATAAATGACCCAATTAAACCTAATTTATCATTTGAATATTATAACATATGAGTAGCATAGTTTCCCTCATCATGATAATAGTTAATTGATATATCATACACTTTCTCTCTCCTTAATGTAGTGTCATTATCATCATTAAGTATATGAAACCCAATTGGAATAATTTTGTCTAATAGACTCAATGCAAATAAAACAAACCCTAAGTGGCCTTAAATGGTAAGATAAATTAGTTAGAGATCAATTATAATTCATGTGTTATACATAAGTGATACTAAATACATTATAATAATACCCCTTCCTTATACCATCAAGGTTGTAAATAAATTATGTAGTAATGATCTAGGTCCCGAAATACACCTACGGTCCAGATTTGAGCCAATCCGGCCTCATTTGCCCCCTTCAAATCTTTTGGGAAAGTTTATTGTATAGTTACTGATAGAAATTAGTTAAGTTATTATCTAACCTATAGTCATTGTCTTATCCGACTTTCACACAGACCCTATGTGATATTTTGAGTCTCTCAAACTTGACTTTGTTCTCAAGTCAGGGACTCATATCCTTCACCTTCATCCAATGATTCTGGGACCTCTCTATAGCCCAACACTCTCCCTTCCTATCCCCATGTCCTTTTGAAACTCAAACACTTAGGACTCTCACTCATCCCCCAACACCTGCCTATATGTATTTTTCCCCACTGATGATCTGGGATCATCCTAAGACTAGGAAATACATGCCAAGTTGCCCTAGACAGCTCCCTTTCACCATAACCATGATTGATCGCGGAGGTGACCCAAAACACCCCAAATCCAGAGGAAACTACTGTGTGATTTCCTGAGACCTGACAAAAGCTTTTGCAACCATCAATTCCACATAGTGTGGGTATTTAAGTTTCCCTTGCTTTGCTTTGCTCATCTAGCCACGGGTGATTTTTTAGCTGCGACCAAGACTTTTTCATGATATTCCTTATCCTTGCCTTCAGTTGTAGATCATAAACTTATCTAGATTGCTAGTTTTTCCCATGAATTGCCTACTATGCTACCTCCGACATCAACACCATGGGAAACCATGGAGATAGGTGCATGGGTGTCTCTTTCCTTCTCATAGCACATTCTTGGTCTTACTGAGTTCGACATAAGATGGTGAATGAGGCCCATACCATGGTTCTCGATGTCATCTTAGTTTGATTGGAGTTAGAATTAGGATATTCCTTGACTCTTTCTCATCTGGTTTCAAGCTCTTTATTTTTACAATGAATGAAAAAAAGGATGAAGAATTATAGTCTGGTTCTTACATGAATCATGTTATGTCACACCTTGTTTTGGAAAAGTTTTCATGTCGACTGTTACACCCCGATCTCACAATCTCCTTAAATCATGAGATTAGGGCGTAAGATAGGATTTATAATTAACACGAAGAACACCATTAACTTTTTCTTTTCTTAAAAACTCTAGTTTCATCGCATTGAACCACATAACATCTTAACAAGGAATATGAACATTTTCATTACTAATCAAACTTTAAAAGTAAGGATACATGTATAAACATTCACGATGTCTCTCACACATTATGCACATGAAACTTGCTAATTAGCATACATATCAAAGAGGAACAATATTACACATCGTATTTACAACTCTCTCTCTTAACTCTTACTGAGGACCTAGAGTGACAAGGACCGACTGACTCAACTAATCTCATACTTGACTTCTGTGGCAGATCTACTCTGACGCTCTGATCATCTTCAAGTCCACGCGATTAGCCCTAAAATGTTTGAGTAGAGGGGTGAGCCTACTCGCTCAGTGAATGAATACTTCATGGAAACAGACTAATGCACTAATGTGATCAAAGATATAATTTGATTAAACGATATGAAATTTAACAACAATAAATACTACACTGAGCAGTTCTAAAGCAATATAATTGAAATAGCAAAGAATATAAATATTGCATCTAAAGAATAACTACTAGAAAACTATACTCTAGTCTTGCTTAACTCTTTCATTTATAAGGAACTCTGTGAACCTATATGATCGTATTTTAGATTATGCCCTAAATATATGCAGTGTACTCTGCATATAAAGATCCATAGCAAATTCATGCTACGGCCCCACCGTACAAGACTTAGCGACACACCCGGGAATGCTAAGTCTGACGCTAGCCCCGTTCTGCCACAGGACCACAGGCTCTCCGGCCTACAGGCTCTCCGGCCTCAATGCACTACTCCGAGTGCTCTCTCGACTCCTCCTACTAACCTGAGCACACAGGCGGAGGGTCATAGGGTTACCTTCGCGACTCCGCACGAATGGTGTTAGATAACCAAGTTTTCTGGTGAAACCGCAGTGCCATTGTGACACAAGCACAATTGTTGTTAGACACTGCCCTTTTTCTCTTTCCTCGTTTGTCCGCGACACACGCACGGATGATGTTGCAACACGAGTTTCACCCCAAAGCTGCAGATACCACTTAGGGGTTCTACGGTGTTAGGGCACTTAGGTCTATACTTGATTAACAATAAACAATTTAACAGAAATATCACATAGCAACGTCAAAACTCATGTATTCAGCATATATCATATCTCAGTAACATCCCTTTCTAGGGCATGTCATATCTCATCACCTGCAATTTACGAGATATATATTGAAATATAAGAAGTCCTGCAGTATGTAGATATCATCTCAGAGAGAACAAGCATATAAAGTTAAATGCACTAGAAACATACAATTCAACAGTTAAGCATCACCACATCTCATATCGAGACCTTTCATATTACCATAGCATGATTCATTGAACACCCTATCCTTAGGGTTTCATTTACCATATTCATTCATCACATGCCAACACCCTACTCTTAGGGTTGCATTTGCCTCATTCACCTTTTCATTTACCTCATTCACTTGTCACATGGCTCTCATAATGATTTCATAAGATATAAGCATTCACTAAATAAAGATTGTATTCAACAAATCGTATGCAATCAATTTAGACATGAAACCATGGAAATTTAACTAAATTTAGGTTTTCCATATCATCACTGCGATATCATGTATCCAGAATAAGATTCAATTAAGATAACCCACGAGGTACATCCTAACCACTTATAGGATTACTAGTCCTTTTCAATAAGATTGAAACTCTAGCGATATCTCAATTAGGTCAAACCCTAATTACATTATTTGATATAAATCTAAAATCATCTTTACTAGGAAGTGTTGTATACGTATCTGATATGAATCTACCATTTAGGAGTCATTCAAACAGAGAAGGAATCCATATCATATCAATTTACAATAACTTAAATCAAATGGACATTTTAGGATTTAGAATTCACATGCTAAGCATTTAGGGATTTGGATGTTGTAATCAAATTCGTGCATTAGAATGTTTGAAGGAAGAACCCACTCACCCTAAGGTGTGAAAACACCTCACAACTGCAGCTCAACTCAGGGAATCTCGAATTCCCATCAAATCCCTAGCAAATCTCCCAATTCTTCTTCCATTCAACTCGGGAACCTTGAAAAAGAGGGATTATGAAGAAAAGGTGAGAAAAGAGGGAATTTCGACATCCTCTTAGATCAAATCAGAGCATGGACGGAATCTTGACATAAGAGAGAAGATTCACCATAAAAGTCTATGCAAGGAATCCGAACTTACTTGATTTCACCCTTCCTGGAATCGCAAAACCCTAATTCAGCAATTTCCCCCACTTTCTCCACTCAAGCCCTAATTCTCCCTCTCTCTCTAGAAGCTCGTTTCTCTGGAATGGATGACGAGAAATGAGAGCTGCTTGTGTGTGTGGTCGTTCATATAAGTCAATTGAGCTGCTTGGGTCAATTGCATATTGACCCAACACTTAACTTTAATTATATAGGCTGAATATTCAGTTATACAAAAGTTACTGTAATTCGTTTATTTCAGAGATCAAACCTTCTCCAACAATTATGGTAATTTAGCACGTTGTTTATAATTGATCTATAGATCTTCTGTTAAAATTTGGGATCATTTGGAGTTACCAATAATAAATTAAAAATCGAACAGTGCACTGCTATATTGCAGTCTGCAGAATATATTCGGCCGAGTTTGTCCTGCACAAACTCGACCGACACCCTTACTGTAGGGATTCAAAAGTCATCCAAAAATTATGCCAATTTAACAGAGTGTCTAAAATTGTATTTATCAAATACTGTTAAAATTTGAGATCAATTGGATATACCAATAAAAAGATAAAATTCAATTACCACACTGCTGTAAAATTCTGGAAATGTGATCGGTCGAGTTTGAAACTCGGCCGACAAACAGGTCAGAGCATTCTTCAAAAATTCTGATATTTTCCAATATCGTTCACATTTTATATATCTAAATCATATCCAAATTTGAAGTAAATCAGAGTTACACATAAAATACTAAAAATCATTTAGTGAAACATTCTACTTATCAAATTCTGTATTCATGTATCATCAAAACCCTATTTTGGGCCGATTAGGGTTTATGCTTCTCAAACCCTAATTCTCAAGACAAAAGAACATTTAGACTTCTTATCATAGTTAAAACATACTAATTGTTTTATTGTCATTAATTAGATTTCAAGAATGATTATTCTAATTAATCTTCGCGATTGTCTAGGTAAACCCTAGTTTACCAGTTAAGCTCAGATGGGGTCGTAACAACTCTCCCCCCCTTAGAATGTTTCGTCCTCGAAACATAAACCTACATGAAAGATACATTCAGGGTTATTCTAAGCTTCTAAAGCCTTCCATGTCATTATATTCTTGTATTTCATGCCTGAATGTAGTTTTCAACATTAGATCTTTTAATTCTTTACTAAATCACAACATATTTCAAATAGTTCTCAATGATATCAAGCAAATTCTTTATGCCACAGTCAAGCATAGAATGCAAAGATAAACCACCATGCTTTCACTGCGCAACTCTGATACTCTGATACAACTATCTCAACTTACGCTGTTCAGAGAGTTCTATTGTTCTGTATCACCTTTAAGTGATAAAAGCAAGTTCACTATACTGTTTTAAACTTTAATAACATGCTACTCAAATAGCAAAACAGTCTTGAATTAAAAGACTAGATTCAACAATCAATTGCACAATACTACTCTTGGCATCCCCATTGGGTCATGGATGCATGAGGTGAAGCATTACCACCTCATTCTATACTATCCTGTTTCGATCCTGGGACCTGTGGGTTATGGGCCCACACACCATTCAAAGTGTAACCATCGCATTATATCATTTTAGGGTTTCAACAACAGTAATAAGGTAATCCACGATTGTATCAGTCATTCAAGCATTAATCATACTCAAATACCATCACTCAGTTATATTAGAGCTAGGTATAACAAGCTACACCTCATTAGGGTTACTTGTTCAAACAATCTGATTATCATCCTTTTCTATCAATATGAGTGAATATGTATGACTACCTTGTTCAGGGTATCTCTCCATGTGTTCTAACATCATCCAAACCGTATCCCCATATTACAAATACACAATACTAGGATGCATATCAGGTATGAATTACTACAACTATCATACGCCTTTAATTTAACATATAGCTTGCACAAATATACTGAAATCATATGTAGAACCAACTTTCATACCTTAATATGCCTCCAACAAATCATACATGTAAAAACAAATTCACATATTACATAAAGCTAGTGCTTTCCCATATCTCTCTGCTCATTCATTACTTCTTTACTTTTTTCTACCTATCCTTTCATATGATTATAATAAACATCATTCTTGCTATCACACAAAAATTTTATTTCTTATCGCACTTCATCATATTGTATGTCACTATTACATTCACTAGATGACCCCACTAAGGTAGTTATGCATCATGTATGATTCATTTTCTCTTATCATTTCATTCCAACCTTGCTCTTATTAAGGAATATATGAAAGAGAAGATGATTTTAAGACTTGGAATTCTTGTATTCAAACATTCCCTTAATACATTCTCGTATGTAGATTTACTTAGTTATCAACAAAGATATTTTATTAATTAGCACTTGCTTGAATCTCACCACCTCTTTATTTATAACTTCTCCATCATATTTCAAACCCTTTCTTACGTTTCATAGTCCTCTTACTAAATACTACTCTTTAACCCGTCATCTTTAATTCTAAATTTTTCTCTTATGACCATGTTGCTTATTCATATGTATGGTCATGTATACCATGTTGCACATATTTCCACCTTTATCTTTATACTATTGTGAAGTTAACATTCTAAATTAATAGTCCTTCTATTAATTTTTTTTTTCTCATGTTGAATACATTACATATTCTTCATTTTTAAATCAAGTGGATCATGCATGGGTCAAACATAGTTTCTCTTTCAATCAAGTTTTTCTCTCCTGAATACAGTCTACCTCTGTATGACTTATTCATTCATTAAACTACACCTATGATCTTTGCTTAGAAACTAGTTTGTTGTTCTAGTCTTATGAATTACATGTTCATCGATCCTTTTTACTTTTATGGACCTATTGAAATCTCACTCTATTCTTCTACTTAGCCTTTGATTTAGAGTTCATAAAAGCATTATACTCTATTATATGATTCATTCTTCATGAATGATTCTTGTTATCTTGAACCATACATACATTTCACATATCTTTTCTATATTTCATATGCATAGTTCATGCAAAATTAATCAATAAACTGATTATGAGCTTCATATCATGTTCTATTATTCCCAATTAAGGGTTTCACATTTGAGACCCCAGAGTTGAACCTCAGATATCAGTTTCAACTAATTCTTAGTTGTTCTGATCTTGCCCATATGTTTCAACCTCTTACTGTATGTACATTCTTACTCTGATGTGGGTCTAATTATTCCAATTCTATTCTTATTATGCTATTGATAGGATTCATTAGATCCTAATAACACATCCTGCCAATCCGGACCAGGCCAAACCTGAAGTCCTGAAGCCAAGAACTACAAGAATTACATTCTTCCTGAACTGCCACTCACAGCTCAGAAACTCGGCCGATCACTCTGGAACTCGGCCGATCGCCTTCCAGATTCTGAAACTCGGCCGACCAACTTCGGCCGATCAGCAGGAAACTCGGCCGATCCTCTGGGGAACTCGGCCGATCGAAACACTACTTGTTTACCTACAAAGAAACTCGGCCGATTCAAGACCAAACTCGGCCGACCAAAACGCTGTTTGAAATCCTAAACAAGGAACTCGGCCGACCAAAACATGAACTCGGCCGAACCGCTCACAGACTGAAAACCTAAACAGACCTGCTGATGTCAATTTCACTCGAATCAGGGGGCAAAACCATAGAAACAAAAGTTCATTCAAAGGTCAATTCTAGTCTACTTGTTACAAAGAATGAAATCAATAAATGCTACAATTTCATAGTATACAACAGATATTAAAAACCCATATTTCAAGGTATTGAATATTTCAATTCAAACATATAAGAGCATTTCTATACATTTCCAACAAAAACAACATTATGAAATGTAAATTCTATCTCCTTTTACATTTATGCTCTTAATTCTTGTTTCTTTTCTCGTTTTCTAACCCTAACATTTCTAGGGTTCCTCTCTAGCCCATTCTTCCACTGTATACCTGGCCAGGGTATACGTGAGAGAATAGACAGAGTAGCTTGTACTGGCTGATCCAAGTACCCAGATATCGGGCCAGGATATCCAAATACTCAAATCCCCAAAGCTAACATCAAACATCTCCTATCTGTCACACATAGGACTCTAACTTACTAACTTAATGGTCCTTGACAACTCACCCTAAGCTCTGATACCAAGTTGTTACACCCCGATCTCACAATCTCCTCAAATCATGAGATTAGGGCGTAAGATAGGATTTATAATTAACACGAAGAACACCATTAACTTTTTCTTTTCTTAAAAACTCTAGTTTCATCGCATTGAACCACATAACATCTTAACAAGGAATATGAACATTTTCATTACTAATCAAACTTTAAAAGTAAGGATACATGTATAAACATTCACGATGTCTCTCACACATTATGCACATGAAACTTGCTAATTAGCATACATATCAAAGAGGAACAATATTACACATCGTATTTACAACTCTCTCTCTTAACTCTTACTGAGGACCTAGAGTGACAAGGACCGACTGACTCAACTAATCTCATACTTGACTTCTGTGGCAGATCTACTCTGACGCTCTGATCATCTTCAAGTCCACGCGATTAGCCCTAAAATGTTTGAGTAGAGGGGTGAGCCTACTCGCTCAGTGAATGAATACTTCATGGAAACAGACTAATGCACTAATGTGATCAAAGATATAATTTGATTAAACGATATGAAATTTAACAACAATAAATACTACACTGAGCAGTTCTAAAGCAATATAATTGAAATAGCAAAGAATATAAATATTGCATCTAAAGAATAACTACTAGAAAACTATACTCTAGTCTTGCTTAACTCTTTCATTTATAAGGAACTCTGTGAACCTATATGATCGTATTTTAGATTATGCCCTAAATATATGCAGTGTACTCTGCATATAAAGATCCATAGCAAATTCATGCTACGGCCCCACCGTACAAGACTTAGCGACACACCCGGGAATGCTAAGTCTGACGCCAGCCCCGTTCTGCCACAGGACCACAGGCTCTCCGGCCTACAGGCTCTCCGGCCTCAATGCACTACTCCGAGTGCTCTCTCGACTCCTCCTACTAACCTGAGCACACAGGCGGAGGGTCACAGGGTTACCTTCGCGACTCCGCACGAATGGTGTTAGATAACCAAGTTTTCTGGTGAAACCGCAGTGCCATTGTGACACAAGCACAATTGTTGTTAGACACTGCCCTTTTTCTCTTTCCTCGTTTGTCCGCGACACACGCACGGATGATGTTGCAACACGAGTTTCACCCCAAAGCTGCAGATACCACTTAGGGGTTCTACGGTGTTAGGGCACTTAGGTCTATACTTGATTAACAATAAACAATTTAACAGAAATATCACATAGCAACGTCAAAACTCATGTATTCAACATATATCATATCTCAGTAACATCCCTTTCTAGGGCATGTCATATCTCATCACCTGCAATTTACGAGATATATATTGAAATATAAGAAGTCCTGCAGTATGTAGATATCATCTCAGAGAGAACAAGCATATAAAGTTAAATGCACTAGAAACATACAATTCAACAGTTAAGCATCACCACATCTCATATCGAGACCTTTCATATTACCATAGCATGATTCATTGAACACCCTATCCTTAGGGTTTCATTTACCATATTCATTCATCACATGCCAACACCCTACTCTTAGGGTTGCATTTGCCTCATTCACCTTTTCATTTACCTCATTCACTTGTCACATGGCTCTCATAATGATTTCATAAGATATAAGCATTCACTAAATAAAGATTGTATTCAACAAATCGTATGCAATCAATTTAGACATGAAACCATGGAAATTTAACTAAATTTAGGTTTTCCATATCATCACTGCGATATCATGTATCCAGAATAAGATTCAATTAAGATAACCCACGAGGTACATCCTAACCACTTATAGGATTACTAGTCCTTTTCAATAAGATTGAAACTCTAGCGATATCTCAATTAGGTCAAACCCTAATTACATTATTTGATATAAATCTAAAATCATCTTTACTAGGAAGTGTTGTATACGTATCTGATATGAATCTACCATTTAGGAGTCATTCAAACAGAGAAGGAATCCATATCATATCAATTTACAATAACTTAAATCAAATGGACATTTCAGGATTTAGAATTCACATGCTAAGCATTTAGGGATTTGGATGTTGTAATCAAATTCGTGCATTAGAATGTTTGAAGGAAGAACCCACTCACCCTAAGGTGTGAAAACACCTCACAACTGCAGCTCAACTCAGGGAATCTCGAATTCCCATCAAATCCCTAGCAAATCTCCCAATTCTTCTTCCATTCAACTCGGGAACCTTGAAAAAGAGGGATTATGAAGAAAAGGTGAGAAAAGAGGGAATTTCGACATCCTCTTAGATCAAATCAGAGCATGGACGGAATCTTGACATAAGAGAGAAGATTCACCATAAAAGTCTATGCAAGGAATCCGAACTTACTTGATTTCACCCTTCCTGGAATCGCAAAACCCTAATTCAGCAATTTCCCCCACTTTCTCCACTCAAGCCCTAATTCTCCCTCTCTCTCTAGAAGCTCGTTTCTCTGGAATGGATGACGAGAAATGAGAGCTGCTTGTGTGTGTGGTCGTTCATATAAGTCAATTGAGCTGCTTGGGTCAATTGCATATTGACCCAACACTTAACTTTAATTATATAGGCTGAATATTCAGTTATACAAAAGTTACTGTAATTCGTTTATTTCAGAGATCAAACCTTCTCCAACAATTATGGTAATTTATCACGTTGTTTATAATTGATCTATAGATCTTCTGTTAAAATTTGGGATCATTTGGAGTTACCAATAATAAATTAAAAATCGAACAGTGCACTGCTATATTGCAGTCTGCAGAATATATTCGGCCGAGTTTGTCCTGCACAAACTCGACCGACACCCTTACTGTAGGGATTCAAAAGTCATCCAAAAATTATGCCAATTTAACAGAGTGTCTAAAATTGTATTTATCAAATACTGTTAAAATTTGAGATCAATTGGATATACCAATAAAAAGATAAAATTCAATTACCACACTGCTGTAAAATTCTGGAAATGTGATCGGTCGAGTTTGAAACTCGGCCGACAAACAGGTCAGAGCATTCTTCAAAAATTCTGATATTTTCCAATATCGTTCACATTTTATATATCTAAATCATATCCAAATTTGAAGTAAATCAGAGTTACACATAAAATACTAAAAATCATTTAGTGAAACATTCTACTTATCAAATTCTGTATTCATGTATCATCAAAACCCTATTTTGGGCCGATTAGGGTTTATGCTTCTCAAACCCTAATTCTCAAGACAAAAGAACATTTAGACTTCTTATCATAGTTAAAACATACTAATTGTTTTATTGTCATTAATTAGATTTCAAGAATGATTATTCTAATTAATCTTCGCGATTGTCTAGGTAAACCCTAGTTTACCAGTTAAGCTCAGATGGGGTCGTAACATCGACCGTCTTCTATTTGGCCATGTGTGGTTGTTTCAACACGATCCTTTCCTAGGGTGCCTTTAGTAGGTCCCCACCACCTATGTTGGTCAATATTTATTTGTGTGGCTTTACCTTATTTCTTAATCTGCATATTACATTCTTACTACAAAAATTCCATAAAAGTACTCATTGGAAATATATTTTCATAAGCTATTACTAAGCTCCCTTATTGTCATAATTGGACAAACATTTAATGTTTTCAAGACCCCTTGTGATGATTTCCTACGAAACCCTAAAATTTTAAGATTTAACCCTAATAAACTATACACATAATAAATTAAACCTAATTCAGTGTTTAATGAATCAAATTAACCTAAACTAATTAGTAGCACATAAATTAAAAGGAACAATATACTTAATACAACCTCTTAACCATAATCTTCACTAGACAAGTCTAACCCTAATGATATCCTAAATCCTAAACAACAATGTTTTTACTTAAGGATCAATAAAATGTATTGATGTGTGGTGTATGACTATTTTCTGTAGCAAATTAGATGTGGATACCAGAATGTTGATCTACAACTCCTCTAAGCTTAGGTTAGCAGGTGCATGCACTTTGAGTATTTTGTATGAGTTTTCTATTGCCTTATATTTATTGTATCATGATGGTCAAGTTAAATTATACGCATATCCATATGATCCAATTTTAATATTGTGTACATCAATCTTATTAAATCATCCTTCTGCTTTCAAGTTTTATTTCAAAAATTTACGTCATGATTGCATGAAATTATGTTAAAGTAAGAATTTGGCAAGTTAATAACTAATCTTTTAATTGGTTGTATTTTTTTGTTCTCATCATGTTAATGTTGAGCCTTGAGGCCTTATGAGCTCAAATGGTACATGGTGGCACGTATGTGCAATCATGAGCACGACGGTAGCACAAATAATGGCACTCAAGTGTAAACCATGAGTTCAAGTGGAACATCAGCTGAGCCTACAAGCCTTATGATAACAATTGGTACATAAAAGTAGATGGCAATACATCCAACCACTAAAATCGTAATACTTTAAATCCAAGTTTTTTGCACAGATAATTTCATGTTTTCTTTGTTTCAAAGATATTTCTTTATAATAATAATCAATGTTTCTTACTCTAATGTCGTTTTTATTGTATGTATGGTTGGGAACGCGATGTATGCATGATAAAAGAGTAAGGGAGCACAACTAAGGAGCATACATCTCCTGGATGGTTAGGAGTTTAGCCCTGGTGGGGTGCCAATTATCCTATGTCATTTAGAGTCTTCAATTAGTTAGAAGACCATGTACTAGTTTACCTTAGTTGCAAGATTTAGTTTTATGTTGTGGATCCAGAGACATTAGAATTTCATTTACTTTGCTAAGTGGTTGAATGATATTATGTATTTTTTAATGACTATCATTTTTTTGACATCCCAATTAGAATTAATCTTTCACTCAATAATGTATATGTTTTAGAAAATTAAGGTGTTACAATATGTTATTAGAGATAAAAATATAGTTGGACACCTATTTTTTCTCATAATTTGCTAGGAATCCCTTATATCCCTCCCTTGATGATAGAAAACTTATGTATAGAGGACATGAATTCAAAAAGTTATAATGTATATCCCTTTTACTTGACAACTAGGAATTGTACAAGAAGTACGCATTTACAAGATATCTGGGACATATGTGTTAGGGGTACAAGATTATCTAATTTGTATTCTCTATGTCAACTATGTCCTAGATAGTGGAATATCCTCTCTTCTTCACATTGTTGATGGACAAATAACTGGAAATTCTAGAGAAAATGTTAAGAGCATTAGTCTTATTATGCATTTATTCTTCTTCTCACTAGCATGTATGCTATGGGAAATGTATGCTACAAGGATCTTCAAAAATGAAAGATCTAGAGGGGGTGAATAGAGAATTATGATAATTTTGACCAAATAAAATTACTTTACTTAAAGTGCAGCAGAAATATAAAGTAAAAGAGGCAACTACAAGAGACACAAATTTAGAGTGGTTCCTTCAAATAATGTTAGTTCACTACCTAGTTGTTTCCAACCATGATTTCTATACCTTATATCTTATTCCTTTTATATATTGATACAATATACATAAAAATTACCAGTGTATTTTGTGGGTCAAGACAAACCCTCCTTTTCAGCTGAAGGAGACCTACCACCTTCTTTGATGGACCGTTAGAAGGTCACCCTTTGCACCTCTTCTTTAATGGATGAGGAAGTGCACTGCACCACCTCTTCTTTGACGGATGAGGAAGAGCACCAAACTACCTCTTCTTTGACAGATTTGGAAGAGCACCGTTCTTCACCTCTTCCTTAATGTCCAATGAAAGAGGACCAAGTTGAGAAGATCCTTCTTCTCACAGGTTCTTGGAAAACCTTCACTGCAAGAAGTAGCACATGAGTAATGCAAAAATGAAGAAATAGAATGGAGAAATAAAGTAACAAAATATGCTCACAAGATATACAATTCAAATCTTATGGACAAGTGATAATGATCCACTCCAAAAAGGGTTCAGGAAATATTGTATTAGGTGGAGAGGATATTATAACTATGCTAAGGTCTTAGGATAGAATGATAGCAACTTCAAGTAGTGAATCTGAGATCTTTGTTAAAGATGGAAAGTAGATGTATGCTCAATTACGTATGAAGTGTTGTTGTAAAGTTGTGTACAAAGTTGTTTTCTAGGTTCTCTAAGGCGACTTCTATTTATAGTAAATGTTTACAAGTGGTTAGAGTGTCTGTGGGGGGTGTCTAGAGTGTTCTATGTGGTCAATAAGCCATTAGAATGAAGTTAATAAAGTTTCAACAACTAATTTGATCGTTAATAAACTAACATTCTAGTACCATTTTTGGTCGACAAAAACTTCGACAGGAAGAGTCTCGTTTGACGAGTTTTGACTGACAAACTCATCGATCAAGAAGTGTTCTGGGGTCAACTGAGTCTAATGGCTATGTGTCGGTGTATCTCCTCAGTCCAACTAAGCACAATATCTCTTTGTCGGTCGACAAACTCTTCAACTTATTGGGTTTTTGGAGAGGCAGAGAAGCAACGGAAACAAAAAAAATTTCTCCCAAAACCCAGAGCAAAAGGAATCGCGTCAATGTCTATATAATAGGAAAGATGGTTTGTGGATGCATACCTTGTCCCGAGGCTTGCTCGGCGACAGTACCTCACGCCTTGCGCGGTCTTCACCTCCAGTCTTGGACGGTGTCTGTGCAGCTCCTGGTCACACTGGGACTGAAGACTCCTAGTCTCACTGGGACTGTCGGAATTGACAGTTGTCCTCCGAGCAGCAGAGGTCTCTCACCTCTGCAGTCATCCACACAAACTTCCTGGAACTCCGATCTCCTTGTCCCACAAGGAATCAGAAGGATTCGCACCCTCCTGTCGGCGTACTAGTCGCCAACACACTCTCCTGCCACCAGTCGCTTTCTGCAGTTGTCTTTCCGTTGCTATGCCTCCCTTATCGGGTAGCACTTGCTCGGGCTCTCTCTCAGTTACCAAAACTAGAGAGAACGACAACTTTGCAGAGCAACTGGTTTGCATTGAGTTGTACTCTGAGAATCCCCCAATACCCCTATATATAGGAGAGTCATGGGACAGGGTTCTCCATCCCGGGCAATGCGGGACTAAAGCGGGAGTAGAAGGGTTCGATATTTTCCATAAAAAACAACCAACTCGCAACCTGAACTGATTGTTTCATTCGTGAAACGATCAGTTGGGGACCTGAGCCAGTCGGTTGACACCTCAACCGATCGGTTGGAACCCATGAAACAGTCAGTTCATTTCTGAACCGGTCGGTTCGTAGTCGTGATCAGTTCCCGATTGACTTTCCTTCTTTTGTTTCCAATTGGTATCAAATACCAATCCTTGTTCCAATCAAATTGGGCAAGTGAAACAAAAGGAAGTTTCTCACCAATCTTACTTTCCCAACTTGCCTGGTTGGACTTGAATCGATCGTTTCAACACTTGAACGAATCACTTCACCCTGTCCATGAGCCGATCGACTCACCAGTTGAGCCGATTGGTTCACCTAGCTCAGTCGATCAGTTCATCACATGAGCTGATCGGTTGGGAGTGCAGATTGTGTAGAATCAGTCAATTGCAGTTTCAATCAATCTGATACTCCAATCAATCAATCTGACACCTTGAACATTATGATATTGAGCTATCAATTAATTGAGTGTTTAATTGAACTACTAAACTCCTTTAGTAATCAATCTAGACATGGTTTGTGGACAAACGCCTATTCCAGGTTAAATCCTATGTGTGTGACCCTGCAGTTCCATTTCACATTGGCAGTGAAAGTCCATAACATTTATGACTTCACAAGCAAAGAGCAATGCCTAGTCACACATCAGTGCTACCCAAGTGAAATAGAAAGTTGGAGAACAAATTTCAATCCTACAATATGTGAATGGTGTTATAGTGAATGTATAATTCCTTTGTCACTGATATCCTAAATGAACTCGAGGCATGGAACAGTCATCCTGTCAACATTCATTCATTTCCTTGATCTCAGAGTAGACTGGGTGAGATGTGTGTGACATAAATATCACATATTGATTCACACGTTCATGTGCATGCCTTTCTTAATCCTACTCATCAAGTGGCCAAGGATATCAAACTCCCTCAGGAGGGACAAATCCCATATCTATTACTCACCCCTCAAAAGCCCCATGTGTCAAAGCCACCCAATCATCACCTTTATAACAACCCATGTTTCAGGACTGCGTTTGATGATGTCAAAGTGTGCCCAATGACATGTGTTGAGTGTAGTGATTTCAGGTCTAAGAATCACACTTACCACCATCACTGTGAGAGCTGACTGTGACTACCAAGTCATGGTTCCACGTGTCACTCTCGCGGTGGGTCTGTCCAGTACCTTGTTCTCTAACAAGTACCTATGTTCTTGGTTTGATATCACTATATCATGACTAATGATATTCTGTCATCAACCAACACACAATCTAGTCTTTAGTGTTATTGATGTCTATGGTTATTTCCACAATAAAAAACGACTACGGACCAAACAAGAATGTATACTCTTGACATCTGCATGATCTCATCGTTTAGGTCCTTAACCTAAAAGCATATATCATTGAGTAAAATCATTCTTTAGACATCTATCATGTTACACCATCATCTCAGAAACAGTTTAAACATATAGATCGGAAATTTCCTTTATTATTATTCAAATCATTTACAAAGTATCGCATTACAATCATCATATGACTTGCTCTATGGGCATACATACCAACAGACTCCCACTTGCACTTAGAGCCAGTCACCAAGGAACCTCAGTCCTTGTTACCTTGCATGACCATCATGCTTCTACTGAGAAAGGGCCTTAGTCAGTGGATCAACTATGTTGTCTTCAGTTGGTACTTTGCAAATCTTCACATCTGCTCACTGTACGATATCTCATATGAGATGGAAGCGTCGCAGTATGTGCTTGGACCGCTGATGTGATCTGGGTTCCTTAGCTTGTGCAATAGCTCCATTATTGTCACAATAAAGCTCAATTGCATCACAACTACTGGGAACTACACCAAGTTCAGAGATGAACTTCCTGATCCACACAACCTCCTTTACTGCATGTGAAGCAGCAATATACTTAGCCTCTATAGTACAATCGATAACTGTTTCTTGCTTGGAACTCTTCCAACTCACAACTCCATTATTAAGGCAAAACACAAATCCTGACTGTGATCTGTAATCATCTTTATCGGTTTGGAAGCTTGCATCGGTGTAACCTTTTACAACCATCTCTTCCTCGCCACCGTAAACAAGAAATTGATCCTTAGTCCTTCGCAAGTACTTGAGGATGTTCTTTATGGCTGTCCAGTGAGCATCCCCGAGATCTGATTGGTACCTGCTCATCATGCTGAGAGCATACGAGACATCTGGGCATGTGCACAACATAGCATACATGATGGATCCGATGGCTGATGCATATGGGATCCCATTCATACACTCCCTCTCTTCACAAGATTGGGGACATTGAGCTCTAGAGATGGTGACTCCATGTAACATAGGGATGTTGCCTCTCTTTGAGTTCTCCATGCTGGACCGCTTCAGCACTTCGTCGATGTACGTGCTCTAACTTAGTCTGAGAAGCCTTCTAGATCTATCTCTATAGATCTTAATTCCTAGAATATAGGATGCTTCTCCTAAGTCCTTCATTGAGAAAGTATTCCCAAGCCAAGTCTTTACCTTCTCTAAGGCTAAGACATCATTCCCCATCAAAAGTATGTCATCCACATACAATATGAGGAATGTGATCGAGCTCCCAATAACCTTCTTGTACACACAAGGTTCATCTTCATTTTGAATAAAGCCAAACACTTTGACTTCCTCATCAAATCAAAGATTCGAACTCCGAGATGCTTGCTTCAATCCATAGATTGACCTTTGCAGTTTACAGACTTTATTGGCATTCTTTGGATCTACAAAACCTTCAGGTTGTGTCATGTACACATCCTCATTTATATTCTCATTAAGGAATGCAGTTTTAACATCCATCTGCCAAATCTCATAGTCATAATAAGATGCAATAGCAAGCGTGATCCTGATGGACTTAATCATGGAAACTGGAGAAAAGGTTTTGTCATAGTCAACACCTTGAACTTGTCGAAAACCCTTCGCAACCAATCTGCCTTTATAAGTTTGCACATTGCCATCCATGTCAGTCTTTTTCTTGAAGACCCACTTGCACCCTATGGGTTTTACCCCTTCGGGTGGTTCCACCAAAGTCCATACTTTGTTGGAGTACATGGATTCCATCTCGAATCTCATGGCTTCAAGCCATTTCTCAAAATTTGGTCCCTCCATGCCTCTACGTAGGTAGTTGGATCATCATATATGATCAACTCACCACCATCCTGAGTTACAAGGTATCCAAACCTCTCAGGTTCAAGGCAGGTCCCACTAGATCTACGAGGTCCTTGTGTTACCTGAGGAGAATGAGATTCCACAACACCTTGTGAATCTCCATTTTCTTCTCGTACATCTCCCGGTTCAATGTTTTCTTGTTGGGCTTGAACCTCTTCAAAATCTATTTTCCTCCCACTGCTTCCTTTGGAAATAAATTCCTTCTCTAGGAACACAGCTGTCCTGTCAACAAACACTTTGTTGTCAGTAGGGTGGTATAGATAATATCCCCTCATTTCCTTGGGGTATCCAACAAAATAACATTTATCAGACTTGGGTCCAAGCTTATCAGGAAATGTTTTCCTAACATAAGCCTCACAACCTCAAATCTTTAGAAAAGACAAATTGGGACGCTTCCCAGTCCATATCTCATATGGTGTCTTTTGAACCGATTTAGATGGTACTCGGTTAAGTGTAAATGCGGCGGTTTCAAGAGCATGACCCTAGAAGGAAATTGGAAGATCAAAAAAACTCATCATTGATCACACCATATCTAACAATGTGCAATTCCTTCTTTCAGACACACCATTATGCTGTGGTGTTCCAGGCGGAGTCCATTGTGATACAATACCACGGGCTCGCAAAAGGTCCTCAAACTCTTGGCTTAAGTATTCTCCACCTCGATCGGATCAAAGTGCTTTAATACTTTTACCAAGTTGGTTCTATACTTCATTCATGAAATCCTTGAACCTTTCAAGGGTTTCTGACTTATGCTTCATCAGGTACACATGGCCATACCTACTGAAATCATCAGTAAAGGTAATGAAGTACTGATACCCATTTCTGGAATTAGTTCTAAAAGGCCCACATACATCAGTATGTATGAGTCCTAATAGATCACTAGCTCTCTCACCTTTACCCGAAAATGGAGTCTTGGTCATCTTGCCCAACAAACAAGATTCACATGTCTCTATTGATTCATAATTAAAAGAGTCTAGATAACCATCTTTATGGAGTCTAGAAATGCGCTTCTCATTTATGTGCCCTACACGACAATGCCAAAGATACGTTTCGTTTGACTTTTTGAGTTTTTGCCTTTTGGTGTTTACGTTGTATACACTTGTCTCTAGATCTATCAAGTATAGACCATAAGACATTGGGGCACTGCCATAAAAGATCCCATATTTAGAAATGCAACAATTTCCATTCTTAATAAGAAATTCAAATCCATCCTTGTCCAAACAAGAGACGGAAATGATATTCCTATTTATGGCAGGTACATAATAGCATTTCTTCAACTCTATTATTAGCCTACTTGGTAGAGTTAACTCATAGGTTCCTACGGCACTGGCGGCAACTCTTGTCCCATTGGCAACACATAGTTCAACCTCACCTTTCCCCAAAGGCCTACTTCTCTTAAGATCCTTCACATTTGAACAAATGTGAGATCCGCATCCGGTATCAAGTACCCATGACGAAGAAGTAGTAAAGTTAATCTCTATCACGTATACACCATAAGTAGAGATCTCAATCTCTGACTTCTTCTTCCATCGTTCCTTCCATCCTCTCCATGTAGAAGAAATTGGTTTGGTGAGAGAACCCTTCTTTCCCTTACCATTCGTTCCATTGATCTCTATCAATGAACTTTCTTTCTTCTTCACCAACACATTAAGCGTACACAGAGTGGATTCAAAGGATCCTGGTACTTCTCACAATCCCCAACCAGTTATGGAATTTATTCTCAATTATTTTGCCCATTTTAAAAGATGATTCCTTTTCCATTCGACAAGAGAAAATTGCATTTTGTCAAAACTCCTTTTGATTTGATTTGAATAAACTTTGACGATAGTTAATTAGGCCTTTAATTAATTACCGCTCCCACTATTTTGACTCAAATTGACAGCCCTCACCATCAATTCGAAAGATTGCAGCGTACAATCTTCTAGTGGGTCAAGATCCTAAAATCCTCTGAGCCATGGACCAGCTTGGGCTGTCACCCACAACTCAAATCTTCCAGGTAGGAAACTCTTGCCAATTGCATCATATGCAACTCCTTGCCATGATCATCTCCATGCCTCAAGGTGCTAGATCCTATCTAGGTCACCTTGTTAAGTCTGACCCAAAGCCAACACGATGAACATGCACCCTGCTTGGGCAGACCCACACATTCATCCTTCACGCTTCCACGAGATAGACGGTGCACCACACTTGGGCGTGCCCACACTTGGTCGATCAAGATTTTCATGTGTGTCACATTTGAAAGGCATCTAAAACTTTAATATTTAATGAGGGATTTGGTTTTTATATATATACATATCCAATCACCACAATATAAAGTATGTATCATATACATGCTATATCCCACAGAAAACATGTAAAATGATAAAAGCAATGATTATGGCCATCCTATTGTGATTCCTCGAGCCAAGAGGAATCACGGTCATCTAGGTCTACATCACATGCAACCTATACAAGATGAAATATGTGCCTGCCTTTCTGGGTTTGATCAGCTCATCTCCATGACTGATCGGCTCGCCATCAAGTTGCTTGTTCAGGTGCCACCAGCCGATCGACTAGTGCCTCCAGTTGATCGATTCACCGGTCATCGTGCATCTCCTCAGGTCACCACCCGCTCATCTAGCTCCTCGAACCGGTCGTTTGGAACACCAACCAATCAGTTCACACCTTGAACCGATCATCTCAAGTCGTCCGCCGTTCTTTGACATAACAAGAAATAAAATCTATCCTATTTACAATTGAATTGTGAAACCCCGAGTTACATTCGGGGGGAGCAAAGGTAGGAAAAGAAATCTTGAATTATTTCAAGTTACATCAGGAATAGGAGAAAAGGGAATCAGTGCGCAGACCGAGATGCAAGCAACCACATACAACCACACACAGATATAGGGTTTATAGGCCATAACCATGCTACACATCCACCACAAAACTCATTTAAGGGTGACGCGTATCGAGTGCATTAATATTACATATCATATATGTATATTTGGGATTTGTGGATTGGACATGCATAAAGCCAATTTTGTTCGCATCATATGCAATAAATAAAGGCGACAAACCAAAATCAATCATATCGATAATCCTAAAATATAGAGCAGTTAACGTGGCTCTGATACCACTGTTGGGTTTTTGGGGAGGCAGAGAAGCAGTGGAAACAAAAAAAATTTCTCCCAAAACCTAGAGAAAAAGGAATCACGTCAACGTCTATATAATAGGAAAGATGGTTTGTGGATGCATACCTTGTCCCAAGGCTTGCTCGGCGACAGTAACTCACGCCTTGCACGGTCTTCAACTCCGGTCTTGGACGGTGTCTGTGGAGCTCCTGGTCGCACTGGGACTGAAGACTCCTAGTCTCACCGGGACTGTCGGGATTGACAGTTGTCCTCCGAGTGGCAGAGGTCTCCCGCCTCTACAGTCGTCCTCACAGACTACTTGGAACTCCGATCTCCTTGTCCCACAAGGAATTAGAAGGAGTCACACCCTCCTGTCAGCGTACTAGTCGCCAACACACTCTCCTGCCACCAGTCGCTTTCTGCAGTTGTCTTTCCATTGTTGTGCCTCCCTTATCGGGTAGCACTTGCTCAGGCTCTCTCTCAGTTACCAAAACCAGAGAGAACGAGAACTTTGCAGAGCAACTAGTTTGCACTGAGTTGTACTCTGAGAAGCCCCCAATACCCCTATATATAGGAGAGTCATGGGATAGGGTTCTCCATCTCGGGCAATTTGGGACTAAAGTAGGAGTAGAAGGGTTCGAGATTTTCCAAAAAAAAATAACCAACTCGGAACCTGAACCGATCGTTTCATTCCTGAAACGGTCGGTTGGGGACCTGAGCCAGTCGGTTGACACCTCAACCGATCAGTTAGGACCCATGAAACGGTTGGTTCATTTCTGAACCAGTCGGTTCGTCGTCCTGATCAGTTCCCGATTAAATTTCCTTCTTTTATTTCTAATTGGTATGAAATACCAATCCTTGTTCCAATCAAATTGGGCAAGTGAAACGAAAGGAAATTTCTCACCCATCTTACTTTCCCAACTTGCCCGGTTGGACTTGAATCGATCGTTTCAACACTTGAACGAATCACTTCACCCTGTCTATGAGCCGATCGACTCACCAGTTGAGCCAATTAGTTCACCTAGCTCAGCCGATCGGTTCATCACATGAGCCGATCAGTTGGGAGTGCAGATTGTGCAAAATCAGTCAATTGCAGTTTCAATCAATCTGATACTCTAATCAATTAGTCCAACACCTTGAACATTATGATATTGAGCTATCAATTAATTGAGTGTTTAATTGAACTACTAAACTCCTTTAGTAATCAATCTAAGCATGGTTTGTGGACAAACTCCTATTCCAGGTTAAATCCTATGTGTGTGACACTGCAGGTCCATTTCAAGTTGGCAGTGAAAGTCCATAACATTTATGACTTCACAAGCAAAGAGTGGTGCCTAGTCACACATCAGTGCTACCCAAGTGAAATAAAAAGTTGGAGACCAACTTTCAATCCTACAATCCATGAATGGTGTTACAGTGAATGTAGAATTCATTTGTCACTGATATGTTGAATGAACTCGAGGCATGGAACAGTCATCCTGTCAACATTCATTCATTTCCTTGATCTTAGAGCAGACTGGGTGAGATGTGTGTGACATCAATATCACATATTGATTCACACATGCATGCACATGCCTTTCTCAATCCTACTCATCAAGTGGCCAAGGATATCAAACTCCCACAGGAGGGACAAATCCCATATCTATCACTCACCCCTCAAAAGCCCCATGTGTCAAAGCCACCCAATCATCACATTTATAACAACCCATGTTTCAAGACTGCATTTGATGATGTCAAAGTGTACCCAATGACATGTGTTGAGTGTAGTGATTTCAAGTCTAAGAATCACACTCACTACCATCACTGTGAGAGCTGACTGTGACTACCAAGTCATGGTTCCATGTGTCACTCTCACGGTGGGTCTGTACGGTACCTTGTTCTCTAACAAGTACCTATGTGCTTGGTTTTATATCACTATATCATGACCAATGAGATTCTGTCATCAACCAACACACAATCTAGTCTTTAGTGTTCTTGATGTCTATGGTTATTTCCACAATAACAACTGACTATGGACCAAACAAGAATGTATACTCTTGACATCCACATGATCTTATCATTTAGGTCATTAACCTAAAAGCATACATCATTGAGTAAAATCATTCTTTAGACATCTATCATGTTACACCATCATCTCAGAAACAGTTTAAACATATAGATCGGAAATTGCCTTTATTATTATTCAAATCATTTACAAAGTATCCCATTACAATCATCATATGACTTTCTCTATGGGCATACATACCAACACAACTGACCATCTCGGGTGAGATTTTCTTCGATTGAGAATGATCCAGAACTCAGGTTGATGAAGAGTTTGACCGAATGTACTTCGGTTGACAAAGTTTTTGATTGAGATAAACTCTATGAAGGAATATGCAAATGTGTGGAAACCAATCCAATGACTTAACTAATAAAACATATCAACCCTAGAGGCTTCATATGAGTGTGATTTAGAATTTGGGTAGGTTTTGGAAGATCATCAATTGTCCTTACATCATATCTATCAAAATGTACAAAAACAAACACGTACAATCAAATACATGTGCAACTTGATTTGTAAGCATCCAAATGTATAAAATTTGCAAGGTCTTTGTAGTTGGATCTTGACTTGGTTCCTTGATCACTTGAAACATTTAATACACATGTTATTAGTACAATTTGGGAAATATTTGCATCATCAAAATATGAATGTGGCATATCCTAAAAGCCAACAATCTTCCCCATTTTGATGATGGCAAATATTTCCATAAGATAATTTGAATGTACTCAATTTCAAACTTCATACCTTTAAATTTATCTCATAAATATTCTCCCCTTTTTTTTACTTTGATGATATCCCATTTATCTCGTGGATTTTTCTTCCCCTTTGTCATCTCAAAAAGATAGAAAGTAATGATAATGAGTCCCCCTTAGTGGGATACTCCCCCTCAGTGAGATACTCCCACTAAATATGATGCTTAGTTTTGGGAAAGAAAAACTTATACCCAAAGACAATTGAAAAAGAATACTAAGTGATGTTAATTAAATTACGACATAGTCAAAAATCCACATATGATCATCGAACAATTCTAAAATATTGTCTGATTACCAATAAAATTAATGTTAAGTCCATTATAAGAAGACCCAACTAGCACAAATCATTAAAAGGATACTCCAAACCAGTAGTAAGGAATGTTGAGTCCACCATGGTACAGAGATTCCTTGAAAAACACTATTTTCAAAAGAATATCTCAATATCGATGTAAGGAATGTTAAGTACTCCATGATATAGAGATTTTCCATAAATATCTAAAGATAAAGATAAAACTAATTTATGAATCATTTTCAAAAGATGAAAATCCTAGAAACGATTAGAAAATCCTTTAAGCACAAAAAGAGATCAACAAAAGAATCTTTAGACCAAATATAAGGGATTTTAAGCCCATATTGGTATAGAGAATCCATTAAGCATCATAATAATAGCACTAAACGAATCTCTACTCCAAATTTCAAAGGATGTCAAGTCTTTTTGATGTAGAGAATCAATTAAGAGTATAAAAAGATATGAAAATTATATTTTAATGATTTTGAGAACCCCCTTAATATGATACCAAGTGAAATTAGATCAAAAATAAACAGATGCCTTACATCTTTTGATAAAGTATATATATCCTTAGAGTATGATATAATATGATATATATATCAAAAGTGAAATCCACATAATCCTATGATAAAGTATATATATCCGATGCAAAAACCAAGTAATCTAGAAAAAAGTTTAAATTTGTAAATCAAGTTTAAATAGATCCAAATAAATTATGTTACTGATAAGATCTCAGTCGAGAATGTTGTTGACAGAATTCTTGTTTGGTCCAAGTGTTAGTCAATCAAAATGTTTAGCAGAAATCTAATTTAAGCACATATTATTTATCTCCATATTAAGATAAAAAAGATTTGTAAATAACGCTCATGATCTCTTTACTTCTTATCATGTTTATAGATAAGCCTTCAAACATTCCACTCCCTTTATACAGCCATGAGTACCATTATGACTAAGAAAATGCAATCAATTTCTACTTTTAGAAATTTTATGCAAATATATGTTTAATTTTTTATTTTATTTAGCAAGAGATTGTTTTATTTGTAAAAATCAACATTTTTGAGAGGGATCTTCTTCAAGCATAGAAATTTGATCATCAAATTTTCTTGAAGAACAATGTTATGATTTTTGTGTGTAAGAAAAGAGGTAAATTGTCAATATAGGGAACGAAAAGACTTTATTTGGAAAAGAAACATTTATAGAAATAAGATCATGCAATCTCCTTTTTTCAATAGCATTCTGTCTTTAAGCTAAAAAAGTCAATCATACTAGAAAATTTGTTCTTTTTTAATCTTTATCTGAGGTAATTACAACAAGTTATATATGATTATTTTTGGAAAGAGTAGAAATATATACCTCATCTTATAATCACCTTGGAACTTCATCTTTATCGTGTGCACTTACATGTACTCCTTTTTCTTCATCATCATCTTCTGCCATGATTATGCTTTTTCCAATGTGATTGATTCTCTCTTTCTTTATTCGAGAGTAATGAAGTCATATGCTTAGAGCATCCCTTTTAACTTAAACCTAAAAATTGAGAGGATTTTCAAACTCAAGTAGAGTCCATGATGGATAGTGTAAAATAAGATAAATGTTTGATGTTATCAAGCTATAATGATTTCTATAGATATGAAATTTAACGCATTTTCTTGTGAAGATTAAATATTCAAGTTCAATTTTTGATAGAATTTTTCTCTGTCGAGAAGATTTGTCAACCAAGGATCTTTTCAGACAAAGTTTTGTCTACAAATAACAATTTTGGAGAAACTATAATTTTTGTTTAGTACATATGCAAATGAATAACTTAAACGTTTTACGAATGAGTTTTATAAGAAAAAGATATGCAAATTTAACATCAAATAAAGTTGAGATAGGACATAGATATATTAATCAAATTAAGTATAGTTAAAATCTCAACAAGTTCCCATTTTATTCTAAGTTGGGGATTTTGGGACCTAAGCCATGTAAAGGGATCCTTTCCTCTAATACTCACAAGAAAAGGAATAATGTCCAACACGTTGACAATAATGATATGAGATAAAAGATATTTCATTTCTCTTTTAAACATTTTGATAATTTACAACTTTAGTCTGATGTACATATGTAGTTCTAGTCTTGGAAGTGTATGTATTTTTTGTTTTAGGCATGGGAAAGGATTTGTTCTTTGGAACATATCCTAAACTTCTCTTTCCTACTTGTTTAGAAGCATTATCTAAGATGTTATCAAGACTTTTGTTTCTTGTATTAATCTAGAAACTTGTTTTTGTAATTCAACATTTTCAACAAACTTTTTAGTTATATCCAAATTTACTTGAGAAATATTTGAAAGTATGGTATCTCTTTCTTTTAACCAAAACATCATAATTGGAATGAGTGTAGAAAATGGGCTGAGTTTGATAATGATTCAGTTTAGCAAGCATATCAACCTTTTCCTGAGAGAAAAGTATTGTTATTTTCAAGAACAATAATTTATCTTTTTAACTCTCAAAGATTATTTTAATTATTTGAAAGTTTTAAAGCATCATTTTTAAAATGAATATTATTTAGATTAACATTAAGTTCATCAATAGTTTTAGCAACTTTCTTTACAATCAATATATATGTCATGAATCTCTCTAAGATTACTAACTAATTCTAAAAAATACTTAACTAATTAGTTTTTTGTTCATATGCTATTTTCATAGGACATTCTACATCCTCCTCTTCATTACTTTCACTATCATGACTTGATTGATCCCATGCAGCTAAGTATGCTTTATCATTCTTCTTGAATGAGCACTTGTTGCCTTTCATGACTTTTGTGCATTCAAAAACTGAGTGACCTTTCTTTCCACATTAAAAACACCTAGAAGAAGAGGAAGGGGGACTATGAGTTTTGTTATATTGAAATATCTTATATTTCTTAGCATCTAAAATCAAGGAGATTTCATCATCTTCATCATTTGTGTCACTTCTTTCTTGAATGATGTTTCTTGATGTTGATTTGGTGGCATGGATTATTGGAATGAAAGGTCCTTCCTTCTCTCCTTTTGTTGTTTGGATCCCAATTTTTATTCCACCTCAAGGGTTACATCACGTGTCTCCAAATTCTTGATGAGATGCTCCATCTTCAGTGTTGTAAGATCATTAGCTTCCTCGATAGAAGTAACTTTTGACTTGTATATGGGAGGCGTTGATCTAAGTATCTTGGATACTTGATCTTCCTCACTTATGTTCTTCCTCAATGCACTTAGGTTGTTAATATTTTTATAAAAGCTAGCATACATTTCTGTAATGCTTTCATTAGGTTGCATATGAAATAGTTCAAATTTATGTTTTAGCATACTAATTTTAGTGTTCTTAACATGGGAAAATCCATCATGTGTCACATCTAATTTATGCTAAATTCCATGAGAAGTTTCACATGAGGATATGCAATTAAATTCATTAATAGATAAAGAACAATAAAGAATGATTGTTGCCTTTACATTGAGTGTGGCTTGCTTTACTGTATCATGATTCCATATTTCTAACTCATTGGTTGGAAGCACATATGGATGGACTATCATCTTCCAAAATTCAAAACTAATTCCCTGGAAGTAGAATTGCATCTTCTTTTTCCAGTGTGTGTAATTTGAGCTATCAAATAGGGGTGTCTTACTCTCATAATCTCCTTCCATGTTGAGGTGGCTAGTCGCATTCCTGATGGTATGTATGACCAGAGAGCCAATCATATGATGATTGTAATGGAATAAAATGTAAATTATGTGATTAATAATTAAGGAAAGCTTCCAATATATTATGTATATTCAGTTATGAGATAATGAACAACATAATAAATTTCTATAGAATGATATTACTCAATCACGTATGTCTTCAGGTTGAGGACATGAAGAATGAGATCATATGGATGTTAAGAGTATATACTTTCTCATTATGTCACTATTCAATTGTTTTTGTGGAAGGTTGATAGACAACAATAACACATAAGATCAAAATATGAGTTGATCGATGATAGAGTCTCATTAGTCATGATATGGCAATATCAAACCAAGCACACAAATACATGTTAGAGAACAATGTATCCGACAAACCCACTGTGAGACTGACACATGGAAGACATCATCATGGAAGTCATAGTCATCTTTCACAGTTATGGTGGTGGTTGTAGTTCTTAGACCTGAAATCACTACAATCATCACGTCATTGGGTAGAATTTGACATCATCAAACACAGTCCTAAAACATGGGTTGTTATAAAGGTAATGATTAGGTTACTTTGACACATGGGGACTGACTGTGAGTGATAGAGATGGGATTTGTCCCTCCTACAGGAGTATGATATCCAAGGCCTCTTGATTAGTGAGACTGAGAAAAGTATGGCCATATCCATGTGAGTCAATATGTGAGATTGAGCGTACATATATCTCATGCAGTCAGCTCTGGTTCAAGAAACAAGATTGAACAATAATGTGGATGACTGCTCCATGCCTCTAGTTCAATCTAGATATCAGTGAGAAAGGAATTATACAAAAACTATAATACCATAAACAAAATGTAGGTTGAAGTTTTTCTCCAACATTCCATTTACTTGGGTAGCAATGATGTGTGACTAGGCACTGCTCATGGCTTGTGATGTCATAAGTCATTATGGACATTCACTGCCAACGTAATATGAGACCTATATGGTCACACACATAGGAACTCATCTATAAGAGGAGTATGATCTTGAATGATGATTGAGTTGATTACTAAAAATTTTAGGTACTCAATTCACGCAACAAATCAACTGACTCATCTGCCAGACAATCAATTCAGTTGTTGAAACTATCGTTTGGAGTGTCAGGCTGATTGTATTATACATTGGTTGGAATTCTGCCCAACCTAGGCTACAAGACACCCATCTCACCTGTGTGAGATGGCCGTCTAGCATGGTATGAGATGCCCATTTCATTTGCACTGATTACATAGAGGATTAGTGTTGATGTCATGTTAAGAGTTAATTGAAATTGAATTCGAAAACATGTATAGATTTGAGAAACACACCAGATGACCATTTGGACTAAGCCAGATGACCGTCTGGGTTGCCAGATGACCGTTTGGGCTACCTCAAGTTGAGAAGTTTCCAGAATTATTATGAAAGTTCAAGATCTTTTGGTCCCTTCCACTCCTGCATAGACTGGGAATCCTGATCTTAGCCTCTACTATATAGAGGGGTACTGGGGGCTTCCCAAAGCACAACACACACAATTGAAAATCAATTTCTCTGACAATTTTTGTCGTCTCTGGTTGTGGTAAAAATGATAGCTTGGGAAAGTTCTACCCGACTAGGGAGGGATATCTAAGGGAGAGAACAACTAAGGATCATTGTTGTGGGAAAACTCCTTCCTATCTGTTCAAGTTGGACAATAGGAGTTCTAGTTGGTCTGTATGGACTACTCTAGAGGCAGGTATCGTTTGGATGCTACTAGGCGGGAAACATTAACTCACAGTCTATGGTGAGATCATAGGAGTTGCTGCAGTAGTTGTCCAAGTCTAATGTCCATGGAGGAGTACTCAGATGAGTCCCAGTGCAACCAAGAAGCTGCTCAGACACTATCCAAGATAGAGTGTGCATATACATCGATGAGAATTGTCATTGGACTTGCTCCAAGACCAGATATATCTTTGTAAAACCATCCTTAACATTGGATAGTTATTGACACGACCTACTGGTTAATGGGAAATATGTCAAATTTTTTTTTGTTTCTGCTGCCTATCGAATGTTGTAATTCCCAACAAGAGCCACATTAATTAATTATATTTTGAAATAATCAATATGATCAGATTTTTGGTTTTATTGTGTTTATTTATTGCATGTGATGTGAATATTTAAACTCTTTGTTGTGTATGTTCGTCTAAATCACCACATAAAGAACCCAAATGAAATATATGCATATTTGATATGATATATGTGCAATTTACATGTGTCACATAAAATCAGTTTTGATGGTGGATGTGAAGCATGGTTATGGACAAAACCCTAGATCTGTGTGTGCATGGTTGTGTTTATTTATTCATGTTGTTAATCAGTCTATGTATCAAGCCTCTCTCTCATTTCCAAATGTAAATTAGTGCTCTTCTTCCTATTTCACCTTGAATGCAACTCAAGGTTTTCGCCATATATAATGTATTAAGTAATAGGATAGTTTGAATTTATGTTTCAATGTGAGATAATGATCTTCACAAAGATAAAAGGGCCAAGGAGGCCATACGATAGGAGGATGAACTGATTGACTGGTGGCCCAACTGACCAACTAGAGGTCTCTAGATACTGCTTGGACCTGATAACTAGACGACTGCTTTAGAAGAGCCCAACCGAGCAACCACGAGGTGAGTCGACTGGTTCAAGAGTTGAACCGATCAACTTAGATTGGTTCGAGCATAAATCTTCACTAACAATAGGTTGCATATGATGGGGACCATAGGTGGTAGTAATTCCATGTGGCTCTAAGGAATTACATCAATACGTCCATAACCATCGCATATGTGTTTTATTTATTACATGTTCTCATTTGTGGTTATGGCATGTATATGATACGTACTACATATGTGGTGATTGGATAAAGTATATGTATTTATACAAACTCCCTCATTAAAATATTAAGTCTTAAATGCTTTCCAAAAGCAGCACACATGAAAAGCTTGATTGACCAAGCATGGGATCCCCAAGGGAGGGGTGTCATCTATCTAGTGGAAGTGATTCTCATAAAGTCTAGGCCCAGAGGCATGCAGATGAATATGGCAAGGAGTTTTACATATCATATGTCAAAGAGTTGCATATGATGCAATTGGCATGATTGCCTACCTTAATAATTAGTCATGAGTGCCTACATTGGTTGTGTATTGACTAAATTATTTTGGATCTTGGCCCACTAGAATATTGTACTCTACAATATTCCTAATTGATATTTAGGACTACCATTTGAATAAAATGTTGGGAGAGATAGTTAATTAAAGATTTAATTAACGTCATCAAATTTACCAAATCAAAAATTTTTTGAAAAAGTTGCAATATTTCTTTGTAGAATCAAATTCAAAACCCAAAACACATTCAAATTATGATCAGTCCTCAAGAAGGACAAAATGGGAAAAATTTCCACAATTGGTTAAGGACTTTGAGAAATGTTCTCATCAATGACTGAAAGATCTATGTCCTTGATAGACCAATGCCAGAGGAACCCGTTCCAAAGGCACATAAGGCTGAAATGGGTGATAGCACCAAAGCATGCCAATAACGCCATAGACATATAAATACCTAACGCTCTGTTGTATGAACTACGAGTTGCATGAATAGCATGAAAACATGGACATTCTTGAGTTGGTAACACATGTTTAAAATCATGTAAAGAAAAGAAGGTATTATGTCCCCAAAGTGCTAATAGAGTGTAAAATAACAAAGGGAGAACCAGTAGAACCCCATGTGCTCAATGTGATTGGAAATGTGGAATGACTGGGATTTCTCTTAGGTCAAGAGTTGACCATGAATATAATTATGTAAGAATTTCATGAATCATATAGTCAGTTTATCAAATGCTTGGCATGTTGATGTCAAAGAAAGGAAGAAGAAGGACAAATACGTGATGGTGATTAGCAGAAGTGAGTCCTACGAAAAAGGCAAGGACAAGAAGTCTTCTGAGGCTAAGATAAAGCAAAAGTCTTTTGCATTCAATATATGAAGGAGGGTAAGTGTAAAAGGAATATCTCCTTTTTAATTAAAGGATAACGGAAAGTGCCACCATTGTCACCTATCAGGACATTAGAATGAACTATCCTCTTTGTAGAGGGTCTTAGTAAGATGGAGATAGAGATTTGTACTTCAGGATCTGAGAAGAAGTAAGTTAAAACTATGCGGAGCAAGGGTTACTGCCTCAACAGTTGGAAGTATCATTCATGGGCACGTAATGGAATTACTGAATTGCTATTATGTACTTGTAGTTGATGAAAACATTATGTTCCATTTTAAAAGATATGATCATTTATGGTAATTCCCTATGTCTCACAAACTATACTTGATAGTTGTACTAACAAATGTGTATGGCATATATAGTGAATGACTTGATAACTTAAACAAACTGAATACCTATAGCACTATCATCTAGAGAGCATAAATGAGAAATACATTTCTAGAATCCATATTATGGTTATCCAGACTCTTTTGGTTATTGAACCAATAGAGACATGCATGTCTTATTTGTTATGCAATATGACAAAAGCATTATAACAACCTAGTTTTCTCTCTCCTTAGATTATGCACACTTTGAAACATGATGCACTCAATTTGATTCAATGATTTCCCTCATCATCAATTTGATGTTTTGACATCATATATGGCTCAATGTAAGAGTATTGATGGCTAATTTGCAATTTTGAACTCGATTGTGTAATGTTGAGTGACTTAATATACATTGAGGAACTTTTTAATCTTTGGAACTACTAAACGTGCTTATCTTGATAGAAAATGTTGTACATTAGAAAGAGGATGGAATTTATGATCTAGTGGTGAAGATATAACACAAATTAGATAATCAAGAACAAAGTTATGGTTCCTTAATATTGTCACTTTTGTAGTCTCTTTTTCATCTTATTTCTGCTTTCCTTGCCTTGTTGGGCCTCCACCCCTTGGTTTTTCTTTTGGTACATAGACAATCTCCCCCATACGCCTAGTATCCCAACCCATTTTAAGGGGGGAGGCTCCCAACTGCAAGATCGAGCATCCACAGATCAGGGTTGATCCAATGGCTTGGGAATCATCCCCAACCTTTAACACAATTCAACAGCTAGAGGCTGCTAGCCATGTTCGGAGACCCCAAATATATGGTTGTTTTATATCCTTTTCATACAAAGTCATCTCCAGGGTCCTCACCCATGTCCCTACCACCCTTCCCCTATGATTTCTAGTAAAATGGGCCAAGGTAGGGGAATGGGACACCCCTCCAGCCATGGGTGGTTGCAATGGTTGCACCCATGATGGGTGGTGAATCCACACCACCTCACGACCCTTTTTTAAGTCCTTTTAAACCATAAGTCTCCCCCATCTTTCTAAGTTGTTTCATGCCATGCCACTACATCCCCAACCCCTTCTCCTTCATAAAATCTTGTCGGCGCCCCCGCATCATCATTTTTGGGCGTTTCTTCTACATGCCTCCTCTAGTCCTGATTTGGCATCCTTTGAGTCTACAACATCATGACAAAACTAGATGGAAATGTTTTGAGGCACATTTTCCCTCCTTTCATATCTATTCCCTGGACTCTGGCAAGCTCCACCATGATCTTCACTACCAAGGTGCTTCCCCTACTCGCGTGCAAGAAGGTTGGCTTGCAGGCCAGTGTTGGGAGTCAATTACAATTCAGGTCGTCGATCGCCGCATGGATGGTCCACGACCGACTGACTCCTCCTCTCCTGGATGTTCCTTCATGTGTGTGTACTAGTCAACCTAGCCAGGTCCACACCTAGCTGGCACTTGTGTGGCTCTGCTCCCCCAATAGAGTCATGCCACCTTGCCCAACCATTATGGTATACTAATCTCTCCACTCACATATATATGTCTAAACCTTGTAAAAATGATAGAAAATGATTTGTAACTCTAAATGAGACATATTATATATGAAAATTGATCTACTCAACGAGATATATCCAATGCACTGAGTATCAAAGTCTAATCCCTTCCCTAGATCCTAATATATTAGAAATGACATCAAATTAATCTCCTTTACATGGTTAATCATGATTAATGCTCAATCTTGATCCTATCATTAATCCACTTTCTTTTGATGACCCTTATCAGTAACTTACACTATCTTGTGACATGTGAATCAAGCTTTACCATGCTTAGTCCCTTTAATGACTCTAATTTATGAAATAGGCCATGAAAGCTGTGTAATATGGACTTTTATGCTATGATCATTAATTTGATGCCCAAGATTGATTATATGATATCCAAATCATCATATATCAGTAACTTTACATTCTTTTGTCACCTAAATGACTTATGGATCACTCTTGTTCACTTTTATGAATAAGTAACCTAAACATGACATTGAAATGTGACCTAATGTGCATGTTTCTATATTTGAGATCTAATCTTGCACAAATGGCGCCCTAATGGTAACACATGCTAAATTATGCTTAAAATCCGTAAATTATTGGTATGTATGATAGTAAATCATGTTGGTCACTCATGTACTCTAATTATGATCATCTTGCATGATAGTGACTCAAAATGTCTAGTTTGACAATGTTCATATCAATGTTGATTAAAAGCTTGATCAAATCTTATGATTTCCCTTTTAATGACCATGAAACCTAAGTTGTAAATATCTGATCTTGTAAGGATGTTTCACCCTAAGTAAAAGCATATATGATCTAGTATGTATCTTGATTATGATATTGGATGAACATTGAAGATGCTGAAATAAATTGTTGAGAAATATAGGACTTTGATTAAGTGAAACGCGACCCTTGATGATATGTTTAAGATGACCTAAGTCATGTGATGTTAATCTAGTCACACTTGCTTGTAATGTCAGGATCTCTTTGATGGACTCCTTTCAAAGATCTACTCATGTTGTATAATCTAATGCTCATCGCAAGGTACACTTTATCCACCTATTGTCCAGACTAGAGGTATAGAAATTGCTTGTGTGTGTGACATATAAGATGCTTGGCTTATATACTTGTTTGAGATACATGATCCCTATGACTACTATGTTTTGTTCCTGATTAAATATGTTGAAAAAACTTGAAAACATAATGATAGATGCCCATTATACAACCGTGTGCACCTTCCTATATTCTAGAGGTAAGGGTACAAGGATGGGTGTCTTACTTGAGTTGTCATGATAGAACAGACCATGTTGATAAAAGGTTTGTCTCTTAAAAATGTCCTTGAGGTCGCTTATGGATAGGGTTAACTCTTGACGTTTAGTCTTATAGTCCCTCATATTAAAGTAGGGTAGCTAATCTTGAGCACCATCAAGGACCCCTTCTTTTAAGAAGTTGGTCAAAGGCTTTATGATATTGTTGATATAATAGAAATGAACATAAAACATGATTGCATGGTAATATAAGTGTCTTTAATCATATTTTTGCTCCATTCTTGTTATTTACTTTATGATTTTTCCAAGAAATATATGTTCTTAAACTTGCAAATATATATGTTTACACAATGTACTTAGCATAGGTGTGCTGATGTGAACCCATTTTATGACATTAGGTAATAGGTACACTATGAATATCTAATGATGATCAAATTCTTCTACAATTATGATAATTTGCTCATACTCTGATGATATATAATAACTTGGAAATTAATTACGCATGGTTTATAAATGGGACCTAAGATCTTGTCAGGTATTAGTTTATCATTTTTTATGCTTCCTTATCTCATACCTTAGTTTTAGTTTGGGGTTTTTATTCATGCATATGTTGTATGATATATCCTATGAACGGGCACTCGGGTCCTCTTTCGTTTGTCCTTCTAGTCATTAGGAGTGAGGATTTGGGTAAAATATGGTTCCATGATAGATGGTATCAGAGCAATCACATATCCTCTATGTGTGTTTAATAACCCGCTTACTCGTATGAACCTTGGGAAAACCTACGTCCATAATGGTGAAGTTGAGGTGTCTAGGCAGGTCACTACATGGGGGACTGATGCACTCCTATATGCCTAGCTATGGTGGTTGAGGTCACCATTGTATACCTACTAGGCTGAAGTGGATCCAAGACTAGATTAAGGATTTTTCTCTAAAAAGCTTAGAGAGTCTTCTAGCATCTCATATCTTCTTTAAGGACTACCCTAAGCCACCCATTAGATGATGATTATATAGTTTTTGATCTTTTCATGTGATCTCTCATGATAATTAATCACATGATCTCTTGATTAAGGGTAACTTATGTATGAGGAAAGTAAAATTCAAATGAATTGGTAAAAGTTGATTAATATGATTAATATGCCATGATCTGACCTTAATTTTAAAAACTCAATTATGATTAATGAAAGAACTCTTGAAGTTATGTACTCATGTGTAACATCTCACATCATGTAAACTAAACTTTATCAAACAAGACCTATGTACCTTCCATGTTTGAGGTAAATGATAAAGATCCTTAAATATGATGAAATAAGGAGAAATCATGATTTATACATCATTATTGATGAGGTAACTATTAATTAAGTCCTTGTTGCCCCTATTGTTGATCACACCTCAAATATTATTAAGCAAATCATTTTCCCCTATTTATTGATATGTATCATGATCATGCCTTGTAATGACTATGACTTTGGACTCTCAGAATCATTATGGACATTTTGATACAAGAGGTCAAATCCCCTATTCCTCATAATGCCTCATTGTTAAACTTTATTTTGAATCATATGAAAAATATGAGATCTTGATCATACTCGATAATGCTCAAAATATTGAAAGATCCTATATTGAGTACTCAATTTTTTAGTATACCCCCTTGCTCTTAGTTATGAAGAAAAGGGATCAACATTATGACCCCAACTACATGGAATCTTGAACCATTATTCTTTATGATGATAAATGATCTTTGATCTCATGACCTTGGGAAATACAAATTGATAAATGATGCTCTTCCTATTTAATAGACTTGATAATTCATGACTAATGACAAATGTTCTAGCTTAGGGTGGTAGTTTGTTTCATAACTCCTCTAACTGAGGTCACATCCCTATTATGATTGCCTCTAAATTTTCATCTTGTTGATTATTTAGAGTTTGGAAAGGTAACCCCTTTCATACAGTTTTGATCTCTTGACCTAAGTCTCTAATAGGTCAAATCATATGATGTTATTGAAACTTGACATTGAATCTCAATTTGATCATGATCTTGAAATATGATGTTGACTATAGCTTTTGGTTAAGTTCCTAGAAAGACCTAGGTCTAGATCATTCATCAACCTTGAATACCATGATAATGAAATTGATGTTAAAATTACAAAATGTTGCTCAATTGTTTCTCGATTGTTTCTTATGGATGATTGACCCCACCTATGGTCTAATTAGGAATCTTGTACCCTATCTTCAAAATTTTGGGCCTATGACTTTTGTTGTCCAAAATCATGACTCTCAATATTGTTTTAAAAAATCTTGACTATTGATAATTTATCTCGATATTGATTCGACTCTATGATCACCCTATTTGGATCTCGAGATCACCCTCGATACATGATTGATGACTTTCACGTTCCAAAATCTAGAAAATATTTAAATGATTATTATGTTGATTCACTCAATTTCTGACCCCTTATTTTTAGAAGCTCGTCAAAGGCCTTATGATATTGTTGGTATAATGGAAATGAACATAAAACACACATGCATTCTAATAAAAGAGTTTTTAATCATGTTGTTGCTTTGTTCTTGCTATTTACTTTATGCTTTTGCAAAGTAATATATGTTCTTAAACTTGTGATTTTATATGTTTGCACAGTCTACTCAGCACTGTTGTGCTAATGTGTACCCATTTTATGATTTTAGGTAACAAGTACACTATTAATGTCTAATGATGCTAAATGTTTTCACACTTATGATAATCTTCTCATACTATGATGATATATAATGACATGCAAATGGAATACACATGGTTGATATATGGGACCTAAGATCTTGTCATCTATAAGTTTATCATTCTTTTATTCTTTCTTGTCGCATACCTTAGTTTTTGTTTGTGGTTTTATTCGTGCATATGTTATGTGATATATCCTACAAAGGAGCACTTGGGTCCTCTCACCTTTGGCTTTCTAGTCATTAGGAGTGAGGATTTGGGTAACATATGGTTTTGTGATAAGCATCTTCACTAGATGTAGTGAGAGATCGATCATTCCATTAGGACTAGTACATACTAATGTATGTAGCCCTTTTATGATGAACGTTAAAGGTAGTTACAAGTACCTCATTATATTTGCTGATGTGATCAGTAGATATTGAAATTTGTATTTAATGAAATTCAAGTATGAATCTCTTGAAGTGTTCAATAATATTATGAATGAATTACATAAATCACTTGGTAAAGTATTAAGATACATTGATGTGATCAATGTTGAAATATTTTAACCAAGAATTTAAGGACTTTCTGGAGAGATCATGGTAGTGTATCACAATGAACTCCACCTGAAACATATAGATGTGTCAGAAAGAAAATATCACACTCTATTAAAACATGGTCAGATTAATCAATAAAATCTAGCTCATCTTACAATTTCTTTTGGGCACATGCTTTACACTAAAATAATCTGTCATCTAAAATTGTTCAAAATACACTATATGAGATATGGCATGGGAATGTCTCATTGCATCTTTTATAGTGATTAGGATTAAAGACGTATATAATAAAATATTTTATTAAAGGCTTTTTCTACAAATCACATGAATGTTATCTTGTTGAATACTACTTATATTCCAACTCGACAACAAAGTGGGTGTTGCTAGGATGGCTGAATTCTGAAACAAAAAATAGTTTTGAAGGAATAAATGGGAGTAAAAGTTGAACTCAAAATGTTCGAGACAAACAAGAAAACATAGAACCTAAAAAGGTACAATAGGCACAAGGAAAATCACACATTGTCGAGGAATCTCAAGTTCCTTAACACAGAACTCATAGTTCTAATAGAAAACACCTTGAGTTTGAAAGATTATGATATCTTATAACTCAAAAGGCGGCGAGTTGATCATAGAGATGAGTCAACAACCTACCTAGAAACTATTGAGGGACCAGAATGTGAGAAATGGATTCTAGCTATGGGATCAAAGATGGACTCTGTGTACACCAACAAGGTATGACCTTGTTGAATCCACCTGAAGGGGTAAAACCTATAGGGTGGATTTGGGGTTTTATAAGAACACCAACATGGAAAGGTAATTTGGTTGCAAAGAGTTTCAAACTAGTTCAAAAAGTTGAACATGATGAAGTCATTTCACCATTTACCATGGTTAAATCCATCTGGATCATGCTTGTTGTTGCAACTTAGTATGACTGTGAGACTCAACATACGGATGTTAAAACTGCGTTCCTTAATTGGAATAATTAAGAGGATGCGTACGTGACACATGACAATGGTTTTATAAATCTAGTACTGCAAATAAAATCTATAAGCTACAAAAGTCAATCTGTCGATTGAAGCAAGCATCTCAGAGATGGAACCTTCTATTTGACAAGACAATCAACGGGTTTGACTTGACTTAGAATGAAGATGGAATCTTTGATTACAAAAGATTTAGTGGAAGAATATTCAAATTCCACATAATGATGGGAAATGATGTCCTTATCCTATAAATGTTAAAACTTGTCAAGGAAAGTACCATCTATATGAAGGGTTTAAGTGAACGTCCTATGTGTTAGGGATCGAGGTCTATAGAGATAGATCTAGAAAGCTTCTTGACCTAAGTAAGATAACATACATTAGCAAGATGCTAATGGATTCAACATGCAAGACTCAATGAAAGAAAACTTGTCCATGATCCATGGAGTTAGTCTCTCTGGAGCATAGTGTCCCAATTCTTATGAATAATAGGAACACATGGATAGATTCCATATGCATTCACATTTGGATCTATGTTGAATGCAATTCTATGTACTTATTCTGTTATCTCGTATGTGTTGGACATGACAACAAGATATCTAATAATCTCATTCTTATTGGACATGACAAGGGGATATCCAATCATCTCATATGTATTTGACATGTGAGAAGACATATATATAATAGCCAAGCAATCTCGTATGTATTAGACATGAAGAGAAGGTATATGTCAGATACTAGTGATAGTCACTAAAATACCATACAAAACATTCTTAGATGCTTGTGAAGCACATAAAGGATTAATTCCTTGGTTATGGTAATAAGGAAGAGTCGGATGTATAGGGTTACACCCATGCAATCTTTCAAATGAGGAAATGATTGAAATCTAAATTTATGTTTTACAAGAAATGATAACTTTATCTAGAAATGGTTCTGAGCTAATGATAGTTTTCAAATCTAAAAAAGAAGCTGATTATTTCTATGCTATAAGAATAGTAGAGGATATTGTATGGATCAAGAAGTTCATATGGGTGAACTTGTGTGAGGTTCCAACCATTAATGACATAGTAGAAATATTGATGACAACAATGAAGCTACTAGTTAGGCTAGGAATCTCAGATACCAGACTACAACACTTCCATGTCATTCGAGTATTCATACAACAAAGATATGTGAAAATTGCAAAATACCAACTTAAAGCAAACATTGCTAAACCTGCTGTAAAAGCACTTTCACAGCAAAAGCATGATGGTCATGTTAGGTCACTCAAGATGAGATCCATGGGTGACTGGCTCTAAGTGCAAGTGGGAGTATTTTGGTATGTATACCTACAGAGCCAATCATATTATGATTATAATGGCATAACAAGTAAATTATGTGATTAATAATAAAGACAAGATACCAATTTATTTTGTATATTCAGTTATGAGATAATGAACAACATAATAAATGTCTAGAGAATGATATTACTCAATGATGTATGTCTATAGGTTGAGGACCTAAAGAATGAGATCATAAGGATGTTAAGAGTACATACATTCTCATTATGTCCCTGATCAGTTGTTGTTGTGGAAGGTTGATAGGCAGCAATAACACATAAGATCAGAGTGTGAGTTGGTTGATGATAGAGTCCCATTAGTCATGATATGGCAATATCAAACCAAGCACACATTACATGTTAGAGAACAATGTATCAGACTGATCCATCATGAGACTGACACATGGAAGTCATAGTCATCTTTCACAGTGATGGTGGTTGTTGTCATTCTTAGACCTAAAATCACTGCACTCATCACATGTCATTGGGTAGACTTTGACATCATCAAACACAGTCCTAAAACATGGGTTGTTATAGAGGTGATGATTGGGTGACTTTGACACATGGGGACTAAATGTGAGTGATAGATATGGGATTTCTACCTCCTATAGGAGTATGATATCCAAGGTTTCTTGATTAGCAAGACTAAGAAAAGTATTGTCATACACGTGTGAGTCAATATGTGATATTAAACTTACATATATATAATGCAGTCTTCTCAAGTTCAAGAAACAAGATTGAATAATAATGAGGATGACTACTCCTTGCCTCTAGTTCAAACTGGATATTAGTGACAAAGGAACTATAAAAATACTATAACACCATACACATATTCTAGGTTGAAGTTGTTCTCCAACTTTCCATTTACTAGGGTAGCAATGATGTGTGACTAGGCATCACTCATTGATTGCGATGTCATAAGTTGTTATGGACATTCACTGCCAATGTAATATGGGACCTATAGGGTCAAACACATAGGAAATCATCCAGAATAGGAGTTTGATCTTGAATGGTCATTGATTTGATTACCAAAATATTTATGTACTCAATTAACCCAACAAATTAGCTGACTGGAATGCCAAACAATCAGTTCATGTGTTGAGACTGTCATTTAGAGTGTCAAGATGATTATATTATACATTGGTTGGAATTATGCCTGACTGGGTCTACAAGACACCCATCTCACCTGTGTGAGATGGCCGTCTGGCATGGTGTGAGACGCCCATCTCATTTACACCAGACACCCATTTTGGCAGTGCAATGTAATTCCATCGAGAATTGGTGTTGACTCATGTTAAGCATTAATTGGAATTGAATTCGAAAACATGTACAGATTTGGAAAACACACCAGTTGACCATCTAGACTAAGCCATACGACCGTCTGGCATGCCAGACAAATGCCCAAGTTTCCAAAAAACCATTTGGGCTGTCGTAGATTGTGAAGTTTCTAAAATTGTTGAGAAAATTTGAGATCTTCTTGTCCCTTCGACTCCCACACAATCTAGAAACCCTGACCCTGGCCTCTACTATAAATATAGGGGTACTAGGGGCTTCCCAGAGAACAACACAAACAATTAAGAATCAATTGTTGTGACAATTGTTGTCTTCTCTAGTTGTGGTAACCTTGAGAGCCCAGGAAAGTCCTACCCGACTAGGGAGGGATAACCAAGGGAGAGAGCAACCGGGGATCATAGTTGTGGGAGAGTAGGTTGGTGACTTGTACACCAATGGGAAGGATAACTCCTTCATGTCCATTCTAACTAGATGACATGAGTTCTAGTTGGTTTGTGTGGACTACTCTAGAGGAAAGTGTCCTTTGGCTGCTACTAGGAGGGCAACATCAACTCACAGCCTATGGCGAGATCAAAGGAGTTGCTGCAATAGTTGTCTGAGTCTGATGTCCCTAGAGGAGTAGTCAGATGAGTCCCAGTGCAACAAAGGAGTTGCACAGATGTTGTCCAAGACAGAGTGTGCATCTACATCGACAAGGATTGTCATTGGCCTTCTACTGGTCCAGGTATATCTTCATGAAACCATCCTTCCCATTACATAGTTATTGACGTGATCTGCTGGTTAATGGGAAATATGTCAGTAAAAATTTTGTTTCCACTGCCTATTCGATGTCATAATTCCCAATAGTTCCCCCCATTCGTTAGGACATATTCGGATCATTGAATACATTTTCTTCTACGAAATGAAAGATGTGGAGGGGGTGACTAAAGCTTTATAATAATTTTAACCAAATAAAATTACTTTACTTAAAGTGCAGGAGAAATATAAAGCAAAAGAGGTAACGAAAAGAGACACAGATTTAGAGAGGTTTTGTCAAGACGTCTGCCTACTACCTAGTTGTTTCCAGCCAGGATTTCTAAACCTTGTATTTTATTCCTTTTATATACCGACACACAATACACAAAATTTACTGGTGTCTTTTTTGGGTCAAAACAAACCCTCCTTTGCATCTTAAGGAGAACTACCACCTTCTTTGACGGAACGTTAAAGGTCACCCTATGCACTTCTTTTGTGATGGACAAGGAAGAGAACCAAACCACCTCTTCTTTGATGGATGAGGAAGAGCACCAAAAGACTTGTCCTTTGATAGACTTGGAAGAGCACCATTCTTCACCTCTTCTTTAACGTCTAGTGGAAGGGCATCAAGTTGAGAAGACTCCTTCTTCTCACATGTTCTTGGACAAAATTCACCCCAAGAAGTAGCCCAAGATTAATACAATAATTAAGAAATGGAATGCAAAAAGAAAGTAACAAAATAATCTCACAACATATAAAATTTAGATCTTATGGGCAAGTGATGATGATCCACTTCAAAAAGGGTTTAGGATAAGTAGTATCAGATGGAGAGGATATTATAACTGAACTAAGGGCTTAGGATAGAATGATAGCAACTTGAAGTGTTGAGCATAAGCTCTTTGAGAAAAATGTAAAGTAGAAGTATTCTTAAGTATGTATCAAATGTTGTTGCAAAGTTGTGTACAAAGTTGATGTCTAGGTGCCCTAAGAAAACTCCTATTGATAGCAAATGTTTACAAGTAGTTAGGGTACCCTTTCTAAGTGTCTAGAGTATTCTTGGTGGTCAATTAGCTGTTAGGATGAAGTTAATTAATTTGCAATGACTAATTTGATCGCTAATAAACTCACATTCCAAAACCATTCTCTATCGACAACAACTTCGTTCAGAAGAGTCTAGATCAACAAAACTCATCAATTGAGAAGTGTCCTCGGGTCAACTAACTCTAATAGCTATGTGTTGATCTATACCCTTGGTCCAACTAGTACAACAACTCTTTTTCAGCCGACAAACACTTTGCTCGACCATCTCGGTCAAGAGTTTCTTTGACTGAGAATGACTTAGAACTCAAGTTATGTAAAGGATATTTCTCGATTGACAATGAGTTTGACCAAATGGACTTCGGTTGACAACGTTTTTGACAGAGATAGACTTTGTGAAGGAATACACAAATGTGTGGAAACCTATCCAATGACTTAACTAATAAAACCAATAAACCCTAGAGGCTTCATATGGGTGTGGGTTAGGGTTTTGGGTAGGTTTTGGAAGATTATCACTTGTCCTTAGATCATATCTATCAAGTTATACAAAAGCACACATGTACAATCAAATACATGGTAAAAATTGTTTTACATGCATCCAAACATATAAAATTGGCAAGTTCTATGTAGTTGGATCTTGACTTAGTTCCTTGATCACCTGAAACACTTAATACACATGTTAGTAATACAATTTTGGAAATATTTGCATCATCCAAATATGAGTATGACATATCCAAAAATCCAACAATATGTAGCTTAAAAAGTTTTCACACCTTTATATTTGTGTATAGACAATGCAAATTTGGATGTGCCACCAAGAGTGTTGATGTATAATACCTAAATTGGTAACCACCTAGAGATAATGCAATTGGATAGTAGAGACCCATGTCAAAAGTTTAAACCCAAGACCTAAAGGATTAAGTAAATTTTAATTAAGAACATATGATTTTGTTCCAATCCTAGTTTTAGTAAGATAGAGATACATGATGTATATTGCAATCTAGGAATAAGTAAAATCATAATATGGCTAGTACATGGACATCTTAAGGATAAAATTTTATAAGGTCTATAGAATTGCAACATCCCAAATTTTGAATCAAACAATATTATGGTCTTAATAGCATTTTCTCTTCTAATTATATTCAAACTCAGACCTCAATGCAAATAATCCAAGTAAATCAAAATTCTCCTTTGAACATTATAAAGGATGAGTGAATCATTTCCCTCTTTATTATGATTGTTAATTCAATGACAATATATACGTAATGCATTTTCTCTTTCCTTAATGCAGTTTCTCTATCATCAACAAGTATATGAAGCCAAATTGGACTAATTTTATCCAATAGACTCAATATAAATAAAATAAACCTAAAACTACCATAAACATAAGATAAATTAGTTAGGGACCAATCATCATTATACTAACGATATTATAGTAAAATTTCATACTTGGGTCATAAAGGTTGGAATGTAGTTAATAATAATTATTTACACCCTTAAATATAGCTATGATCCAAATTTGAAGCCACTTCGACCTTGTTTTCCCCCTTAAATGTTTTGGGAAAGTTCCCCACATAGTTATTAGTATAAATTAATCAATTTTTCATCTAACCTATAGTCCTGGTGGTATTAATGTGTCACATTGACCCTTGTGAGAGTCATAGTTGGACTGTTGGAACCAGATTTGGTTGCAAGTTGGGGACTCATCCCGTTGACTCACTCCTATGTTCTTGGGACTTATCTAAAGCATGACACTCTCCCTCCCTATATACTATCCTTCTAAAACTCAACTCTTTGGGACTCGGACTCATCCCTCGACCCCACTATATATGTTTTCCCTTATTGATGATTTGTAATAAAAAGACACTGGGAACCCCTCTCCATCTTTCTCTGAGCAGCTTTACACCATAAACACAAGTGATCGTTTTGTTTCTCACCTCGATTGTCTTCGAGGTGACATTGACCCACATGAATATAGGGGAAAACACAACATGATTCCCCAACATTCGACATAATCTCTTGTGACCATTATTTTTTCTTGGTGCATGTATTGAATTTTCCCTTTCTTAGCCTCACTCTTCCAACCACAAGTGATTTCTAAGTTGCAACCAAGATTTTTCATGGTATTTCTATCTTTACCATCATTTTTACATTAACAACTCATCTTGATTGCTAGTTTTTGTCATGGATTGCCTTGTGTGCAACCTTTCACCCTAGACCTCATCCAGTCGTGGTGATAGGTGAACTATTCACCTCTAGCCTTCTCAGAGCCCATTCTTAGACTTATTGAGTTCTACAAAAGATGATGAATGAGGTTATAGATATGTTCCTGGTGTTTCTTTAGCTTGATCAGGGTTGCAGTCATGGTCTTCCTCATTTGGTTCCCTATTCTTAATTCATTCAACATACAAACAAAAAGGAAGGAAGAGTTACAATTTGTTCCTCACATCAATCATGCCTGGTCACACCCTCTTTTAAGTAAAGTTTTCCTTTCAACCCACTTTTTATTGGACACGGTGTGGTTTTTTTAGTGGGCTCCTTGGCATGGTGGCCATGTCTGATTGGTCCCACCTTAGTAGGACCCCACTTCCTCTATTGGTTAATATTTATTTATGTGGATTTTCCTTATTTCTTAATTGGATAGACCTTCAAAAATGAGTGGTAAATTCATCTAATAATAAAGTTTCATGAAAATACTTGTTGGAAAGATATTTTCATAAGCAAGCCAATTTTAATGTTTTCTAGACATGTTTGTGTCATTGTGTTATGATTTCCTAAAAAAAACCTAAAAATCAATATGTTAACCCTAAAAACTATACACATAATAAATTGAACCTAAATCAGTGTCATCAAGTTAACCTAAACTAACTATTAACACATCAACTAAAAGGAAACATATACCTAAAAAGACCCATTAACTCTAATCTTCACTAAATAAAGTCTAACCCTAATGACATCCTAAACCCTAATCAACTTTAATTTGACCTAGGGATCATGACATAATATTTATATGTACTGTTTGGTTGTTTGTAATAGGAACTTAGATTTCAATACAAGAAAGCTAATCTAGGACTCCTCCAAGCTTTGTTAAGTGGTTGCATGCACTTTTAGTATTTAGTATGAGTTTTCAATTGCCTGATATTAATTGTATCATGACAATCAAGTTAAATTATATCCATAGCCATGTACTCCAATTCTAATATAGCTTGCATCTATGTTTCTAAATGATCCTTATTCTTTCAACTTTTATTTCAAGAATTTATGCCATGATCATATGAAATTATGTTAAAGTAAAGAATTTTTGAGTGAATAATTAAGCATGTAATTGGTTATATTATTTTTTCCTCATCATGTTAATGTTGAGCCTTCTGGCCTTATGAGTTAAAAAAGAACTTAGTAGCACTTATGTTCAATAATGATCTCAATCGGAGCATAAATAATGGCACTCAAGTGAAAATCATTCGTTCAAGTGGAACATGGATTGAGCCTACAAGAGTTATGAGAACCATTGATATATCCAAGTACTAGATACTACAATCAGCCACTAAGATCATAATACTTTAAATCCAAGTTTATTGCTCAATTAATTTCATGTTTTACTTATTGAAAAGTAATTATTTTCTTATAATAATACTCACTTCCACTTACTCTAACATGGTTTTCATTGCAGGGAACGCAGGGGACACAATTTTTGCATGAGGCAATAAGGTGCATACATCTCAAGGACTATTTCAGACTTAGCCCTAGTGGGGTGAAAACTATCATATAATATTTAATTCAATTTTTAATTAGTAAGAAGATCATGTACTAGTTTAGATTAGTTCAAAAAATAAGTTTTACATTGTGAAACTTGATATATGAGAATTGCTTTTATTTTCCAAAGTTGGTTGAATAATATTATATTTTGTGTAAATGATTATTACTTTCGTGTCATTATAATGAGAATTAACCTTCCTCTTAGTAATGTATGGTTTTAGAAAATTGGGGTGTTACACAATGCTATGAATTCCCATGTCTTGAGATGATATAGTATAACATATATATATAGAAGTGCGGAATAGTGGATGCCATTAGATTATAATAGAAGTTAACTTTGGGTTATAAGAAGCCTTCTTCCATCCTATCAATGAGTAGAAATTCGTTTGGTGTGTCCTTTATGATGCTTAAGAATTAGTTCCTTTATTGAAATTATGTGATTAGATAATTATATATGTATGTGTGTTGTGGAATGTGGATAATTTGTTTCTCGAGTCAATTTTGGCACAAATTTTAGGATTTCCTTCACTATTTTTTTCATCATCAAACTCACTTTTACCATTATACTATATGTAAAAAAGAAAAAACCTTTAGATTTCATCTATAGTTTTTGGAACCAAGTCACCACCACAAGATAATATTAGCATTTTTAAAACCCTTTAGTAAAGGAGCCTTGGACTGGCATGACCAACTATGAGACCCTAAGCACGGTGTGAAGTGGAGAGTAAGAAGAAGTACTGGATACAAATGACCTAGTGAGTCTACCTTTGATTCCCATATAGGTGGTTAATTAGGGTATAAAATAATCCTTTTAGATGGAGTCTGGTATGCTTTCATTATTAGGAGTGTAGCTTAACTTAAGGAATAATCAAAATCTATAGCAGTAGTAATAAATAATACTTGAGTAACTCCTAATAATAATGTTTGACAAATATAGCTACTATCAAATTAGGAGTAATGAGTAAGACTAATTTCTTGACCATCTTAAACATTACATAGATTATTAAGATATGTTTTAAAATATAACTTCACATACCTAAAATGATGAAAATAATTAAGGTGAATTATTAAGATGGGTAAAAAGTGATGATGATTATAAAATAAAATAATACTTATAATAATATTGATAGTAACAATAATGAATGAAGTGTTGTTAAGGTAAACCTAGATGTTGGTGTAACATCGGGATTGGGATATAAATGCGTCACAGAGTGATAAACTATGACACACTACATTAGTGAACTAGGATCCTATCGATTGGTTTGGAAAGTATAGTTAATTGCACCAATATGTGGATGGGTTGATTTGGGTGACTAAATATTTAAGGGGTGAAGTTGTAATATACTCAAATATAGACATATAGGTTACACTTACCAAGGTTGAAGATGACCAATAGTCACCACATGCAAGGCGTCCGATCACCAAAGCTCCAAGGATCAACTCTCCTTGCTCCACCAAGCTCTAAGGATGAGGAAAAGAGAGGGAGGAAGAAGAAGGGTCGAACGGTTCACTTGCATGGAGAGAAGAGGGTTTATATAGAAAAGGAGGAGGGAGGTAGGGTAAGTGATGATGTGTCAACACCTAAAGGCACCAAAGGGACACTTATCCACCCAAGAAACCAACATGCAACCACTTAAACCTTGCATGCACGAGATGGTGATACAACCTATGTTGGGTCTCGACCACTTAGGTCCCCAACATGTTGGTTTCGGTCAAGATACGCAAAGGAGGCCGAAACAGAACCACCTGGTTGAGACAAAAGGTCACCCACAAACTAGGTAGAGACATAAAAGGACAAACTATCTTGACCTAACACTCCAAGACCATCACGATCGAGACAAGCACACCTATAACATCCCTAACCTGGGTTATGCCACAAACATGGAAGTTTTTCTTATGTAAGTTATTTATAAACTTGTTTTAATCTTTTGAAAAGTAATTAAGACTCAAGGAAAGTTTAATTTTCAAATTTGAGCTTATTTGCAAATTATTTGAGGATTATATTATAGTTTGGGTGTAATTTGCAATTTACCCAAGACGAGGGGTTATATTGCAATAAGTAACATTTTGAACATGCTTCAATTGCTTTAGCATCTATAGAGAGACATTTATGTTAAGTGGTGTCTTTTGGAAAGCCTAAGTTCCAAGTTGGGGCTTGTTTGAATAATGCTTGTGCCTTCTGTACCAATTTTGGTGCAAATTGCAATTTACCCAAAATGTAGGGTTGATATCCAAATTACCACCTGTAGAGTTTCCCTAATCTATCTTGGAATCCTCTAGAGGAGATATAAAGAAATAGGAACCATGTTTGAATCATCTTTGGGTGGTAGCATTCTTGGTGATGAAAAGACCAAGAAGAGTTGTATAATTGAAACCCTAATTTGAGTTGTATCGAGTTGTAGAGCTTATATGGGGATCCCTATCGGAAAAGGAGTCATAGAGGAGGTCCCATATCATTTTTGCAACTCTTTTACTTTGCCATTATGGGTTAATCACCTCAAGGAGGTGATGCATATTGGTTTGCATCTTTCCTTAGAAAAAATGTATCGGTTTGTGAATAAAGTGATGTGGAGTTGAAATACCTTGCTCAACAAGATAACTAAGGGCCAAAATATTATCCCTAGATTATCCTCAAGAGTTTTGCATGTCAAGATAAATATGTGTACATGCATGGACATGTGTTAACCATGCATGGACTCGTGGCACCTAGTAGTATAAGGTGATGACACCTCTTATCACCCTCTCTCTTGAACCCCAATTATATATACCACTCCTTTCACCTACTAGTGAATCTTTTTGAACCCTATCACTCCATTTCTCTTAGATATCGTGAAAAGAGCTGAGGAGCAAGGAGGATCTTGATCCATTAATCTTAAAGGTGAAGCCATGGTCACCTTCAACCTTGGATAAAGCATGATCTCGGGTTGTGATTCTTCCTTTCTTTCCTTCTTCACCAAGTTCTTATCTATGGATTCTTTGCATATGAAGGAGTTGTTAACGAGTCTTGGATCTATGATAACTTCATCTTCAATCTTGGGAACATGAAGATTTGGAGCTTGGATCATTGAAGTTGTTCTTGAGGTGAGTTATATAACTTGAACCTAATAATGTTATTATTCACCTTCAATCTTGCTATACTTGATGATCTACTTTCAATTTCGACTTTTCTTGTATAATTGATGAATCTATGAGTTCTATTAATGACATAGGACTATTTTCCATGAAAAAGAATAGTAAGGAACGAAGTATAGAGCTTGATGATGATGAATCATCATGGCTGAACATGATATTGGGTTGAAGCACCTCTTTTCCCGATACGGTGTGAAGCACACACACAACTCTTTGCCTGATATGGTGTAAAGCATACACACACCTCTTTGCCTGATATGGTGTGAAGCACACACACACCTCTTTTCTTGATATGGTGTGAAGCACACACACACACCTCTTTGCCTGATATGGAAGCAGACACACACCTCTTTGCCCGATATGGTGTGAAGAACACACACACCTCTTTACCTGATATGGTGTGAAGCACACACACCTCTTTGCCCGATATGGTGTGAAGCACACACACACCTCTCTTCCCGATAAGGTGGGAAGCACACACACACCTCTTTGGGGTGAAGCGCACACACCTCTTTGCCTGATATGGTGTGAAGAACACACACACCTCTTTTCCCGATATGGTGTGAAGCATACACACACCTCTTTGCCCAATATGGTGTGAAGCACACACACACCTCATGCCCAATATGGTGGAATCACCTCAATACAATATACTTGATTGAGTAACAGAATTAGTGCGTTATGTCAAATGATACATTAAGATGTATATAGTTCAATGTATTTTGATAATTGTAAGCCAATGTACCTTGAGAGAAGGATTGAGCCAACTTAATAAAATATGATGTAATCATTATTCTAGAAAGATGAGAGAGAAACTCATACTTTGTGTGATAATCATTCAATGAGCATATACTGATACCCCTATATGTGTAGAGATATGAATTAGGGTTTTGGTTCTTGATAATATGAATTAGGGTTTTGATTCTTGATAATATGAATTTGAAACCCTAATCCACTATAGAGGGAAACCCTATCCTTAATTGGTGAAAAGAGAAACCCTAACCCTAATCGGTGAAAACGAAAATCCTAACCCTATTAATGGGAAGGTTGTGTTTCTCTAATGTTTCATGGTAATGATATGTACTTAACAATTGTTTCTATCATGAAAGACTAACCATGTAGGTATCATGAGATGATGAACATAGACATGTATGAACTATGATGTTTCATATGATACAAATTAAATGGGCCTTGTAAGCCATGTGATATACTTGTGCAACAAGTATTATGTATACATGGGTCTGAGAACCTAGAGGTAATAGTTACCTGATAAGAGGTAACAATGTTCAGTGATGAACTAAGTGTTTGAATACCCAGATCTAGCAATCATGATGATGATAATGTTAAGGGATGAAAATTACCAATAATGTGATAAGGGACTGAGATCCCAAGTGTTATGCATTCACTGTGTTCCAAAGATTATGAAAGTACTTGAAAAATGTATTACACCTTTTCTTTGTATCAACTATTATAATCCATGCTTATAACTTGATTGATGCTAAAAGATATTGTATTAAACTTAATTAATCAAATGAAACCTTATCATGTAGTGCCCATGCCATAGATCCATTCAATGTCAAGATTTGTTGAATGGTGAAATGAGCTTAACTCGGAGTGCATATTTTTGAATATGTGGGGGTGAAGGACGAACATATCCTTACGTCCCGATGTGGATTGATGTGTTATCTCCCCGATGAATGCTAGGGTTGTCGTGTGATCACCCAGATGAAAATGTACTGGGGATTGATGTGTGATCTCCCCAAAGAGAGTGCATGTTGTTGTTGTAGCTCTATAGTGAAGATGTCGCTATACCTCACCAAGCTAGTTGGAGTTTGACATGATGTCACTGCCAGAGGTCTCGTACTGACCAAGACAGGTGTGGTCTTGGTAGTCAGCTCTTCCATTGACCTTGTATGGTACCGATTTTGACTAAGTGGCAGTTCGTTGGAGCATGAACGATATACTTCATCTCCTCAGGGCATAAGTGTGATTGTGAACATGTAATCAGCCGTGTAGCGTATTTGCTTAAGGTATGAATATGAAAATATTGCTTGACGCTTCATTACTTTAATACATCTTAGATTGATAGATGTTATACATGTTCTTAATATTCTTTATAAAGAAAATAGATGATCTATAGCTCTGTCATGGATAGTTGAACTACTTTAACATTTCTATTGCTTTTCACTACAATTAAACAATGATTAAACATGCTTATTTAAATAAAAGATCCTCTACTTAGTTTTATATTGTTTTCCTATGATAATAATATTGTTATCGGAGAGTTATATCTCTCGTTGGGACTTGTGTCTCACCCCGTGGATTCCACCATTTTTAGGTGGATGTGTACGAGGAGGTAGAGATCACATTGTAGAGGAAGGACAACAACAATAGGAATGACTGTAACAAATCAAGTTGAGTGTACTGTCTATCATGTCTTGTAGATAGAAGTCCTATGTGTCATCTTTGTACTCTTAGGTCCTTGGGAGTTAGTACATGATGGTTTTATAAATGATCTGATATTTTGGCTTGTATGTCTCGAGGTTTTATGTTTCTTATGTATATGTTTGGACAAAGCAACTAGTATATGATATTGTAACATCCCAGGATTTGAGGCCTCAGATATGATGATCTTAAAAGGAATGATTGGACTACCCATATCACCAAGGTGCACCTCCTTTTCAGGGAGCCCATCTCTAAAGAACTCCATAGTTAAGCGTGCTCAGCTTGGAGTAGTACTGGGATGGGTGACCAGTCGGGAAGTTGATCCTGGCTTGCGCGTCAGTGTGGACAAAGTGCGCAGTTAAGGCTAGTGGTGTGTTTGTGGGGCCAATCATCATTCCTGAAACTCTACTAGAGCCTAGGGCAGTGGGCCCGGGCGTTACAAATGGTATCAGAGCCAATTCCCCTCCAGTAGGTGGGGCCCACATGGGCATGGCATGCTAGTCTTGAGCAGTGTGGTCTAGGCATGTAGGAAAGGGCTGTCCATGGTTGACGTAGCCACCCTTGCGCTGGTATTTTGTGATCAGGAGCTGGGTGTCCATGGGCCATTGTGGGTCTCCACTGAAATGGGGAAGAGATTATGAGGCCTTATAGTTGAGCCCTGACGAGGACGTCAAGAGTCTAAGTGGGGGAGATTGTAACATCCCAGGATTTGAGGCCTCAGATATGATGATCTTAAAAGGAATGATTGGACTACCCATATCACCAAGGTGCACCTCCTTTTCAGGGAGCTCATCTCTAAAGAACTCCATAGTTAAGCATGCTCAGCTTGGAGTAGTACTGGGATGGGTGACCAGTCGGGAAGTTGATCCTGGCTTGCGCGTCAGTGTGGACAAAGTGCGCAGTTAAGGCTAGTGGTGGTTTGTGGGGCCAGTCGTCATTCCTGAAACTCTACTAGAGCCTAGGGCAGTGGGCTCGGGCGTTACAGATATCCTCGGGATGAGATGGTATAATGGATGTACAATGTGAACCATGATGTAAAAGTTTTGGTTCTTTTATTAAGAGTTTCGAGGAAATGGATCTCTTTGCAAAATGGTTTTAAAATTATTTGTGATTTTCATTAATCCGCTGCTAATAGTTATTCCGTGTAATTACTGATGGCAATTTAGCTATCGGTCTGATGGTAGGTCATCACAAAGTTTTGGTATCAGAGCTTATGGTTTGTTGAGTCTACAGAGACATAGGATTAAGGTTGTTTAGTCTGTTCTAGTATCGTCCATTTTATCTTTTAGTGACTTCTGCTCATATAGGAGAAGAAGTAAAGGTGAAAGATGGCTTGATCATACGAAGAACGTGTTGCTGAGAGCAGTGTTGCTGCACCAAGAGGAGATGCAAGGGAACAAGCTAGAGAGGAATCAGTGCCTGAGAATCCCCAACTTGATCAAGCCATGCTAGAAAACCCAGTCTTTCATGCTCTTTTCGGACAGTTCATGACCACAATCACTACTACAGAATAGGCCTTTAGCGTCAGTTAATTAAGGGCTTTAGTTTTAGTTTCCAAGCGACACCCAAGTGGGTGCTGCTAAAGGTGGACCCCTTCGGTGTTGGTTCCCAACCGATGCCAAAAAGCTTCCCGCCACCGAAAATACACCAGCAAAGGGACTATAGGCATCGGTTTTTTAAGAAAACAGATATTATAGAATGGTTACAGAGGTCGGTTATTAAACGAACCGATGTCAAAACGCTTCCCGCCACCAAAAATGCGCCAGCAAAGGGCCTATAGGCATCGGTTTTGTAAGATAACGGGCGCCGTCTCCCCTGCTACCACGACCATGCTTCCCAGCATGGTCGTGGTTCCTGGCCATATCAGCTGAATCGACGTCGGTTTTGAGCAAATAACCGATGCCATATCCCCTTCCTGCCACCAAGGTCGTTCTTCCCAGCACGACCATGAGTCCTGGCCACATAGACGTCGATTTTTTTTATAAAAAACCACCGCTATATGTCTTTGGTGTCGGTTTTGTTCAAATAACCAACGTCTATGTTATGATTTTTTTTTCTTATCAGTTTGTAGGCCTACTGTATGGCTGGTCAGCAGGATGAGAACCTACAGTTCAGTTCTGAACTGCAGGTTTAAGACATCCATGTATATCAGCCAACAACAGGCCACAAACCTGCAAAATTAACAAGATAGACAATATTATATATATGTGATTCACACACATGTATAAGAACATTTAATTCATATTATTTTTTCATCACACACATGTAGAAACCAGTAGCAACCTACAGTTCCATTCAATTCATCTCTTTTCACATTCAGACACATGTAGAAACATTTATGTATTGATCATCTTCACACACACATGACAATTCATAAAAAGTAATTCACATTCACACAAAAATAATTATGAGAACAAAGTTATTCTTTATTCATCATTTTCATCATTGTCAATAAAATTATATATAAAAATTCCCACTCTTTGTAGGGCTTTTGCCCATTCTTCTCTTACAACATATAATTCATCTCTCACATAGGGAGCATGTACATCGGAATGCTTTCCCCATGTGCTGAAGTCAGCAGTTTTAAAGACCTACAAAGAGAATGACATATATATATATATAATTAATAATATATAATAAGATTGATATATTTAATATTATCTAATGAGACTATGTATAATACCTGTTATATCTTTTCGATTTCCATTACGGCATATTTGATGATTAGGTCCATAAATAGCATCACATAGTAGGCGCATGCCTAGCTGTTGTTTTGTGTAGAACACTATAAATTGAAACATACAAAATATTAAAAAATACAAATAAGCACAATTCACATAAATAATATATGCATTGGAGTCAGGAAATTACTTTCACATTCTCGCAAATTAGTGACAAATCCTTTTTCCATGGAACCTTTCCTCCAGCTTTTTTGTACTCTTGTAAAGCCCTACATATGTTAATGTAACCCATTAAATTGCACAATTAAATAGTAATGTAGTAACAAATGTTAATAGATATAAAAACATGAAATATTTCTCACGAGAATAATGGCCTTTTAATTGCATGTCCATATAATGTATCCAACTCATTCCCCGTAGGATCTAGATAATAGACAATGAACATCTTGGGGACAATAACTAGTAACTCCCAATGCCTGCCACTACAGGTAAGAAAGTTAAAAATTAATAACTCAAAATCCACACTAAAACTATAATTTTCTTAAGTCCAAATTATAAGCAAAGTAAACTTACTTGACATTGAATGGAGCTATCATCACCGTCTTCTTATTTTTACAAAAATATTCAAAAGCATCACAGCAATATGAAGTAATGGCCTATCTTTTTCACATAATGTAATGCCCTAAGTGTCACATGAAGGTGAACTTTAGGTATTAATGTGATTAGTCAATAACCATGCCTACCCTTCGAATTTCACTCCCAAATTTATGCCACATCTACATCATGACATTATAAAGCTACACCTAAAATTTTGTGGCATTTGGATCATCCAATTAAGAGATATCAGCAGTTGAATTGTGGTGCATATATTCATGCACATTGGACCCTAGGACCTAAGTTTCAGTTTAAATGACCAGGCCGTGACACATTTATGTGTCACGCGGCTTCTATTCTTGGTCCGCACGTTCCTGACCTTATGATCCTACCCCTTTGGATCGCGCGGGGATCCAAGGGCTGTGAATGCATCTTCAACCTCCCGCAAAGGGAGGGGAGGTGAGAACAAGTCCGTTCATCAGCGAGTCCCCACCTCAAACCAAACCTCAGCGATTCATCCCTCTAGACTATCTCGTCTCCCCAAACCGAACCTATCTAGCCCTCACTCAACCCCCCTCACCCTCGGATCAGGGAGGATGAGCCCTCCGTTGCCAGCGCCTCACACCGCAGAGAGAAGGTGGTGGCCGAGGAGATAGAACAGAACAATAGGGCTCACGGAGGAGAACTGAGAAGGGGAAAACAAAGCTCGGCGTCAGGGGAGTCCAACCAAGCTTCTCCCGCAGACCCTCATGGTGGTCCTGATGGTGGACGAAACTGACTTGGCTAGAGGAGAAGGAGTAAGCCTGCACGACTTCTCAGACCTTGCCACTTCAAAGCGAGGTGGCAGGTGAGTTCGTGGAGGCCTAGGGAAGCTTTCTAGGAGCTTTTGTGGAGTTTTAAAGCACGAGGGAGTTTTCCCCCTTTTCCCTCCGCCGCACCAGCCGCTATTGTCGGCGAGCCTGCCCAGATTGTGAGCAGAAGCCGAAGGCAATGAGTTTCAAGGACGGCGGCGTGGAGGAGGAATCACCAGATCTGATGGAAGTCTTGGAGTTGGATGGAGGCTACGGTGCTGCTGGAATCACCTCGCTGGAGCCTCTCCCTCACGGAGGCACCCTGCAAGATCAAAGTCCTACTTGGGACTGATCGCGTGGACTAGGGAAAGGAAGAGAAAGAACCGGGTTCAGACGAGTCAGACCGGCCGGCCCAACATAGGTCAACCAGCCATGTGAACCGCTAGAGAACCAGGCCCAGACCAAGTGAATCGGCCGCAACAAGCAAAGGAGTTGCGCAAGACCTAGTGACCACGTGGCGAGCTCCCATTGTCTGATTAAGGTAAAATCTTCAATAAATCTGCAAATCTTCAATAAATCATAGAAAAAGCCTACTGATCAGAAAAATCTAAATAAGGTATCGAAATTCTCATAAAAATATGTAGAACAATATGAAAGCTTAATATCATACTTTTAATGCTTTAATATTAGCAATATCATATAAGACATGTAATACTTGTTTAATGGAAAATAAATATGAAAGGATGATATAAAATCATGGAAAAATATCAGTAAGTCCACAATTATGTATAGAATGCATATGATGTCAAATATCGTCATGTTGATAAACAAAATTTTGTAATTTAATTAATATGGCTAATTAGGGCTAATAACCCTAATAAAATACAATAAATACATACGTTCTCTATAAATGATGAAATTTACAGAGAAAGCTCATATCAGTATATTGAACCTCAGATTTAATTATGAGATCATCATGATGAACATAATCTATGTTATATGAAGATGAATCTTAATGCATGTTATAAAACCCTAATCTAGGTTAATGATGTAACCTAGGGTTAATATGTGCACAAAAAGGATTCAGAACCTAATGTTCAGACGATGAACTTTGATAATGAGATGTAATCTAGAAAATGACATCAATATGACAAATCTAAGATAAGAAGACAAGTAATAATGTATATAACATAATGAGATAAGCAAACCCTAATGAACACAACTAGGGTTAAGATGATGAGAATCTAATGCTAGTATATGATTTTGTTATTAATCAGGTGGTGACCAGTTTGTCTAGGTGATCAAAGATATTTATGAATCTCTGAATACAGGTACGTGGGTTTTATTAAGTATAAGACTAGTTTTCTGGTTGCCTATGATATGTGATATCTTGAATATGATTGCTTGGTTGAACTAGTATGAGTTATACTTCGCCAAATCTAATAGAACATAAATTAGTATGATGGGTTGTAGCTACTAGAGCACATACCCTGGTGTGGATGTATGTTTCCTAACATGGATGTATGATTCCTTGGCCCATGTTAGATGTATGATGATACTATATTGCCAACACTAGATGTAAGTCAATTGCAAGTATGTGTAGTACAACCGCATCAAAGTGAATGCAATAAAAGGAATGTTTACCTGTTTATCGCTTTAAACAATGTTTTCTTTTAATCTTTCTTTCGCAAGTTATTTCAATTATGCAAACATATTAGTACGTATCTTTCTACCCACGTGCACAACACCTTGTGTGTTGATTCGTTGTTTCACGTATGTTTTAGGATCAGAGCTAGCTTGAGATAAAAGACGGGAAGTGAGCAGTTGTCCAGGTTGTACCTATTGTGTAGATCCTAGTTTAGCATACATGTTCTTAGACTGTAGAACTTTCATTCAATATGTACTTGTAAACCATTGTGTAATAAATTCATGTTGTATAAATTTACATGTTGAATGTTGAGAATGTTATGGTTGTATGTTCATGTATGCGTATTATGCTTCTGCATCACTTTCTAATATGATTGGATGATGTTTTTGGATTCTGACATCTCATTCCCAATAGGGTTTGGAGAAGCCAAAATCCGGGGACGTCACAGTTGGTATCAGAGCATGAACAATAGCTACACCTAACAATTGCTCACCATGAAACATAAAAATAATTGAACCTTTAACTTTAAAACCTCAGAAACTTAGTAAGTTGTTCTATAGGAATAAAGTTTGACTTAGCCTCTAAGTTAGAACCTAGATGTTCGAGAACTAGGTTTAGACAAGTGTGAGAAACCCTTTCCATATAGAGCTCATATGTATTGGGTAGCTACACTAGTCTACATCTCGTTCTCACCATTTCACTAGGTTACATGTCACCAGACTATCTACTGTGTGTTGGACACTCGGTTTTGCTGATTTGGTTTTGTTTTCCAATTGGCTCGAGCCTCGACAGTTTTCTCTGACGCCTTCTTTCTCGGAGAAAAACTATATAATATTTTATTAGATATATGTAAATATAAAAATGTGTCCCTCACACAGGAGAGTAGTGGGTGTTCATGCAATCTAAGTGAAAGGGAGTGACATCAGTCTAGAAGAGAGAATAGATCTAGATTACATGTCTAGAGCCTCATAAGGTTATGTGATAGATAGATAGACAAAAGAAAGATGAAGGAAATAAGTATATAGAATCTTACCTAAGTTTATATATGATGGTATAAGTTTCCTTATTAAGATTTGAGTTGTATATGACCTGAATCCAGTCTTAGAGGATCTATGCTAAGTCTTGATGATGAAAGTACATTCCCTTTTCCTATTTAAGATAAGCTAAGTTAAGATAGAGATGAGTGTGCATGAGCCTCAAGCTCTTATACAAGGAGGATTTCTAGTGGTAGGATGAGATATGTGGTGAAATCTAGAGAGAGTAAGACCCACAAGGAGAAGGTCATAGGACCTAGACTCCAATACATGAGATATGTGTTAAAAAAAACGTCCTACACTAGATTACTCTTGAGTGTTGAGTTGAGTCCTTATGCATGATTCAAATCTATATGTGAGAATTGGGTAAAAGAAAAGGATGGGTAGATGACCCATATGATAAAGTCAATCCTTTGGCTGAGTTAGGTCCTAGCTAGAGTGACATATTTTGTGAATCTCATCATTAGTTGCAAGTGAGGTGATATATGAACTCTAGTTATGAGAGTATGATGCGTTGTGCAAACGATACTCAAAATACAAGTTCTCCCTTCTTCTTCTCTTTCTTAATATACGATGATAGAAACCTCACTTGAGCTATATAGATGATTTAGATATGAGGAGTCACTCATATAAGCTTGACCTATTCTATATCCCCCCCCATATCATACATGTAGCACCCAAGATTGAAATCATGATAAGTTTGACTTTAAAATATTCTCTTCCCCTTCTTATGAAACATGAAAGACATGATGCTGAGATCATGGGATAAACTTAGTATATTCTCTTTTCCCTTCACATAATACATGAAAGACATAAAAAGTTGAGTTCGTGAACTTGATATAAAGATATTTTTGGATCATAGGATATATGATCTGAAATATAGTTTGTAACTTTGATTCTTCTCAATATATGTTTCTAAGTTGAGTATGCATATCACACCATAGGGTGAAACCCTAATGGTCAAGCATGTTACGTAAGCCCTTCTTATGTAGAAAAAAAAAAGAAAAAAATCCTAATATCAAGGATGAAGATAAATCTCCTCTAATCCTAAAATCATTGTAAGATGTTAATGATGTTAGATTTGAACGATCTAAATACCATGGAACATAAATGAATTCCTCTTGAACTTTAAAGGTATTAACAGAACTCGTATCCTTAGGGGTGATGCAATCCTAAGATATCATAATGTCATGTTATGGCTAAGAGTTTAAGTGATGCTTCCATATATATATAAGGTGGGGTGCATACACCCAAGAATCTCTAGACCCTAAGCTGACAACTTAGAGTGCATATAACTATGATGGTCTTAGAACCTAAGCAATGATGATGTATATGAAGTTGAACTCCTAGATAGCCTCTTAAGGATGATGTTAGTTGAATTTCGAGGATGAAATTCCAAATAAGGTGGGGTGAATGTGTTGACCTAGATTTTTGAGTTTTAATAACTAATACCATAATTGAGAGACAAGCATACTATGTAAGATGTCAAATACCAAATTGAGGAATTGGTTATACAATCATGGATTCCTTCACCCAAATTAGGTGATTGGAAATATGATGGAGGACTATGATGCCTAATTGAATTCAATTGTGAATGAATACCCTTTCTGATTAATTAAGTCCTCACGAGACCAATCATTCATTTAGTGATCCAGTGAGTAGTGAACTAATTTCTTTTGAAGAATCATATACATATGAACCAATGTTGAAGTTTTGGAGTCAACTTTGACTAAATGGCCTATCTTTTTCACATAATGTAATGCCCTAAGTGTCACATGAAGGTGAACTTTAGGTATTAATGTGATTAGTCAATAACCATGCCTAACCTTCTAATTTCACTCCCAAATTTATGCCACATCTACATGATGACATTATAAAGCTACACCTAAAATTTTGTGGCATTTGGAACATCCAATTAAGAGATATCATTAGTGGAATTTTGGTACATATATTCATGCACATTGGACCCTAGGACCTAAATTTCAGTTTAAATGACCAGGCCGTGACACATTTATGTGTCACACGTCTTCTATTCTTGGTCTGCACATTCCTGACCTTAAGATCCTGCCCCTTTGGATCACGCGGGGATCCAAGGGCTGGGAATGCGTCTTCAACCTCCCACAAAGGGCGGGGAGGTGAGAACAAGTCCGTTCATCAGCGAGTCGCCACCTCACACCAAACCTCGGAGATTCATCCCTCTAGACGACCTCGTCTCCCCAAACCGAACCTATCTAGCCCTCACTCAACCCCCCTCGCCCTCGGATCAGGGAGGATGAGCCCTCCGTTGCCAGCGCCTCTCCACCGCAGAGAGCAGGTGGTGGCCGAGGAGATAGAACAGAGCAATAGGGCTCACAGAGGAGAACCGAGAAGGGGAAAACAAAGCTCGGTGTCAGGGGAGTCAACCAAGCTTCTCCCACAGACCCTCATGGTGGTCATGATGGTGGACGAAGCCGACTTGGCTGGAGGAGAAGGAGTAAGCCTGCACGACTTCTCAGACCTTGCCACTTCAAAGCGAGGTGGCGGGTGAGTTCGTGGAGGCTTAGGGAAGCTTTCTAGGAGCTTTTGTGGAGTTTCAAAGCACGAGGGAGTTTTCCCCCTTTTCCCTCCGCCGCACCAGCCGCTATTGCCGGCGAGCCTGCCTAGATTGTGAACAGAAGCCGAAGGCAATGAGTTTGAAGGACGGCGGCGTGGAGGAGGAATCACCGGATCTGATGGCAGTCTTGGAGTTGGACACAGGCCACGGTGCTGCTGGCATCACCTCACCGGAGCCTCTCCCTCACGGCGGCGCCTTGCAAGATCAGAGTCCCGCTTGGGACTGATCGCGTGGACCAGGGAAAGAAAGAGAAAGAACCGGGTTCAGACGAGTCAGACCGGCCGGCCCAACATAGGTCAACCAGCCACGTGAACTGCTAGAGAACCAGGCCTAGACCAAGTGAACCGGCCACATCAAGCAAAGGAGCTGCGCCAGACCTAGTGGCCACATGGCGAGCTCCCATTGGCTGATTAAGGTAAAATCTTCAGTAAATCTGCAAATCTTCAATAAATCATAGAAAATAGCCTACAGATCAGAAAAATCTAAATAAGGTATCAAAATTCTCAGAAAAATATGTAGAAGAATATGAAAGCTTAATATTAGACTTTTTATGCTTTAATATTGGTAATATCATATAAGACATGTAATACTTGTTTAATGGAAAATAAATATCAAAGGATGATATAAAATCATGGAAAAATATCAGGAAGTCCACAATTATGTATAGAATGCATATGATGTCAGATATCATCATGTTGATGCACAAAATTTTGTAATTTAATTAATATGGCTAATTAGGGCTAATAACCCTAATAAAATACAATAAATACATATGTGCTCTATAAATGATGAAATTTACAGAGAAAGCTCATATCAGTATATTGAACCTCAGATTTAATTATGAGATCATCATGATGAATAGAATCTATGTTATATGAAGATGAATCTTAATGCATGTTATAAAACCCTAATTTAGGTTAATGATGTAACCTAGGGTTAATATGTGCACAAAAAGGATTCGGAACCTAATGTTCAGACGATGAACTTTGATAATGAGATGTAATTTGGAAAATGACATCAATATGACAAATCTAAGATAAGAAGACAAGTAATAATGTATATAACATAATGAGATAAGCAAACCCTAATGAACACAACTAGGGTTAAGATGATGAGAATCTAATGCTAGTATATGATTTGGTTATTAATCAGGTGGTGACCAGTTTGTCTAGGTGATCAAAGATATTTATGAATCTCTAAATTCAGGTACGTGGGTTTTATTAAGTATAAGACTAGTTTTCTGGTTGCCTATGATATGTGATATCTTGAATGCTCGTATTTGGATATGATTGCTTGGTTGAACTAGTATGAGTTATACTTCGCCAAATCTAATAGAACATAAATGAGTATGATGGGTTGTAGCTACTAGAGCACATATCCTGGTGTGGATGTATGTTGCCTAACATGGATGTATGATTCCTTGGCCCATGTTAGATGTATGATGATACTATATCTCCCACACTAGATGTAAGTCAAGTGCAAGTATGTGTAGTACAACCGTATCAAAGTGAATGCAATAAAAGGAATGTTTACCTATTTATCGCTTTAAACAATGTTTTCTTTTACTCTTTCTTTCGCAAGTTATTTCAATTATGCAAACAGATTAGTACATATCTTTCTACCCACGTGCACAACACCTTGTGTGTTGATTCGTTGTTTCACGTATGTTTTAGGATCAGAGCTAGCTTGAGATAAAAGACGGGAAGTGAGCAGTTGTCCAGGTTGTACCTATTGTGTAGATCCTAGTTTAGCATACATGTTCTTAGATTGTAGAACTTTCATTCAATATGTAATTGTAAACCATTGTGTAATAAATTCATGTTGTATAAATTTACATGTTGAATGTTGAGAATGTTATGGTTGTATGTTCATGTATGCGTATTATGCTTTCGCATCACTTTCTGATATGATTGGATGATGTTTTCGGATTCTGACATCTCATTGCCAATAGGGTTTGGAGGAGCCAAAATCTGGGGACGTCACAGGGTGGGTAAGTTGATGCCTCTGCAACGCTATATTCTTGACTTTTTAGTCGACATGGCTTAAACCCCTACAAATTTACGTAAAGAATGTTATATGCAGATATATACAAACATATCATCTTGAACAGACTAGCTATTATGTCATAAAAATACTTAAAGAGGACGTGCTAGGTGGTGGGTCTACATGATTACTCCCAACCACTTCTACAGTAGGAGAAGAGCGGCCCGCCATAGGCACTGTCTGAGTGACATTTTAGGCGTCAGTGTTTTTATACAACTGATGCCTTTAAAAGTGATCTTATAAGCCATTTCTGTAGTAGTGAATGACGCGTATGGTAGATCGGATGCCAGCACCAACACCTAGGGCACAAGTTCCCAATGAGGGTCATGGACCTGGTAATACCTTTAAGTGGTTACGCCGAGTAGGAGCCATTGAATATGCCAATACAACTGTCCTAGTAGATGTGGATTCATGGGTCACTAAGCTGGAAAAAGCCTTTAGAATCCTTAGTATCCCATAAGCTAATAAAGTTAGGCACGTTGTGTACCTTTTAAAAGGAAGAAATGGCCATTGGTGGGCCATTGAAGAATACAAAAGACCTAGTGTTGAGATTGGATGGTAGGAATTCTGAGTTGGATTTGTCAGCAGATACTTTCCCAAGACTTATCTGGATGAGAAAATCTCACAGTTTGAGCAGATTAGACAAAGGGCAATGAATATTAGTGAGTATGAAGCTAAGTTTATGGAGCTTCTATGGTTTTGTCCACACATGGCTACTATAGATGAGGAGAGGATTCGACATTTTGAGAAGGGTCTAAACATTGAGTTAACCACACATGTATCTGTTCTAGAGAATAGAGAGAGGTTTGCCACCTTTGTGGAGTTAATTAGGTGGATAGAGAGGTCTGTGATTGAGACATGTGAGGTGAACAGTAGGAAAGTACCTTCCCAGTTCCAGGGACATAAGTCCAGAAGTCTCAAGAAACCAAGGTTTCCTACACCAGTATCACCATAGAGGTTCAGTGCTCAGGCGTAATGGACATCAAGCAAGGGTAGAGGCCGTAGTTTTCTTCTAATGGAGCCCATAATATGAAATCCATGTAAGTATTAGAACCATCTCAACCACAACGGGACATAAACTGCTTCAAGTGTGGGAAGAAAGGACATATGATGAGAGAATGTCTAGTTAGATACATGGAGGTAACCCAACCATTGAGGCAGAGTCAACAAGGCTCTCAGAGGCAACAATTTAGTAGTGGCACATGAGGACGTGGACAAGCATCCCTAGGAGGATCATCTGAACAAAACAACACAACATGGAGTCAACAATAGGCAAGAACAAGATTCTATGCTATGAATCAGCCAGAGGCAACAGTCAATCCATGAGTCGTGACATGTCGGATGGAATTGTTTCATTATGATATGTCTTCATCCTACTTCATATCTGGTTTGATTGATCTAGGTGGTACACATTCCTTTTTCACTTGAGAAGTGATTCATGATTGCAATATGATTGTTAGGCATAGAACATATAATTTGTTATTAGAAACTATGTTAGCCAGTTCTGCAGTGTTGCAGGAGGTATGTTCTCCCTATGTTCTTTCTTTTTCAAAACATATCATTCAGTTAGATCTTATACCACTTGAGATGCAAGGGTTTAATGTAATTCTTGGGATGTATACCTTAGAAAAATATAGGGTTGTCTTGGATTGTGGTTCCAAGCAAGCTATGTTCACAGACAATGTTGAGACATGGGTCTTTTAGGGGGACAGAAAGATTCTTCCAACCTGTCTGGTGTCAACAATGGTAGCGGAGAGATTGATGCAACAAGGGTGTGAAGCATTCTTGGAACATGTGGTAGACACCAAAGAAGAAAGTCCTAGTCTTCCTAAAGTTCCTGTTCTCATGGAATTTAAGGATGTGTTTCCTAAAGAATTTCCAGATATTCCTCCACCTCAAGAGATTGATTTTGAGATTAATCTAATTCTGGGTACCCAACCCATATCCCAAACACCTTATAGGATGGCGCCTACTTTGATGGCGTAACTCAAGAAATAGTTATAGGAGTTGCTTGAGAAAGGTTTCATTTGACCAAGTACTTTGCCACAGGGTGCTCTAGTACTTTTTGTTAAAAAGAAGGATGGGTGTATGAGGTTATGCATAGACTATAGACAGCTTAACAAGGTGACTATTAAGAACAAATATCTTCTGCCAAGGATAGATGATCTATTTGACTAGTTGTGTGGTGCAACAATGTTCTCTAAGATAGATTTAAGATTAGGATATCATCAGTTATGTATCAAGGAGGATGACATACACTAAGTCAGCCTTTAGGAAAAGATATGGTCATTTTGAGTTTGTAGTTATGTCGTATGGAACTAATGCACCAGCTACATTCATGGAGCTGATGAATAGAATCTTCCGACCATTCCATGATCAATTCATAGTGGTTTTCATACACGACATCCTGATATACATTAGAGATGGTAAAAAACATGAACAACACCTTCGGCAAGCCTTGACTTTATTGAGATAGCACAAGCTATATGCTAAGTATAGCAAGTGTGAGTTCTAGTTGTCAAAAGTGTCTTTCCTAGGACACGTTATGTAATGAGTGCCACCAAATCGATAGCCAAAACATCACTATTTATGCGGAATAATCATAAGTAGTGGATTGACAAAATCACTAAAATTTAAAACCATTTTGCAAAGAGATCCATTTCTTAGAAAAATCTTAATGAAAGAATCAAAACTTAATATACATCAGGGTTCACATTGTACATACACTATATCATCTCATTTCAAGGATAACATATAACGATTTCTTTGTCAAAACATATACTGAAGAAACATAAAACCTTGAGGCATACAAGCCAAAATCTCATATTGTTCATAAAACCCTCACATACTAAATCCGAGGACCTGAGAGTATACAGACAACACATAGTACTTCTATCTACAAGACACGACAGATAGTTCCTAAGTTGTTACTATTGTCTTGCTATTGTTGTCCTTCCTCTATAGAACGGTCTCTACCTCCTCGTGCACGTCCACCTAAAAATTGTGGATCCCACAGGGTGAGACAATTGTCCCAATGAGAGATATAACTCTCTACCAACAATGTTATTATCACAAGTAAACAATATCGAACTGAGCATAGGTTCTTTTATAATAATAAGCAAAGTTAATACCAGCTCCCCTTCCCCCGCGTCTAACTCCCTTGCTGCCCTCCAGAGACGGCTAGGGTTCGTGCGTGGGATTCTCCTGCTCGGGGGAGGTGGTCGGCTGCCGGCGCGTAGCCACCCTCTCCCCCTGGGCGTTCATCGGGCGACTGTACTCTTCGTAGATCGTGTGGCGCTGGGGATGTGGCTGGCTGGCTCTCCTCTCTGTCACCTTCGTCCTCCGTGCCTTTAGATCGGGGCTTCAGGGTGGTGGAGCGGCGCTTTCCTGGGCGGTGGCTTCATCTCCGGCGAAGCTGGTCGCTTGGTGGAGGCAAGGAGGAGGCCGCCACGAAGCTTTTGGCGTGGATCTGCTGGGGGGCGAGCATTTCTTGCTTTGCTGCTTTCGCTCTGTTTTTAGTTCAGTCTGTGTCGGATCCCTGCCTTTCGTTTTGGTCCTAGTTCTAGGTAGTTTCTTGCCTTCTTCTCGCCATGTTCCTTCGGCATTTGTCTCCCCCTTCGGGGTTTGGGTATCTCTCCTTTCATGAGAGTGACAAGATCCCTAGTTGGTCTCGTTTTTGCCTCAGGTTGTTTTCTACTCGAGCCGTGCCATGGATGGTAGAGTCAACAATCAGACGGAATCTCGGTCGGGTTCATGCTTAATGTCACTGCCTTATGCTCAAGTTGAAGGTATCTCTCACAATAGCTGCTTTGGTCAGCCATGAAGAAGAGAGTTCTATGTAGAAGTGTTTCAATCTCATTCCAATATGAGTGGTAGTGGTGTTAGATCTATGTTCTTGACTGATCTAGCTTTCTTCTGGTTGTACTTCTCTACTTGTAGATGTCGTATGGCTTGAGTAATGAATGAATCTGTTTGCTGTCAAAAAATAATAATAAGCAAAGTTAATCACTATGGATAAGCAGATTAGAGCATTTCTCATCTTTTAAAGCATTGTAACTACCTATGATAGGGAAGTAAATCATCTTTTTACTTTATAAGGAATATGAAGAACATGTGTATCATTTACCCATCATACTACATCGACATCTCAAGATTATCCTATGATACTATTATCATGGTATGAAATCCATGAATCATTCTCATTTCTATTTGTTGGCCTCAGGCAATCTGCTATCCAGGTATTGGATTGCACTAATCATGTGAATATAAATCATTATATTATGTCCAGGTATTGGTTTATACCAATCCTATGAAATTATATCCAGGTATTGGGCTATGCCTATCCTATGAAGTTATATCTAGGTATTGGATTATGCCAATCCTGGGAAGCTATATCTATGTATTGGATTATTCCAATCCAGTGAATTTATATCCAGGTATTGGATTATGCCAATCTTGTGAAGTTATATCCATGTTTTGGATTATGTCAATCCTGTGAAGTTATATACATGTATTGGATTATGCCAATCATGTGAAGTTATATCCAGGTATTGGATTATGCCAATCCTGTGAAGTTATATCCATGTATTGGATTATGCCAATCATGCGAAGTTATATCCAGGTATTGGATTATGCCAATCATGTGAAGTTATATCCAGGTATTGGATGATACCAATCCTGTGAAATTATATCCAGGTATTGGATGATACCAATCCTGTGAAACTATATCAAGGTATTGGATGATACCAATCCTATGAAGTCATGGCCATATTTCTAAGGATTCCATAGTAGTGGAATACCTTTATGTTTCTCTTTGAATTTTTCTATGGGATATTAATCCCTTAAACTCATCACTGAATTACTCACCACCTTTACTAGGCATTATACCCATTCACATACTTTATGTGATAGAAGTATTCCTAATATCTCATTTAAGCATATTCAAAACACTATAGCCCTTATTTGTCTATAATCATAAAGTGTGTATGACCAAGATTTCATTATTATTATAACCATTTATTATTATTATTATTATGTTAATGAGTTTCCATTTCCCAAGTTCATTTTGAACATTGCCATTTCTTACATCAATCTCTAGATCATGAGACTTTTATATACATCTTGTCACCTCTCACTAGGCAACATCCATCTCTAGGTCATAATACCTATATAAACATCATACTTGTTGTACAAGAATTTCACATGACTTACAAGACTTATATAATATGTATTATATGAAATATCATAGCTCATACTCAACTATGCTCATTATCTCATGATATCCACATGGTTTCAATATCACATACCTATCATCACCATTGAATACAAGAGAAATACAACCTTCCCATAATTAGGGTTAGGGTTTCCCTTTATTAACCAATTAGGGTTTCCATTATGTTCATCAAGAATCAAAACCCCAAATCATACTCCACACATATTAGGAGTATCAATGTATACTCATTACATGCGTATTATACAACTAAAAGTTTCTCTTTTATCCTCACCAGGATGTAGATTACATCATACTCCATTAGGTTGGCTCAATCCTTCTCTCAAGGTACATTGGCCCATACTTATCAAAATGCATTAAACTCTTTATGACTTAATGTATCATTGGACATGACTCACTACATCTATCACTTAATCAAGTGTATTTGATTGAGGTTCTTCCTCCATATCGAGTATAGAGGTGTATCCTCATCACCATATTGTGCATGAGATATCCCTTTATCTCCATATCATGCATTCATATCGGGTTACTCAACCTTTAGGGTTTGTATATCGAGTTTGACCCTTATACTCATATCCCTTGAAAACCTTCATGGTATCGTCCTACCCTTCATCATGTGATTTGTAATAGGCTAAACAAATGGTTAATCAAAACTAGCTCAAGTGTACATATCGATAGGGATGTGGGGTTACAATGCATATCGGGTTTCACTTTCCCATGTTGGGTTTCAACACCATATCGGGTTAGGGTATCTTCTTGATACCATATCATGTATAAGGTGGGTGCTTGACCCCATATCATGCAAAGGATGTATGCTTGTGTCACTCATATCTTTCATGAGGTATAAACTCATCACTATATCATGCTAGTGGTATATTCATATCACCATATCGGGTATGAGTATATACTTGACCTCATGTCGCGCATGAGGTGTATACTTGACCTCATATCATGCACATGGTGTATGCTTGACAACATATCAGTCACAAGGTGTATAATTCCACATCATATCGTGTATAAGGTGTATGTATCCCTATTGAATCATTTTAGTGATATGTTCACTTCACCATATTGATTTAGAAGTGCTTCAACCCAATATCGGGTTGAACCATGATGATGTCATCATCATCAATGCAACATACTCAAATCTTAGATCAAAGCTAATACTCCCATATTTCTAGGATCCTTTTTTAGAATAGTATTAATAAGTTATTTTATATCTGATTTAGAATAATTATAGAAAAATTGTAAAATGATCTGCCCACACCTTCAACCCAGATAGTTTAAAGATACAATTTTTTTTGAAACTCAAGAATAGGATTTATTTTACAAAGTACTAGATTATAGGCTCCCTATAGCTCAACACTCTGAAATATACCTAGGGGTTTTCCTAGGAAATTAATTGGTAACCAGATGTCACATTTGATTAATTAAGTGGATTTAATGCCTTAAAAGAACACATTACATGCTAGTAATGAGATAGTACACCCAATGATCTTATAGGGATAATCAAAGCTAGATTGGGATCCCTAATACCCTACTTAGTATACCTAGTTATTTTCATAGCCTTTGGGTGACATTTTCTCATTCAATTAATATAGTAAAGAAAACCATTAAAAACCAAATGTCTAATTTATCGTAATCGACTCATTGAATTTACTACCTAAGTCATTGTTTCATTTTTAGTCTAGGTGTAACGTGTGACTTACCCTCCGCATTACTTGTCATCTTCTTCGTGATGACTTCAGCAAAAAATCTAGCGATCAACAATTTCTCTTGCCCCTCCTCAGTCAGTCTTCCTCTCCATTTTCTCAACTCTCAACAGGGTTGGACACATATGCAAATGACCATTGGGATGAATATAATAGTCCTAATCCTCCCTCCTCTCCATCTTCCTTCTCTTCCCTGGTCCTCCACCACCACCACTCAGGGAAGTACTGCCAGACTGCCTCCCCCTCTGCCCCATCTCTTCCATGTCTGCCTACAACCCTAGCCACCAACAACTGATGAGATGATGGTTGTCATTGCTCTTCTCTTCCTCCTTAATGCCCTATTCTTCCCTTCCCTACCTTGACCTCCAAAATACCATACACCTGTACCTAAAGATCTTTGATGACAACCAAGGATGGCTGACGATCCAACCTTTGAGAGCACCATTGAGGCCAACATAGCAATCTCATACCTCATCTGCTATAGTGCAAGGAGTTTGAAGATCTACAGACTCATCATCTCATCACCCCTTTCTCAGACCTAGTCGTTACAGATCTAATAATCACTACCACTCAGCATAGTCACCACCGGCGGATTGATCCCACAATCCATCTGCCTTGAAATGTGCGGTCTCCTCCACAACTAGACATCAATGATAAGCATGGATTTGTTAACCACAGGGTGTAGTGGAGATGAAAAGATCTTCTTATCTTCCAGACTCTACGGTCAGCAAACCCATGCATATCTGTAATGTCTAGTTGTGGAGGAGACCACACATTTCAAGGAAGATGGATTCTGGGATCAATCCACCGGTGGTGACTATGTTGAGTGATGGTGTTTGTCCGATCTGTAACGACCAGGTCTACGAAAGGGGAGACGAGGTGATGAGTTTGCAGATCTTCAAACTCCTTGCACTATAGCAGATGAGGTCCAAAATTGCTATGTTGGCCTCAATGGTTCTCTCAAAGGTTGGATCGTCAACCAACCTTGGTTGTCATCGAAGATCTTCAGGTACATGTGTATGGGATTTTAGAGGACAAGGTAGGGCAGGGAAGAATAGGGCATTAAGGAGGAAGAGAAGAGCAATGAAAACCATCATCTCATCAGTTGTTGGTGGCTAGGGTTGTAGGCAGACATGGAAGAGATGGGGCAAAGGGGGAGGCATCCTGGAAGTACTTCCCTGAGTGGTGGTGGCGGAGGACCAAGGAAGAGGAGGATGATGGAGAGGAGGGAGGATTATGACTGTTATATTCAGCCCAATGTCTGTTTGCAGATGTGTCCAACCCTGTGGAGAGTTGAGAAGATGGACATGAAGATGGACCGAGTAGGGGTAAGAGAAATGGTCGATCGCTAGATGGGTCGTTGAAGTCATCGCGAAGAAGATGGAAATTAATGCGGAGGGTAAGTCACACATTACACCTAGAATAAAAATGAAACAATGACTTAAGTAGTAAATTCAATGAGTCGATTACGGTAAATTAGACATTTGGTTTTTATTGATTTTCTTTGTTATATTAATTGTATGATCAAATGTCACCCAAAGGCTATGAAAAAAACTAGGTATACTAAGTAGGGTATTAGGGATCCCAATCTAGCTTCAATTTGCCCTATAATATCATTGGGTGTACTATCTCATTACTAGTATATAATGTGTTCTTTTAAGGCATTAAATCCACCTAATTAATCAAATTTGACATCTGGTTACCAATTAATTTTTTTGGAAAACCCCTAGGTATATTTAGGAGTGTTGAGTTAGAGGGAGCCTATAATATAGTATCTTTATAAAAAAAAATCCTATTCTCAAGTGTTTTCAAAAATTGTATCTTTAAATTCTCTAGGTTGAAGGTATGGGAAAATCATTTTACTATTTGTCTATAATTATTCCAAACTAGAGATAAAATAACTTATTCATACTTATTTAAAAAAGGATCCTAGAAAGATGGGAGTATTAAGCTTTGATCCAAGATTTGAGTATGTTACAATCAACCTCTAGACTCTTATTCTTACTATTCTAGTTCATGGAAAATAGTCCTAGGTCACTAATAGAACTCATGGATTCATCAATTATACAAGAAAATTCGAATTGAAAGTAGATCATCAAATATGGCTAGATTGATGGTAAATAATAACATAATTGAGTTCAAGTTATATAACCCACCTCCAGAGCAACTTCAAAGCTCCAAGATCCAAATCTTCACGTTCCCAATTGAATATGAGCTTCTCAAAGTTCCAAGACTTGAGATCCTCATCCCTATACATGATACCTCACCACTTGTGGCCGATATCCCTCACTTGTGGCCGATATCCCTCACTTGGCCAATATCACTTTGCTATGGGTGGTATCACTTTGCTATGGATGATACCAAGGCCCTATGCATGATACTCCTTCACCTATGCACGTTGCCAAGACTCTATGCATGATATGTAAGAGCAAGGGGGTGGTAATATTCGAAAAGTTCCACTAATAGGTGAAAGGAGTGGTATATATAGCGATATGGCGGCGCCGTCAGTGGCCTAGGATCTAGCGTCGATGCTTGAGGATCGGTGTTCTCATCCTTGTGTTGCTAAAGTGGATGGAAGCGTATGATCGAGTAGATCAACTTGCACCGCGGGTTAAGAAGGGAGGCAACGTTTTGGTGAGACAAATCATGTCTGCTAGAAGGGCAAAAGTCACCGCAGAGAGAATTCCATTGGAGGCGTCCTTGGTGAGCATCAGGGAGCTTTTTCAATTCGACGAAGACCAAGAATCACATAGGATGTCAGGGTGGAGACAGATAGAAGTGCAGGAACTACCACAAGATAGTCAAGCAACCCGAACGCAGCATAGGAAGGAAGCGCCTGCGTATGACATCCCCCACAACGTGTGCTACAAATGTCTTGGAGTAGGGCACTGGCAGGCCACCTGTGTGAGGAGGAAGGTGTGTTATCGTTGCCGGAAACCTGGTCATCTCGCACACAGATGTACGGTGACAAATGAACCACCGCCAAACTAGAGATCTGAGACGGTGTTTCCCCACCTTGTGCCTGCCCACAGGTTCCCTTCCAGAGGTGCTCCCCAGCATAACCCTAGGCACGCTAAAGTGGTTTTAAAGGAGGACAATTGGGATCGAAACATGCAGCTTGACATGTTGGATTATGCCTTTGAAGTGTCATGGCCGATTAACGAAAAGAGGGAGGACGTGATGAAGTTTCTACTGACTAAATGGCCTCATGCCACAGATATCTTTGAATTCACAGAAAGAAGAGCGTTGGTGTATCTCCCTTCCCTCGACGAGGTCAGGAAAAGCCTGGAATATGGGTCTGTAAAGTTCTTCAACAAAGATCTCCCTTTGAAGCCTGCGACGGGGGGTTTGGATGCAAAGAAGGAAACCTTATGGTTCTGGATCACACGAGTCCCAGTCATTTGCCGTGACTTAGATTCTCTCAAGGAAATCATATCTATTTTTGGAACTCTAGTAGATCGACCGCTCTGGAGAAAGGGTCGGGTGGATGAGAGAGGTGTCTTGGTCTCGGTGCAGTGTTTTAATGAAGATGTGCCACAATTCATCAACATTGAAATAGGGGACGTGAGGGGAGTAGCAAAGTTGATGATCGTTGGAAGAGGCCCTCGAGGAGAGGATATTACTGAGTTGGGCAAGGAACTGGACATCATACCGAAAACTATCCAGAGAACGGAGGTAACCACAATAATGGTTGATACTCCAGCAGCACATACATGTTCAAATAGTACATATGCTTTACAGAACAACACAGACCCCATCGAAATGATAGAGATGATAGACAAAGTTGCTCAGAAGCGGGTGGTGATTAATGAGGAAGGGTCTCACGTTATACTACCTCACAGAAGCTTGGCAGATTTCATTGATGGTGGATCAGAACACACTGAGAGGAGACCACCCCGGAGAGAGACGAGATTGAGTACGAACGTATCAGGTGGAAAAGGCACATGGTATGCACAGAGAAGCAGAAAGAATTGTAGCACAACAACAGGGAGAGGTCATGTTCTTCAAGAGGATGAGCGAATCGTGCAAGGTGAGGACTGCTTTTCTGAAGGTGATGTCCGTCGTGAGAAAGACAGGTGGTGGGACTCCTGGGAGACAAGCTATTAGCTGGTGAAGAAGGCCATCTGAGAGGGGGTTATAAGATTAGTTTCTAATGAATATAAGTAAGTTTCTATTCTGGAACATCAGGGGCACGGAAAATAACCAGACAAGGAAGGTCCTTGCGATATTGTGTACGAGATACAAACCACTAATAGTGGGGCTGCTTGAACCTATGCTTCATGCAAAAAGAGTAGAAGAGTTGCTTGACATTGTTAGAATGGATTTGTGTATTCATAATGAGGAGGAACAAGGAAATATATGGGCCTACGCGGATGCTAATCTTGACCCGTAGTTAATCCTTAAGCATAAACAACATATCACTTTTGAAGTTGGTGACGGGCACGGAGGGAGGATTATCATATCTGTAATCTACGCTTCATGTTCTATCGTTGAGAGAAGAAGCTTATGGGAATCGCTAATTCAGTTGAGTCATGAAGTCGGTCATGAGTGGTGGTTGATCACAGGCGATTTCAACGTGGTAAGAAAACCTGACGAGAAGAGAGGTCTATTGCCTCCTCCATTCCAAGAATTGATGGATTTCAATGCTTTCATAAATGACGCTGGCCTATAAGAGCTCCCTTACGAAGGTAGTAGATTCACATGGGTGGATAAACAACAGCATACCCCAATGAAATGGGAAAGGTTGGATAGAGCCTTAGTTAATGGTTATTGGATGAATGCTTTTCCTCTGACGTCGTCGACCCATCTCACAAGATTTCGAATCTCTAATCATTGCCCGATACTGGTTGGTAATAACTCGGGGGACCAACGCAGACAATCAGCCCCGTTCAGCTTCAGGGCTGCTTGGTTGCAAGATCCATCGTGCATCAGGCTTATTCAAGATACTTGGAGTTCGATAGCTCCTAATGGGGACCCATCTTTTATTTTATACAACAAGCTGAAAGCAACAAGAGGCACTCTCAAATCTTGGGGTAAAGAGGTGTTTGGAAATGTACAACAGAAGATCACCGATTTGGAAGACGTCGTGCGGACCCTATAGTTGGAATTCGATGAGAACCCTTCGCAGGACAATGAGGTGTTGCTTAAAGATGAAGAGATGGAGCTGGAAGAAAACTGGAGATTGAACAAATTGATTTGGAAGGAGAAGGCTAAGGTGAAATGGCTGGATGACGGTGACATAAATTCACCATTCTTTCACGCCCTAGTCAGAGAAAAGAAAAGGCGCATATCAGTATCAAAATTGACCAACCCTGAGGCTCAGGTTCTCGAAGATAAAGAGATGATGGCAAAAGCAGCTGCAGATTTCTATCAAAAGATGTGTGAGGAAGATCCTTCTCTGTCGGAACAAGATGCACATGTCTTCATCGATCTGCTCCCACAATCAGTAAGTATGGATGAGTGTGCAACCCTTACGGTGACTCCGACGTGCGAGGAGATCTTCTCAACCATTAGTATGATGGATATGGACGTGGCACCTGGACCTAACGGCTTCACAGTTGCGTTCTTCAGCGTAGCTTGGGACATTATTGCGGACGATATTGTGGCTTTTGCTAACTTTTTCTTTCAGGGTGGCCTTTGTCATCGGAGTTTCTTCTACTTCCGGATTGTTCTCATCCCTAAGACTCCCATGACGTCGATGTTGGGCAAGGACTTCCGTCCTATCTTGATCGAGAATGTTGTACCGAGGGTGTTTGCCAGATTGATCAACAACCGATTTGCTAATGTCATCCCTTCTTTGATTGGTCCTTATCAAGGCACATATGTTCAAGGTAGAGACATTGTAAACCATATAAATCTCACCAGAGAGATCACATATGATATCAATAAAGGAGGCACTTATCCGAATGTGGTGGTGAAGTATGACATTTCTAAAGCATATGATACAGTTTCATGGTAGTTCCTCAGGAAAGTTCTTAGTCGTGTGGGGTTGACAGAGCAATACTTTAACTTATGCATGGATTTTTTCGTTAGATCCTGGGCCACAATAACGATAAACGATTTCACTGCTGGTTTCTTCTCGTGTAGAAGAGGGCTGAAGCAAGGAAACCCATTATTGCCTCTCTTATTCATTCTCTTCGAACAAGTGTTGGGTAGGCACTTAAACTTGGAGGTACAAAGACAAAGCTTCTCACATTTCATCATGCGGGGGAAAGGTGATACTCCACCTATCTTAATGTATGCAGATGACTTAGTAGTTTTCTTCAACGGCTCACCAGGAAGTGGGCAGATCATCAATGATATCTTTACACAATATGGAAGAGCATCGGGCCAGATGTTGAACAGATCTAAATCAGGTTTTCTTGTTGGGTCAAAGGACACTGCCATCACAGAGAGGATTGAAGAGGAGTTGGGAGTCCCCAAGCTGGAGGAATCGTTCACATACCTAGGTGTACCTATCATAGTGGGCAGACAACGCATTGCTCATTTTGATTTCTTGATTGAGAAGGTGTCTGACAAAGTTCCAGCCTGGAAGTCCAAATTTCTAACTTTTGGAGGGAGATGTTTGTTGATCAAGCATGTTCTTAATTCCATGACGTTACATGTTGTCGCTACATCGGATTTTCCGGCAGGCGTGATGAAAAGAATCAACTCCATTTTCTCCTGTTTCTTATGGTCGGATAGGCAGAACCGATCTAGGAGAGCTTGGGTCGCGTGGGATCGTGTCACTAGTCCTAAACAGACGTGCGGTCTGAGCATCCCATCGTTATAGCTCACGACGAAGGCCTTTAGGTTCAAAGAATGTTGGGAAGTCATGCAAGGGGAATCCGCTTGGGCTACTTTCATGAGGGAAAAATACAAGTCGGAATACAAGAACCAAGCTGGGTGTCCACCGTATTTGAAGAAGAGTTCCTTTGCTTCACCTTACTGGAAGAAGTTGTGGGCCATATACCCTGAGGTAATTCTAAGATGTAGGTGGATCATTGGTAAAGGGGACATTTCCTTCTAGGAGTCGAGATGGTGCCAGGAAATCATGCATAATTATGCTATCAGACAGGCGGACACCCGGCTAGACATAAAGGTCAATGATTTCTGGCTACATGGCGTAGGTTGGGACTGGAACACACTCAACAGTATCATATATCCGGAAGGTATTGAATAGATTCATAGGTCCATGGCAGCAGTTTCTGATGAGGCAGAATGCTTGGTCTGGACCCCTACAGACAATGGGTGATTCAGTCTAAGATCTGCTAAGGCGATCATCTTGCACATACAACCTATGGATGTTATCCATCCTAGGGGCTACTATTGGATATGGTTCACATACGTTCCTAGAGTAGGTGCTGTGTTATGGAAGGCAATCAATGGTGTGTTGCCAACTGATGATCGTATTAAGAGTTGTAGAATTCCCATGGCCTCCATGTGCGCCTGCTGCGAGCAGCCTGAAGAGGAAACAATTGAGCATCTGTTGTTCGAGGGACAATTGGCCAGAACCTTCTGGACAACCTTTTCTGACATATTTGAGTCTAGACCTCGGTCCATTGCTAGCCTGAGGTTGTTGAAGCCATCCGCAATCCTGGAGGTGTGGATTCAAAACGAGATGATCATTCTTATACTTTGGATGATTTGGTGAGCTAGATGTGATATACGTTTTCAGCAGAAGAGATATAGGCCCGAGGAAATGTGGGATGAGATCTGTTTCATTCTTAATAGAACTGTGTCTAAGAAAAAGCTTAGAAGAAAAGAAAACACACCTTTATTTGAGAAGCTGGGAGCCAAAGGAATTGACGTCTACAGCTCGAGAATCATGTCTATTAGCCTGATCAGATGGGTACCTCCTGATATGGAAAACTTACAGTTGAACCTGACCATTGGAATAGGCAAAGATGTGATGGGGTCTCAGCATTGATGGACACCCAGGATTATCAGAAATAGGCATGGGTATGTGAGGCTCGCTTTCAGATTTTGGCTGTTGGAGAAGGACTATCTTGTGGCATATTTGCAAGCGTGTCTCGTCGCTTTGAAAATTTCTAATGATCACAACTTGACGATCTCATGGTTTGAGGTTGATGATCGGAGAACTCATGACTGCATAAGGAATGGAGCATCGGGCCCATGGAGAGCAGCTACATATCTTTCTAAAATCCGAAATGTGATGGCAGAAGAAGCGATTTTGGGCTTCCTGGTCCCTAAAATCATCAACTCCACACCGAGTTGCTTGGGGATGTGGGGTAAGCAGCTCGAGGAGGGTGAAGTGTGTACTGAGCAGATGAACCTCCCTATGCGGGTTAGAGGTATGCTTTACCTAGAAAGAAAAGGAGTTCCCTATATCCTTACAAGATGGACTAATATTAGCTGAGGAAGACAGGGTGATATGTCTTGTCTTGCTGGGTTCCATTGTAATGAAGGCAGGATGTGTTTTGCCCATTGCGGATCATGGGATGAATATACTAGATCTGAGGTTTAATTTAAAAAAAAAGGTTCATGAAAAAGTGTGTATATGAGGTGTCTTCATTTTAAAGATACTAGGTACCACATGTCCATGCATGGTTGACACGTGTACATACATGCACTCACATTTATTTTGACATGAAAGACACTTGAGGATAATCTAGTGATGATATTTCGGACATCACTTATCTTGTTGGACAAGATATCTCATCTTTATCTCACAAATTATACAAACTGATACAACTTTTTGCAAGGATCATCTATCTCATCATGGATCACCTCCTTGAGGTGCTTACCCATCATGGATTTTTCCAAGAGTTCACAAACTGATATGAGTCTCCCCCTATGGATCCTTGGCCAATAGACACTCTCATATAGACTCTTGAACTCGATACTACTCAAGTTAGGTTTTCATATTCAACCCCTTTCTTGGTCTTTCTACCACCAAGAATACTATCACTTATACATGATTCAAACATGGTGTCTCCCTCTTTATATCACCCCTAAAAGATACTAGGAGGGAGTAGGGACACTCTATAGGTGTTAATTTGCATATCAACCTTGCATTTTTGTGTAAATTACAATTTGTACCTGATGGAGCTTCCACTTACGTGGAATTGCGTGCACCACTAAAAATCCTAAAGATGGTAAGTCTTTAAGTTTAGCCTTGCTTATACTAGATAGAAAACTCCACCCACGTATGCTAAGATACGTGGAAGTCTTATCGAAGTATAGTTAAGGGTCGAATCCATGGGACATCGGTCTCGTTGCAAGCAACAAGATGGAAAACGTATGGAATTTCACTTGGTTACTTACTAGTAGGCACTTATATCGAAAGTTGGATTTTGATGTTTTTAAACTAAGAACATGAAAAGTAAAGAAAGCATGTAAATCTAATGAGTTAAACTATGATAAAAGATCACTAGGGTGTGATCGGTTTTTCACCACCACTACACATCGATCAACACATGCAAAGTAAAACTTAACCTGCAAAAAGAGTCTAGTCAGTTAGTATCCTTGTAGACTTAGCCTCCTTTCGGAGAATCTAACTATGAGAAGTGCGGGAATGTTGCAACGCCAGCCATTCCCGAACAAATGGTCACATTACTTTACATCATTCCCCTCGCAAAGTGTGTTCCTCGACTTATCAAGGTTGCACTTCCATACGTCAACTGATTCCATTTCATAGTATGAAAGTGCAACAGATGATAGTGAGTCTACTCCACTTCTTGAGATACACTTCTAGATACCGAAAGAGATGCATGGTGAGTACATGCACCAAGAACCAACATGCAAACGAGTTTTGAATCTAATTGTACAGGCGTAGACAATTCATACTAAAAGATAAAAGATAACACAAGTTGGAGATCAAGCAACATGCATTCATTAATCGTTTGATGTCGAACTGACAGAGATAAGAACTCTATATTACAACCTAAGGATTACATTTACATGATATGAAAGCATGGGTAGCGGGGCTACTCCCCGCACCCTAGTGAGAGAGTCAACTCGCTCATAACTAGGACAAAGAAGGAGGCAAGAAGAGAGAGTGTGTGTCATCCCCACAAAGGAGGGAGGAAAGTCAACCCCTGGGAGAGAGAGAAATGATCCACCAGCTTCACAGGTTGCTTGATGACGAGATCTCCCTCTTCCCACCTTCTTTGACGGAGAGAGAGAAAGCAGCTTTAAGATGGAGTGTGGGTCTCAGACCGGCAGCCCCAGGGCGGAGGATGGAAGTAACAAGAGCTCTGGAATTATTGAGGCATCCTTTGGACGTCTGAAACTTGATATCTTGTGATGGACCCTTGGGGTCTTATTTATAGACCTTAAGTGAAGTGCAAACGGTTTGGAGATCGTTTGGACCTCAAGACCGTTTGGTCCTCAAGACCGTTTGGCTTCATGCGGTCTTGAGACCATTTGAGCTCCATGCGGTCTCGGGACCGGTTGGCTTCATGCGGTCTTGAGACCGTTTGCAGTCCATGCGGTCTCGAGACCGGTTGGCTTCATGCGGTCTTGGGACCGTTTGAACTCCATGCGGTCTCGGGACCGGTTGGCTTCATGCGGTCTTGGGACCGTTTGAACTCCACGCGGTCTCGGGACCGGTTGGCTTCATGCGGTCTTGAGACCGTGTGACTCCATGCGGTCTCGGGACCGTGTGACTCCATGCGGTCTCAGGACCGGTTGGCTTCATGCGGTCTTGGGACCGTTTGATTCCATGCGGTCTCGGAGTTGAGTTATTCTTTTATGATTTTTTTTGTGCTTTTTCTGCATGTATAGAAAGGAAAAGTTAGTCTGATGGTATTTACAAAAAATGGTAAAATTAGGATTATGTATAGTTTAGACTTAGAAAGAGTATGAAAACCTAAGAAAAAGGACTAAGATAATCATTCAAAATAGGAGGTTATCACCCCCCTAACTTAGAGTCTAGCTTGTCCTCAAGTTAGATAGAGCTGAGACATGCAATGGCGAGGCGAACTTATTTAATTAGGATTTCCATACTCTTGCTTCAATTCTTAACCTGAGTTCCCTTAAGGTCATATCGAGTCTTATTTCTTGCCTTGACTCTTTCAGATTTCGAGAGTTGCTTGGGTCTCAGGTTCATTCTGTATCTCGTAGTTCGCATTGGGACCACCTTTATTTTGTGCATGTTGTTGACTCTAATCAGCTTTATACCTCTCAGAAAGACCTACTGGAAGCTAGAGAGGGTATGATGGTTGGCTAAAGGCTTTGAGGTGTAGCTCCCCCTTCAAGTGGGGGAGGGGTTGTCTATGCTTTTAGGATCTCACTACTAGGCACGACACATCTGCCTTTGTGAGGGCAGTTGAATGTACCGGCCGGGTGAGTCCTTTATGAGCCTTTCATATATTTAGATACCTTAGGGTTTCACTACCGGGCACAACACATCTGCCTTTGGGAGGGCAGCGGAATGTGCCGTCCAGGTGAAACCTTCATCGGTTCTTTATATAGATCCTTATTCATGGCACAACTCTCATAATTTTATTCGTCTCTCTGGCTTTTATTCGATAACTCGCAGGCTTGGGTTTTGGGGTTTTGTTTGGGAATTTATTTTGGGTGGCTAAGCCTCTTTTATTTTGAAGAGAGGAAAGCTGTTCTTAGAGTTTTTCAGCATACACTTATTTGGTTTGTGGTCCACTTGCAGAACTTCTTGATTTGGAAGTTGCCTGATTCCCCTCTCATCCTTGAGAGCTTGGCTTATTTCTGCCTTGATTTTGGCCTGTGGAGAGTCAGATAAAGAATTGAAGCAAAATCATGCAAATCAATAGTGGAGTGACATTTATTAAATTTCCATTAAATGTCTAAGTGCTATTTACTTTTGGGGACTAACATGATTCTAGAGTTAAATGAGGGTGAGTCTACTAAAAAAGGGTTAATTAAAAAGAAAGTTAAAAAGGGAGAGTGTATAAATAGAGAAAGGAAAAGAAGGAAGAGGGATGTAAAAATGATACCTCGCCCTTGTCTAATGTACCCCCCCCCCAATTTATCACTCACTCTGTCCTCAGAGTGGCAAAGTGATAGGTTGAGGAGTAATTAGGACAAGGGCTGCAGGCTAAGGTAAATCCGCATTTGCCCCCAGGGAATGAAGTAGGTTGGATGTGAACTGTCCTCGTAGAGTGTTGTAATCCACGTCAGTCATCTCCTCTATTGGTCTTTGGAGAACGATGCTGGTGTACATCCAGTAGAGGACGTGGAAGCCGCAGTCGTTCGATTGTCGGATTTGCTGGGGGAATTTGGGGCAGAAGGAAGGGTGGTGGAAATGCTCTTTGTCATACGCCCTTGTATGCTGACTCAGAAAATCTATTAACTTGTCAGTGCACTCCTTTGCCACTACTTCAGTTGGTGTTTTCAGTGTCACGACGTAGTTTCTCTGTCGTGCGTTGTACCGGCTATCGGAACTGTTATATATTGGGGTTGTTCCTTCTGGAAGATTTGTTGCCAGGAGCATCCAATGTTCATGATAGAGGAAAGGTAACATGATGAACGTCGGTGTTGTGTGCTGTAGATAGGATATCAGCGCGTCAGTTGTGTCGAAGTTCTTGAGCTTTAGAAGATCATCTTTCATATATGGGGATGCCATGTATGTTGTTGGGTTATTTTGGCCAAGTAGAAACTGATAGGCGGCCATTAAACTTATAGAGAGCGATCCTTTGATTTGTAAAGTCTCTCGTAGTGTGTCTTTCATTACAAGAATGTATCGAGACATGAATACGAGCCCATCTTTGTCGGCTGAGAGCCGCGCCATAATGAGACGCAACTCGAGGTCGGAGAGACCTTTGCAAGCATCGCGATCAAAGTCAGGAAAGGTTGGTTCGATGGCAGACAGAGGATCGATAGTGCTTGTAGCTTGCTTGGTATTGGCGACTGTCATATTGGTCTTTTCTGACTCCTTTAGAGTTTGTATGAAGGGTCGCCGCTGCAGTCGCTGGATAGCTGAGAAGAGGTAGCGAGGAACGTCATCTGGTGCCATAGTTGGGTCCTTGAAGAACCACCTATCACAGATGAACTCCATGGCATAACGTCCGCGTAAGGAATGAAAATCTTCAGCAACCAGATTGTGAAATGGGATTTCCTGGTTCAGCGCTTGGATGTGACATATGGTGCAGAAAGCGCAATCCCCAGATCCCTCGGTGGCTTGGACTTAAGGGTTTATGATATTGAACCAAGGTTGGCTCCAATCTTGGCGAAGAGATGGGCGGGCAGCCCAAATTAATTTAAGCAGCTGGAAGGGTATACACCTTGCTTCTCCTGCTGCTTCACCGACGAAGTTTATTGTGCCGGCTGGTAGCTCGGTGCCACAGAAATTATACACCTTGGCATCCGGAGCCTCTGTATCCACGATCATAAAAAGCCAGTGATCCGAAACTTGGAAAGGCACGGTCAGATTACGTGCCCGACGTGCTAGACCAGCGCGCAGCCGCTCGATCGACTTTGCTCTTATGTCTTTGTATAAAAGGCCAACAGACAGAGCGGGCGAGGCATTAAATACCGGCTATTTCCACTTAGAACTTCTGTACATTTCTATACTATTGGCGAGGAGGACACGGAAGATTGCCATAGGCATCGTGGACCGAGGTCGGAGGATGCTGCGGAAGTCTTCACGAGTCAACTTACGCCTAGTTTTTGTATTATGATAAATTATGTCTTCCCCCACCTTTGCATCGTCCACTATAGTGTTCAGTATAAAAATATCCTGAGCATCTAAAGTGGAGATGGCCGCCATATCCAGGTCATGCATTTTGTGCGGCAGAGGTGGTGGCGGGGGAAGTTCTTGTGGCGGGGGAGAAGCAGGTTGTTCTAAGGCTTGTTCATGGCTTGGTAGATCATCGTCCGAGTCAAAGGAAGAATCGAGGTCTTCATCGGTGTCTAAACTTACTCGTTCTGCCTCACCCTCATCATAGGGAGGAGGTGTGGAGAGAGGTGGGGCAGTTGTTTGTGGTGGGCAGGCACTGGTTTCTAGTATACACTGGTGGAACTCAGCGTAAGCCACGTCTTTAGTAGCTTCCCCGATGGACCCCAGCGCGGAATAATAAAAGAATTGGTCCCCGTATGACATGTTGACATTATCGTTGTGTGGGGACTTGGGGTGTTTGTCACTGTCATGGTGACCTTTGTTGGAGCCTCTGTGGGAAGGTTCTGCTGCATTTCCAGGGTCCTCTCCATCATCATGTTTATTACCAGAAGAGGTGTTATCTTTGTTTGAATCAGCAGATGAGTCGGAGTCGTCTTCTTCGTCATCATCGCCATCCGTGTCGTCCGCTGCCTTGTCTGCTTGTTTTTTTTCTTGTGGATGTTTTGCACCGCCGAAAGGTAGCTTGTAACTCATCCAAAGCCACTTGCAGATGCTCGTGTGTTTCGAGCAGTGCATCATGGGATTTTTGAGGTCGATATATCTGCCTTCGGCGGAGAGGAGACATGTTGTAAGAGTTGTAACTTGAGCACGTAGCTGATGGATTTCATCCTTATTGGACTCCTCTTGGCGATGTTGTAGCTGTGTGAGTGTGCTGCTGATGGTGTCCAAGTGCGTGGTCAGATCTGCTTGTTGTTGTTGGAGCGCGCGGAGAGTCTCTGGCAGAGGCTGAGTCTGTGTGGAGATCTCATCGACTTGCTTTGCCGTTGCTTCTTGCTGACGCCGCGCTTCAAGGACCAGGTCCGGCAAGGTGTTGTAGTGACTGTTGATGTGCTCAACTTGCTCAACCACCTCATCTTGTCATTGCTGGAAGCCTTGGAGGATGGTAGGCAAGGCTCGGTGTTGTTCATCGATCGTGGCCACCTGTCGTGATAAACCCTACACACAAGAAAAAATAGAATTTAATATATTAGAAGGATCGGTGAGGAGGTTTCGGACAGCATCGAATTGACGGCTGATTTCCTCACCGATATTGGCAAAAGGGACCCCAGGAGCGGAAGGGTGGGATGGTTGGGGTCTGCATGGGATGGTGTTAGTGTCTTGCGGAAGAGACACTGATGATGCCCTGAGCTGCGTAGTGACTGTGGATGTAGTCACCATCGGTGTCGGGGTGGTGGCGGATGTGAAAAGTGGTGAAAGTGGTGGTAGCAAGAGTGATGGGGTGGAAACTGCGGAGGTGAAAGGGAAAGTGGTGAAGTCGGGCATAGGGATGGAGAAGGGGAAGCCTGAAGGGAAAAGGGGTGATGAAGAGGATGTGAATGGTTGCATGGATGTGATGGGGAAGAAAGGAGTGGTAGATGTTGGAATGGTGGAAGGTGGAGTTGTGGTAGCGGTTAGCTGCTCGTGTAGACTCTGAATGAAAGAGTCGATTGAGGAGGAGGTTAAGATTTCTTCGTGGAGCTTCTCGGCCTTAGGATTTGGCTTAGATGTTGGTGTCCCTAACAGCTGTTGGGCCAGCGACTGCTTTCTAGAAGGTCGTTTGACGGGTATTTTTGTTGGTCGAGCTGCCGGGGCTGTGATGCTCAGCTCTGTTTGTCCCGCTGTATCTTTCTTTTCGGTTGTCGAAGCTAGTAGTTGTGAAAGCTCCTCATCAGAGAAGAGGAGCTGTTTGGTGTCGTACTGTGCTAGCTCCGGAAGCGGGATGAGTGTTCTAGATGACTTAACCATAGGGCAGAAGACATAGTGTAGTTTTCCATCCTTTTCCTTGATGATGAAGGAGTTCTTCAGAGTTTGTTCATTGGTAAGGATGTCGCCCTTTAGTTGCGTGCAGCGGGGTAGGGGTTTGGCCATCTTGAGGTATTTTATAATAGATGTGACATGCCCCCCCATGCAGATTTCTTTCCCCAGGCTGGAGGTTGATAGTTTTTGGATCAGTTGACATCCAATATTGATCGACCTTTCTTTAAGAATAGACCAGAGAATGAAAAGATCTGAAATTATAACGTTTCCCCCCTCTGTCCTGGGGAAGAGTGCGCCAGCGAGAATTTTGTACAGGGTCCGCACAAAGCCAGAGTGTATATTCGACGCTTTGCACGTCTTCACGTCATAGGTGGGGATCCTGGTTAGAGATTTCCAGAATTTGTGTCTGTTGAACTCTGAGTGTTCGATCCCCACCTTCATAGCTTTCCGCAGCTGGTCCTGGTTGTCAATGAAGATTGTGTTCAACATATTTTCCGTTATGACAACCTTGTTGCTGAAGAGTTGGGTGACGAGCCTTCTGTCACCCCCAACCCGTGACCTATCCATGATGTCGGCGGGCTCTTTAGTCAGAAAAGTGAAGAATTCTGTAGTGGGTTCAGAGTAGGATACTTCAGGTACTAGACACAACCTGGCAAGGTTGGCTTTGTCTAGCACGTCAAAAGTGCGGTCGTATATCTGCATCCTACGCAGTATGCTGGAGCACACATACTTAGTGGGTTTTAGGGTTTTGTCAGCGGGGAGGTTGATTTGGATGAAGAGGTTTTCTGGTGGTGGTGTTGTGGTGGTGATGGGAATGAAAGTGGGGTGGTAACAGGGATGGTGGTGGTAGTAGCAGGAATGGTGGTGGTAGGTTTTACAAACGGTTGATCCATGGAAGAGGTAGGTCGAACTTGTTTCCTTGCCCGTTTCTTGGAGGGCTGCCCAGATGCAGTCTCCAGGACCTTGCGTTTCCCCTTTTGTTCTTTAGCAGGGGATTCCTCCTCGGAGTTAGGATTGTACTCCGAGCCTTCATCATCAGAAGATGAGGTCTCAACTTCTTGTTCAGGTGCCTCAGCCAGGCACTTCTCGAGGCGATCAAGCTCGCACATGACGTCCATTATTTTGATATTTGGAGGTGCTTTCCCGGTCCTGTTGAAGTCAACTCTTATCTGCTGGAGTCGAGCTTGTTTTTCCAGTAGCTCCTTTCTGTTCCAGATTTCAGGGTCTTCGAACCCGATGACGTTCTTTGCTGGTGATGCCATAGCTGTAGAATGAGAAATCAAGAGTTAGAATAACATTTTTACAAAGATTTGATTTTATTAATATTTATGTATTTTTGTATATTTATGGAAATTAGATGAATGTGCAAGGTCAAACGGTTTCAGGATCGTTTGATCTCAAATGGATTCAGGACCGTTTGGTCCCAAACGGTTTCAAGACTGATTGGTCCCAAAAGGTTTCAAGATCGTTTGGTCCCAAACAGTTTCAAGATCGTTTGATCCCAAACGGTTTCAAGACCGTTTGGTCCCAAATGGTTTCAAGACCGTTTGGAGAATGAAGCGTCGCGTGGCCATCGACGAAGGTGACGATGAAGGTAAAACAGCGTAGCGACGGCGGATGCATTGGCGACGATGGCGAAAGCGGCGGTGATCATCGGCGAGAAGGGAGATGGTGAAAACAATAAAAATGACGGTGAATCTGGTTGTAAAAATAGCGATGAAGGCAACGATGAAAATGGCGGTGGCTCTTTGTGATGGAGACAGCGGGGAAGACAGCGACGGTGGGCAGGGTTGTTGGTGAAAACGGCGAAGACTCCGATCGTGAAAGTGGAGCTGCCGATTATAAAAACGAAGATGAAAATGATAGCGGCATAACCGGAGGTGATGGAAATGAAGGTGGCGTCAGCGTTGGAGAAGAGGGAACGCCGTGGTGGCATCGATAATGAAAATGGCGGTGTGGGGGGGCTGTGGAAGCGTAGGATGGTAGCATTGCTGGACTACCTTGCAGCAGCTGGTAGCGTCGACGGTGAAGAGAGCGTTGGAGACGGAGGTCGTGCAGAACAGGGGACGCAGAGTTCGTCGGCGAGTCGCACGGGAACTGGGAGGCGAAAGCAATCGAACAGCACTGCGCGAGAATTTCAGAAGGCTCGGGAGTCGAAGGAAAGAAAGACGGGGGGGGGTTTATATTTATAGGAAATGGGGGGTTGACCGGATAAAAACCCTAAGTCAAACGGTTTCAAGACCGTTTGGCTCCAAACGGTTTCAGGACCATTTGGAGTCCACATTGTTTCAAGACCGTTTGGCTCCAAACGGTTTCAAGACCGGTTGGAGTCCAAACGGTTTCGAGACCGTTTGGCTCCAAACGGTTTCCAGACCGTTTGGAGTCCAAACGGTTTCAAGACTGTTTGGCTCCAAATGGTTTCAAGACCGTTTGGAGTCCAAACGATTTCAAGACCGTTTGGCTCCAAATGGTTTCAAGACCGTTTGGCTCTCAAACGGTTTGAAGACCGTTTGGAAGGGCAAAGGTAGAAAAGATATTATATTTTTATGTTTTTATTTATTTATATATTTTTATGTTGTTTGTTTTTGTTTATTATTATTATTAATTTTTTTTGTATTTCCATAAGATAAAAACTAGGAAAATAAAGGAATAGAAAATAAAGAGAAAGGTTGAAATCTTGGGTTGCCTCCCAAGTAGCGCCTTGGTTTAACGTTGCTGGCTCGACGAAGCTGTAATGATGTCATGCTGCTTGCATAGCATCTTTGATTTCGATGGTTTGTCTTGGTATTTTGTCTTCTGGAGCGTAGTATGTTTTTAAACGGTGACCGTTGACCGTTCTTTCTCCTCCGTTGTTGTCAATAATAATGGCTGCTCCAGTTGGGTGGATATGTTTTATAGTGAAAGGCCCATACCATTTTGTCCTAAGTTTTCCAGGAAACAACTTGAGCTTGGAATTAAAGAGGAGAACTTTGTCACCAACGGCAATATCTTTTCTCTTAAGGTGGCCATCGTGCCACATTTTTGTCTGCTCCTTATATATTCTGGCGCTCTGATAGGCCGTCATGCAGAGCTCTTCTAGTTCCTGTAGTTGAAGTTGTTTGTTTTCTCCCGCACTTTTAAGATCAAAGTTTAGCTGTTTGATGGCCCACCAGGCTTTGTGTTCCAGCTCCAGTGGAAGATGACAAGACTTCCCATACACCAAACAGAATGGGGTTGTCCCGATTGGTGTTTTATAAGCAGTTCGGTATGCCCAAAGGGCATCAGGAAGTTTGGTGGACCAGTCAGTGCAGTTTTTGTTCACCGTTTTTTCAAGGATCGCCTTTAATTGTCTATTAGATACCTCCACCTAACCACTAGTTTGTGGATGGTAAGGCGTGGCGACTTTTTGATTGACTCCATATCTTTAGATACCTCCAAAACTTCGTTCCAAAAAAATGGTTCCCACCATCCGATATGACAGTTCTCGGAACTCCAAATCTTGGGAAAATAATATCTTTGAACAATTTGATGACAGGCTCGGAATCGATGGACACTGTGGGAACAACTTCGACCCAGTTAGAGACGTAGTCCACCGCAACCAAAATGTAAGAGAAGCCATAGGATGAGGGGAAAGGGCCCATGTAATCTACCCCCCATACATCAAAAAGCTCAATTTCCTGCCACATGGTGAGTGGCATTTCGTCTCTTTTTGATATATTGTCGGATAATTGGCATTTGTTACAGGCTTTCACAAAATCGTAAGAATCCTTTGATATGGTGGGCCAAAAGAACCCAGATTGTAAAACCTTTATGGCAGTTTTCTTGGCACTCATATGCCCCCCAGTGGGTCTGGAATGGCAATGTTCTAGGACCGGGGTTATTTCTTCTTCTGGAAGGCAACGACGAAAAAGTCCGTCGGCACAAAGGTGAAACAAGTAAGGTTCGTCCCAGTAATAGCATTTTATGTCGTGAAGAAACTTCCTTTTATCCTGGTAGGAAGCGGATGGGTGGATAATCCCTGTGGCTAGATAATTAATGATATCAGCATACCAAGGGAAACCATGAGTGGCCTTCATAAGCTGATCATCAGGAAGAGAATCCCAGATAGGGATTTTATCTTTTTCTTCAACCTCGATCCTGCTGAGGTGATCGGCCACAACATTCTCCACGCCACTTTTATCTTTGATTTCCAAGTTGAATTCCTGAAGCATTAACACCCAGCAGAAAAGCCTGGGTTTGGCGTCCTGTATAGATGATAACTTTAGAGCCAATCAGATAAGAGCAGAATTTTTCAAACGCATAGATGATAGCCAGAAACTCTTTCTCCGTAGTGGTGTAGTTTTTCTGCGCTTCATCTAGCGTTTTAGATGTGTAGTAGATAACATAGGGTTTCTTATCAATCCGCTATCCTAGAACGGCCCCTATGGCATAATAACTTGCGTCGCACATGATTTCGAAGGGCTGCGACCAATATGGAGCTCTTAGAATAGGTGCAGAGATTAACGTATCCTTAAGGGTAGAGAAACTTTTCATACACTCCTGATTGAATATGAACTCAACATCTTTGGTCAGGAGTTGGGTCATGGGTTTGGCAATCTTTGAGAAATCCTTGATGAATCTCCTATAGAATCCTGCATGACCCAGGAAAGCTCGAACTCCTCTTATGTCCTTTGGAGGTGACATCTTTGAGATAACATCGATTTTTGCTTTATCAACCTCTATTCCCCTATCACTTACCCTGTGTCCGAGGACGACACCTTCTGTTACCATAAAATGCCATTTCTCCCAATTCTAGATAAGGTTCGTTTCCTCACAGCGTTGCAGAACTTGTCCAAGATTTATTAAACAGTTGTCAAAAGAATCTCCGTACACTGAGAAATCGTCCATAAACACTTCCATGATGGATTCTGTTAAACCAGAGAAGATAGAAGACATACATCGTTGGAAAGTGGCGGGTGCGTTACATAACCCGAACGGCATTCTTCTAAAGGCATATGTCCCAAAAGGACATGTGAAGGTGGTTTTTTCCTGGTCCTCTGGGTGTATGGGTATTTGGTAAAACCCGGAGTAACCGTCGAGGTAACAAAGATATTTTTGGTGAGCTAGGCGTTCCAGGACTTCATCAAGGAAAGGTAGAGGGTAGTGGTCTTTCCTTGTGGCTTTATTCAACTTTCTATAATCAATACACATTCGCCATCCAGTTACAGTCCTGGTAGGCACTAGCTCATTTTTGTCATTAAGCACTACAGTAGTGCCCCCCTTTTTTGGAACAACTTGAACGGGGCTGACCCACTGGGAGTCAGAAATAGGATAGATCATGACGGCTTTGAGTAATTTAAGGACCTCCAGATGCACTACCTCCTTTAGATTAGGATTTAGTTTTCTTTGATGTTCTCGAGAGGGCTTGAATTCATCAACCATAGGAAGTCTATGCATACACATGGCTGGATTTATGCCCGTTAGGTCAGTTATCTTATATCCTATGACCTTTTTATGCTTCCTCAGCTCGTTCAGAAGTTTTTCCTCTTGATCTCTTGTAAGGGTGGAGCTGATGATGACTGGGCATAGTTTTTCTTCATCTAAGAAAACATGTTTGAGCCCCGTAGGTAAAGTCTTCAATTCAGGGGCTTTCGGTGGCTCAACTGCTTCTATAACAGTAACGACTTTAAGTTCTTCAAAAGTGGCCTTTGGTACTTCTTCAGCCTTTTCTAGATGTTGGAGGCACTATTGAACTAATTCATTCGCTGAGAATTCAACCTCCGTATTGATTAGAACATTTTCAAGTTCGTCAACTGGCTTGGAGATTTCCAACTATGACATTTGTTGAATAGCATCAAGGAGGAAAACCTCCTCTTGGATGTTGGGCCCTTTCATACTATTAAGGACTTGGAATTGAATTGCTTCTTTTTCGAGACAAAGAATGATGGTACCAGCTTCAACGTCAATCAGCGCTCTGGCAGTAGCGAGGAATGGTCTGCCAAAAATGATTGGACACCTCAGGTCTTCTTTAATATCCATGACAACGAAGTCGCACGGTACGTAAGCATCCTTACCTATCCTTACCGTAATATCTTCAATGATCCCCAAAGGTGCGGTTATAGTGGAATCAGCTAATTGGATAGTCATTGCTGTAGGCAGCAATTAAGTGAAACCCAGACATTTGCACATTGAGTAAGGCATAATAGATATGCTGGCCACAAGGTCAGCTAATCCCTTTTTAGAAGATGTGTTGCCAATGCCACATTGGATTCTGAAGGAACCTGGGTCCTTCTTCTTTTTGGGCATCTTGTTTAAGATGATGTATGAAGTGGTCTGAGCAAAAGGATAGCATCTGCCATGGGTCTGACTAAAGTCTCCGAGCCACTTAGCTTGGCAATCACGAGGCTACCTTTATGGCAGTATAAGTCTACCTGGCCGATATCCTAAGTGTCCCCTATTCTTGGGCATACCTTAATTTAGGAATTTTCTCATCTATAGGTTTTCCCTCTCACCTCTTCTATAAGAAAAATTCCTCCCTCTCATCTATGCTTTGAAATAAATTAAAATTTCCCTCTTACCTCTGTAATAAGGTTAGGAAGGAGTCTCTCTATTTAGAAAGTCCTAAGGATCGACTGATAAGGATTTTAGGATATCCTCCCTAAATCATAACATTCAGAATATTAATCATTAAATGATGAGAATAATAAAATATCATGTGAAAATAATAATGACAATGACAAGAATAATTGTTGGAGTAATAATCTAATACGTTCAAATTAATTTCAGGATGCCTCCTAAGACTCGCAGCTCAGGGGAATCGTCCTCTAAGAAAAGAAAAGAACGTGAACCCTCTGAAGTACCTGATCCCGATGCTGAGGCCAAGGAAAATTGCGAAGAACAGAAGAAAATCTTTTTAGATTTTATGGAAACCCTCACCACAAAAGGAACCCCAGAACCCAGCCCATCTAAGAAGAAAGAGGTGACAGTGATAGATTTTATTAAACTAAACCTTGATTCTTTTTGGGGTGAGGATCAGCCTGAGGTTATGGATAAGGCTGAAGCCTGGATGTTGACCATAGAGAATGGTTTTCATACCCTAGAAGTACCTAATGAGAAGAAGGTTAGGTTCGCCACCCATATGCTTAAGGGAGGGGAAAAAATCTGGTGGGAGAACTATGGCGGGAATAGGGGTGAGGAAATAGACAACATGGAGTGGGAAGCCTTTAAAAACCTCTTCACGGATCGTTTTATGCCCATAGCCGAGAGGAAGAGGAAGGAAAAGATGTACATGGAGTTAAGGCAGGGTAGTCTTTCAGTAGCTGATTACACCCGGAAGTTTAGGCTTCTGGAACGTTATGCACCCATCAAGACTGAAGACCGCCTTACTGAACACTATGTTGACTGCCTTTCCGCCCACCTAAAAACCCTATTCATAGCCTCTCATCCCACAAGCATAGATGAAGCCCTAGATATGGCCCTCAAGCAGGAGAGAGAGCAGGGCATGCAAAAACCTTCTAGCATGGGATACTTAGGGTTAACCACAACTGAAGAGGATAAGTTTAAGAAGTTCCACCCAAGCCATAACAACATGGGATCAGGGAAAGGAGGACAGAAGAACAATCGAAATCAACAGAAGATTGTCCACCCGAAGTGCAAGACTTGCGGATGACACCATGGTGGAGTATGCCACCACACCAAGCCATTCTGCTATAACTGCAAAAAGGAGGGTCATTTCGTCGCCAAGTGCCCCACTCCCTCCATCTTTAGCAATCCTGCGGGTGGTGCTCTGCAGCCTCAAGGACACCGCAATGGCAGGGTGTTTGCAGTAAACGCAGAAGAGGCCAAGGCAAATCCAAACTAGCTCTGTGAAGGTAACCTAATTTCTTTATAATTCAATATCTTATTCAAGCCTGCAATTATTCATAATTTGATTACCTTATGTAGGCACTATATTATTAAATGGTCATCCTGTTAAGGCTTTATTTGACTCCGGATCTACAAATACTTTTATTTCTCGAACTCTGGCATCCATATTAAATCTTCACATAAGGGATTTGGGATATACTCTGGACGTGTCTACTCCAAGTGGCAAAATACTCACAACTCTGCAGAAAACTAATGAACTTTCTCTTAAGTATGAAAATCATGATATGCCCTTTGAGTTCATTCTCTTAACTATGGAAGACTTTGATGTTATACTTGGTATGGACTGGCTTTACACATACCATGCTCACATTGACTGTAGAAACAAGACGGTCGTTCTCTCTCAACCTCATTCTTATCCTGTGAAAATCCCTAGGGGAAGTGGATTCTGTAATAATATTATAATCTCCTCTCTTAAAGCTAAAAAGCTCATTTCTAAGGGATGTAAAGTCTTCCTCGCATTAGTCTCAGAGACCAGTCCTAGTAGCGGGCATGTAGAAAGTCTGGAGGTGGTACGTGACTTTCCTGACGTTTTTCCGGAGGAGCTTCCTGGGCTGCCTCCAAATAGAGACATTGAGTTCTCCATAGATCTTCTTCCTGGAACCACTCCGATTTCTAGGGCACCGTATAGGATGGCTCCTGCTGAGCTGATGGAGTTGAAGAAACAGTTGCAAGAACTTCTCGATAAAGGTTTCATTCGTCCTAGTGTCTCCCCCTGGGGAGCTCCTGTTCTTTTTGTTAAAAAGAAGGATGGTTCTATGCGCATGTGTATTGACTACCGCATGTTGAACCAAGCTACTATTAAAAACAAGTATCCCCTTCCTCGTATTGATGACCTTTTTTATCAGCTTCGTACTGCTAAAGTATTCTCAAAGATTGATCTTCGTTCTGGATACCATCAACTTAAAATTAAGGATTCTGATATTTCAAAAACTGCTTTTCGAACTCGTTATGGGCATTACGAATTTCTGGTGATGCCATTCGGGTTGACCAACGCACCAGGGGTATTTATGAATCTGATGAACAAAGTCTTCCAACCCTATCTTGATGAGTTTGTGGTCGTCTTCATTGATGATATCCTGATCTATTCTGATTCTATGGAAAAACACCGGGAACACTTGCGAGCAGTCCTTGACATTCTTCGAACCCAGAAGTTTTATGGCAAACTTTCAAAATGTGAGTTCTGGATTGATAAGGTTATGTTTCTTGGGCATGTCATTTCTGGAGGTAGTATATCTGTTGATCCCGCCAAAGTCTCTGCTGTACTTGATTGGCAACCTCCTCGTAATCCTTCTGAAATTCGGAGTTTCTTGGGTCTGGCCGGATATTATCGTCGTTTTATTCCAAATTTCTCCAAAATTGCACTCCCTCTAACCAAGCTTAATCGGAAGGACGAGCACTTTATATGGTCAGATACTTGTGAGTCCAGTTTCCAGAAGTTAAAGCAGAAGTTGACGTCGGCTCCTGTCCTTGTTCTACCCTCTGGCAATGAAGGGTTTGTGATATTCACTGATGCTTCGAGGAATGGGTTAGGATGTGTCCTGCAGCAGAATGGTAAAGTAGTGGCCTTCGCTTCTAGACAGCTAAAACCCAATGAACTTAATTATCCCACCCATGATTTGGAATTAGCTGCAATCATTCATGCCCTCAAGATCTGGAGGCACTACCTGTACGGGGCAACGTTCGACATCTTCACCGATCACAAAAGCCTGAAGTACATCCTGACTCAGAAGGATTTGAATCTGCGTCAATGCCGATGGATCGAATACCTAAAGGACTATGATTTCACTATTGCCTACCATCCGGGTAAGGCAAATGTAGTCACTGATGCCCTTAGTAGAAAAAGGGCAGTATGTGCATCTCTTTCTGTCCCCAAATGGAGGAACATGGAGGATCTAGTGGGCTGGAAGCCGCAGTTTCTGTCTGATCATGTGCATGTTAATAACATTTCCATCACGTCCAACCTGCATTTCGAACTTCTTGAGGCACAAAAGGCTAGTCCCGATCTTGCAGAGCTCTCTTCCCTTCTGTCAAAGCCGCAAACACATCTGTCCGTGGGTCTTGATGGAGGTCTCCGTTACAAGAATCGTATATGGGTTCCTGAGCAGTCAGCTATAAAGACATCAATCCTAAATGAGGCACATGGGTCCAAGTACACAGTTCATCCAGGCACAACAAAAATGTACAAATACCTACAACGTCAGTTTTAGTGGAGGGGCATGAAGCGTGATATTGCCGATTTCGTGTCCAGGTGTTTGACATGTGAAAGGATTAAGGCCGAACATCAGAGACCAGGCAGTCTACTACAACCCCTCGAGATTCCAGAATGGAAATGGGAACACATCACCATGGATTTCGTGGTGGGATTACCTAGGACCAGGAAGGGATACGACGCTGCATGGGTCATAGTGGATCGTCTCACCAAATCAGCTCATTTTCTTCCTGTGAAGACTACTGCAAAGGTTTCTGAGTTGGCAGATCTCTACATACGGGAGATAGTACGCCTACATGGAGTTCCAGCATCTATTGTCTCATACAGGGACCCAAAGTTCACAGCAAAGCTGTGGAAGCAGGTTCAAGAGGAATTGGGTACCAAGTTGAACTTCAGTACAGCCTACCATCCGCAAACACACGGGCAGTCAGAGCGTACAATACAGATTCTAGAGGATCTTTTGTGAGCTTGTGTTCTCGATTGGGAAGGCTCATGGGACTATTATTTACCTTTAGCTGAGTTTGCCTATAATAATAGCTATCAGGCAAGCATTGGGATGCCTCCCTATGAAGCTCTTTATGGCCGACCTTGCAGATCACCTTTACACTGGGATGACGTCGGAGAGCGTACCCTGATGAAATCCGAGGAGATGCAGTTGTATTCTGATAAGGTTGCACTGATTAGGTAGAGAATCAAGCGAGCACAGGATAGACAGAAGTCTTATGCAGATGCTCACCGTTGAGAACGTCAGTTCAAGGAAGGTGACCATGTATTTCTGAAGATCCGACCTATTCGAGCTTTGGCAAAGAACAAAGGAAAGCTCAGTCTTCATTATGTTGGACCCTTTGAGATTCTAGAAAGGGTTGGTGAATGTGCCTATCGCCTTGCCTTGCCACCTCAGTATAGTGCCATGCATAATGTGTTTCATGTATCTAATCTGAAGCCCTATGTCAAAGACTCCAGTCATATCCTGAATCATGAGCCTCTCGAGTTGAAGGATGATTTGTCATATGCTGAGTCTCTAGTCAGAATTCTCGACTTCAAGTCAAAGGAGCTTCGCAGTAATCGTCATATCGAAATGGTGAAAGTTCTCTGGAGTCACCATGATGAAACAGATGCCACCTGGGAGCTAAAGACCGAGGTCGAGAAAAAGTATCCATATCTTTTTCAGGATGGTTGAATTTTGGGGACAAAATTCTTAAAAAGGAGGGGAGAATGTGACAGAGTGAGTTTTTGCATATATATTATTTAGTCTCTCTCCTTTACAATTTTAATTGTTCCAATTATGCCCTTAATCATCTCTCTCAATAATTTGATTAAATGGATCATCAATTTCACCTAAGACCACCCATAATGATATATAAAGTCCATAAAACAAGTAGCATGACATTTAGTCAATTGACGTAGTCAATTGTAGAATTATGACTCCAAATTTGTAGCTTAGCTACTTAATGATATCATTAAGCTATCCCTAGAATTTTGTTGCAATTGGAATTACCAACAAAGAGTTATAACCAATTTAATTTTGAGTTAATATATCACCTTGTACATAGCCTAGACCTAAGTTCCTTATTAATTCAAGCTGATTTATGTTGTCACGCGGCCAATTTCCCTTGCTTTGGCACGGCCCTCGATGGGATTCGATCCTAGCCATCCGATCAAGTGGATAATGATCCGCGCTGGATCCAAAGGCCAGGGCTTCGTCTTCCACCTCCGAAAGACCCGGTCTCCACCTAATGCAGAGCAGCCGATCTTCCAACGATCCTCGCGCCCGAACCCCAACCCCTCCTCGCGAGATATTTGGAGGAGGTCTCCCTCTCACCCGGGCAAGCTCAACGGTGGTGACCACGTCACCTAACTCCCCCGAATCAGGGAGAACAATTCCCCTCTTTCCCGCACCTCCCACTGGCGGCGGCAACCATTTTAGGGCTTCACTTCTTTGACCACCCTGTGCCCTTATAAGGCCCCCAACAGCTTCCCTGACCTCCCTTTCATCTTCCCGCACCATCAATTCCACCGAGACTTATCCCCTCTTCCCTACCCTCTAGCACCTCCTCTTCACCGGATGCCGACTCCCTCCTCACTCCGGTCGCACCTTCCACCCAATTCGGTGCCACTACACCATCAGTGGACCTCAGCGAGGAGGTTCCCACTGCCGGTTGGAGCCGCAAAAACCCAGAACTCCGGGTCGACAAGCCGCCGCAACCAAGCTCGAAAGCTCCATCGCCAGCTAGTCCAGGGACACGTTGAGCCGCAGGAAGTAGCCTCTGAGCTTCACGAACATCGCGCGGAGCTTCTTGACCCCTCAATCCAACCCGAGGGAAGGTAAGGCTCCAAATCCACTTTTCCGTTCTTTGTACCTGTGGAAAACGTTCTCAACCTATAGTCCACCTCCGATCGAGCTGTTGGGCTCACCGAACTCGGGGGAACCTCGCGAAGAGGATTCGCCCATCTTCACACCCCCAGACACCCCTAGCCATCCTGAGATTCCTCCACTTGCTTTTTTTCCCGTTGCCTGACCCTCACTGCTGCCATGGCGTGAGAAGAAAACAATCGAAGGGGTGGAATTACTGGTTTGCCCACGACCCGTCACAATTCCTATGTGCACCCCCGAGGGACATTCACATCTTTTACCCCCCAGCCTGACCTCTCTGGACGAACACTGGCTCGCGGGTCAGTTAGAGGGTCCGGCTGATCGGATCCCTCGCATGATCCGCGAGACAGAATTCACAAATTCTTTTTTTTATTTTCGTTTCTTTTCCTTAATATTCCCTGATTGGTCAGATTTTAGAAAATTCTAGAAAATGGCAGGATTATCAGAAAATATAGAATAAATACACCATTTTCATCAGAAAAATCCAAGCTATCTAAATAAACTGTAATCATGACCTGGATCTGAAACCTTTTTGGAAAATATGGCCAACCATCACTAATGACCTTTTAATACATTATTTTGTGAAATAATGGTTATAACTGATTTTATTTTCTGCCTTGGGAACATTTTAAACCCTAATCACGATCTTGATCATCATGTTACTCGAAATCCTACCAAAGGAAGATACTTGATTTAATATTTGAGAAGAACCCAAATTTCTAGTTCTTCTCACCTCACCATGAATATTATGTACAATTTATGAAAACCCTAATAACTGAAATGTCCTTTTAATAACCTGGACGACCCTAATCTCAGACCCCAACTCGGAATCCTATGTATCCGAAAGTGACATCTCACATAACCTAAACCCTAATAGGAACCCTAATGTGGAATAATGAGGATCCATAGTAACTTAGGGTTTTGTTTACATTTCAGGGTGATCTATTATCTTCTCCTAACTTAGGACTTGTGGAATCCAGATCTGAGATTTAGAGGTACGTGGATATAATTATATGACTAGTTTTTGCTAGATGTTAAGTATATGTAATTGTTTGCATGAAATTGATATACATTGATGGATGTTGATATATGATTAATTGATGAATTACCGCCTTGAACATAAAAGAACATAATTGAATATAAGTGAAATGTAGTTACTAGTGGTGCTCATTAAACTCCCTATTAGAGAGGGAAAACTTTAATTTTGACTAGCACCTCCCTAGAGTACATGGTATACGGGGAGATCCCTAGAGTACAAGGTACACGGGGAAGGGCCCACTATTTATGCAATTATGTGCTAAGTCCACCATAGTAATGCATGTTCACTATAAATGAGGCTAATAACTTGGGATTACCTGATTTTCTGCCTTTAAATAATGTTTTCTTTCTTCTTCTTCAATTCGAGTATTTTATATGCCAACATAGTATAGCTTTTACTCCACGTACCAACTTTGTTGATGTATTTGTTTCTCGTATTTTCTAGGTGCAAGGATCAATTGATGATCAAAGTACAATGCATATTCAAAGTACCTGAACGCACAAATAATAAGCATGGAGGATTTATTAGATAGACCTATTCCTCTTATCTCTTTCTTGCTAGATGTTAGTTTATTTCTTTCCCTAGCTTATGTTGAGGATGATTGAGATCCAATGTAATAATCATAGATTTATTCTTCTTCTTTCTCCAGTAGCACTATGTATGACTTTATCTTTCATTATTGAATGAAATGTTGTGTGGCTATTTGCTATGATGTGAACTTGATCTTGGCTTATCTTTGATTTTTAGTTGGCTGTCTTGATTTCTATTATTTTCCCTTTTGACATTTATAGATATGAGTGCACGCATATCTGTATATGTCACTAAGGAAAGTATGTAGAAATTGGGGTCATCACAATATCAATGTATAGTTTCTTCATTGCCTCTTTGAACTTTTGAAACCTGGTGTCCATCTTTGTTTCTCGTAATATTCCTGGTACGGGATTCTTGGTTTATACTGCAAAACTTTAGGTTCTTTGGACACTTTATCTTTGCCCTTTGTGCCCTCTGAGGGCTTCTCCATTCCTTGTTGCGGGCTTTCATTCATCATGAAAGCAGGGGTATCATCATTATCTAGGGTGATCTTGGTAGTCTCATGAAGAATGCATCCAGATTTGGTGGTGATGGCATTCAACTGCTCATGTCTATTTTGTCCGTGCTTAGGATTTGATTCAGGCTGCCCAACAAACGTACCTGCTGGGGGCTTCAATTGTGCAGCGATCTGAGCAAGCTGAGCTTCAACTGCTTTTTGCTGAGCCTGCTGGTTAGCAAGCATAGTTTGCTGTGATTGTAACATCTGCCTGATCAAGGATATTTCATCTTCTAGTTGTGCAGGAGCATTTTTCGGAGGAATTGGTTGTTGGGTTTGTTGAGATTGTTGGGGTGGTAACGCCAGCTGAGGTTGCTGAGTATGCAGCTATGGATGGAGCGGAGGACGAGTGTACTGGTAGTAGGCTGATTGGTTCCTGGGGTAGTTAGCCCTAGGAAAGTTACTCCTGGAATTCCCTTGATTTTGGTTGAAGTTGTTTGGGAATCCAGGTGTTAGCCTACTAGTAGATCCCCCCTGTGTTTGATGCTGAGGATTGGCAGTCCCAACAGGGTTTCCATAGTGAAACCCTGGATGATTCCTTGGATGATTAGGGTTGTAGTAGACTTGCCCAGGGATAGAGTGGATATAGTTAACTTGTTCCGGTAGTTGCTCTTCCGACTGATCAATGATAGGTTCATATGGTTTTGGTGGTGGATGCAGATCCATCATCACATTATATAGCATACCGCAGGAAAGGGTCGGATGGTCAGAAGCATGACAAGCCTCACAGGATCTCGTGACGGCTTTGACTTGTTGAACTAGCGGAGTTTTCTTCTTATCGATCTCTCCGAGAGAAGTCTCGAGAGCTTGCTATTTATGAACTATGGTTTTCAGGACTTCAGCTATTTCTTTCATCTCTATTGATTCTTCAGCTTTGAAAACTTTGAGGACACCTTTACTGGCTGACCGTCCCCAGTTGGACTGGTTTTCAGCTCCGAGAGTAACAATCTTCCATGCATCCTCGTAATTCTTCCTCATGAAGTTTCCTCCATAAGAGGAATCTAAGAACTATTTAATATCATCGCTTACTCCCCGGTAGAAGGTTTCTATCAGTTGATTCTGGGAGATTCCATGATGGGGGCATTTACGCAGAAGTTCTTTAAATCTCTCCCATGCCTCAGTAAGGGTTTCTCCAGGAAGCTGAGAGAAGTGATTGATCTGCCCTCTGATTTCATAGGTCAGTGAGGGTGGAAAGAACTTCTCTAAGAACTTTTCCTCAAGAGGAGCCCAGGTGGTTATTATTGGTTCTCTGTCAAGTGAGTTATACCAACTCAAGGCCCTCCCAGATAGGGTGAAATGGAACAGATGAAGCATTATCGCATCATAAGCGACACCAACTTGTGGAACTAGGCGGCACAGTGCCTTAAACCTTTTTAGGTGATCCATGCAATCATCTCCAGAACCTTCGGAGAAAGAGATGCCTTGCATGATTTGGATCCACTGGGTCCGAATCTCGAAGTTGGGGATATTAATAATCGGAGGTCGGACCGGGTGGTTATCCTCATAGTTCTTTGGGACAGCATAGTCCCTCAGTTGTTTGTTTCTTAACTCCAACTGAGCATCTTGGGTTGCTGCCTCAGTTTCATCTCTGATGCGAGCTTGCTCTTCCGCACGAATCTCCTCTTGGATTTGGGCATGAGTTTCAGTGATGAGTTGTGCCCTTTGAGCGGCGATGGTGGCATTGACCCTCTCCATCACCAAAGCAACCTGGAATTGATTTTCAGCCATTTGCCTGGCCCTTTGGCAATTGAGTCGAATGCGGTGGTGGAAGCTTCTCTCTACCTCAGAGTCAAACTCTGGATCAGGGGAGAATCTGAGGTTATGCGCATGTTGCATACATGATTTCTACATGAGTAGAGAGAAACACCTTTAGATAATGACAAAGATATAATAGTTTCAATAAGATATAGAGTTATGATTAAAAAGAAAGTGTAAAATCCTAACCAACTAGAAAGGTACTAAGTGAAATTACAACGTTTCGTTCTCCCCGGCAACGATGACAATTTTTGATGGAGCTTCCACTTACGTGGAATTGCGTGCACCACTAAAAATCCTAAACATGGTAAGTCTTTAAGTTTAGCCTTGCTTATACTAGATAGAAAACTCCACCCACGTATGCTAAGATATGTGGAAGTCTTATCGCAGTATAGTTAAGGGTCGAATCCACGGGACAACGGTCTTGTTGCAAGCAACAAGATGGAAAACGTATGGAATTTCACTTGGTTACTTACTAGCAAGCACTTATATCGAAAGTTGGATTTTGATGTTTTTAAACTAAGAACATGAAAAGTAAAGAAAGCAGGTAAATCTAATGAGTTAAACTATGATAAAAGATCACTAGGGTGTGATCGGTTTTTCACCACCACTACACATCGATCAACACATGCAAATCAAAACTTAACCTGCAAAAAGAGTCCAGTCAGTTAGTATCCTTGTAGACTTAGCCTCCTTTTGGAGAATCTAACTACGAGAAGTGCGGGAATGTTGCAACGCCAGCCATTCCCGAACAAATGGTCACATTACTTTACATCATTCCCCTCGCAAAGTGTGTTCCTCGACTTATCAAGGTTGCACTTCCATACGTCAACTGATTCCATTTCATAGTATGAAAGTGCAACAGATGATAGTGAGTCTACTCCACTTCTTGAGATACACTTCTAGATACCGAAAGAGATGCATGGTGAGTACATGCACCAAGAACCAACATGCAAACAAGTTTCGAATCTAATAGTACAGGCATAGACAATTCATACTAAAAGATAAAAGATAACACAAGTTGGAGATCAAGCAACATGCATTCATTAATCGTTTGATGTCGAACTGACAGAGATAAGAACTCTATATTACAACCTAAGGATTACATTTACATGATATGAAAGCATGGGTAGCGGGGCTACTCCCCTCACCCTAGTGAGAGAGTCTACTCGCTCATAACTAGGACAAAGAAGGAGGCAAGAAGAGAGAGAGAGAGCATCATCCCCACAAAGAAGGGAGGAAAGTCAACCCCTTGGAGAGAGAGAAACGATCCACCAGCTTCAAAGGTTGCTTGATGACGAGATCTCCCTCTTCCCACCTTCTTTGGCGGAGAGAGAGAAAGCAGCTTCAAGATGGAGTGTGGGTCTCAGACCGGAAGCCCCAGGGCAGAGGATGGAAGTAACAAGAGCTCTGGAATGAATGAGGCAACCTTTGGACGTCTGAAACTTGATATCTTGTGCTGGACCCTTGGGGTCTTATTTATAGACCTTAAGTGAAGTCCAAACGGTTTGGAGACCGTTTGGACCTCAAGACCGTTTGGTCCTCAAGACCGTTTGGCTTCATGCGGTCTTGAGACCGTTTGAACTCCATGCGGTCTCGGGACCGGTTGGCTTCATGCGGTCTTGAGACTGTTTGAACTCCATGCGGTCTCGGGACCGGTTGGCTTCATGCGGTCTTGGGACTGTTTGAACTCCATGCGGTCTCGGGACCGGTTGGCTTCATGCGGTCTTGGGACCGTTTGAGCTCCACGCGGTCTCGGGACCGGTTGGCTTCATGCGGTCTTGAGACCGTGTGACTCCATGCGGTCTCGGGACCGTGTGACTCCATGTAGTCTCGGGACCGGTTGGCTTCATGCGGTCTTGGGACCATTTGATTCCATGCGGTCTCGGGGTTGAGTTATTCTTTTATGATTTTTTTTTTGTGCTTTTTCTGCATGTATAGAAAGGAAAAGTTAGTCTGATGGTATATTTACAAAAAAGGGTAAAATTAGGATTATGTATAGTTTAAACTTAGAAAGAGTATGAAAAACTAAGAAAAAGGACTAAGATAATCATTCAAAATAGGAGGTTATCAGTACCAAAATTGATACACAAAGCACTGGCATTATTCAAACAAGTTCAAACTTAGAATTTAGGCCTTCTGCAAGCCACCACCTTGAATCATTTTCTCTATTATTATTTTAAAACACATGAGGTATGTTTAACATGTGACATATTTCAATATAACCCCTAATCTTGGGTAAATTGCATTTTGGTCCTAAAAAAGAGAACATTGCTCAAACATTATCCAAACAGGACCAAACTTGAAACATAAATTTGTCACCTGATAACAAAACACTTTAGAGAATTATATTAAAGTTCTAAGAAACTTATTTAGGGTAAAGAAATAGGGTTAACCCTAAACCCAAGTCAGGGATCTTATAAGTTATAAAACCCTAACAAGGATTGCGTCCCCAAAATCCCAGATAAAGGAAGACAATTTGTTATTCATACATCATATCACCAAGCCTTGTCATAACATATTGATGTCATGAAGATGCCATTGAACTTTGACCAGCATAAAGTTCTTCCATATAGGGTCATCATAGAATCTGTCATACAAGACACATACTCAATTGCCCTTCCCGTTAATGATTGCAGTGTCAATCTTATATCAAAGTACTATACATACATTGTATAACTCAGGTGTCAAATCTAATTGCTTTGTCACCTTTCTCAACTCATATCTTTTATGTAATAAGATTCTTGATCTTGAAAGTTTTCCATACCCCTCACTTAGTTTAACATTTATCCTCTAAGGAAAATCTAGAGTTACATTCTATCATCCATTTGGAACTACAAGTCTTATCATACTTTTATTGTGCCAATCTAATCTGTTGACACACACTAAACTTACTTATGACTAGAACCAACCATTCCATTAGCTGTTTATTTTCTTGTCAAAAGGAGAGGCTATTTATCAAGAATAACAATCTCAGAGGTATCTCTAGATGTTATTTGCATAAGATGCCTTAATAAATCTAGGTATCTTAGCTTGATAAACTTTTCCCAAGATGATTCTACAATCATTCCTTCAATTAATACATCCTTATCGATGTTATGTTTATGCAGAGCATAAACCCCTAACATATGATGTCCATACTATCATATGTAACCAAACCAATCTCAAAGTTGGCCTTTCTAGGTAATCAACAATATTCATCTTTTTAGGAATCATTCCCTCACTATCTCATATCTTTAAAACTTCTTGGTCACTAGAATTCCTTACCTTTGTATTCATTATATGTACCAAAAACATATCATATTCTTATTATTTTCATTCTCTGTTGTTATTATCAAAACCAAACATATAATATGACCTTTCTTTCATCTTGGGACATTACTTAACACACATATTTTGTCTTGGAACTAAAATCCAGGACTAGCTAATACTTTTCAAAGTATCCTTCTATAGATTTCTTCTAATCCATGCACATCAAGTGTCATTTAATCTTTTTTTTCTTAGGTTCCTTGCCTTCAACATAGGAATTATAAAGATGATTACATGGCAATCATCCCTTAGTATTATCATCATCATGATTACTAGATAACAATATTCAAACCCTTAGTTCATCATTGAACATTGTTACGTCTTATCAGGTAATTGTTATCTCTAGGTCCTCAGACCAAGGTATACCTTTTACTAGACATCTTGTTTCATTTAAGTTGATTTGTGATTAACTTAGATTCCTTTGTATAACAATTAGGATGTGGTAGAAATATCTGTGCCACATCTCCTAGTTCATTATGCTCTTTAGATTGTCTCAAAATAACTACTTGATCAGAGTAATTAGAAAGATAGCAATCTAAGAGTGTCATACTTACCTTGCCTTCAATAGATGAATACATGGTCGGGGTATTCAAAAACTGAAATTAGGTATTATGAATTTCGTTTTATATTATCTTTTTTTCTTTTAATAACTCTTTAAATTTTACTACTCAATATTTTTAATTTTCTCTAGGTATTTCTTTTACATCTCTTCCCTTTCTACATGAAGAGAGAAATTTCAAAACATATAAGAGAATATTGGACTGAACATAGGTTCTCACCCTTCTTATCTCTTCCTTATGTCCTCATGGGACTATTTAAAGGAAGCTCAACAACAACTACCTTTCATATAATTAGTAGGAACAAAGTTGAAAAGATAATATAATTGAGAATGAAAAGTTTTATCTGACATGTTACCTCTTACAGTTTATCTAGTGTCTTGGTTGACTCAACACATGGAGTCTAGTTGTCATCTACTACAACCTTTGTTCTCTACCACTAGTAGTAGATGGACCAAACTATGCCACTTGTCTTCATCCTCGACCTTCTACTCCACTAAATTGTGGTCCTTGTGAGTTTTGCAGATTATGCCTTGATTGTTGGGTCACCTCATTATTTCTTCTTCGACATTGCTGCCTTAGATGTCCTATCTGTCCACATTTATGGCAAGCTCGGCCCTCACATTGTGTTCTAGATAAGTCCCTTGTTTATACTAAAGGTTCTCTTGGAGTTCCTAGAGGTATACACCAACCTTGGTACTCACTTTGTGGCCACTGCATTGGTGTACTATATTGTTGTTGAACATGTATTATCAAAAACTTTGGTTGTTTAGTACCACTAATCCACTATTCTTGTGACTGTGTAGACCTCCTTTTGAGGTTTGCCTCATGTTTCTTTATCACAGACCTTTCTATCCTCCAAACAGATTCCACGAATGTGGCAAATCTCTCTCTACTTTCTAATGCGGCTGCTGAGATAGATACCTCAACATTGAGTCCTTTCTCAAAACGTCAAATCTTCTCCTTCTTAGTAGAAGCCATTTGAGGACAAAACTACAAAAGTTCCATAAACCTAGCCTCATATTCATTAATTTACATGGTTTTCTACCGAACCTTCTCACACTGTGAGATCTTTTCATCTAAGTATGTTTGTGGAAAATACTTATTGATGAATTCTTGACAAAATTCCTCCCAGCCAACCTCTTCATCATTCCTCTTTACCTCTTCTATGGCCCACCAATGGCCAGCACTACCCTTCAAAAGGTATACATCATATTTGAATTTGTCAACATCTGGGATACTAAGGATCTTAAAAGCCTTTTCTATCTTAGTGAGGCACAAATCAACATCTATTGGGTCAGTTGTCCCAGAATATTCTATAGATCATACACGGTATAGTCATTCAAAAGTCTTACCAGACCCATGTCCCTCATTGGGAATTGGTGCCCTAGGTTCTAGTGCTGGCATCCGGTCTGCCATATGCATCATTGTGGTCATGACTTGCCCAAAAAGAGCATGAAAGGTTGGGTTTTCTATCATAGATTAATAAAAATGGGGATTCTCAGGCATGGATTCCTCTCTTGCCTGATCCCTTGAGCCTCCTACTAGTGGAACAACATTGCTCTCAGCAACATTATCCTCATGTTCTCCAGACATCTTTAAGCTATAACCCTCCTTCTACATAAGCAGAAGTCACTATAAGATATACTGGAGGATACTGGAACAGACTCAATACCTTAGTCCTATGTCTTTGTAGACTCAGCGAACCTTAAGCTATGATACCAAAACTTGTAACCACCACCACCAAACTGACAACCAAAATGTCACTATTTATGCGGAATAATCATAAGCAGCGGATTAGCAAAATCACTAAAATTTAAAACCATTTTGCAAATAGATCCATTTCCTGGAAAACACTTAATGAAAGAACAAAAACTATATATACATCAGGGTTACATTGTACATACACTATACCATCTCATCTCGAGGATAACATATAATAGTTTCTTTGTCAAAACATATACTGAAGCAACATAAAACCTCAAGGCATACAAGCCAAAATCTTAGATTGTTCATAAAACCATCACATACTAAATCTGAGGACCTGAGAGTACAGAGGTGACACATAGGACTTCTATCTACAAGACACGACATACATTACATTCAACCTGAGTTGTTACTATTGTCCCTGTTGTTGTCCTTTCTCTACAGAACGATCTCTACCTCCTCGTGCACGTCCACCAAAAAATTGTGGATCCCACAGGGTAAGACAATTGTCCCAGCGAGAGATATAACTCTCCACCAACAATGTTATTATCATAGGTCAACAGTGTCGAACTGAGCTGAAGTTCTTTTATAATAATAAGCAAAGTTAATCACTATGGATAAGTAGATTAGAACATTTATCATCTTTTAAAGCATTGTAACTATCTATGATAGGGCAGTAAATAATCTATTCACTTTATAAGGAATATGAAGAACATGTGTATCATTTACCCATCATACTACACCAACATCTCAAGCTTATCCTATGATACTATTATCATGGTATGACATCCATGAATCATTCTCATTTCTATCTGTTGGCCTCAGGCAATCTTCTATCCAGGTATTGGATTGCACTAATCATGTGAATATAAATCATTATATTATGTCCAGGTATTGGTTTATACCAATCCTATGAAATTATATCCAGGTATTGGGCTATGCCAATCCTGTGAAGTTATATCTAGGTATTGGATTATGCCAATCCTGGGAAGTTATATACATGTATTGGATTATGCCAATCCTGTGAATTTATATCCAGGTATTGGATTATGTCAATCCTGTGAAGTTATATCCATGTATTGGATTATGTCAATCCTGTGAAGTTATATACAAGTATTGGATTCCGCGAATCCTGTGAAGTTATATCCAGGTATTGGATTATGCCAATCCTGTGAAGTTATATCCATGTATTGGATTATGCCTGTAACGTCCCCGGATTTTCACCTTCTCAAAACCCCATGGAGATGAGAAGACAAAATCCGAAAATGTTAGCAATTATATCAGAGAGAGATGCAGAAGCATAATACGCATACATGAACATACAACATAACGCACACCATAGCAGTCTCAACATTTAACACATTTATACTACAACGTGAATTATTACACAATGATTTACAATTACATATTGAATGAAGATTTACAAGTCTAATAACATGTATGCTAACAGGATCTTAACACAATAGGTACAACCTGGAAAACTGCTCACTTCCTTTCTTTTATCCCACACTAGCTCTAAACCAAAAACATACGTGAAACAATGAATCAACACACAAGGTGTTGAGTACGTGGGTAGAAAGATACATACTAATATGTTTGCATAATTGAAATAACTTGAGAAAGAAAGAGTAAAAGAAAACATTGTTTAAACCGATAATCAGGTAAACACATATTTTTAGATGTCTTTTGATGCGTTTGTACTACTAAGTGGTGTCGCACTTCATTTCTCCCTATCACTTGTGCTATGGGGACCGAGTGTCGACCTTATATTTAGAGGGGGAGAGAGAGAGTTGTCGCACTTCATTTTTCCCCACTTCTTGGGCTATGGGGACCGAGTGCCGACCTTATATTTAGAGGAAGAGAGAGAGGATTGAGGGAGAGAGAGAGAACATATATCCATTTAGTAGCTACAAAACATCTATACTCTTTGTTGTTCTATTGACATGGTGAAGATACTACAATCATAGTACATCCAAGCAATATTCTCAAATAAAGACAAGAAATACATCATAGCTATTGCACACAAAAAAACTAGTCATATACTTAGATAAAGCCCACGTACCTGAGTTTAGAGATTTCTAATTTTTCCTAGACCATCTACATCACTGGTCATCACCTGATTCATAATAATTAAATATCATTAATAGAAAGTTCACCATAATTAATGGTATCTTAGGTCCAAATTAGGGTTTTGGTCAAACCTAGGTCAATATGATGTTAGGATGGTGTTTAGTATTTTTAATCTGATACATATGTCATTATTAAGGTCTGGTATGAAATTCATAATTTTATGGTACTTTCCCTATTTTCTACAATTAATATGAGGATAAAAGCATCTAAGTCCATTCTAATATCAAAAGACCTAATATTTGGAAATTTCATTAATATCAAATGTTGTATTTAGTATCCAAACGATATTAGTGTTCAAAAGTGATATTTCCAGGTTTTATGGCCACCATAATCTAATTATACTATTTAAATGAACCCTAGAAGGAGTATTATCATCTAAACTAGATATGATCAGCAAATGGTCATCAAAGGACTGAACTAAGGGTCTTATAATAAAGGGTACATGTTTCTAAGAATTTGGGTACCTTGTTTGTATTTTTCGGATCATCGATCTAATTATTATGATTTATATAAGATCTGAGTGTTTTCTGGATATTTACCTGTGCGAGCCTATCATTCTTTGCCACGTGTCCCAAAAGTGGCGCTGCTCCTTCCTTGAGCCGGCTGGGTTCAAGACTGAACTGGGCGACCTGGTCTCTGGTCTGAATTCGGTCAGATTTATATGGTGAACCCAACACTCTCATCTTTGTCCTGCGTTCACGATCTCAGTGCTTAACCCCCGATCGTGAGTTCTCAGGAGCCGCTCCTCCATCTTCCGTGAAGGAGGAGGCATCTCAGCATTGATCTCTAGTGAGCTATGGCTCACGTGCGTTGGCTGGATTGTCGACATCCATCGTCTCTCTCTCTCGTATGCGGTATACATAGCCTCTAGGACTAGGAGCCTGAATCTCTGGCCTCCAGAGCAGGGCGCCCCCTGCGCTAACTCTCCGATGAGGCTGGGCGCTGCAAGACATGAAGGATCTCCTGGTGGTTTGAAGGAGGTTATGATCTCACTAGATCACTCTTCAGCTTAGCGGGTTGGTGTGGGACTTGGCAACATGAGGTCCCACGATGAAAAGAAGAACAGGGACAAGTTGGTTTCCCGCAGAGGGATTAGCAGCTCGATCCTTGGTGGCTTGCTGGTTGCACCACCGTCGTATGGCCTGAGAAAGTAAACGGTGGATGAATCAGGCTCTCTATTTGTTTGTGGATTCTCCACCTTTTCCAACCCATCTGGAGCCCCGTCTCTAGCCCCTGAACATATATAGGTGTCAATCTTGTGCCATCATGACGCGAGACCACACTGATGCATCGTATGGTCGCCGCCTCTTCGCAGCCTCGAGTTTGTAGAGTCGTTCTTGTTGGATTTCCATTCTCGAGTAAGGCCACTCCATCATCGGTAGAGAGGTACGAATTAAGGGGAGATAGCTTCAGAGCTCCCAAGACTAGAGGAGATCCTTCTTCTCCTTTTGATCCTGCAGAGGTCTGTGCGAAAGATGGGGATGGTGAAGCATGCACACCTGACCAGTATGCTGACTTTATTTGCCTATGGTGAACAAATATGGAGGGTGAGGGATTGATGGGGTGGCTGAGGAGAGACTGGTATCTTGTATCTATTCGTCAACAACTCAGATGGAGTGCGGAGATCTAAGAGGTGCGTAAGGTTCAACCATCACTCCCCCAATCTATGGAGATGAAGGGGGGCAACTGGGTTGTTTCCCTGACCCCGTGGAATCTGGATCTAGGAGACGAGGTCTCTATTGCCTGGTCAGCAGTGGTTATAGCCTGGACTGGGCCATGCTTGCTAACTCTAGGTCATGTGGGATATCAATGTCACGCCCAACATCATTCTCATAAACCATAGTCTTCCATTCATATATATATGTAATTTATTTATGAAAATCAAACCTCAAAAATTTTATATAGGAGAGTGCTTTGACTCTAAAATTTTATTCATAGGTTCACAACATCCTAGAGTGCATTCTCCTCAAGTTTGAAGACTAAATCCAATGACTGGCTAGTTAATTAGTAACCACAAACAACCTAGTGTATTGAAATATTATGGCCAATGTAGTGACCTACTAGTCTCCAAAAGATCCAAACAACCTAAGATAACTTTATTTTGCCACATAAGACATCAAGATCCATAAACAAGCCATTCTAATCCATCTATTCCCTCAATTAGTTGGTTGGTCTCATAAATACACAAATCATTTAACCAATTCCATTCATCTTATTTGAACACAATTAATGTTCTAATCATTAATTGGGTATCTGGTTCACTCTTTGAGTGAGAAGAGTCATTAAGTGGATAACCAATTCCTCTATTTGGTATCAATCCTCTAAATGACACACATAGTCTTAAAATACTATATTGGGTATCATAATTCTAAAAGTGGGGTCATCACATTGACCCCACCTTATATGGAATTTCGTCCTCAAAATTTAACTAATCTCATCTTTAAGAGGTTTTTTAGGAGTTAAACTTCATATACATCATCAATGCTTAGGTTCTAAGACCACCATAATTGCATGCACTCTAAGTTTTCAGCTTAGGGTCTAGAGATTCTTGAGTGTGTCCACCCCACCTTATATATATGTGGAAGCATCACTTAACCATAACATGACATTATGATATCTTAGGATTACATCACCCCTAAGGGTACATGTTTTGTTCATACTTTTAAAGTTCAAGAGGAATTTGTTTATATTCCATGGTATTCAGATCATTCAAATCTAACATTATTAATATCTTATAATGATTTTAGCATTAGAGGAGATTTATCTTCATCCTTGATATTAGAATTTTTGTCTACTTAAGAAGGGCTTACGTAACATGCTTGGCCATTAGGGTTTCACCCTATGGTGTGATATTCATACTCAACTTAGAAGCATACATTAAGAAGGATCAAAGTTACAACTATATTTCTGATCATATATCCTATGATCCAAAATTATCTTTATATCAAGTTCATGAGTTCAACTTTTTATGTCTTGCATGTATTATGTGATGGGAAAAAGAGAATATACTAAGTTTATCTCATGATCTCAACATCATATCTTTCATGTGAAGGGGAAGAGAATATTTTAAAGTCAAACTTATCGTGATTTCAATCTTGGGTACTACATGTATGATATAGGGAGGAAACATATAATAGGTCAAGCTTATACGAGTGGATCCACATATATAAATCATCTATATAGCTCAAGTGAGGTTTCTATCATCGTATATTAAGAAGGAGAATAAGAAGGGAGAATATGTATGTTGAGTATCTTTTGCACATAGCATCATACTCTCATAACTAGGGTTCATATATTACCACACTTGCAACTAATGATGAGATTTACAAAATATGTCACTCCAGCTAGGACCTTACTCAGACAAAGGATTGACTTTATCATATGGGTCATCTACCCATCCTTTTATTTTACGCAATTCTCACATATAGATTTGAATCATGCATAAGGACTCAACTCAACACTCGAGAGTAATCTAGTGTAGGACTTTTTTTAACACATATCTCATATATTGGAGGCTAGGTCCTATGACCTTCTCCCTATGGGTCTTACTCTCTCTAGAGTTCACCACATATCTCATCCTACCACTAGATATCCTCCTTGTATAAAATCTTGAGGCTCATGCACACTCATCTCTATCTTAACTTAGCTTATCTTAAGTATGAAAAGGGAATGTACTTTCATCATTAAGATTTTTCTTAAATTCTCCAAAATTGGATTCAACTAGTATACAATTTAAACCTTTATAAGGAAACTTATACTATCAGAGATCAAACATAGATAAGATTGCACATGCTTATTTGAACTATCATTCCATCATCCACTCTATGTATGACATATCTTGATAAGGCTCTAGACATCTAATCCAGACTACTCTCTCTTCTTGACTGATGTCACTCCCTTTCACTTAGGTTACATGAACACTAATTACTCTCCAGTGTGAGGGACACATCTTCATATTTACATATAGGTAATAAAATATTATATAGTTTTTCTTTGAGAAGGCAGACGTCAGAGAAAATAGTCGAGGCTCGAGCCGATTGTAGAACAAAACCAAATCAGCAAAATGAGTGTCCCACACACAATAGATAGTCTAGTGCCATGTCACCTAGTGAAATGGTGAGAACAAGGTGTAGACTAGTGTAGCTACCCAATACATATGAGCTCTTTATGAAATGGGTTTCACACACTTGCCTAAACCTAGTTCTCGAACATCTAGGTTCTAACTTAGAGGCTAAGTCAAACCTTATTCCTATAGAACAAATAACTAAGTTTCTAGGGTTTAAAGTGAAAGGTGAGATTTAGGTTTAATGTTTCATGGTGAGCAATTGTTAGGTGTAGCTACTGTTCATGCTCTGATACCAACTATAATGTCCCCGGATTTTCACCTTCTCAAAACCGCATGGAGATGAGAAGACAAAATCTGAAAAAGTTAGCAATTATATCAGAGAGCGATGTGGAATCATAATACACATACATGAACATACAACATAACGTACACCATAACAGTCTCAACATTTAACACATTTATATTACAACATGAATTATTACACAATGATTTACAATTACATATTGAATGAAGATTTACAAGTCTAATAACATGTATGCTAACAGGATCTTAACACAATAGGTACAACCTGGACAGCTACTCACTTCCTTTCTTTTATCCCACGTTAGCTCTGAACCTAAAACATACGTGAAACCACGAATCAACACACAAGGTGTTGAATACGTGGGTAGAAAGATACATACTAATATGTTTGCATAATTGAAATAACTTGAGAAAGAAAGAGTAAAAGAAAACATTGTTTAAACATATAATCAGGTAAACACATATTTTTAGCTGTCTTTAGATGCGTTTGTACTACGAAGTGGTGTCGTAATTCATTTTCCCCCACCCCTTCGGCTATGGGGACCGAGTGCCGACCTTATATTTAGAGGGGGAGAGAGAGAGTTGTCACACTTCATTTTTTCCCACCCCTTGGGCTATGGAGACCGAGTGCCGACCTTATATTTAGAGGAAGAGAGAGAGGATTGAGGGAGAGAGAGAGAGCATATATCCATTTAGTAGCTACAAACCATCTATACTCTTTGTTGTTCTTATTGACATGGCGAAGATACTACAATCATAGTACATCCAAGCAATATTCTCAAATAAAGACAAGCAATACATCATAGCTATTGCACACAAAAAAACTAGTCATATACTTAGATAAAGCCCATGTACCTGAGTTTAGAGATTTCTAATTTTTCCTGGACCATCTACATCATTGGTCATCACCTGATTCATAATAATTAAATATCATTAATAGAAGGTTCACCATAATTAATGGTATCTTAGGTCCAAATTAGGGTTTTGGTCAAACCTAGGTCAATATGATGTTAGGATGGTGTTTAGTATTTTTAATCTGATACATATGTCATTATTAAAGTCTGGTATGAAATTCATAATTTTCTGGTACTTTCCCTATTTTCTACAATTAATATGAGGATAAAAGCATCTAATTCCATTCTAATATCAAAAGACCTAATATTTGGACATTTCATTAATATCAAAGGTTGTATTTAGTATACAAATGATATTAGTGTTCAATAATATTTCCAAGTTTTATGGCCACCATATGCTAATTATACTATTTAAATGAACCCTAGAAGGAATATTATCATCTAAACTAGATATGATCAGAAAATGGACATCAAAGGACTGAACTAAGGGTCTTATAATAAAGGGTACATGTTTCTGAGAATTTGGGTACCTTGTTTGTATTTTTCGGATCATCGAGCTAAATATTATGATTTATATAAGATCTGAGTGTTTTCTGGATATTTACCTGTGCGAGCCTATCATTCTTTGCCACGTGTCCCAAAAGTGGTGATGCTCCTTCCTTGAGCCGACTGGGTTCAAGACTGAACTGGGCGGCCTGGTCTCTGGTTTGAATCCGGTCTGATTTATCTGGTGAACCCAACACTCTCATCTTTGTCCTGCGTTCACGATCTCAGTGTTGCACCTCCGATCGTGAGTTCTTAGGAGCCGCTCCTCCGTCTTCCCTGAAGGAGGAGGCATCTCAGCATTGATCTCTAGTGAGCTCTGGCTCACGTGCGTTGGCTGGGTCATCGACATCCATCATCTCTCTCTCTCTCTCATACGCGGTCTACATAGCCTCTAGGACTAGGAGCCTGAATCTCTGGCTTCCAGAGCAGGGCGCCGCCTGTGCTAACTCTCCGACGAGGCTGGGTGTTGCAAGACATGAAGGATCTCCTGGTGGTTTGAAGGAGGTTGTGATCTCATTCGATCACTCTTCAGCCTAGCAGGTTGGTGTGGGACTTGGCAACATGAGGTGCCACGATGAAAAGAAGAATAGGGACAGGTTGGTTTCCCGCAGAGGGATTAGCAGCTCGATCCTTGGTGGCCTACTAGTTGCACCACCACCGTATGGCCTGAGAAAATAAACGGCGGATGAATCAGGATCTCTCTTTGTTTATGGATTCTCTGCCTTTTCCAACCCTTCTGGAGTCCCGTCTCTACCCCCTGAACATCTGCAGGCGTCAATCTTGTGCCATCACGACGCGAGACCACGCTGATGCATTGTATGGTCTCCGCCTCCTCGCAGCCTCGAGTTTGTGGATTCATCCTTGTTGGATTTCCATTCTCAAGTCACGCCACTCCAACATCGGTAGAGAGGTATGAATTAAGGGGAGATAGCTTCAGAGCTCCCAAGACTAGAGGAGATCCTTCTTCTCCTTCTGAACCTGCAGAGGCATGTGCAAAAGATGGGGATGGTGAAGCATGCGCACCTGACCAGTATGTGGACTCTATTTGCCTACAGTGAACAAAGATGGAGGGTGAGGGATTGATGGGGTGGCTGAGGAGAGACTGGTATCTTGTATCTATCTGTCAACAACTCATATGGAGTGTAGAGATACAAGAGGTGTGTAAGGTTCAACCATCACTCCCCCAATCTATGGAGATGAGGGGGGGCAACTGGGTTGTTTCCCTGACCCCCGTGGAATATGGATCTAGGAGATGAGGTCTCTATTGCCTGGTCAACAATGGTTACGGCCTGGACTGGGCCATGCTTGCTAACCCTAGGTCACGTGGGATATCAATGTCACGCCCAACATCATTCTCAAAAACCATAGTCTTCCATTCATATATATATGTAATTTATTTATGAAAATCAAACCTCAAAAATTTTATATAGGAGAGTGCTTTGACTCTAAAATTTTATACATAGGTTCACAACATCCTAGAGTGCATTCTCCTCAAGTTTGAAGACTAAATCCAATGACTAGCTAGTTAATTCATCACCACAAACAACCTAGTGTATTTGAATATTATGGTCAATGCAATGACCAACTAGTCTTCAAAAGATCCAAACAACTTAAGATAACTTTATTTTTCCACATAAGACATCAAGATCCTTAAACAAGCCATTCTAATCCATCTATTCCCTCAATTAGATGGTTGGTCTCATAAATACACAAATCATTTAACCAATTCCATTAATCTTATTTGAACATAATTAATGTTCTAATCAGTAATTGGGTATCTGGTTCCCTCTTTGAGTGAGAAGAGTCATTAATTGGATAACCAATTCTTCTATTTGGTATCAATCCTCTAAATGACACACATAGTCTTAAAATACTATATTGGGTATCATAATCCTAAAATTGGGGTCATCACATTCACCACACCTTATATGGAATTTTGTCCTCGAAATTCAACTAATCTAATCTTTAAGAGGTTATTTAGGAGTTCAACTTCATATACATCATCATTTCTTAGGTTCTAAGACCACCATAATTGCATGCACTCTAAGTTGTCAGCTTAGGGTCCACAGATTCTTGGGTGTGTCCACCCCACCTTATATATATGTGGAAGCATCACTTAACCATAACATGACATTATGATATCTTAGGATTACATCACCCCTAAGGGTACATGTTTTGTTCATACTTTTAAAGTTCAAGAGGAATTCATTTATATGCCATGGTATTCAGATCATTCAAATCTAACATTATTAATATCTTACAATGATTTTAGCATTAGAGGAGATTTATCTTCATCCTTGATATTAGAATTTTTTTTTCTACTTAAGAAGGTCTTACGTAACATGCTTGGCCATTAGGGTTTCACCCTATGGTGTGATATTCATACTCAACTTAGAAGCATACATTAAGAAGGATCAAAGTTACAACTATATTTTTGATCATATATCCTATGATCCAAAAATATCTTTATATCAAGTTCATGAGTTCAACTTTTTATGTATTGCATGTATTATGTGATGGGAAAAAGAGAATATACTAAGTTTATCTCATGATCTCAACATCATATCTTTCATATGAAGGGGAAGAGAATATTTTAAAGTCAAACTTATCGTGATTTCAATCTTGGGTACTACATGTATGATATAGGGAGGAAATATATAATAGCTCAAGCTTATACGAGTGGCTCCTCATATATAAATCATCTATATAGCTCAAGTGAGGTTTCTATCAATGTATATTAAGAAGGAGAAGAAGAAGGGAGAACATGTATGTTGAGTATCTTTTGCACAGAGCATCATACTCTCATAACTAGGGTTCATATATTACCTCACTTGCAACTAATGATGAGATTTACAAAATATGTCACTCCAGCTAAGACCTAACTCAGCCAAAGGATTGTTGATGCGATGATTTTGAGTCGCATTTATAGACTTGTTTGATATGTGTTTTATGCATTTATTAGTCATTTTCATGGTTAATGTTGCATAATTCATCTACTTTGGTCTATGCTACTTCTCTATGTCAAATTTCCCTTATTTTAGCATTTTGAGTATTATTTATCAAGAGAATACGTTTTGTGTAGACTTATGTGGTTTCGTGTGTTAATTTCAGGAAAAAAAAGTATCTGCTACTGTCGATACCATCGACCAGACCAAAGGTTTCCAGCCGCAAGGACCAGAAGAAAGTCGATACTATCGATAGGGATGTCGATGGTATCGAGAGACCATCAGGTTGCTGGCGAGAAGTGAGTCGATACTATCGATACATATGTCGATACTATCGACCAGTGGAGCTACAACGACGGTAAAAGGACAAAACTGATGCCTATGAATGTTGATACCATCGACCCGCATCGATGGTATCGAGATGACATCAGGCGCAAAGACAAAAGAAAAGAAGAACTACCGATATCGCACTAGGTCGATACCATCGACTCGCGTCGATGGTATCGACACCGTCAGATATGAGTTTGCTTCAGATTGATTTTAATCTGATGGCTGCGATTAATTGGCGACCTAACTTGGGAAATATACCTAAGGACGGCGGCTGAGAGGGAATCATCACGTCATTAGCTGCTGCACACGTCCCGAGAAGGTTTAGAGAGAAGAACGGAGCCCAGAAGCACGCCCCAGCCGATCTGGACACTGAAGAAGATGATTTCCACCACCGAAAGGTGGGAGAACGCATATTCCACGCCAAGGATCGCTTGGATCTTCTCCGTTCAGGGGGTTTCACCACTCAATCACGTTTTTCTCCATGTTTCCCTTTTTCTACTCCACGTTTTGCTCTGAGATGAACATGCGGGGCTAATTCCTTTTGTCTTTAGGACCGGGAGTAGCTCGGGAATTCATTCTATGACAATTTTATCATAGTAATTCATATCTTATCTCTTAAATTTGTGGTATAATTTCATTTTCTCAATTATATTTTTATGCTTGATCACCATAATAATAATCTAATGCCCTTAATTGCTTTGAAAGAAGAATTAATGATTGAAAAGAGACGGAATTTACATTAATTGACAAATCCCTTGAACAAGGTGGTGTAAGGTTAATGGTGTATACCAAGAGATTGTTTCTAATGCTCCTAGTTTAGGGTATAGGTTACTACGACGGTGGAACTGACCTAGACGTAGGTAGTGAATTGCACCACAACAGTCGGCAATTCTAATTTCAGGCCACTACCCAGATAGAGAGATAAGACTGAGTGACTGCATAGAATTTAATACAATGAAATCTCGCGGTGAAACCGCAATCCTAAAGATCTCATTTTGAATTGATCAAACCAAACATTTAATCGATTTCTTTGTTTTGTTTTATTTTTATTTTCTTTCAATTTTAACAACAGCTCTCAACTATTTAATCGGTCTAGCTGATCGCGAGTAGTTAGTAGGAGTCTTCGACAATTTCACGTATCCCTGAGTTCAACTCGGGCCTCACAAAGGCCTATATTACATTGACGCGTACACTTGCGTTTCTACGCACAGTAAATTCATGTCAAGTTTTTGGCACCGTTGCCAGGGATACAGCAAGTTGTCGGCACTACGAGTGCTGCAAGCAGCCACTCTCTACCACATTTTATTTATTTTTAATCATTTTAAAAATTCATAGTCTATTTTATAAATATTTGCAATCGTCAAGCACTGCACTGAAATTAAATTTCTCTATTTGCAGGTACTGTGCATGGTGCAGACGCGTAGTACCGACTACACACAACAAGCACCAGAGGTTCCACTGATGGGACCTGACGACGAGGAAGGCCACAATCAAGACCATTTAGAAGAAACAGATTCAGAATCCGAACAAGAAGAAATGGAAGAGCCACAGACAATATGGGAGAAGATCAAGGGTTCTTCCTCATCCGCTTCCAAGGGGCCGATCAAGAAGCAGGTGGTTAATATTCTGACATACAAGATTGATCCGGCTTTAATCAACTTGGTGAAGTCAAGTGCTTTCCATGGGCTCAAGAATGAAGACCCCGTCGCGCATATAAGTCAATTTGTGGAGAATTGTGATATGATAAAAATAGACAGATTTCCACAAGATGTGCTCTACTTGAAGCTCTTCCCGAGTTCTCTAGCGGGAAACATGTGAGAGTGGTTACATAACCTGGACGATGAATATGTGGAATCTTGGGACCACATGGTGGAGGTTTTCTTTGAATGGTTTTTCCCGCCCGAGAAGACCAATGACATGATCAGGAAGATCCACAACTTCACCCAAAAAGCAGGAGAGACCTACTCTGAGACCTGGGAAAGGTTTCAGATCATGCTCAGGCGGTGCCCGCATCACGGGCTTGACAAGGAGACACAGGTCAAGATCTTCTATTTTTCTCTCTCCAAGCATGATAGAAGCAACCTCGATTCAGCCGGCTCAGGATTCTTCTTGAACAACACGGACACCAGGTGTTGGGAAATCCTAAAGAACATGGCAAAGAAGCAATTGTGGGGCGAAAGAGACGCCGTGGAGCATGTTCAAGTGGCAGAGGAATCTAAAGCAATCAAAGAGCTGAATGAGAAGATGGATCTTCTCGGAAAGAAATTGCTTGCAAAGGAGGATACTGAGTCCGAGGATGAGGCTCAAGTTAAATTCATGAGGCAACAGCAAGGCTACAGGAATAATGACTATTCATGGAGGAAAGACAAGAAGTTCTCTTGGAAGGATCCAAATAACTTCTTGCAGGATCCAGATGCAAAACCCCAGCCAGTAGCGGAGGATAAGAGCACAGAGCTGCTCAATCAAGTGATAAAGCAAAATCAAGAACTCATGACTACTTTTGGCCAGCAAATAAAGCAATAAGGGGAGTTTATGAATCAATTTGGGCGGACACTGCAGAGCCATGGGGCTCAAATGAGGACAATAGAGACGTACATGGCACAAATGGCAGCGGAGATAGCCAATTTGAAGAAGCCGGCGCACCTAGGTTTTCTGGGTAATACTAATGTTCCAGGAGGAAACCAGCAGGAGAAGGCCATCTTGCTAAGAAATGGCAAGAATCTGTTCAACCCCAGAGCCGATGAACCAAGCAAACCCCAAGAAGAATTTGAAGGTGAGGCCACTGAGGAGCTGCCCATACCGGTCGCAGAACCAGTTGCGGACATAGCAGCGGATGCTACTGACAATCCTATTTCAGAGGAGGAGGAGCCTCAGAGAAGGACACCTTATGTTCCACCGCATCAAAGGGCACAGGATGTCCCGATCCCATATCCGAACAGTGCTAAGGAAAGGAAAGTGGATGCTCAGTTTAAAAAGTTTCTAGACAGTTTTAGAAAGCTTTCAGTCAACATCCCTTTATTGGAAGCTATTGAGCAAATACCTTCTTATGGGAAATTTCTGAAAGACATCATCACCAAGAAGAGAAAAATCCCAGACACATAGGTTGTTGTGCTTAAGGAGCAGGTGAGTGCCTTCATCATGGGCACATTGCCACCAAAGAGGCAAGATCTGGGTTGTTTCAACATCTGATGTTACATTGGGAAAGTTAAGTTTGGTGATGCACTATGTGACTCAGGGGCGAGCATTAACTTGATGCCTCTCTCTACATTCAAGAAGCTGGGATTAAAAGAGTCACGACCGAGCAGCATGACAATCCAACTGGCGGACAATTCAATGGTAAAGCCATATGGGATTTGTGAAGATGTGCTAGTGAAAGTGGATCGATTTGTATTTCCAGCAGATTTTGTCGTAATGGAGATGCAAGATGAACAAGGCAATGAGCTACTGCTCGGACGACCCTTCCAAACTACAACCGACATGATACTTGAGATGGGGAGAGGTCATTTGACCTTAGGTATAGCCGATGACCGATTTGAGATGGTCATGCCTTCCAGCACCACTTCACCTAAATCTAAGGAGCAATGCCACATGATAAAACATTTTGATAACAATATCTCACTTTGTCTAGGGAAGCCATTTTTAGATATGTCCCATGTAATGACCAAGGTGGAAAAGGGGACTTTGGTTGTGGACATCATGGAGCATACCAAGGTGGTATCCCTTTGTAAGGCTGTAGGTTTTCTGAACGATGAGGATGAGGACATTCCTCCCTCTACTAAAGATGAGGCTATAGCAAATTCAGTTTTTGATGCATATCCGGAATTACCACTTGAGGCTTGTTTAGTCAATATCACTCATGATTGGATGAGAAGCAAATCACTGAAGGAGTGTGCCAAGATGCTTCAAATGTTGTCGTGCTTCTATGCGAGGTACTATGAAGATTTAGGCGAACTACTGCCTCCACTCCAATCATCCTTAATCAGCCTGCCGGAATTGGAGTTGAAGCCGCTGCCACCGCACCTCAAGTACGCATTTATAGCTGAGGAAGAAAAGTTTCCTGTGATTATTTCTGCTTATCTGAGTGCTGAGGAGGAGGACCAGTTGCTGATAGTGCTGAAGAACCACCGGGGAGCATTTGGGTGGTCTGTTGCAGATATCCAGGGGATTTCCCCTACTTTGTGCCAGCATAAGATTCGGCTCGAGGAGGGAGCCAAGCCGGTGATTCAACCACAACGTCAACTGAATCTGAGCATGATGGAGGTTGTGAAGAAGGAGGTTATTAAGCTTCTTTCCGTAGGTATCATCTATGCAATTTCAGACTCGACATGGGTGAGTCCCACGCAGGTAGTCCCTAAAAAGGGGGGAATAACTGTTACTCATAATCTCTTAAATGAACCTGTCACCACCTGCTTGGTAACCGGGTGGCGAGTTTGTATATATTACCGACGACTGAATGTCGCTACACTAAAGGATCACTTTCCTCTTCCGTTTATTGATCAAATTCTAGAGCACTTAGCCGGATGATCACATTTCTGTTTTCTGGATGGGTATTCGGGGTACAATCAGATTTCGATTGATCCTAAGGACCAAGAGAAGTCCACCTTCACTTGTCCCTATGGAACGTTTGCGTACTGCTGCATGCTCTTTGGTTTATGTAATGCACCGGCGACCTTTCAGCGTTGTATTCTCGCCATTTTTTCTGATATGGTAGAACGCTGTCTAGAGGTCTTTATGGAAGATTTCTCGATTTATGGTGCATCATTTGATGAATGCCTTTACAATCTGGATAAGGTGTTACAACGTTGCGAGGACACACATTTGGTCCTCAACTGGGAGAAATTTCATATGATGGTGAGAGAAGGGATAGTGCTAGGACATAAAGTGTCTAGCAAAGGTTTGGAGGTAGATCCGGTAAAAATTGACGTAATTTCCAAATTGCCCCCACCAAATTCGGTAAAAGGGGTAAGAAGTTTCTTAGGTCACGCCGGTTTCTGTCGTCGTTTCATAAAAGATTTTTCAAAAATCGCCAAACCTTTATCTGAGCTTCTAGAAAAGGATGTTGTTTTTTATTTCAATGACAAATGTTTACACGCGTTCAACGTGCTAAAGGAAAAATTGATTTCCGCACCGGTTGTGCAAACACCGGATTGGACCAAGCCGTTTGAACTCATGTGTGATGCATCCAAATTTTTCTGTTGGAGCTGTGTTGGGACAGCGGGTGGACAATAAACCCGCTGTGATTTTTTATGCCTCTAAGACTGTGAACGATGCCCAACTAAATTACACGACTACCGAAAAAGAATTGCTTACCGTTGTTTTTGCTTTTGAAAATTTTAGGCAATATCTAGTTGGATCGAAAGTCGTAGTTTGGAGTGACCACGCTGCTATTAAGTATTTGATGGAGAAAAAAGATGCCAAACCTAGATTGATTAGGTGGATCTTGCTTTTACAAGAATTTGATATCGAAATCATAGACAAGGCGGGGATTGAAAATGTTGTAGCGGATCATTTGTCTAGGTTAGAGAGGGTAGATGAAAAAGATTTACACATACCCATTACATAGACATTTCCGGATGAACAACTTTTGAAAGTGAATTCTAAAGATCCGTGGTTTTCATATATTGTGAACTATCTTGTTTGCAGGATCATCCCAGATGATTGGACGTATCAAGAGAAGAAGAAATTCTTCCATTCTCTACGATATTATTTTTGGGATGACCCTATTCTCTTGAAGCAATGTAGGGATGATGTCCTACGCAGGTGTGTACCTGAGGTGGAATACGAGAGTGTTCTTCATAATTGCCACACACTACCGACGGGCGGACACCATGCAAGCTCTCGTACGGCAGACAAAGTACTGGAAAGTGGCCTATACTGGCCTACCTTGTTTCAGGATGCTTATGAGTTCGTGCGGCAATGTGATTCCTGCCAAAGGGCGGGTAACATTTCAAAGAGACAAGAGATTCCCCTAAATGTTTTCTAGGAGGTTGAGGTATTTGATTTATGGGGTATAGATTTTATGGGACCCTTTGTGTCCTCAAATTCTAATTTGTATATCCTTTTAGCTGTTGAGGCAATACCCATGAGGACTAACGATTCCACTATAGTGTGCAGGTTCGTTACGGAAAATATCTTCTGCAGGTTTGGTGTGCCCCGAATGATCATTAGTGATGGGGGTACGCAGTTCCGGAATCAAAAGTTCTCGGCATTATTGAGAAAATATGGGGTCAAACATAACATTGGTACCCCGTATCACCCGCAAACTCAAGGACAAGTGGAGGTCTCCAATCGAGAAATTAAAAAGATCTTGGAGCGTACTGTGGCTTCCACGAGGAAGAATTGGAGTGCCTTACTACCGGATGCATTGTGGGCATACAGGACGGCATACAAGACACCTATAGGCACCACGCCTTTTAGGTTGGCATACGGTCGGGCCTGTCACTTACCGGTGGAGTTAGAGCACAAAGCACATTGGGCACTGAGAAAGCTCAACTTAAGTTATGATGAAGCGGGGAAAAAGAGATTACTTGAATTAAATGAACTGGATGAACTGCGAATGAATGCATATGAGAACTCGCAGATATACAAGGAGCGCACAAAGTTGATCCACGATCGACACATTCAGATGCACACCTTCAAGAAAGGAGATCGTGTGCTTTTGTTCAATTCAAGGCTGAAGTTGCATCCCGGGAAACTAAAATCCCGATGGAGTGGACCATTCACAGTAGAAGAGGTCAGACCACATGGAACAATCATGGTGCGCGATGGGCAGACTACATTTTTTGTGAATGGATAGAGGTTGAAGTTGTATTTTGGTGAAGATTACACAAGGAAGGTGAATGAGGTCAAACTCATTTCACTTTCGGATGCATGACGTGCTTCAAGTCATCTAGCCTAAGACGTTAAATAAGGGCGCTTGTTGGGAGGCAACCCAACCATTGGTACTTTATTTTAGTTCCTTTACATTCATAGTTTGTTTTTTTTAAACTTAGTTTTTAGTGTTAAAAAGATACCGTGATCGTTTGCTCATTGTGCAGGAGTGAAGCAGAGTCGATACCATCGACCCTTGTGTCGATGGTATCGACCGTGGTACAGGTTGGCGATTGCAGAAATCGCACTGCGTCGATACTATCGACGGCCTCGTCGATAGTATCGACACACCAATAGGTTGATCGTCAAGTCAAGGTCGATAGTATCGACATGCCAGTCGATACCATCGAGATCTCTGGAGATATTCAGAAGAAATCGTCTCTGTAAAGTCAATACCATCGACGGGTCTGTCGATGGTATCGACAAATTCACACACAGAAGGTGGCGACCGGGCCTCGCGAGGGTTTGCCCTAATCAGAGAGTCGATACTATCGACTTGCGTCGATAGTATCGACGTGCCACGTCAACAATTCGCGGGGAAGGATCTACGGTGATCGCAGCAACCAGGAAGTCGATCTGGGGGATGAGTCAATACCATCGACTCGCGTCGATAGTATCGACGCGTCAGCAGTCTGGGCCCCACAGATCCAGCCATCGACGACCGTCGATACTCGTGGCAGTATGGATTGTGCTACCCGTGTCAATACCATCGACTCGCGACGATGGTATAGACAGGCATACAACAGCGTCGACCACGGCTATATGAGAAGGATTTGCGTCAGATGACATCACAACTCCAGAGCAATCCTCCTCCACTTGTGCCGAGCATATTCCAGAGTGATCCGAGCCCAACGACTAGCAACACTGAGCACGTTCTTCATCGAGCGGAGATTCCTTTCTCGATCTTCACCGAGATCCCTCTCTATTCCTCTTTCTGTCACGATCATGGTGCATGTTGCTGGTGCATCGTCGTCACATGCTGACCCGATGGAAATCCCAGAATTCATGCCACCACCTACCGCGTCGATTGCACACCCGCGGCTGATTCATCCATCTACGGAGGTCAAGAAGATATATGAGGAGATCTTAAAGAGAAATATCAAGCCGACCCGTTATGTTGAACGAGAAACCATCCGCAACTTGGCATTCGAAGCTAACCTCGACTATGTTCTGAAGGGGCAGGCCGACACACGGGAAGACGGCCTGACAAGCTGGAGTTTCATGCAGATTGCCAGTTGTTCTTCGGCGAGTGGCCTACGTATAAGGAGCTGGTGGCTGAGTTTATGGAGTCGCTTGACATCTACGTCGCACCCAATGACGTCATAGCCACCGACCGCGAGTGGATCAAGGGTCGGGTGTCTTTTCGGCTGTACAACAATGACTACACCATTACACTCCAGCAGTTCAACAAGATCTTCAACTAGAATCATTCACGGTCTGACTACCGGCGGCCGGACAACCGCACCGACTACGATGCAATTTTTGCTGAGCTTGTGACGGTGCCGCTGGGCAAGTCAGTGAGTTACCACAATGTTGCGGTAGCCGACTTTGAGCATCCATTTATCCGGATACTCCACTGGATGCTGAGTTCTACGTTGTTTGCTAGGGGTGATCTGGCTCTCAGCAAGTTTCAGGAGACGAACCTATTTTTCTTGTATAAACTCCTGAAGCGCCAAGGATGCAACTGGGGAGCTTTCTTTTTGCAGTAGGTTTTGGCGGTGAAGAGGAGTACACAGAAAGATCCAATTCACTTTGGCGGGCTTATCACCCAGCTGGCCGCCTACCTTGGGTTGAATTTCTAGTAGCTTACTCCTCTCTCCAACAGGAGCAAGGTGAACTTGCAACATCTACACCGCTCCAACCTCATCCTTCTTCGAGATGGCTTGGCGTATGCACACTGCCACTTCAACCATGCTTACCAAGAATGCTCGCTTCCCGATCCGGTCTTCAACATCGAAGGGGCGCAACACTTCCGATGGCCTATCATAGCCATTGCTGATTCCGATGAAGATGGTGGAAACGACGACAATGACAACAATGACGATGAGACTGAAGAGGAAGAGGAGGCCTACACCCCTCTTCGGGCACGAGTGGCACCACGGAAGTGTCCTCGCATGCATCCGGGTGCCTCTTCATCTTCGCAGCCACCGCCACCACCACCGCCCTCACAGCCAAGTGAGGATGTCTATTCGATGCAGGGCATGTATGCTATGCTGCAAGACATACAGCAGACATAGCAGCATCACACGACGTTGTATACCGGTGTTTAGGAAACTATGAACTGGTTACTGGACAATCAAAGGGCAATATTCGAGAACGAGCGTCTTCTCCTCAAAAACCAACAATAGATTCATGACTGGTTGCATAGGATGGAGATTCAACAGCAACCCTTTTACGATCACTATTGGAACCAGAACTACTTTGGAGGCTATCCACAACCTCCACCTAGGGCCCAGTTTGACCCGAGCTTCCAGGGGGAGTATCCATCTTGGGACCCCACGGCTCTACAGTACCAGCCTCCGCCTGAAGAGTAAATCGGTATCTCTGTTCCAACCTTTAAGATTGTTTTTCACTATGAGGCCATAGTTGAATTCAAGCTTGGGGGGGTAGTTGGAACAGCTCTATCTTTTATGTTCTCTATTTTTAGTTTTATTGCTTTTGTTCTTGTCATTTGTTTCTTGCAATCTTAGTTGTTTGTAGGATCCACATTCTATCTAGTGTAATCGTGGATGTCTTAAGTCTTGTGTCATCTCAGTTGCATGTACATGGGAATTAAGGGGAAATTAAAAAAAAATTAGTGTTCGCAAGCTTGAGTGTTGTTCAACTTTGATCACTTAACTTAAGAAAATGATTGGTTTTGTCAACTTTAAAATAGAAAATCACAATTGTACATTCCTAATGATTCATGAAAGTGGACGGAATTGGTTGTTTGAGCCTAAACTGACCAAATGATAATGAGACTCTAATTTGAAGTAAGAGAGAGAAACCTCTTAACTACTACACATGTCAGTAAGGAGGGACACATAATACTTTTCAAAGGTTCAGTCAATTAGTCTTGTGATCTGTCCACCTCATTGATTTTTACAATCCACCACAAGATTTGGAAGTAAAGTATGGTTTCAACCTTTTTGATTGCATGTCATGTAGATAGGACTTGCATTGCAACCACTTTCATATGTTTTGCATAAAAAAATAGAACAGTTATACATGCACATTTCCCTTAGGTGCATGTCATTTAGTTGCATTCATAACTTTTATGCATAGAGTACATCATGTACCTCATTTCTTCCTTAATGGTGAATTAAATTGTTCCATACCTTCTAAATAGTTCAAATTTTTGAGTTATGCAGAAAAAGTAAGTCCAATAAAGTATTCATTGGCAATTATGGATATAAGGGCTTGAAAAAAAAAATATGAAAAAAAAATGAAATTGAAAAAAAAGAAAGTTATTTAGAAGCAACTAGAATAAGTAGGAGAAAGGAGCGTAATCTCACCTACATTTTAAGATGAGTGAGTACATGATGTAGCTCAATTAGATATCCATCTCATTTTAAAATGGGATGTTAGTGCATGCATCATTCCACCCAATCTTAGGCATTAGGGCATTTTTCATGTGCATTTGCATCATTTAGGGCATTTTTGTTTTATGCATGTTGAAATCGCATAATGCTTCCACTTCTTCCATTAGCCACCCATTCCATCCACCCGTTGCTCGAATTGGTAGGCCACCGTGATTTTCTCCTCACTTGTGAATATCAGGAGAACTGCTTCCATGTAGATGGTTGTTAGGGCGAGCAACGTAGTATAGGAGATCACAAGATGCACTAAGTCTGGACCGACAAATTCTATTATCTTAACAGCCTTATGTGATAGTGTTCATCAGTTTTGAGGTAGACATCTTTTATGGATGATTACTACCACCTTTAGGGTAATTATCATTTTGTGGTTAGCAAGGGCCAGTATGTGAATGTTCGATGGGAGTCATATGGGATGTTTGTTGTGATGCTTTGTTCTTTAGTTGACTTTGGCAATTCTATTCTAAGGTTTAGTTGCTCGAGGGTGACCAATGTTCAAGCTTAGGGGAGTTTGATGCGATGATTTTGAGTCGCATTTATAGACTTGTTTGATATGTGTTTTATGCATTTATTAGTCATTTTCATGGTTAATGTTGCATAATTCATCTACTTTGGTCTATGCTACTTCTCTATGTCAAATTTCCCTTATTTCAGCATTTGGAGTATTATTTATCAAGAGAATATGTTTTGTGTAGACTTATGTGGTTTCGTGTGTTAATTTCAGGAAAAACAAGTATATGCTACTATCGATACCATCGACAGTGGTCGATACCATCGACCAGACCACATGTTGCCAGCCGCAAGGACCAGAAGGAAGTCGATACTATCGACAGGGATGTCGATGGTATCGAGAGACCATCAGGTTGCTGGCGAGAAGTGAGTCGATACTATCAACACATATGTTGATACTATCGACTAGTGGAGCTACAGTGACAGTAAAAGGACAAAACTGACGCCTATGAATGTCGATACCATCGACCAGCTTCGATGGTATCAAGATGACATCAGGCCCAAAGACAAAAGAAAAGAAGAACTGTCGATATCGCGCTAGGTCGATACCATCGACTCGCATCGATGGTATCGACATCGTCAGATATGAGTTTTATTCAGATTGATCTTAATCTGATGGTTGAGATTAATTCACGACCTAACTTGGGAAATATACCTAAGGACGGCGGCCGAGAGGGAATCATAACGTCATTAGCTGCTGCACACGTCCTGAGAAGGTGTGGAGAGAAGAACGGAGCCCAGAAGGATGCCCTAGCCGATCTGGACGCTGAAGAAGATGATTTCCACCACCTAAAGGCGGGAGAACGTGTATTCCACCCCAAGGATCGCTTGGATCTTCTCCGTTCAGGGGTTTCACCACTCAATCACGTTTTTCTCCATGTTTCCCTTTTTCTACTCCACATTTTGCTTTGAGATGAACATGCGGGGCTAATTCCCTTTGTCTTTAGGACCGGGAGTAGCCCGGGAATTCATTGTATGACAATTTTATCATAGTAATTCATATCTTATCTCTTAATTCCGTGGTATAATTTCATTTTCTCAATTATATTTTTATGCTTGATCACCATAATAATAATCTAATGCCCTTAATTGCTTTGAAAGAAGAATTAATGGTTGAAAAGAGACAGAATTTACATTAATTGACAAATCCCTTGAACAAGGTGGTGTAAGGTTAATGGTGGATACCGAGAGATCATTTTTAATGCACCTAGTTTAGGGTATATGTTACTACGATGGTGGAACTGACCTAGACGTAGGTAGTGAATTGTACCACGACAGTGGGCAATTCTGATTTCAGGCCACTACCTGGATAGAGAGATAAGATTGAGTGACTGCATAGAATTTAATACAATGAAAACCCGCGGTGAAACCACAATCCTAAAGATCTCATCTTGAATTGATTAAACCAAACATTTAATTTATTTCTTTGTTTTGTTTTATTTTTATTTCCATTCAATTTAACAACAACTCTCAACTATTTAATCGGTCTAGTTGATCGCGAGTAGTTAGTAGGAGTCTCCGACAATTTCATGTATCCCTGAGTTCAACTCGGGCCTCACAAAGGCCTATATTACATTGACGCGTACACTTGCAGTTCTACGCACGGTAAATTCGTGTCAATTGACTTTATCATATGGGTCATCTACCCATCCTTTTATTTTACCCAATTCTCACATATAGATTTGAATCATGCATAAGGACTCACCTCAACACTCGAGAGTAATCTAGTGTAGGATATTTTTTAACACATATCTCATATATTGGAGGCTAGGTCCTATGACCTTCTCCCTGTGGGTCTTACTCTCTCTAGAGTTCACCACATATCTCATCCTACCACTAGATATCCTCCTTGTATAAAAGCTTGAGGCTCATGCACACTCATATCTATCTTAAATTAGCTTATCTTAAGTAGGAAAAGGGAATGTACTTTCATCATCAAGATTTTGCTTAAATTCTCCAAAATTGGATTCAACTAGTATACAATTTAAACCTTTATAAGGAAACTTATACTATTAGAGATCAAACTTAGATAAGATTGCACATGCTTATTTCAACTATCATTCCATCATCCACTCTATGTATCACATATCTTGATAAGGCTCTAGACATCTAATCTAGACTACTCTCTCTTCGAGACTAATGTCACTCCCTTTCACTTAGGTTACATGAACACTAACTACTCTCCAATGTGAGGGACACAATTTCATATTTACATATAGGTAATAAAATATTATATAGTTTTTCTCCGAGAAGGCAGACGTCAGAGAAAATTGTCGAGGCTTGAGCCGATTGGAGAACAAAACCAAATCAGCAAAACGAGTGTCCCACACACAGTAGATAGTATAGTGCCATGTCACCTAGTGAAATGGTGAGAACAAGGTGTAGACTAGTGTAGCTACCCAATACATATGAGCTCTATATGAAAAGGGTTTCACACACTTGCCTAAACCTAGTTCTCAAACATCTAGGTTCTAACTTAGAGGCTAAGTCAAAACTTATTTCTATAGAACACATAACTAAGTTTCTAGGGTTTAAAGTGAAAGGTGAGATTTAGGTTTAATGTTTCATGGTGAGAAATTGTTAGGTGTAGCTATTGTTCATGCTCTAATACCAACTGTAACGTCCTCATATTTTCACCTTCTCAAAACCCCATGGAGATGAGAAGACAAAATCCAAAAACGTTAGCAAATATATCAGAGAGCGATGTGGAAGAATAATGTGCATACATGAACATACAACATAACGTACACCATAACAGTCTCAACATTTAACACATTTATATTACAACATGAATTATTACACAATGATTTACAATTACATATTGAATGAAGATTTACAAGTCTAATAACATGTATGGTAACATGATCTTAACACAATAGGTACAACCTAGACAACTTCTCACATCCTTTCTTTTATCCCATGCTAGCTCTGAACCTAAAACATACGTGAAACAACGAATCAACACACAAGGTGTTGAGTATGTGGGTAGAAAGATACATACTAATATGTTTTAATAATTGAAATAACTTGAGAAAGAAAGAGTAAAAGAAAACATTGTTTAAACTACTAATCAGGTAAACACATATTTTTAGATGTCTTTTGATGTGTTTGTACTACTAAGTGGTGTCGCACTTCATTTTTCCCCGCCCCTTAGGCTATGGGGACCAAGTGTGGGCCTTATATTTAGAGGGGGAGAGAGAGAGTTGTCGCACTTCATTTTTCCCCACCCCTTGGGCTATGGGGACCGAGTGCTGACCTTATATTTAGAGGAAGAGAGAGAGGATTGAGGGAGAGAGAGAGAGCATATATCAATTTAGTAGCTACAAACCATCTATACTCTTTGTTGTTCTTATTGACATGGCGAAGATACTACAATCATAGTACATCCAAGAAATATTCTCAAATAAAGACAAGAAATACATCATAGCTATTGGACACAAAAAAACTAGTCATATACTTAGATAAAGCCCACGTACCTGAGTTTAGAAATTTCTAATTTTTCCTGGACCATCTACATCACTGGTCATCACTTGATTCATAATAATTAAATATCATTAATAGAAGGTTCACCATAATTAATGGTATCTTAGGTCCAAATTAGGGTTTTGGTCAAACCTAGGTCAATATGATGTTAGGATGGTGTTTAGTATTTTTAATTGGATGCATATGTCATATTAAGGTCTGGTATGAAATTCATAATTTTCTGGTACTTTCCATATTTTCTACAATTAATATGTGGATAAAAGCATCTAATTCCATTATAATATCAAAAGACCTAATATTTGGACATTTCATTAATATCAAACGTTGTATTTAGTATCCAAACGATATTAGTGTTCAAAAGTAATATTTCCAGGTTTTATGGCCACCATATGCTAATTATACTATCTAAATGAACCCTAGAAGGAGTATTATCATTTAAACTAGATATGATCAGCAAATGGTCATCAAATGATTGAACTAAGGGTCTTATAATAAAGGGTACATGTTTCTGAGAATTTGGGTACCTTGTTTGTATTTTTCAGATCATCGAGCTAATTATTATGATTTATATAAGATCGGAGTGTTTTCTGGATATTTACCTGTGCGAGCGTATCATTCTTTGCCACGTGTCCCAAAAGTGGTGTTGCTCCTTCCTTGAGCCGGCTGGGTTCAATACTGAACTGGGTGGCCTGGTCTCTGGTCTAAATCTGGTCTGATTTATCTGGTGAACCCAACACTCTCATCTTTGTCCTGCGTTCACGATCTCAGCGCTACACCCCCGATCGTGAGTTCTCAGGAGCCACTCCTCCGTCTTCCGTGAAGGAGGAGGCATCTCAGCGTTGATCTCTGGCTCACGTGCGTTGGCTGGGTTGTCGGCATCCATTGTCTCTCTTTCTCATACGCAGTCTACATAGCCTCTAGGACTAGGAGCCTGAATCTACGACCTCTAGAGCAGGGTGCCGCCTGCACTAACTCTCCGACAAGGTTGGGCGCTGCAACACATGAAGGATCTCCTGGTGGTTTGAAGGAGGTTGTGATCTCATTCGATCACTCTTCAGCCTAACGGGTTGGTGTGGGACTTGGCAACATGAGGTTCCATGATGAAAAGAAGAACAAGGACAGGTTGGTTTCCCGCAGAGGGATTAGCAACTCGATCCTTGGTGGCCTGCTGGTTGCACCACCGCCATATGGCCTGAGAAAGTAAACGGTGGATGAATCGGGCTCTCTATTTGTTTGTGGATTCTCTGCCTTCTCCAACCCATCTGGAGCCCCGTCTCTAGCCCCTGAACATCTGCAGGTGTCAATCTTGTGCCATCGTTACATGAGACCACGTTGATGCATCATATGGTCGTCGCCTCCTCGCATCCTCGAGTTTGTGGATTCGTTCTTGTTGGATATCCATTCTCGAGTCAGACCACTCCATCATCGGTAGAGAGGTACGAATTAAGGGGAGATAGCTTCAGAGCTCCCAAGACTAGAGGAGATCCTTCTTCTCCTTCTGAACCTACAGAGGCATGTGCAAAAGATGGGGATGGTGAAGCATGCGCACCTGACCAGTATGTAAACTCTATTTTCCTATGGTGAACAAAGATGGAGGGCGAGGGATTGATGGGGTGGCTGAGGAGAGACCGGTATCTTGTATCTCTCTGTCAACAACTCAGATGGAGTGCGGAGATCCAAGAGGTGCGTAAGGTTCAACCATCACTCCCCCAATCTATGGAGATGGGGGGGGGAACTGGGTTGTTTCCTTGACCCCCGTGGAATCTGGATCTAGGAGACGAGGTCTCTATTTCCTGGTAAGAAGTGGTTACGGCCTGGAATGGGCCATGCTTGCTAACCCTAGGTCACGTGGGATATCAATGTCACACACAACATCATTCTCAGAAACCATAGTCTTCCATTCATATATATGTGTAATTTATTCATAAAAATCAAACCGCAAAATTTTTATATAGGAGAGTGCTTTGACTCTAAAATTTTATACATAGGTTTACAACATCCTAGAGTGCATTGTCCTCAAGTTTGAAGACTAAATCCAATGACTGGCTAGTTAATTAGTAACCACAAACAACCTAGTGTATTGGAATATTATGGTCAATGCAATGACCAACTAGTCTCCAAAAGATCCAAACAACCTACGATAACTTTATTTTGCCACATAAGACATCAAGATCCATAAACAAGCCATTCTAATCCATCTATTTGCTCAATTGGATGGTTGGTCTCATAAATACACAAATCATTTAACCAATTCCACTCATCTTATTTGAACACAATTAATGTTCTAATCATTAATTGGGTATCTGGTTCACTAGTGAGAAGAGTGATTAATTGGATAACCAATTCTTCTATTTGGTGTCAATCCTCTAAATGACACACATAGTCTTAAAATAATATATTGGGTATCATAATCCTAAAATTGGGGTCATCACAATGCCAATCATGTGAAGTTATATCCAGGTATTGGATTATGCCAATCATGTGAAGTTATATCCAGGTATTGGATGATACCAATCCTTTGAAACTATATCCAAGTATTGGATGATACCAATCCTGTGAAACTATATCCAGGTATTGGATGATACCAATCCTGTGAAGTCATGGCCATATTGCTAAGGATTCCATACTTGTGGAATACCTTTATGTTTCTCTTTGACTTTCGTTATGGGATATCAATCCCTTAAACTCATCACTGAATTACTCACCACCTTTACTAGGCAATATAAACATTCACATCCTTTATGTGATACAAGTATTCCTCATATCTCATTTAACCATATTCAAAATACTATAGCCCTTATTTGGCTATAATCAGAAAGCGTGTATGACAAAGATTTCATTATTATTATAACCATTTTTATTATTATTATGTTATTGGGTTTCCATTTCCCAAGTTCATTTTGAACATTGTCATTTCTTACATCAATCTCTAGATCATGAGACTTTTATATACATCTTGTCACTTCTCACTAGGCAACATCCATATCTAGGTAATAATACCTATATAAACATCATACTTGTTGTACAAGTATTTCACATGACTTACAAGACTTATATAATCTGTATTATATGAAACATCATAGCTCATACTCAGCTATGCTCATTATCTCATGATATCCACATGGTTTCAATATCACATACCTATCATCACCATTGAATACAAGAGAAATACAACCTTCCCATAATTAGTGTTAGGGCTTCCCTTTATTAACCAATTAGGGTTTCCATTATGTTCATCAAGAATCAAAACCCCAAATCATACTCCACACATATTAGGAGTATCAATGTATACTCATTACATGAGTATTATACAACTACAAGTTTCTCTTTTATCCTCACCAGGATGTAGATTACATCATACTCCATTAGGTTGGATCAATCCTTCTCTCAAGGTACATTGGCCCATACTTATCAAAATGCATTAAACTCTTTATGTCTTAATGTAACATTGGACATAACTCACTACATGTGTCACTTAATCAAGTGTATTAGATTAAGGTTCTTCCTCCATATCGAGTATAGAGGTGTATCCTCATCACCATATTGTGCATGAGATATCCCCTTATCTGCATATCGTGCATTCATATCCTGTGATACTATTATCATGGTATGACATCCATGAATCATTCTCATTTCTATTTGTTGGCGTTAGCCAATATGCTAGCTAGGTATTGGATTGCACTAACTATGTGAATGTACATCATTATATTTTGTCCAGGTATTGGTTTATACCAATCCTGCGAAATTATATCCAGGTTTTGGGCTATGCCAATCCTGTGAAATTATATCCAGTTATTGGACTATTCCAATCCTGTGAAGTTATATCCAGGTATTGGATTATGCCAATCTTGTGAAGTTATATCCAAGTATTGGATTAGCCCAATCCGGTGAAGTTATATCCAAGTATTGCATTATGCCAATCCTGTGAATTTATATCCAGGTATTGGATTATGCCAATCTTGTGAAGTTATATCGAGGTATTGGATTATGCCAATGTTGTGAAGTTATATCGAGGTATTGGATTATGCCAATGCTGTGAAGTTATATCGAGGTATTGGATTATGCCAATCTTGTGAAGTTATATCCTGGTATTTGATTATGCCAATCTTATGAAGTTATATCCAGGTATTGGATTATGCCAATCCTGTGAAGTTATATCTAGGTATTGGATTATGCCAATCCTATGAAATTATATCCCGATATTGGATTATGCCAGTCCTATGAAGTTATATCCATGTATTGGATTATGCCAATCCTGTGAAGTTATATCCAGGTATTGGATGATACCAATCATGTGAAACTATATCTAGGTATCGGATGATACCAATCCTGTGAAACTATATCTAGGTATTGGATGATACCAATCCTGTGAAACTATATCATGGATATTAGATGATACCTATCTTGTGAAGTCATGGCCTTATTGCTAAGGATTCCATAGTAGTGGAATACTATTACAACCCCGATTATTGGGTTCTTTTGGTGACAAAAGTAATTTCTCCTATTACAGATATTTGAACAAATAATGATATAATTTGTTTTGAATAAATGGATTTCGTTTACAATAGCCTTGTTGGTTTTTTTGTGGGCTTTATTGGCTATTGGGTCCAATAACAAGGAAAAGACAAAGGAAACTCCATTATTAAATGAGTAAATAAGAAAATGGAGAAAAGAAAGATGTAGAAACCTTTAGAAGGCAAAAGTATCTAATCCAAAGGTGGACTTCATGCTTCTTGGGTTCCTTGGGTCCCAAGGAGTCCAAAGTTGCAAAGATAATGCAACTAGAAAAGAAAAGATCAATTAAATATTTCTTTATTAAGAAAGAAATTGAAAACAGTGATAAAATGTGGAAAATAAGTGGAAAGAGGTATAATTGAGATATGTTTGGTGGATTTTCGTATCCATAAGGTTTCTAATGTTAAAAGGAATTCCAATAAGGAAAATAAAAGTGAGATAAAGAGAAATCCTCAAAAAAAAATATTTCGATAAGAAATAAATCAAATAATGAGAAATAATGGATAAAAGGTAAGTAAAAGGCTAAGGTATATCCCTAAGATGGGATTTCGAGCCATTAAGGTTCCTTGAGGTTCAAGGAACTCAGAATAATAATTTAATAGCAAGGGAAAGAGGAAATTGGTGAGAAATATATATAATTAAGTGATATCATGAACCTAACGAAAAGGCACGTTTTCTTTTAGTTAATGAGCCCAAATTTAGCAGAAAGGTGGATAAAGTCATTATTAAGTTTCCCTCAAAATTTGGGATTAATTGGACACTCGGTTTGGGAGTTATTACTTTTACAAATTTCCCTAAAGTGTTGTGATTGTAATAAATGTCACACTTTTCCGATTTAAATGAAAAAAATAGGAGATGGCGCCAGTCGTCAGATCAAGATATAACGCTTGTTGTGCTTCTCCTTCCTCGAGTCAGAAAAGTAAAGGGACATGTATGGGGGGGACCTTTCCCTCAATTTTTCTCATGAATCTGTGCATGTGCAAACAAGGTAAGGGTAGGGTTGGGTTCGGGGGAGGATTCTGAGTCAATTATACCCTGATTCTTTGTGCTTTGGAGGTGTCTAGAAGATACGCCTAAATCGCTGAAATGGCAATGATGGCCAAGGGTTGGGAACCCTAGTATTTGACCCCCAATCCTATAAATACTACCCCCTCTCAACTTCTCTAACCCCCACGAGCCCAAATGACATCTTCCCTTCCTATTTCATGCCCTATCCTACCGGGATCATCTTACTATGGCAAGGTCCTCGTCGTGGCATTGTCGTGAACCTTTGCTAGTTCAGGGCGAGGACGAAGTGCAGTTGCCCTTCGATCAGAGTCCACCGTGGACCAAGGCAAGGATCCACGACACTAGATTCTTTATGACTTCAATGAGTCGTTAGTGGGCACAAGTGTTGTGAGTCATGTGATCATGTATAGTCTATGGAGATCCATGATCTGATGGATGTCATTTTTTGAAAAACTCAGGTAATTCACCTCTCTAACTAGAAAATCTAGAAAATGCTTTTTCTTGCAAAAAGCGTAGTAATTAGTAGGAAGGTCATATGAGGGAACTTAATACATGAAAATTGATTAGAAGAAAACGAGGAATGTAATAAAAATATAATGAAGCCTGATTCTAATTGCAAATCAAAAAGTATGTAAATATGCTATATTTAACGGTTTAATTAATGCAAAATTAAAAACTTTGGTGATTAATGATTTGGGAAGAGTTAAATGGATGTTTAAAGTTGATATTAACATGTTAATTTTAAAAAAGGTATATTAAGAACGAAAAGGATGAACTTTGTACGTATTTGGTTTAGTTTAGAAGTTCATGTGCATAAATATGCTTTAATGAGCCTTGAAACCCTATTATTAGTAAAAGTGACGCTTAATGGATTTAATTGTTCAATTTCATGATTAAAGTTGAGATATGATAATTCTAAGCTATTTCGAGTACAAAAGTTCCTAATTGTGGATACATACCCTTAATGTAATAATTAGGGTTTTCTAAGGGATAAAAGTTGAATTAATGGCAAATAGAGTTCGTATGTGAATTAGACCATAATGAACTATGAATTGATAATAAATGGGCATAACAAACTTGTCATGGATTAAAAGGATAAAAATGGTATATTTAATGTATACAATAAGTATAATGTTTACATAGGTCTTATGATCTAGATATGTTTGTTTCCTAGTGTGAGGTGACAAGATGTTTATATAGGTCTTATGAACTAGAGATGGTTGTTGCCTAGTGAGAGGTGATAAGATGTTTACATAGGTCTTATGACCTAAAGATGGTTGTTGCCTAGTGATAGGTGACAAGATGTTTATAAAAATCCTCATGAACTAGATATTGATGTAAGAGATGGTAATGTTCAAAATAAACTAGGAAAATGGAAACCATGTATCATAAAAATAATAATAATAATAAATGGTTATAAAGATAATAATGAAATCTTGGTCATACATGTATTATGGTTATAGCCAAATAAGGGATATAGTGTTTTGAATATGCTAAATTGAGATATGAGGAATACTTGTATCACGTAAAGGATGTGAATGGGTATGATGGCTTGACTGAGGTATAATGCCTAGTAAATGTGATGTGGTATTCAATGATGAGTTTAATGGATTGATATCCCATAATGAAAGAGAAAGGGAAACATCAAGGTATTCCAACTACTATGGAATCCTTAGCAATATAGCCATGATATCACATGATTGGTATAATCCAATACCTGGATATTGTTTCACACGATTGGTATAATCCAATACCTGGATATAGTTTCACAAGTTTGGTATAATCCAATACATGGATGTAGTTTCTCAGGATTGGTATAATCCAATACCTGGAGATAGTTTCACATGATTGTTATAATCCAATACCTAGATATAGTCTCACAGGATTGGTATAATCCAATACCTAGATATAGTCTCACAGGATTGGGATAACCCAATACCTAGATATAATCTCACAGGATTGGGATAACCCAATACATGGATATAATTTCACAGGATTGGGATAACCCAATATGTGGATATGATCTCACAGGATCAACATAATCCAATACATGATTGAACTCTCACATGATTGGTATAATCCAAAACCTGGCTATAATCTCACAGGATCGGTATAATCCAATACTTGGATGTGATCTCACAGGATTGGTACAATCCAATACCTAGTTGTAATCTCATAGGATTGGTACAATCTAATACCTGGCTGAAATCTGATAGGATTGGGATAACCCAATACATGGATATGATCTCACAGGATTGGCATAATCCAATACCTAACTAAACTCTCACAGGATTGGGAGAACCCAATTCCTGGCTTTAATTTCACTGGATTGGCATAGTCCAATACTTGGATATAATTTCACATGATTGGCATAGTCTAATACCTGCCTTTAATTTCAAAGGATTGGTATCTAGATATGATTTCACAGGATTGGTATAAACCAATACTTGGACAAAACGTAGTGATGTATATTCACATGATTGATATAATCCAATACATGGCTAGCAGATCGGCTGAGACCAACAGATAGAAATGAGAATGATTCATGGATGTCATACCATGACAATATTATCGTAGGATAAGCTTGAGATGTTGGTATAGTATGATGGGTAAATGATACACATGTTTTTCATATTCCTTATAAAGTGGACAAATGATTTGTTGCACTATCATAGACTGTTACAATGCTTTAAAAGATGAGAAATGTTCTAATTTGCTTATCCATAGTGATTAACCTTTCTTATTAATATAAAATAACCTCAGCTAAATTTTATACTATTTACCTGTGATAATAACATTGTTGGCGGAGAGTTATATCTCTCGTTGGGACAATTGTCTCACCCTGTGGGATCCACAATTTTTAGGTGGATGTGCACGAGGAGGTAGAGACCATTCTGTAGAGGAAGGACAACAACAATAACAACTCAGTTTTAGTGTACTACTCTCGTGTCTTGTAGATAGAAGTCCTATGTGTCGTCTCTGTACTCTCAGGTCCTCAGATTTAGTATGTGATGGTTTTATGAACAATCTGATATTTTGGCTTCTATGCGTTGAGGTTTTATGTTTCTTTAGTATATGTTTTGACAAAGTAATTGTTATATGTTATCCTCAAGATGATATGGTACAGTGTATGTACAAGGTGAACCTTGATGTATATAAATTTTTGGTTCTTTCATTAAGAGTTTTCTAGGAAATGGATCTCTTTACAAAATGGTTTTCGTTTTTAGTGATTTTTTTAATCTGCTGATTATGATTATTCCGCATAATTAGTAATGATTTGGCTGTCGGTTTGGTGGCGGTCATTACAAGTTTGGTATCAGAGTCTAAGGTTTGTTGAGTCTACAGAGACATAGGATTAAGGTGTTGAGTATGTTCTAGTGTCCTCCAGTATATCCTATAGTGACTTATGCTTGTTTAGAAGAAGGTGTGGAGTTTAAAAAAGACTGGAGAACACAAGGAACACATTTCTAAGAGCAATGTTGTTTCACCAGGAGAAGGTGTAAGGGATCAGGCAAGAGAAGAATGAGTACCTGAGAATTCCCATCATGACCCAATCAGGATAGAGAATCCTACTTTTTATGCTCTTGTTGGGTAGGTTAGGACAACATTGATGAATATAGTGGACTGGATACTAGCAATACAATCTAGGTTACCAACCCTCAATGCAAAAACATTGGGTTCTGAAAGGGTTCCTGGTTGACATAGTCATGTTGGAACAGTGGAAAATGTGGGAAGGATTAACATATGGCAAGAAAATAGACTTTTCCATAAGTGTAGACAGATAGTATATATGTGATGGCAATGCCCAAGGAGGGGCAATAAGCTGAGAATTAAGGAAAGGTCTCTATAATTCTAGAGAGATTTGCCTAGTTGTTCTAAAAATTCAACTTTTTTGGTACCACCAATGCAATGAATGCCTAGTGCACCAAGGCAGTAGTCCCTAAGTAAAGGCAAAAGTCATAACTTTCCACCTATAAGAAGTCCTGACTTAGCTGCTATATCGGTAATAAGACCAATAAGAATATGGTACAAGGACAAGACATGTTATAGATATAGACATTTTGAGCATACTAAACCCTTTTGTTCAAAAAGTAGGGAGCAAATGACCCAACAACCGAGGCAGAATCGACATGGCTTATGAAAGTTACAGCCCAATAGTGTAAAAAGGCAAAGGTAACAACATGAAACAACTAGACTCTATGTTTGAGTCAACCTAAAGTGGTAGATGACCGCGAGGGGTGATAGTCAGATAGAGCTTTTTCATTCTGATATGTCTTCTCTTGATTTTATCTAATAATCAAAAGAAGGCAGTTGTTGTTGAGCTTCCTTTAATTAGTCCTATGAGTACATGAGGAAGAGATAAGAAGGATGAGAACCTATAATCAATCCAATATTCTCTTATATGTTTTGAAATTTCTCTCTTCATGTAGAAAGGGAAGAGATGTAAAAGAAACACCTAGAGAAAATTTGAGATACTAAGTAGTAAAACTTAAAGAGATGAAACATAAAATAAACCAAATGCATACTACCTAATTTCAGTTCTTGAATACCCTGGCCAAGTATTCATTTATTGAAGGAAAGGTAAGTATGGAACTCTTAGATTGTTGTCTTTCTGATTACTCTGATCAGGTAGTCATTTTGAGACAATCTAAAGAGCATAAGGAAGTAGGAGATGTGGCACAAATATTTCTACCACATCCTAATTGATATACGAAGGAATTTGAGTTAATCACCGAACAACTTATAAACAAAAGAAGATGTTTAGTATAATGTATACCTTGGTCTGAGGACGTAGAGGTAACATTTACCTAATGAGAGGTGACAATGTTCAATGATGAACTAAGGGTTTGAATACTGAGATCTAGTAATCATGATGATGATAATGCTAAAGGATGATGATATGTAATCATCTTTATAGTTCATATGTTGATGGCAAGGAACCTAAGAGGAAACAAGATTGAATGACACATGAACAATTGAAAGTTCATGCAATACTCGAAGAAGGTGATAATCTCTTTTCTTTAATAAACAATCCTGAATTATGATGGGGTGATAAGAAGGATTATGTTTCCTTGAGATCTTTCCTTTATGGTACATGACAATAAAGTAACACTACTACAGAATTAACCTTTGGCGTCAGTTATTTATGGCCTAAGGCATCGATTTCCATGTCACACCCAAGTGGGCGCCGTTAAAAGTCGACACCTTCAGTGTCGGTCCCCCAACTGACGCCATAAACTTTCCCTCCACCAAAAATTCACCAACAAGTGGACTATCGGCGTCGGTTCATAAAGTAAACTGAAACGATAACCTTATTAAAAACAACGATTATTAAGTAACAACTGATGCAATACCCCTTCCTGCCACCAAAAAGGCGTCAGCAAGGGCATCATCAGCGTCAACTTTATATAGGTAACTGATGCCATATCCACAGCCACAACGACCATGCTACCCAGCACGGCCATGGTACCTGGCCAGAATCTACTAATAACCAACACCATCGACACCAATTTGTATACTAATAACCGATGTCATATCCCTTGCCACCACAGTCGTGCTACCCAACATGGCCATGGTACCTGGCCATAATAGGCGTCAGGTTTACATATAACCAACGCCAGAAGGAGATAAAGACGTCAGGCTTACACTAACAACCGACGCCTATGTGTTTTGTTGTCAGTTTTACACAAATAACTGACGCCTATGTTCTAAATTTTTTTTCTTATCAGTTTGTAGGCCTATTGTATGGCTGGTCAGCAGGACGCAGAACCTGTAGTTCAGTTCTGAAGTACATGTTTACATCATACATTGATATTAGCCAACAACATGCCACAAACCTACAAAATTAACAAGAAAGAGAATATTATATATTTATCATGTGAATCACACACATGTATAAGAACATTTAATTCATATTATTTTTCATCAAACACATGTAGAAACCAATAGTTCCATTTCAAATTTCCTCCATTTTCACACACATTTAGCAACCTACAGTTCCATTCATTTCATCTCTTTTCACATTCAGATACATGTAGAAACATTCATGTATTGATCATCTTCACATTCACACATATGGCAATTCATAAAAAGTCATTCACATTCACACAAATATAATTATGAGAACAAAGTTTAGAAATATCATTCTTTATTCATCGTCGTCATTATCCCAATTATATTTAAAAATTCCCACTACTTTACGGCTTCTCCCCATTGTTCTCTTACATCATTTAACTCATCCGTCATATAGGGAGTATGTACATCTAATAACTTTTCACCTGTAGTGAAGTTAGTTTTAAACACTTGCAAAGAGAATGATGTATATATATAATTAATAATATATAATAAGATTGATATATTTCATATTATCTAATGAGACTACATATAATGCCTGATGTATGGTATCGATTTCCATTGCGACATGTTCGATAATTATGCGCATATATCACAACATATAGTATCTACATGCCCAGTCGTTGTCTTATGTAGCACACTATAAATTGAAACATACAAAATATTCAAAAATACAAATAAGCACAGTAAACATAAATAATATATACATTGGAGTCGGGAAATTACTTTCACATTCTACCAAGTTAGTGGCTAGTTCTTTTTCTTGGGGATCTTTCCTCCAGCTTTGGCATACTCTTGTAAAGCCCTACATGTTAATGTAACACATTAAATTGCATAATTAAATCGTAATGTAATAACATATGTTAACGGATATAAAAATATGAAGTATTTCTCACGAGAATAATGACCTTTTCATTGCGTGTCCATATATATTCAATTACTTCCCCGTAGGATCTAGATAATAGATAGTGAACGTATCGGGGAAAATAACTAGTAAGTTCCAATGCTTACCACTAGAGGTAAGATATTTAAAAATTAATAACTCAAAAGTCACAATAAAAATGTAATTTTCTTAAGTCCAAATTATAAGCAAAGTAAACTTATCTGACATTGAATGGAGCTATTATCATCGTCTTCTTGTTTTTACCAAATTATTTAAAAACATCATAGTAGTATGAAGTAACTGACCTAGGGTTTTTACCTACAAGACTAATCAAAGATGGAACCAAAAATCCCACATGGAGAAATGAAAAATATGTACATATCGTGTGTAAGTGGCTGGAAAACATGTATTATGTATGCATTAATATATAAGAAACCAGATCAACATATATAAAACAAGGTATATGGATGTATAAACAAGATCTCATCATATCCATAGCTCTATCATAGATGTATTCAACCAAGCATAATGAAACATCTCCAAAATATCTTGTATAAATAGCTTGTTATCGTATGATTGACCTACAACTTCCTCTAGAATAGTAACATTTATAGGGAAATTTGGATCATGTTTGCCTATCTAATTTTCCATACCCCTACAATTAGGACCTAACAAGGCGTGTAGGTCCCTTGGACGCCAACTTGGTATTTCAAGAGGTGGAGGTGGAGGTCGAGATGTAGCGGGTGTCTTCCTTTTGACCTGTATATATAATTTTAGATCAATGGACTCATATATATGTATACAGTAACAAATTAATGTAATGTAAATTTACCATAAAATATTCATATAGACGACATCTGCTTTGGGCCAAAATATCACTCTACCTTCTGCCTCACCAAGCATTTCAGAATCTGGGTGGGCATATGGCAATGTAAGATCCCTCCATTTGGGGACTACACTTATCGGGCTCACACGAACTATACCATCTGGTATTGGAGTCCCATGAAACATTTCTCCTAGAAGGGGTGGGTAAGCCAATGCCTCTACAACGACATATTCTTGACTTTTTAGATGACATGGCTTCAACCCCTACAAATTTTGGTAAAGAATGTTATATGCATATATACACAAACATATCATCTTGAACAGACTAGCTACTATGTCATAAAAATACTTACAAAGGATGTGCTAGGTGGTGGGTCTACAGGATTACTCCCAACCTCTGTAGTAGGAGTAATAGAAGCATGTCACATCATAGGTATTGTCTGAGTGACCGTCTGAGACGACTGCCACTTCACCATTGCTTCTTGGACTTTCCTCTCAATTAATTCATCTACATATACATGGATACAAGAAATGCTAGCTATTGATTATTGAATTCCCTTTCGCAATAGCATTCTAAAAAAGAATATGTTACCTCAACTTGTGAAAGTCCCGCTTTTGGGACAGGTTTGTGCTGGGATGGCCCAAAGAATGCTTTGATGCCCACACCAGTGCCTACACCCCTAACACGTCCAGGATGCTCGAGGTTACCCTGAGCAACTATCAATTCATCCCTTATGCCCTCAGGGATGAACTTACCTTCCTTCCTCTACTCATGCAGCTCTCACTAATCACCATCAACAGAAATTAGTAAGTAAACATAACAATAATCAATATCAATCGATTGCTCTAAGAGTTGAATTTTACCATTTTTGTAGCCGCCATAGCAGTTGCGGGCTTCATTATATGTCCCTTCTTGTTTTCCCTCCCAACTATCCACATAGCATGGTGAGGAAGAGGTGTTGGACTAATAGTAGAGGACTCTTGAGTAGCAGCAGACTGAGCAGTAGACTAAGCAGTATACTCAACCTATAGTCTTTGGCGAACACCTACATAGCCTATTGGACCCATTGTGTGGTCATGCACATTCAGTGCACGTCTTGCTCTTTGAGCATTGTTGATAGCCTTGTTAGTAAGCACATTGATTTGGTTAGTAACACTAAAGGTTAATCTTGAATAGGTGAATACATAAGAACGTATATTAATTAAATTGGGAGTGGCGCTTAATACCTTTAATTCATCCATTCTTCTTTGGATAACAAACTCCTTCCAATCTTTGGGGTCTAGGTAGTTCCATTGCTCAGGGGCTGCCTTCTTCCTAAATTTATTTTTTAAAGAGAATACAAACAAAAATTATTAGTGTAGAGTTAGCCAAAAAGTGATCAATGTCTAGAATTGGAAATCAATAAAGAACCTCATCTCAGCCTCACGTATGTAATCTCGGGTGAGATTTTTCCTATAGTTCCTTAGGACCCTCCAAGAGCGTTGCATCACACATTTATGATGCATCTTTTCATCCAGATCAAATATACTCTACAAAATAGAATTACTATTAACTAGTATCCTAAAAATTAGTAATCTAAAAAAATAGAATTGCAAATAATGATAACTCATGCATAGTTACTTCCAGATGAAGTCTTTCTTCCCCTTAGGAACTCTATGCCAGGATTCAAAAATAGGACTACAATGGCTGTGAGTAAGAACCCCAAGATATGAAATAAATGAGTTGCGGTTCACTCCAACTGGATTTCCTACATGATCCAAATCCACAGCTAGTTTGGGTCCATTGCCCCTTTGTTGTAGTAACTTGTTCATCATTGTTATGCCCCTCACTTTCTCAATTTTTTTTGCTGCTCATCAAGTGCCCCAATTTCTTCAGGGTGTACATCACTAACCTAAAATTTGACAAAAAAAACACACTTACAAGATATAATTATAAATGTGAGGTAGGATATATTTTGAAAACTTACATTGTGAGGCGGCGCATTGATGTCCTCACCCTCACGGTAATCATCAGCACAGTCATCATATGAATGCTCAGCCATCTAAAAGTTCATGTTCATATTGTAAAGTTCACATTGTAAATTTCACATTCACATTGCAAAGTAATTCACATTGTAAAGTTCACATTTAGAAAAATAAAACATATAAAAAAATATAAACATGCATGCCTCTAATATTGCGATCTATAATCAATTAACAATCCTTCATTGTGATCTCCGCGCACATACAAGTCATCATTAGCTTCAATATTTGGTGGTGTTGGGAACCCAACTGAGAATGGACTAGAGTATCATACTTATCATAGTACTGTTCTTCATCTATATGATCTTTAATGAACGGTCTTTTACCATGAAGAACAACCGACCATTAATCATTTGCAGGATCATCGATATAAAATACTTGTTTTGCTTGTGATGCCAATATGAATGGTTCACCCTTCTCGCCAATCTTTTCAAAGTTCACTAATGTGAAATCCAATTCATCCACTATAACTCCTTTAGTGTTATCAACCCAATTACATTTAAAGAGCAGAATTCTAAAATCTATGTAGTCAAACTCCCATATGTCTTCAATGACACCATAATATGACATTTTAGCTTCATGTGGACTCTTATCCTTTGCACTTGCAAAAAAAAATGAAGATGCTTGAAGGTGACCCCACTGTTTTGGACGATACTCTTATCATATTAACGCTTTGTGTAATATGAGAATCCATTTATGTCAAACCCTTCATAAGACATAACATTCAATTTAGGTTTAAAGGTGAGACATTTGATAGTTTCAATAAGATTATCTAGTGTTTGAGATAATTGATGTAAGACTTTATCTTCAAACCACTTAATAAATGTCTTGTTATGCTCTCTAGCAAGCCACATTGAATTGGCTCGAGGATATTGTCTCTTGATGAAATTGGTATGTTCCTTGATATAAACACTCACTTCGTCAATGTTGTGTAAAATATACAAGTGACCTTGTTCCATCTACTCACGGCTGATTACTTTCATCCGTGATCCCAAATTTCCTTTGCCAAAATTCTCCTCAATATTCTTGTCATTAACATGAGTGTCATTAGCACTCAGAAAGTCATTGCAAAAATGCATAACCTCTCTCTCCACATAATCCTCAATAATACTCTCTTCAGGTCAATAACGGTTTCAAACATCACCTTTAAAAAAGCTCATGTATCGTTCAAAGGGATACATCCAATGCAAGAAAACTGGTCCCAACATTTTCATTTCCCTAGTCAAGTGGACAACAAGATGCACCATGATATCAAAGAACGAAGGAGGAAAATACATCTCAAGCTGACATAGGGTAACAACCACTTCTCTTTGCAATTTATCGAGAGTATCAGGGTCAATAACTTTGTTTCACAGACTGTTGAAAAAGAAACAAAGTCTGGTGATTGCAAACCTTACATGCTTTGCCAATATAGATCGAATTGCCACAGGCAATATTTGTTGCATTAGAGTGTGATAGTAATGAGATTTAATACCTATCAACTTCATATCTTTCATTGATACCAATCTACGGATGTTGGATGAGTAATCATGTGGCACCTTAACATTTACCAAGCATTCACAAAAAGCTTTCTTCTCCTTTCTAGACAATGTATAACTAGCGGCAGGTAAGTATGTTCTATGTTTGCTACTAACTACTTTTTTTAATTCTATCCTTATTCCCATTTCACGTAGGCCCATTCTAGATTTTATCCCATCTTTAGTCTTACCTACTATTTCAATAGAGTACTGATGACGCTATCACAAACATTTTTCTCAATGTGCATGGCATCGATACAATGCCTGATTGCCAATGAACTCCAATAAGGAAGATCCCAAAATATTGACTTCTTCTTGAATAAAGATTTGTCACTCTGTGTGGCCATCGTACATTGTGATCTCTTACCAAATTCATTGGCCATGTCTTTTACTCATTCATAAACATCCTCCCCCGGTATAGGTTTAGATGCACTCTGTTCCTCATTTTGTCCATTGAATTCTTTGGGCAACCTATGATACAAATGGAATTATGGAAGAAACCTTCGATGACCAAGATATATAGTCTTGCCACCATGTTTTATTCATATTGAATCAGTGTTCTCTTCACATATAGGACACACTTTAGATCCTTTAACACTATATCCAGACAAATTCCCATATGTTGGAAAGTCATTCAAAGTGCAAAACAACATAGCGTGCAAACAAAATGTCTCTCTTCGGGAAGCATCATAGGTCATCACACCTTCACCCCGGAGTTTCTTCAAGTCATCAATCAGAGGTTCAAGATAAACATCGATATCATTTATAGGTTGTTTAGGGCCTGATATCAACAATGACATCATAACGTACTTATTTTTCATACATAAGTAGGGAGGAAGATTGTATATAACAAGAATAACTGGCCAAGTGCTATGTTGGCTACTCAATGTCCCACACAAATTCATCCCATCTGTATAAAGCCCAAGTCTTAGATTCCTGACTTCTTCATCAAATTCAGGGTACAATAAATCAATCTTCTTCCACTGTGGGAACTCAGACGCATGTCGTAGGATCCTATCATTATTTTTCTTAACATCTGCATGCCACCTCAAATTCTTCACATCTATCAGATTGGCAAACAAGCCTGAAACTGTGGTATTATAGGTAGATACCACATCACCTTGGCAGGAGAACCAATTTTGGACTCCCCCAAAGTCGTCAATTTATACCTTGACGCACCACATTTGGGACAATTTTTCAAATCCACATAGTCCTTTTGGAACAATACTCAATCATTCGGGCATGTGTGTATCTTCTTGGGCTCCATTCCCATTGGTAACACCAATTTATTTAACCGATATGTTGAGATTGGCAGCTCGTTTTCTTCAGGAAGAATTTCTTTCAACAAAGACAACAATGACATGAAGCTTTTGTCGCTCCATCTATTGTTAGCTTTTAGCTTATACAATCTCAACACTGTGCTAAGCTTTGTCAACTTACAACCTGTGTATAACGGTATCTCAGCATCATGTAGAATGTTTCTAAACATTGGAGGTGGATTGGTGTGATCTACCCCACAACTATGCAGCATCGCATCAACGATGTCTACTGGAATTGGTTTGTTCACATCTACATCATCGGAGGTGATTTCTTCTTCCACACAAACACTGCTATCGACATCCACTGATTTTAGGTTTGAAATCTCTCCATGTCAGTGCCATTATGTATAGCCTTGTATAATCCCATTGCACATGACATGACTTTTGATTTCGTCACCAGTGCTGACTTTCAAGTTGTTACTGCAGTGCCTACATGGACAATAGAACCTATCTCCAGGTTGTTTCCAATGTTCCTTGGCAAATCTAATAAACTGATCAAGTCTAGAAATAAACTCTGGGGTGCAGCAATTTGGAATGGACATTCATGATCTATCCATTCTATGATCAAAGAGAAAACAAGTATATATTAGAACAATATTAGGGTCTAGGGTTAACAGATTAGAGTTTATGGTTAAAACTTTAGGGTTTAAGGTCTTATATATAATTAATGGCTAAAACATCCTAAGTGAGATTAGGTGATCAAGAACAGCCCCAAATTGGGGACTATCCAAGATTTACTCCTAATGAGTAAATCTTGGACGAGTTTCTAGGCCAACAAATACATGTGTTGTCATTCTTATATATAATAAATGTGTACCACCTATCCCATTCGTGAACACCTAATCTCACTAGTAAGTGTATAATGTGTATTGGGTTTTCAAGAAAATTTTGGCAGCATTTCCCCGCTGTTCTCCAAGTACATATGTACTTAGAGAACAAATGGGGAAATGCTATAGAAATTTTCTTGAAAACCCAATACACATTATACACTTACATCCTAAGTCATATTAGGTGTTCAAGAATAGTCCCAAACTGGGGACTATCCAAGATTTACTCCTAATGAGTAAATCTTGGAGGGGTTTATAGGCTAATGAGTAAAAGAACATAGACATAAGATTTCACCACCACTACATGTATTTGCTCACTTACATTGCATTACTCATAATTAGAGCATTGTTAAATAATATATCAAGAATTCAATAGTTTCAAACATGCAATAATTCACAATTAGAGTGACAAGATTCACTTTTTACAAACATACATGGCATAATTTAGGCACAATAGCAGGTATGGTCATTGAACCAAATCAACATGATAAGAATAATTTTAGAAGAGTAATAATATTTCCCAATTGAGAGTATATGAATTGTCCAACAATTGGAACAAGAGCAAGTATTGTAAAAATTGCCTCATTATGGGAAAAATTAGTCATAATAATTCCCAATTATAATAATAGAGAGGAGTACATACCTCCAATCCTGTTTAAATCAAAAAAATATCACCTAGGTCTGAGAAAAAATTAATATCTCAAAGATTAATACCACCTATGCATGAGATTATGTTGGAGTTAATATTATGTCTTCTGCAATCATTTAATCTAAAAAAACACTCCCTTCAAAAGATCCTACTGTTTCGATGAGCATACTCATATACATATCTGATCTACTGCGGTTTAAGGATTGACTTAATACATGTATTTTCTCACTTACATTGCATCACTCACAATTTGGATATTAGATCAAGGTTCAAACACATTCCAGATCTTGTTAGAGTATGTAAATCACAAGGACAAAGTTCCCCATTGATTTTGATTCTCATCGCTGGTTGCACCTCTCTAGGTTGGGATTTTGATTCTCAGCAGGCGGTGATCTGAAATCAGCATCATGTTGTCCTCATCTAATCTATTTCCCTATTTGCTTCATTCCTCTCACACCCTACCACCATCAACATCACAATAAGAAGAAACAGTAGCAACAACAGTGACAAAGGTAGCAAAGATGCTCCCCACCACATCCTACAGTCGACCTCTCCCCTAGGTCTGGACCAGCTACCTCAACCACCAATCGCCCAGACACTCCCTCAATGGGAGAGGTCATCAAGTCAACTAACCACCATGCTCCCAGGCGTGGGAAATAGAGGAAGATTCCAGAAACTCTTCCAGCCGCCTGACCTTCCTTCCTTCTCCTACTCCTGGACAAGGGACTCTGCAAGTGATTCTGGTTCCTCTAGTATAGGGAGAAGAGGAGGAAGAAGAGGAGGAAGAGGGTACCTCAAGCGGCGGCGGCGACCAGCAGGTGCAAGCAGTGAGAAGGTGAGCTCCAGAGAGAATGGCGGTGGAGGAACGGTGGTAGGGTAGGCACAATGGCGGAGGAGAATGGTGGTGCAGCAGTGGCAGGACAGGCACAATGGCAGAAGAGAGAACGACGGTGGAGAGAAATTGCCAGAGACCTAACAGGCAGAGAGTAATCGATCGACAATGAAATAGAGAAACGAGAAGAGTTTGGCTCGCGCGGGTTAAGTTACCAATAGGCGTCGATTATTGAAAAAAATGATTCTTAAAACAACAGGTATTAGTTACCACCAAAAAACTGACACCTATGTTCATTGATAGTCGTCGGTTCCAACTAGAAAAACCGACGTCCATCTACATATGCGACAAAAAAAATGTTCTCGATTAATGACCATTATCATCAGTTTCGATAGAAGAGCCGACACCAAAGGGGGTGAAAATTTTCATGGGGACAGCGTGCAAAAACACATTGGTGTCGGTTATTGCAGGTAAACTGATGACAAAAATGTGCCCAATTTTTATCTCACGAAAAACCTTTAGTCGTTGGTTTGTTAGTTAATAATCGACTTCGTATGTTAAATTTTAGAGGTAATTTTTTTCCACTGGAAAATTAGGATTTGGCGGTTGATTTTAGGCGTCGGTTTCTTATTAAGGAACTGATGCTAAATTAAAAGTGATACTCATGTCTGGTCACTCTTCATAGATAGATGTTAGTTTTTGCATTCAACCGACGTTGTAGGGTTTAGGCGTAGGTTTGTTGTATACAACTGACGCCTGTAAATGTGACGTTATAAGCCATTTTTGTAGCAGTGTAAGTCTTATGACACTTGATATGCATGGATTAGAAGCAATCTATAGATGGATACTTTGAAAAGTATCAGTTAGTTGGATTTTGGTTCCAAGACAAAGTTATATGTGATAAGTTATGCCCTGAGATGAAAGAAAGGTCCTAATATATGTCTGGTTTTGGTAATAATAACAAAAAATGGAAATGATAAGGATGTGATGTGTTTTTGACACATGTAACTAATACTAGGTAAGGAATTCTAGTGTCTAAGAAGTTTTGAAGGTATGAGATGATGAGGATATGACTCTTGATAAGATGAATAATGTTTGGTTACTTAGAAGGGCCAACTTTGAGATTAGTCTAGTTACATATTGTAGTATGGATACCATATGTTAGGGTTTTATGCTCTACATAAACATGACATCAGCAAGGATGTATGAGTTGAAGGAACAATCATAGAATCATTTGGGGAAAAAGCTTATCAAGCTAAAAATAATTCATTAGAATATCCCTATCTAGATCTATTGACGTAGTTTATACAAAACATCTAGAGATACCTCTGAGATAAGTTCTTCTTTGACAAGTAGCCTCTCCTTATGATAAGAAAAAAAATAGCTAATGGGATAGTTGATACAAGTCATAAGAAAGTTTAGTGTTGATTCAACAGATTAGAGTGGCACAGTAGATGTATGCTAAGACTTGTAGTTCTAAGTGGGTGATAGAACGTGAATATGGTCTTTCCTTGAAGGTGAAATGCTAAACTAAGTGAGGAGTATGGAAGACTCCCAAGGTCAAGAATCTTATCACATAAGTTGTAAGCTGAGAAGGTGACAAATCAGTAAGGTTTGACACCTGAGTTAAATAAGGTATATATAATGCTTATCTGACTAAGAAAAGTGTTACCTGACACAGAATTGACACTACAGTCATTAATGATAAGGATAGTGGAACATGTTTCCTGTATGACAGATTCTATGATAACCTTGTATGGAGGAACATTATGCTGGTCAAAGTACTATGTGATTTTATGAGGAGGCTTGATGATATGATGCAAGAATAACAATTGTCTTCCTTCCACTGGGATTTCGGGGATGAAATCCTTGTTAGGGGTTTATAACTTGTAACATCCCTGACCTGGGTTAAGGATAACCCTATTTGTTTGGCTTAAATAAGTTGCTTAGAACTTTAATATAATTTCCTATTGAGTTTTTTTATCAGGTGACAAACTTATGTTTTAAATTTGGTCATGTTTAAATAACATTTGAGCAATGTTATCTTGTTTTGGACCAAAATACAATTTAACCAAGATGAGGGGTTATATTGCAATTTCTCACATGTTGAACGTGCCCTAAGTTTTTTAGCATCATAATAAAGAGAATGATGCTAGGTGGTGGCTTGTGGAAAGCCTAAATTCCAAGTTTGAACCTATTTGAATAATGCTAGTGACTTGGGTACCAATTTTGGTACAAATTGTAATTTTCCCAAAATGTAGGGTTGATATGAAAATTGCCACCTCTAGAATGTCCCTACTCCCTCCTAGTATCATCTAGAGGAGAGATAAATAAGGAGGCATCATGTTTGAATCATTTATGAGTGATGTTACTCTTGGTGATGAAAAGACCAAGAAAGGGTTGAATGTGAAACCCTAATTTAAACGTGTATCAAGTTGTAGAGTCCATATGAGAATGCCTATCAGCCATAGAGCCATAGAGGGAGTCTCATATCATTTTTTGAACTCTTGGACTTGTCCATGATGAGCTAAGCACCTCAAGGAGGTGAACTGTATCGGTTTACAACTTCCTTGGAAAAGTTATATCGGGTTGTGAATAAAGTGGTGATTGAGTTGAGATATCTTATCCAACAAGATAAGTGATGGCTGAAATATCATCTCTATATTATCCTCAAGTGTTTTTCATGTCAAGATAAATATAAGTGCATGCAAGGAAAAGTTTCAACCATGCATGGACACGTGGCACCTAGTAGCTTTAAAATGATGAAACCTCATATACACTCTCTTTTATGAGCTTCAACTATATATACCCTTCCTTTCACCTATAAGTGAAATTTTCGAAATTTACCCTATTTCTCTTAGATATTGTGCATAGAGTCTTAGTATCCAGCATAGGTGAAGGAGTATCATGCATAGAGCCTTGGTATCGGCCATAGAAAGGTGATATCAGCCATACCAAAGTGATATCGGCCAAGTGAAGTGATATCGGCCAAGTGAGGTGATATTGGCCACAAGTGATGAAGTATCATGCATGGTGTTGAGGAACACATGTTTTGTACCTTTGATATGATCATATTCAACCTTAGGAACGTGAATGTTTACAACTTGGAGCTTTGAAGTTGCTCTTGAGGCGGGTTATATAACTTGAACTCTACTATGTTATTATTTACCATCAATCTTGCCTTAGTTCAATGATTTACTTTCAATCTGAATTTTCTTGCATAATTGATGAATCCATGAGATCTATTTTTGACCTACGACTATTGTCCATGAACTAGAACAGTAAGAACAAGAGTCTATAGGTTGATGATGATGACATCAACATGGCTCAACCCGATATTGGGTTGAAGCACCTCTAACCTGATATGGTGTGGTGAACATATCATTAAAAATGATACAATGAGGATACATACACCTTATACATGATATGATGATGAAGTATACATATTGTGCACGATATGGTGTCAATCACACACCATGTCCATGATATGAGGTCAAGCATACAACTTATGCACAACATGGAATCAAGTATATGCTCAAAACCTGATATGACAAACCCTAGAAGATGTGTAACCCGATATGGTGTGAAGCATACACAAACCTCTTTGCTCGATATGGTGTGAAGCAAACACACACCTCTTTTCCCGATATGTTGTGAATCATAACACACCTCTTTGCCCGATATGGAGTGAAGCATACACACAACTCTTTGCCTGATATGGTGTGAAGCATGCACACACCTCTTAGCCCGATATGGTGTGAAGCGCACACGCACCTCTTTTCCCAATATGGTATGAAATACACACACCTATTTGCATGATATGGTGTGAAGCAAACAAACACCTCTTTTCTCGATATGGTGTGAAGCATACACACACCTCTTTGCTCGATATGGTGTGAAGCATACAAACAACTCTTTGCCTGATATGGTGTGAAGCACACACACACCTCTTTGCCCGCTACGGTGTGGAGAACACACACACCTCTTTACCAAATATGGAAGCAAACACACACCTCTTTGCCTGATAGGGTGGAAGCACCTCAATTCAATATACTTGATTGAGTGACACATGTAGTGTGTTATGTCAAATGATATATTAAGACATAAAAAGTTTAATGCATTTTGATGAGTGTGGGCCAATGTACCTTGAGAGAAGGATTGAGCCAACCTAATGGAGTATGATGTAATCAATATCCTAGTGAGTATGAAAGAGAAACCCATACTTGTATTATAATCATGTAATGAGTATACATTAATAGTCCTAATATGTGTGGAGTATGAATTAGGGTTGTGATTCTTGATGAATGTACTTGAAAGCCTAATCGGCTTAAAAGGAAACCCTAACCCTAATTATGTTAAAACCATGCTGGTATCATGAGATAATGAGAATAGCTAAGCATGAGCTATGATGTTTCATATAATACTGATTATATGGGTCTTGTAAGTCATGTGAAATATGTGTACCACAAGTATAATGTTTACATAGGTCTTATGACCTAGAGATGGTTGTTTCCTAGTGAGAGGTGACAAGATGTTTATATAGGTCTTATGACCTAGAGATGGTTGTTTCTTAGTGAGAGGTGACAAGATGTTTATATAGGTCTTATGCCCTAGATATGGTTGTTTCCTAGTGAGAGGTTACAAGATGTTTATAAAAAGCCTCATGATCTAGAGATCGATGTAAGAGATGGTAATGTTCAAAATAAACTAGGAAAATGGAAACCTCGTAACATAATAATAAATAATAATAATAATAAATGGTTATAAAGATAATAATGAAATCTTGGTCATACATGCATTATGGTTATAGACAAATAAGAGCTATAGTGTTTTGAATATGCTAAATTGATATATGAGGAATACTTGTATCACATAAAGGATGTGAATGGGTATGATGTCTAGACCAAGGTATAAAGCCTATAAAGGTGATGTGGTATTCCGTGATGAGTTTAAGGGATTGATATCCCATAATGAAAGAGAAAGAGAAACATCAAGGTATTCCAACTACTATGGAATCCTTAGCAATATGGCCCTGATATCACAGGATTGGTATAATCCAATACCTAGATATTATTTCACAGGATTGGTATAATCCAATACCTGGATATAGTTTCATAGGATTGTCATAATCTAATATCTGGATATAGTTTCACAGGATTGGTATAATCCAATACCTGGATATAGTCTCACAGTATTGGGATAACCCAATACCTGGATATAGTCTCACAAGATTGGGATAACCCAATACTTGGATATAATCTCATAGGATTGGGATAACCCAATACCTGGATATGATCTCATAGGATTGGCATAATCCAATACCTATGCTGAACTCTCAGGATTGGTATAATCCAATACCTGGCTAAACTCTCACAGGATTGGTATAATCCAATACCTGGCCGTGATATCTCAGGATTGATACAATCCAATACTTGGTTGTAATCTCACAGGATTGGTACAATCCAGTATCTGGTTGAACTCTCACAGGATTGGGATAACCTAATACCTAGATATGATCTCACATGATTGGCATAATCCAATACCTCGCTGAACTCTCACAAGATTGGGATAACCCAATACCTGGCTTTAATTTCACTGGATTGGCATAGTCTAATACCTGGATATAATTTCACATGATTGGCATAATCCAATACCTGGCTTTAATTTCACAGGATTGGCATAGTCCAATATTTGTATATAATTTCACAGGATTGGTATAAACCAATACCTGGACAGAACATCATGAAGTATATTCACATGATTAGTGAAACGTCTATTTCGAGAAAACAAGATTAACTAATGTGGAAGCGTTCACTAAGCACCAGATTACTAGAAATCACTAAAAATTTTAAACTTTTTACAAAGAGATCCTTTAAAGGTAAAGCTTTCTCATAAAGCAACATGATAAGTTGTTTACAACTGATCCATCAGTAAAACTCTGTAAGGCAAGATACAAAAGTCTCTAAGGACTGGACCAAAAACTCAAAAGCACTAACTATTACTCCGAGTACCTGAGAGTACAGAGACGACATATATGACTCTAACACTATCTACACATGACATAGCAGCCAATGCCTCCACCTGAAGCTTCACTGCTATCCTTGGTACTGTTGATGCTGCCCTTCACCTATTGAAGGATTTCTGCCTCCTCGCCCACGTCCACCTAAAGGTTGAAATCTACGGGGTGAGACAATTATAAAAATCGTCCCAGCGAGAGATATAACTCTTCGCCAGAAGCATAATTATTGCAGCATAAGAAAATAAATGTACACAAAGAAGTTATGTATATTTGAGAGTAGTTAAAACAATGTTTAACAGATTAAACTATTCTTTCTACTAAAAGCAATGCAACTATAAATTGATAAAATCACATGTCACTTATCACATCACTAACTCCCTTCAGACTTGGATCATATATCCATTGCCTGGCATTATTATTTGGGAAAGGATGGCTTGTAGCCATACTCCTTCTCCCAAAGTGTTAGGATTCCAACTCCACAACATATCTGCATAACTTGTACATATGATATCAGACTTAACATTACTTATGTAATATAAGGGTTATTTACATTCATAACCCAGTAGTCTGTAGTTAAGCTTTTCATAGGATTATTCCGTAATAGAATTTCACATAGAAACACTTTGGTTTAGGTCATACCTCATATTTTTAATATTGGGATATCAATCCCTAACCATCTTATTAATATGAAATCCGGAATGTGGGAGTTCAAACCCCTGGACTAATCATAGCATTTGTTATCAAGTAACATCTCATTTTATCAGGTTATCTAAATAATATGACCTTTGAGGATCAACAAATCATATTACTCGTGGCTCATTCAACCTATCAAGCTCATATGTTATCACTTACCATATAACATGACATTTAGTTATACTCTTGAATTATAGGTACCAAGTGTTCTTAATGCAATTAGCATTATAAATCTTACCTGGATCTGATCACCTCTATATGAAACCTGTCAAGCTTAACTTTTATCAGTTATTCCATATACTCTCACATACTCTAAAGTATGTGATCCAGGAGTTCCCTTTGTAAAACCTGTTTCACTATTATTTAAATTCTGACAATGATGGATCTATGATCATGGCTCTACATGGTATGATTATACTTGATTATTAGGTACATATCAGTATTCTTTTAGCATCATACATGTTTCCAAACATTCAAGCACTAAACATGGCTATAACAGAAAAATACTAAATGTACAAGTATAACTCATATCAGTTATCAACTGGATATCAATTCTTAATCATCTTATCACTATGATTCAAGAACATGGGTGCTCACAACCTTATATCATCATAACACTTTCTATCAAGTGACATATCAGCATCAAGTCATCTATTAGCATGACCTTGATTGAAGCAATGTATATACTTTTCACATATCATTACTCTAAAAGCTTATAATTGTTTTCAAGGAATATGACATCATAACTCATACCTGGCTATGACTACCTCATGATATCAACTTGTATGACTTATACAAATAAGGACATGCATATATAACAATGTCAGCACAATACTAAAACTTCTCAATTTCATAATAGGACACCACGGCCGTGCCACCTTGCACGGTCGTACAAAGTAAGACTACCACGGCTGTGCTCCCTTGCACGGTCATGCAAGCTAAGGCTACCACGACCGTGCTCCCTTGCACGGTCGTGCTACATAAGATCATTCCATGATTCATATTTATATATATATAAATATATGTATTCTAATCTTTCATTCTTTTAACTTGATTAGGTCGCATCAACCCTTCAATCAAGTACATGCTACTATGGTTAACATAGTCTATCAAGCTATTAATCCTATAAACAATTAAGAATTCTCCCTTTAATTGGTTCTTAATCACTTAGGTATTATTAGGGTTTCAACCTTCACACCTTCATTGATTATCATTACTAATCATTATTGGATCAATAGAACATTCATCATCTTAATTCTCAAGGATTCAATCACATTGGACCTCCACTTCATAAGGTATCCAATTGAATTAGGGTTTCCAATGTCGATTCCTTCAATCTTTGAATTCATGGAACCAATCATCAATTGGACCTATAATCATACCTTAATTGAGTTTAATAGGTCAACCTTCAACTGATTTGTCCCTCACTTGACCCTCAATTGACCATCAATTAGGGTTTAACTCAATTGAATTAGGGATTGGAATCAATAGCCCTTCAACATATTTCAATGTGGAACTAATTGATTTGAACCTATTGAACCATCATTACATTGGGACATGACCTGACCCAAAACGGTCTTGAGGTCGTTTGGATGACCTCCAAACGGTCTTGAGACCGTTTGCCCATCATATCATCAAAATCCAAGTCAACCAATTAAGGTTTGGATCATTGGATTGATCACCAAAACAACAATTGATTACATTCCAACTTAGTATCATTGGATCATGAATTGCTTAACCATACTCACCCCTAGACCTCCAAACGGTCTTGGGTGACCTCCAAATGGTCTTGAGACCGTTTGGATGAGTTCCAAACGGTCTTGAGACCGTTTGGCTCACCCAACCCTTGGATTCTAGTGAAAAATCATTAGGGTTTGAGCTATTGAGTTGATCGTCAAATCAGCAATTGATTGCTTTGTAATTGTGTACCTTTGGACCTTCAATTGGTAAAATATACTTGACCCCAGACCTCCAAACGGTCTTGAGTGACCTCCAAACGGTCTTGAGACCGTTTGGGCCAATCAACCCCAAACAATCAACTCAATTCAATGCAAATCCAACACTTAGTCGATTAGGGTTAACACCATATCTTTTGTCCTTCGACACTTAACCATATCCAAACCTAGACCTCCAAACGGTTTTGGGTGACCTCCAAACGGTCTTGAGACCGTTTGGGTGATCCCCAAACGGTCTTGAGACCGTTTGGGCAAGAAAACTCAAAAAGTCATATCAATCAAGTTGAAAGGCAGCACTTAATCCAATTAGGGTTTACATAATTGATTAGCCTTCAACTCACGATTCCTTTGAAGTTAATCCCTAAAATTTGGAGGGTTATTAACTAACATGATTATGAACAGGAATCCCAAACGGTCAATGCTTGGTCAATGCCTTCAAACGGTCTTGAGACCGTTTGCCTAAAAAGTTCAATTAATCAAATTGGAAAATCAGCACTTAATCCAATTAGGTTTATCCAATTGTTTAGCCTTCAACTCTCGATTCCTTGGTAGTTAATCCCTCAAATTTGGAGGGTTATTAACTAACATGATTATGAACAGGAATCCCAAACGGTAAACGCTTGGTCAACGCCCTCAAACGGTCTTGAGACCGTTTGCCCAAAAAGTTCAATTAATCAAATTGGAAAATCAGCACTTAATCCAATTAGGTTTATCCAATTGTTTAGCCTTTAACTCATGATTCCTTGGGTGTTAACCTATAAAATTTGGTGGGTTATTAGACCACATCATTAGTAACAGTAATCCCAAACGGTCCACGCTTGGTCAACGCACTCAAACGGTTTGAGACCGTTTGCCCAAGAAGTTCAAGTTAAACAGATTGGAAAATCAGCACTTAATTCAATTTGATTTGCCTAATTGATTGGCCTTTAACCTACGATTCCTTTGGAGTTTACCCCTCAAATTTGGTGGGTCATTAGCCTACATAATTATGAACAGAAATCCCAAACGGTCCATGTTTGGTCAACGCCCTCAAACGGTCTTGGAGACCGTTTTCTCCAACCGACCTTGTGAAACCGTTTGCCCCTCAAACGGTTTTGCAAAACCCCCAAACGGTTTTGCAAACCATTTGGCCAAGGGTGCAAGACCGTTTGCTAAAGTGACATAGGTATTCACGCCCCCCTTCTTCTACCTCCAGATCCAGGTCTGTTCCCCATGGTTTTAGATGCAAGAAAGCAAGGAAGGATGGGGGAAAGAAGAACAAGCTACTTTTGCAAGTACAAAGATATGCATAAGAAAGCAAAAGGTTTAGAGTTATAAAACCCGCCTTAAGGTCGTTCCTTGAGATCCAACCTTCCAAGCTTCAAGTCTTTAATGGTGTCTTGAGCTCCAAAGGTCGGCCAAGGGTGTTTCTCCAAGGAAAGGTTGGGAAAAGATGGCTAGAAAGAAGAAACAAGTAAGGAAGACCATAAAACCAACCTTGCACCATGAATTCCTCCATGAATTCGAGCAAGATGATGATCAAAGCTTACCTAGAACTTCTTGTCCGTTCTCCTCTTCTCCAGAGCTCTGTCCTAAGTCGGTCTAAGAAAGGGGATAAGAAAGGAAGTGAAGGAAACGATCCTTGCTAAGTGAGAAAAGGTGTATATATACTTTAGGTGAAATTTCAACATAAGGACAACTTGTTTCTCCATTTCTCCTCTAGGTCCTTCCCTTATTATAAACCACGTTTCTCCCTTCCATACTTAAGCAAAACTCATCTTAAACCCAAGGTCTAAAGGTGAAGAAAGCCAACTTCTTACTAAGTTGCACATATAGAAGGGTTATTAGACTTATAACTTGATCATTTAATTTATAAGGGTTATCATTCTTATTTAATTATTCAATTGAAGTGACATCTTCATCATTCTTACTCTTAATGATTCCAAGAGTCATAAAAGATACTCTAGAAGGTGTATTTTACAAGTTGCACCCCATATTTTGGGTAAATTGCACTTTACACCAAAACTAGAGTTTTAAGTACAAGGATTGCTCCACAAGCTGCATCTTGGTGCCCAAGCTTGGAGAATCCATCATACTTTATAATATTCATTATTATGATGTCTCAACACCAAAGGAACATCTTAACATGTGCAATTTGTAAGTTAACCCCTTTTAATTGGGTAATTTGCACATAGATCCCTGTATTACAAAACAATATTACAACATTGTTCAAAAGGGACAGAAATGGAAATGTATGTTCCTTAGGAGATTTAATTACATACCAAAAGATAATCACAAGTATCTAATTACATAATTAAGCAAAACACCTAGGGTTAGTTCATAACCCAAGTCAGGGATGTTACAACAACATTGTTTTTTAAAAGGACAGAAATGAAATTATAGATTCTTCTAAAGCTTAATGACATATCAAGGGGTAATCACAAGCCTCTAATCATATTTTAAGCAAAACATCTAGGGTTAGTATATAACCTAGGTCAGGGATGTTACAATTGGTACAATCCAAAACCTGGCTAGTAGATTGGCTGAGGCCAACAGATAGAAATGAGAATGATTCATGGATGTCATACCATGGCAATATTATCACAGGATAAGCTTGAGATGTTGGTATAGTATGATGGGTAAATGAAACACATGTTTTTAATATTCCTTATAAAGTGAATAGATGATTTATTACCCTATCATAGATCATTACAATGCTTTAAAAGATGAGAAATGTTCCAAGGTGGAGCTTGTTTGAATAATGCTTGTGCCTTGTGTACCAATTGTGGTGCAAATTGCAATTTACCCAAAATGTAGGATGGATATGAAAATTACCACCTCTATAGTGTCCCTACTCTCTCTTGGAATCATCTAGAGGAGAGAGAAAGAACGAGGCACCATGTTTGAATCATCTTTCAGTGGTAGCATTCTTGGTGATGAAAAGAACAAGAAGAGTTGTATAATGGAAACCCTAATTTGAGTTGTATCGAATTGTTGAGCTTATATGGGCATGCATATCGACCAAGGAGCCATAGAGTAGGTCCCGTATCATTTTTTCAACTCTTGGCCTTTGCCATTGTTACAACCCCAAATTTTGGGTTCTTTTGGTGAGAAATGTAATTTCTCATATTAAAGATATTTGAACAAATAATGATATAATTTGGTTCAATTAAATGGATTTTGTTTACAATAGCCTTGATGATTGTGTTGTGGGCTTTATTGGCTATTGGGCTCAAATAACAAGAAGATTCAATTAGTAAATGAATAATCGAATATTTGAGAAAAAGAAAGAGGTAGAAACCTCTAGAAGGCAAAGAGATGTAATCTAAGGATGGATTTCGTGCCTCTTGGGTTCATTGGGTTCCAAGGAGTCCAAAGTTGCAAAAAGAAAGCAATAAGAAAAGAAAAGATTAATTAAGTATTTCTTTAGTAAGAAAGAAATTGAAAACAATGGTAAAATGTGGAAAATAAGTAAAAAGAGGTACAATTGGGTAATCCTTAGTGGAATTTCGTATTCCAAGGATTCCTAATGGTAAAAGGAATACCCATGAGGAAAATAAAACAGAAATAAAAAGAAATCCTCAAAAGAAAATATTTTAATAAGAAATAAACATGATAATGAGTAATAATGCATATAGATCCATCTAAAAGGAATAATTATCCTTGAAAAGGGATTTTGAAATAATGGAGTGTCTTGGGATCCAAGGAGTCCCAATAAAGAAGAAAGATAGAGAAAATAACAATAATGACAAATAGAAAGATAATATGATACATTATTAATGTTTTTGGTGGCATTGTGAAAAAGGAAATGGTTTCTATTAAAAGAAAATAGAAATTCATGCCAAAGAATTAAAAAGCAAGAATAAAGAGAATAGGTGAGAGGAATTTCGAATTCCTAATATCTAATGAACAAATCATATATTAAAGACGTAAGTAGGAGAGAGAACCTTTCTTCTCCATGAAGGAATTTGATTCCTATTAGAAAAGAACTTTGTTTCTTGAAGGCAAGCCATCTTAGGGCGTCAAACTCTCCCCTATATAAAGAGTGGAACCCTGGTTCGAGTTGAAAAGAAATCCTACATCTCCCTCTCTCTTCCCCTTTGCTTCTTGGTGTTTGAAACCCTAACCATGTGAAACAGCACATATATGGAGCAATGTGGGACCAGTGGACGAGTTGGGTTGATGTTGCATGCTCCTACGACACCAGGGGAGGGATGGCCGACACTTTTGTGCCCTGGATCACCTGTGGCAACAACGACAAGGCTGTAGGGCCGCCAAGTGTTGCAGGCCTGGACGGCGCAAGTCATTGGCTTTGGCCGCGAGTTTTTTCCTTCTGGGGGAGCGCCTAGGGGCGTCGAAGGTGGAGGCACCAACTCCGGTGGTCGACGGGATCTAGGGAGGAGAGGAAAAGCTCCGTCAGTCGCGTCTAGGGCAGCAGGGAGCGTCGTCCCGAGGAAGAAGGTGACCTGAAGTCATTTGAATATATATGCCCCTATGCGGGCTGTAGAAGATTCGACTTAACTGAGGGCAAGAAGGTCAATTCGAAATGTTTCCAAAGAGAGCTCTTTGCATGGGAGTTGGTGACGTGGCACAATCTCATTCGCTGTGGTAAGTAACTTTGCAAAAATCATATCTCCTAAACTGTAGCTCGGATAAATACAAATAATATATGTATTTTGATCAGGAGAACGAGTGGAATCCAATTAAAATGATAATAAATATTGACTTCGTTCCTAATTGGAAAATTGCTATAAGGTTGAGTTCAAAACCCTATTTGTGATTAAAGGTTGAATCTAGAATTCTTAATGGGTTAATTGAAGTGTTAATAACCTGTTAAATGATAATGTTAGATTCGAACCTGATCTAGATATAGAATTGCATGATTTAGGGTTTTACCTCATATGAGAATGATTAAATAATTTTGAAACCCTAATTTAGGGTAAAAGAGGATAAAATCATATTTAATTTGAAAATGTGAAAATATGATTGTTTAATGATGGTTCTAAGTTATTTGTATATAAAAGACCTTAATTCTGGATAAATACCCTAAAAGTAGTAATTAGGGATTTCTCATGAATAAAAGGTGGAATTAATAGCAAATCGAGTTCATATGTGATTTAGACCGTAATGAACTATGAATTGATGATAAATGCATATAATGATCTCGACATCGATTTAAGGGATAAAAATAGTAGCTTTAATGAAAAAGAAGCTTAATTGATGATTAATGTGCCTGTAATATGAAGATAGGGTTATATGTTGTTAAGATAACCTTAATGTTGAAGAGTAGACGAGATAATTAGGGTTTATAAGTAATGGCATAAAATTAGGGTTTTATATGGTAAAAGATGAAGGGAAACCCTAATTGCAAAATGAAACCCTAAAATGGATACAGAAACCCTAGAAAGTGAATCCAAGTTAATAAAGTAGGTTCTTGATAAAGTGTGTAATAAATAGAGTACATATTCTTTTCAAGAATTATGTGATTGTTGAATTACTTGGATTGCATGCTTGGTTGGATTTTCTTAATGCTTCTGAAATCATCAAATCAGGTATGTGGTTACGCTTATGAATAATCACTCTAGTTTCACGGTGATTCCTGAGGTTTTAATCGGTTGCTTGAAAATAACTATTGGATGTTTATTTATTTCATGCAACTATAAAGTGACTATGATTATCACTATAAATGTGTGTATATAACTGATTAGATCTGGGTCCACCTCTATTGCTTTGAAAAGGCTAAGAAAAAAGGGGTAATCCTAGAGCAAGGTCTAGGTTACCGAGAGTTAGAAACTGGGATACCTACGTGTAGTGCCATGAGACTCATTAGCCTGCCATTAGTTAAGGAGTGGGCTACTTACGAGTAGTGCCATGTGATTCAACCCTAGAAATTGGTTCACTTTTAGGTGGATCATGAGGGGTTTAATGGGGACAACATAGAGGATAGGGTACTCTTGGATCATGGAGTTATATCTAAAAAGTAATCATGGTTGTTAAATGATTAATTGAATGATTATATTTTTAACGTATTTACATAATTATTGTTTCCCCCACATACCAGCTTCGGCTGACCGACGTTTTGTTTGTCGGCGTTTTAGGTACAAGCCAAAAGGACAAACAGTAAATCGTCATATTGTGAAATACATGAAGTTAAATACAAGGAGGATTAGTTAGAGTAGAATCCTTAAGTGGATAGAAGTTTAGAGATCCAAGTTTTCAAAAAGGTTTGCAAAATTTTATTTTCTTACAACTTTTCAGTATAGTAGGTTAAAATTTGATAATTATTCTTGGTTAATTGTCGAACCTTTGATCCGGAAGTTATAGGTGCAGCTTGGACCTCTCGGTCTCCCTTAATTGGGGGTTATCGGGAGGTGGGGTCATAACAGCCATGATGGCTTAATCAACTCAAGGAGGTGATGGATATCGGTTTGCAACTTTCCTTATAAAAAAGTGTATTGGTTTGTGAATAAAGTGATGTGGAGTTGAAATACCTTTCTCAACAAGATAACTAAGGGCCAAAATCTTATCCCTAGAGTATCCTCAAGAGTTTTGCATGTCAAGATAAATATGTTTTCATGCATGGACACACGTCAACCATGCATGGACACGTGGCACCTAGTAGTATAAGGTGATGACACCTCTTATACACCCTCTCTCTTGAACCCCAATTATATATACCACTCCTTTCACCTACTAGTGAATTGTTTTGAATCCTATCACTCCATTTCACTTAGATATCATGCAAAGAGTTGAGGATCAAGGAGGAGCTCAAGACATTAAGTTTAAACATGAATCCATGGTCACCTTCAACCTTGGATAAAGCATGATCTTGGGTTGTGATTCTTCCTTTCTTTTCTTCTTCAGCAAGTTCTTATCGATGGATTCTTTGCATATCAAGGAGTTGTAATTGAGTCTTGGATCTGTGATAACTTCATCTTCAACCTTGGGAATGTGAATCTTTGGATCTTGGAGCTTTGAAGTTGTCCTGGAGGAAGGTGATATAACTTGAACCCAATTATGTTATTATTCACCTTCAATCTTGCTATACTTGATGATCTACTTTCAATTTTAAGTTTTCTTGTATAATTGATGAATCGATGAGTTCTATTAGTGACATAGGATTGTTGTCCATGAAATAGAATAGTAAGGAATGAATTCTAGAGCTTGATGATGATGATATCATCATGGCTCAACCTGATATCGGGTACAAGCACCTCTTTGCCCGATATGGTGTGAAGCACATACACACCTCTTTTCCCGATATGGTGTAAAGCATACACACACCTCTTTGCCCGATATGGTGTGAAGCACACACACACCTCTTTGCCCAATATGGTGTGAAGCAGACACACACCTATTTTGTTGGGAACCACTCTTTTGATCAGCACAAATACCAACCATTAGAGATAATCCCAAAACCTAAACCTGGATTATGAAATAAAACAATGAATTCTCGACAAAGGGGGTTAAACAATATACCAAAAAGACAGATAAAATTTTCCTTTTTCTTCACAAACTCATAAATTAATGTCACATCAAGGACACAACATTCAGATATCACAAATCATATTCAATTCCATTAAATCTAGAATCAAATATTGTTCTCATATGTGGTTCAGTTTACAATAGATACGTGTACATTGATGAACAAACTTAATCTACAACCCATCCCGGGAAAGAGAGAGTACATGGACATTCTAATCTATCTAGATTATGTTATTTATATCTTCATTGTCATGACCTCTCCAATGGATAGCATTATACCTAAAAACATTTGAAAAAACCTCATGAGACTCATATAGAGCCTCAGTGAGTGGATACCTCCCACTCAAGCTAGGTACATGCATCAACATCAGATTAAGTATAACAAACTTAACAGAAACATGCAAATATTGAAAAGTCTAGCAGATAGTTCTATCATAATTCAAATCTATCTTACAATGGTAATCTAATCCAACAGATAAGGTAATCACTTAAACGAATTATAACTTTGAAACATCTGTTAAAGTATGTTTATAAACAAATCAGCAAATACTTCTTAGTTCAGATTAAGACTCCTACTGCATGAGTAATAAGTCAAGTTCTAAGCATTTTGAATCAATACATGACAATAACATTATATTTGTGACACTCCACCAGCCGGACTAGGAACACATCCTATAGTCCTGAAGCTGAAGTACACATAATACATATCTACTAAACAATACTATCAAATAGCAAGCAATCCAACTCATATTCATAATGGATATAAATCCCAACATTTATAACTTGTCAGCATGACAGATCATAATATGAAATATGAAATGTCCCTATCAACATGATTACTTTCCACAACATGAAGGTTAATCAACAATGAAAAATCATCAACTAGTAGTACAAGGAATGCAATAATCATTCAAATCATGTTCTACACGACTTATCATCTTTTATTCATTTCCCCTGAAACTACTTGGCTTGTACCTCACCAAGGAGAAGTTGTCATGCCTAATTCTCGTGTCAACGACTCACCATCATTATCTTAGGGTTTAGCCGGCCACCCTAAGATATTAACAACAGACCTTGCCCACCTCAGGGTTGCCTAAAGAGGCTCACATCCTCATCTTGGGTACACGAGATAGGAACCAACAAAATAGTATATCACATATTACAATATTTCACATATTTTTCATTTCACATTTAACATATTTCATTTCAACAGAGTTTATTCCATCTGGACATAGACTTTCACAGCAAGGATTTAGGGCCAGAGCCACTCCAGATGACTCACTCCTAAATCCTAGTGGTCTAACCTTTAAGGTCTCGATCCACACTCCGAAACTCCTTCTCATAATTCATCGATTACTACAAGGAGATCCGTTTTGTTTCCCCAGTGTGTTCCTCGGGGGAAACTCATGGTGTTTAGGGCACCTAACTAGATGTTCCATCATTTCACTTATTATTAATCTCTTTTACTCATCTTATAAGAATTCAAAACATCATATATCAAATATGTGTATTCTCGCGTAACTAGAATAACATAAAACATATCAAGTTTATCAATAAGGACAATGATCAAAGCAAGAAGCACAATAAATCTATATATTGCAACAAATTATTATTTCTATCTTCTACTTGATGTCATAGCAATCAATCAATTGTGGGAATTCTGCCATAGACATAATCTTATTGTCCAACATTTACCCCATCAGTGTTTTATCATCATTAGTGGGCTTTCAACCCTAGTCATGATCTCATTATGCAATATTTACCCTTATCAGGGTTTCTCAATATGTAAGGAGTGCATATTAAATTCAATTGCAACAAATTCCTTATCTGTTCATTGTATATCACAGTTCTTAACAAATATTAGCAGAGGCATTAGAACTAACAACAGTAAAAGCATATAGACATTATGTATCATTCATCATATTCAGAATATATTTATCATACAACATATGCTTCTTCTATCCAATCTTAATAGATGCAAATAAATTTCATGCATATGCATGTTGGGATATAGGGGAGGCATAGAAGGTAGTGGAAATAAAAATATTTCTTCTCCCAAACCCAGAATAAAGGAATCGAGTCAACATCTATATAGTAGGAAGGATGGTTTGTAGAGACATACATTGTCCCGAGGCTTGCTCGACGACGTTACCTCGTGGTGTGTGTGGTCTTCACCTCCAGTCTTGGACGGTGTCTGTTCAGCTCCTGGTCTCACTGGGACTGTCGGGATTGACAGCTGTCCTCCAAGTGGCAGAAGTCTCCCGCCTCTATAGTAGTCCACACGGACCACCTAGAACTCGGATTGCCTTGTCGCACAAGGCACCGGAAGGAGTCGTACCCTCTTGTCGGTGTACTAGTCACCTACACACTCTCCTACCACTAGTCGCCTTTCTGTAGTTGTCTTTCCTTTATTGTGCCTCCCTCGGTTACTACAACCAGAGAGAATGACAACTTTACAGAGCAACTGGTGTTCTGAGTTGTTGTTCCTGAGAAGCTCCCAATACCCCTATATATATAGGAGGGTCATGGGATAGGGTTCTCTACCCCAAGAAATGTGGGATTAAAGAAGGAGTAGAAGGGTTCGAGATTTTCCACAAAATAACCAACTACGCCAGCTGAACCAAACGTTTCAAGAATGAACTGATCGGTTGGGGAACTGAGCTGATCGGTTCACACCTGAACCGATTGGTTGGGACACTGGAGCCGATCGGTTCACTATCCTGGTTAGTTCCTGATTGACTTTTCCTCTTTTGTTTCGAATTGATCCAAATACCAATCCTTGTTCTGATCAAATTGGACAACTGAAACGAAGAGAAATTTCTTGCCAAACTGACTTTCCCAACTTGCTCATTTGGACCAGTTGAGCTGAGCAGTTCAACCCTTGAATCAGTCGGTTCAACGTATCCTGAGCTTATCTGTTCATCACATGAGCCGATCGGTTCACCAACCTGAGCCGATCAGTTGGGAGTGCAAAATGCATAGAATCAGTCAATTACCGTTTCAATCAATCTGATACTCTAATCAATCGGTCCAACACCTTGAGCACTATGATATTGAGCTATCAATTGATTGAGTGTTTAATTGAACTACTAAACTCCTTTAGTAATCAATCTAAACATCATTTGTGGATAAACTCCTCTTCTAGGTTAAATCCTATGTGTGTGACCCTGCATGCCCATTTCACATTGGTAGTGAGTGTCCACAACACTTATGACTTCACAAGCAAAGACCGGTGCCTAGTCACACATCAGTGCTACCCAAGTGAAAAGGAAAGTTGGAGAACAACTTTCAATCCTACAATCCATGAATGGTGTTACAACAAATGTATAATTCCTTTGTCAGTGATATCCCCAATAAACTCAAGGCATGGAACAGTCATCCTGTCAATGTTCATTCACTTTCTTGATCTTAGAGTACACTGGAGGAGATATGTATGACATCAATATCACATATTGATTCACACATGTGTGTGCATGCCTATCTCAATCCTACTCATCAAGTGGCCATGGATATCAAACTCCCTCTAGAGGGACAAATCCCATATCTATCACTCACCCCTCAAAAGCCCCATGTGTCAAAGCCACCCAATCATCACCTTTATAACAACCCATGTTTCAGGACTGTGTTTGATGATGTCAAAGTGTACCCAACGACATGTGTTGAGTGTAGTGATTTCAGGTCAAAGAATCACACTCACCACCATCACTATGAGAACTGACTGTGACTACTATGTCATGGTTCTATGTGTCAAACACACAGTGGGTCTGTATGGTACACTTTTTCTCTAACAAGTAGCTATGTGTTTGGTTTGATGTCTCCATATCATGAATAACAAAATTATGTCATCAACCAACACCACAATCTAGTCTTGTGTGTCATTGTTGTCTGTCTACCTTCGACAATGACATCCGACTAGGGACATAATAAGAATGTACAAACTGTTAGCATCCGTATGATCTCATCGTTCAAGTCCTGAACCTAAAAGCATACGTCATTGAGTATTGTCATTCTCTAGAATTTCAATCTGTTCTATCATTATCTCATATGACTGAACCAGAAAGAATTGGAAGCTTGCCTTTGATGTTTATCAAATCAATCTTAATGTATCCTACCAATCATCCCATGATTGGCTCTCAGGGCATACATACCAACAGACTCCCACTTGCACTACAAGCCAATCACCCTTGAATCATATTCTTAGTGATCTTCAAACATGTCCCACATGTTACTATGCTCTAGTGCTTACGTAGTGAGTTATGGCAACAGCTTGCCTGAGTCAATATCAACTGCATGTCTCTCATCTCTTCATTGTACATCACACATATGAGATGGAGTTGTCGTAATATGTGATATAGTATTCATTTGCTAACTTTAGCCACATTTCATGACCAAGCACTCCTTATTTGTCATCAATGACCAGAATATCTATAAGTTCATCTCATGAACATCCAGATCCATATTGTATCAACTAATGTTCTCTAACACACAAATACTCAGCTTTTCCTTTAAAATGGCTTTAATGGAAAGTTTCTATTTATTAACAAACACTCACTTTTATATATCCCATATATATTTTGCGATTAATTTTCTACCCTTTTTGGAAGTTTGTATCAATGTAACTCTTTACAGTGAACCCTTCCTTATTTCCATAGAACTATTACTTCTCAAGTACTTATCAAGTTCTTATGGTATTCCAGTAACCCTTATTGGAACTAGACAAACATCCACTCATCATGTCCCACATACAAGTTATCAGAATGATCATATCATATTGTCATGTCCTACATACAAGATGAATGCCTTTTATTCTTGCCAAGTCCATACATGCAAGATAATGGGATGATTACATACATGATAGATCCATATCTATTCTTAGTGTTCCCATTCTTCATAAGAATTGAGACACTTGGCTTTGGGATACTAACTCCAAGTTTTCTCCCACTGAATCTCCGTATACTAAACTCTTCAGTATAAATTTCCAATTTATGCTTTCTCTTTTCATGTCAAGAGGTTTTCGAGAACTATTTCTATAGATATCTATTCCTATTTCATAGGAAACATCTCTATCTTCCCTGAAGATAATTTCCACTTTGCATTTCCATTCTAGAACATTTCCATTTCACATCAACACGTGGAATGTGAATATGCTCCCACTAAATCACATATCCCTTCTTTATCTTTGACATATGAGTCAAATAGTTTGACTATATTATCAAAATAAGGACCTAGATCTGAGCTGCTTGTACCTAATCAATCACATTGATTAGTCCATTGTAACTTATAGACTTCATTTTCATTAATGGATTCATAAACCTTATAGGTTGTGTCACGTATACATCCTTGTTTTTATTCCTCACAGGAATGCAGTTTTTGTATTTGTATGCCAAATATTTTAGTCACTAAGTTTCAATCAATAAGCATCATCCTTCTCAAAATGTTATCCATGTTTCTTAATGCTTAAGACTCATTCGCACTTATGGATTTCATCCAATGGATGATACCATCAAGGTCATACCTTATGGTTCACATGGAAGTCATTTAGGATGTAATGGTCATAAACCATAACTCAAATTTTGGTTCCTCATATTCATCTAGATAGTTGATTCATCACATGACCAACTCATCATATAGATATTTGAGGTGTATCTGTTAAGTAATTTGAGAACTCACAACTCTTTGTGATTCTTAATATCCTTTATTAGTGTAGGGTATTCTTTATTTAAGAAGAACTTAGTTATTTGATAATCATCCTCTAAATCCTTAGAGTATGCCTCCTTTTGATTTAGACATCACCATGCCTTAATCATGAGTTTACTATGATACACTATCATAATCACTCACAAGGTTCTCAAACATTTGGTCCAAGTATTTCATTCATTGATCTCGTCAAGAATAAACACTTTACCAAATTCGTACTTCATCTATGATATTCTTGAACACTTCAAGATATTCATATTGGTATTTCTATAAACACCACTGAAGTAATAGCATTTGCTCCAATAGGTATGTAAATACATCACATGTATTATACCTAATAGGATAATCATTCTCCCACTACCACTAGTGAAGATTGATTTCTCATGTTTAAGAGATTCATGTCTCTTACTAGTTATCTAACTAAAAGAGTCTAGATTTATCCATCATATGGAAACTAGAAATGAATTTCTCATGATGATGCTAATTCGTTGTTTGAGTTATCAATAACTTTTAGATATCATTTTATCTTATGCATACCAAGTACCACAAGATAAACTAGGCATTTCCACAAAGATCATATCTTTGGAACATCAACTATATTGATAGTCATCTTGTCACTACAAGATGCAACGATAAAGTGTTCTCTATTGGCAAATTGAAACAGCAGTTCTCGACTCTATTTCATGCCCTTTAGGCTGAAATAAACTGAAAGGTACTCCTATCTATGGCAGCAACACTTGCTCCAATGATGGGTACTCCTTTCTTGGTTCTTTCATAAAGGCCATCACTTTTATGTAGATCTTACATATCATATATGTCCAATCTCCATCTTGGTATCATATACCTCAGAAGTGGTTCATTTCATGATACCTTATGTGGAGATATCCTCCCCTCCTTCTTCTTCTTTTGTTCTTCCAGATATAGAGGGCAATTCCCTCGTTCACCCTCCCATGTGCCTTGAGGCTGAATACGACTTGGGCTACTGGCTAGCATCAGAACCCTTCTTAGCTTTGACCTTGCCCTTTCCCTTAAGACTTACCCTTCATTGATCACATTAAAGATTAGGGTTTGTCTTTCTTCATCTTTTCATGTACTGTCCTCAACATGTCCAACAACTTTGTCAACACTTGTCAAAGTTGTTCATGTTGTAGTTCATCATGAACTGTATGATTCTCACAACATTTGCAGTATCATACCAAAAGAAAACTCTTGGCTCAGTGGGAATCCTTCTTGGTCAGGTTTTTCCACATACCCAATCACATTGAGTGTGTGAATACCTTAATGGATCTTCTTCTGTCATGACATATTAGGACAGTGTCTTAGAGACATCATATGTCTCATGTTGTCTCTGCAACTCATAGTTCAGAGAGCACAACATTAAGCACTCCACATCAATGTCATCCTTGGTATGCTTCCATAAGCATATTTTCAGCCATTGGTGTGGTGGGATTGAGTTCATCTGGTTCTGGTACAGCTAGGACTCAGAGCTTTCGCTCTTTGATTGAGAACACTTCTCAACGTCCTAACCAGTCATGGAATTATTCCCATTTAATTTGTTGGTCTTAAGGACCGATCACAAAAAAGTGATTATTGTTGATTAACCATTTATTTTACAAAAGGAAATATATGCAATTAGTCCAAAAACTCCGTTTTGACTTATTTGATTGATTTGAAAAGTTTTACGATATAATTAGGACTTTAATTAATTATTGCTCCCACTATTTTTTTTCAAATTGATATCCCGCACCATCAATTCGGAAGATTGCAGGGTACAATCTTATAGTGGGCAAGATCCTGAAATCCTATGAGTCATGGACCAGCTAGGACTGTCACCCACAACTTAGATCTTCTAGGTAGGCAACTCTTGCCAATTGCATCATATACAACTCTTGAAAGATGTCATATGCAACTCCTTGCCATGATCACCTCCATGCCTCAAGGTGCTAGATCCTATCTAGGTCACCTTGTTAAGTCCGACCCAAAGCCAACACGATGAATATGCACCCTACTAGGACATACCCACATATCCATCCTTCACGCTTCCACGAGATAGATGGTGCACCACGCTAGGGTGTGCCCACACTTGGTCGATCAAGTTTTTTACGTGTGTCGCATTTGGAAGGCATCTAAAAATTAATATTTAATGAGGGATTTGGTTTTTATAGGTACATATACATATCCAATCACCACAATATATAGTATGTATCATATACATGCTATATCCCACAGAAAACATGTGAAACGATAAAAGCGATGATTATGGCCATCCTAATGTGATTCCTCGAGCCAAGAGGAATCACGGTCATCTAGGTCTACATCACATGCAACATGTACAAGATGAACTTTGCACTTTGCCATTTTGGGTTTGATCAACTCATCTCCATGATTGATCGGCTCGCCATCAGGGCGATCATTTGGTTGCCACCAGTCGATCGATTGGCTCCTCCAACCGATCAGTTCACTGGTTGTCGTGCATCTCCTTAAGTCGCCACCCGCTCATCTTGCTCCTCGAACCGGTCATGTAGAACGCCAACCGGTCGATTCACGCCTTGAACCGGTCATCTCAGTCATTTTCAGGTTGTCCGTCGTTCTTTGACATAACAGGAAATAAAATTTCTATCCTATTTACATTTGAATTGAGAAACCCCGAGTTACATTTTGGGGGAATAAATGTACGAAAAAAATCTCGAGTTATCTCGGGTTACATCAAGAATAAGAGATAGGGAATCGGTGCGTAGACCGAGATGCAAGCAACCACATTCAACCAAGTACACATACATAGGGTTTATTGGCCATAACCACGCTATACATCCACCACAAGACTTGTTTAAGGGCGACGTGTATCGAGTGCATTCATATTACATATCATATATGTATATTGGGATTAGGGGATTTAGGATTGCACATGCATAAAGACAATTTTATTCACATCCTATGCAATAAATAAAGGCGACAAACCAAAATCGATCACATCGATAATCCTAAGGTATGGAGCAGTTGACGTGGCTCTGATACCATTGTTGGGTTGTAGGGGAGGTAGAGAAGGTAGCAGAAACAAAAAAATTCTTCTCCCAAACCAAGAATAAAGGAATCACATCAACGTGTATACAGTAGGAACGATTGTTTGTAGAGACATACCTTGTCCTAAACCTTACTCTACGACGTTACTTTGCAGCGTGCATAGTCTTCACCTCTGGTCTTGGACGGTGTCTATGCAGCTCCTGGTCTCACCGGGACTTTCGGGATTGACAGTTGTCCTCCGAGCGGCAAAAGTCTCCCGCCTCTATAGTAGTCCACATGGACCACCTGGAGCTTCGATCGCCTTTTTGCACAAGGCACCAGAAGGAGTCGTACCCTCATGTCAGAGTACTAGTCACCGACACACTCTCCTGCCACCAGTCATATTTCTATAGTTGTCTTTCTGTTGTTGTGCCTCCCTTATCGGGTAGCACTTGCTCGGGCTCTCTCGGTTACCACAACCAGAGAGGATGATAACTTTGCAGAGCAACTGGTGTTCTGAGTTGTTGTTCCTGAGAAGCCTCCAATACCCCTATATATAGGAGGGTCATGGGACATGGTTCTCTACCCCGGGCAATGCGGGATTAAAGCGGGAGTAGAAGGATTTGAGATTTTCCACAAAACAACCAATTGCACCAGCTAAACTGATTGTTTCAAGCATGAACCGATCGGTTGGGGACCTGAGTCAATCAGTTCACACCTGAACTGATCGATTGGGATACCTGAGCTGATCGGTTCACTTTTGAACCGGTCGGTTCACTGTCCTAGTCAGTTCCCGATTGACTTTTCTTCTTTTGTTTTGAATTGATCTAAATACCAATCCTTGTTTCGATCAAATTGGACAAGTGAAACGAAGAGAAATTTCTTGCCAACTTGACTTTCCCAACTCGCTCGGTTGGACCAGTTGAGTCATTCAATTCAACCCTTGAACCGGTCGGTTCAGCCTATCTTGAGTCGATCGGTTCATCACATGAGCCGATCGGTTCACCAACCTGAGTCGATTGATTCATCATATGAGCCGATCGGTTGGGAGTGCAGACTGCAAAGAATCAGTCAATTGTAGTTTCAATCAATCCAATACTCTAATCAATCGGTCCAACACCTTAAACACTATGATACTGAGCCATCAATTGATTGAGTGCTTAATTGAACTACTAAACTCCTTTAGTAATCAATCTAAACATCATTTGTAGATAAACTCCTCTTCCAGGTTAAATCCTATGTGTGTGACCCTACAGGCCCATTTCACGTTGGCATTGAAAGTCCATAACACTTATGACTTCACAAGAAAAGAGAGGTTCCTAGTCGCACATCAGTTCTACCCAAGTGAAAAGGAAATTTGGAGAATAACTTTCAATCCTACAATCTGTGAATGGTGTTACAGTGAATGTATAATTCCTTTGTCACTGATATCCCGAATGAACTCAAGGCATGGAACAATCATCCTGTCAACGTTCATTCACTTTCTTGATCTCAGAGTAGACCGGAGGAGATATGAATGACATCAATATCACATACTAATTCACACATGTGTGTGCACGCCTATCTCAATCCTACTCATCAAGTGGCCATGGATATCAAACTCCCTCAGGAGGAGAAAATCCCATATCTATCACTCACCCCTCAAAAGCCCCATGTGTCAAAGCCACCCAATCATCACCTTTATAACAACCCATGTTTCAGGATTGCGTTTGATGATGTCAAAGTGTACCCAATGACATGTGTTGAGTGTAGTGATTTTAGGTCAAAGAATCACACTCACCACCATCACTGTGAGAACTGACTGTGACTACCATGTCATGGTTCCATGTGTCAAACTCATGGTGGGTCTGTCCAGTACACTTGTTCTCAACAAGTACCTATGTGTTTGGTTTGATATCTCCATATCATGACTAATGAGATTTCGTCATCAACCAACACCACAATCAAGTCTTATGTATCATTGTTGTCTATCTACCTTCCACAACGACATCCGACTAAGGACATAATAAGAATCTACAAACTCTTAGCATCTGTATGATCTCATCGTTCCGGTCCTAAACCTGAAATCATACATCATTGAGTACGGTCATTCTCTAGATATTCAATATGTTCTATCATTATCTCATATGACTGAACCAGAAAGAATTCGAAGCTTGCCTTTGATGTTTATCAAATCAATCTTAATGTATCCCACCAATCATCCCATGATTGGCTCTCAGGGCATATATACCAACAATGCATGCATAACATACTTAGTTCTCTTCTTCTTTTATTTCACGTTCTTCATACAGGTTACTAATCAACACATGTTGATTATCATTTGAATTCCAACAAAATAGTTCATTCTCTTAGTACAAATATTCTATAAAACAATCACAATACAAGATCACCTTCTTGTAAATGAATTAAAATACTTGAGTTTCATCTTTTAGATGAATTCAACTACGATTATGAACATCACTTAATGCCCTATCTGAGATTGTCATTCATTAGCATCATCAAACTCATCATTTTAGGTTAAGAGTTACATTATTAAAATCATCTATTGATTTCTATCTTTTTCCATCATTTTATACTCGGTAGTCTCAACTTCTTTCATTTCATGTTCTTTACATTATCTGGACCACTCTTTCTTGATTCACTTTACATACAATGCTTCTCTTTGACATAACATTTATCAAAGTACGATTCTTTGTATATTTCATTTAATTTGGGTTAATCCACATGTAATTAAAATAAAAGATAAAATACTTCATCTTACTATCTTCATTAGTTTCATCTTTCTCTTGCAATCACCATTAAGTGCATCTTATTCATATTGTCTCTTATATTCAGATAAGTGTACCTTGTCATTGACTACTAATGTCATTCGCATAATAAAAAATGATCATTCTTTATTATACTAAAACAAATTCATTATACTTAGATAATATTAGTAATACTCATCATATTCAATTGAAGTATTAAACTTTCAATTTCATCATTTGATCACGTTAACAACATCACATACAAGTCATAGCTTTATCACCCATAATCATCTTAATAATAAACTTTTAGGGTTTTCAAGAATTCATTCCTTAGTTCAACATATCATAAGAATCATATCATTTAGTAATCCAATCATGACTCAAGGGTTCATTAGGGTTATTCACAAACATGGAAACCCTAGTTTCCATTTTCATACATTTCATTCATCAATCATAAGTATATATTGATTAGTTGACTCATTTGATTCACTCCCTCAACACAAATCCTAATCAGGATATGTGGTCATTCAAATCCATTAACATTCAATAATACACTTGTATAATACGATTTAATAAAATTCAAATATGAATCTATCCATGTTAATTAAATTCCAAGCATATCATACATTAGGCTCACATTTAGGCAAAATTCACATGAAGTAGAATTTTCATCTATCTGTAGGATTCTATATGGATCATGTTACAACCCCAGTTTTGGGTTCTTTCGGTGAGAAATGTAATTTCTCATATTAAAGAAATTGGAACAAATAATGATATAATTTGTTTTGAATAAACGAGTTTCATTTACAATAGCCTTGATGATTGTGTTGTGGGCTTTATTTGCTATTCAGCCCAATAACAAGGAAATTCAATTAGTAAATGAATAATTGAATTTTTAAGAAAAGAAAAATGTGTAAACCTCTAGAAGGAAAATCCAAAGAGGGATTTCGTGCCTCTTGGGTTCCTTGGGTTCCAAGGAGTCCAAAGTTGCATAGAAAGTACAATAAGAAAAGAAAGGATCAATTAAGTATTTCTTTATTAAGAAAGAAATTGAAAATAATGGTAAAATGTGGAAAACAAGTGAAATGAGGTATAATTGAGTTATCCTTTATGGATTTTCATATTCAAAGGATTCCTAATGTTAAATGGAATACCAATGAGGAAAATAAAGGAGAAATAAAGAGAAATCTTCAAAAAGAGATATTTTAATAAGAAATAAACGTGATAATGAGAAATAATGAATATAGATGTATCTAGAAGGATAATAAGTATCCTTGAAAAGGAATTTCGAAATAATGGAGTGTCTTGGGATCCAAGGAGTCCCAATAAAGAGGAAAGAAAGAGAAAATACCAAAATTGCAAAATATAAGGATAATGTGTTATATAAATTAATGACTTTTGGTATTATAAAAAAGAAATATCTTTTAATGGATATGTATTGTTGGCATTTTGGAAATACCTTCACATAAAAAGAACTCTCATATGATAATGGCAATTAAATATTTGCTTGGAGGGCAAGTATTTTGTATTGGATTATCTCAACCAAATCAATATTTAGATATACGGTTGATCGTTTCTTTCCTTATACGTTAAGGACACCCAACCCAATGTATGAAAGAGGAAGATTTCATGTTTCTTGGAAAAGAAAGATGAGAACAGTCATATATATATATATATATATATATATATATATATATATATATATATATATATATATATATATATATATATATATAGGTATGCATAATGTGTTATTCAGAGATTGCATGCCCTCTCCCCTATGTCTCTCTTCAGACACCTCAATATCCAGTTATCCCTCTTCCATCTTGACGTTATGGTTTGATCGGTGGTGCCTTAGATGATCCCTTGACCTGGCGGAGATCGAGTGTAGCTCCATGAGAATATCTTATGACTATGGGATGCGTAGAACCTGAATAGAGCAACAGCCCTGGCCGGTGATCCCTTCGAAACCAGCCTTTCTTCTCCTTCTTCCGTCTTCCATGGGAGGGCATCTGCACGGATGCTGAATCATGGTCCAGGGCGTCGTTGAGGTGGTTTTTTGGTGACGGAGATCCTTGAACTGCCTACAAATTCCAGTGTGGAGCCATGGTCTGCAAACCGCCGCTCAGCCAAGGGAGAGCGTCTCCCTCCAAGTGGCACTCCCTGAAGGCTAGGGAGGCAGTGATCCTCTGTGCCTGGATGGTGAGACCTCGTGGCTGGAGGTAGAGGGAAGCCGTCGGAGATGAGGGACTCCTCCTTGGTGGCCTGCGAGTCCAGGAAGAAAAAGGGAAGTTGCGCTGGTTGCAACTAGGGCGTCCACGGTAGGGAGATCGCGAGGAAGATGAAGGCAGAACCGGTTCGACGGGTTTGCCCCTCTGTGGGCTGAAGATGTTGTAACTTACCCAAGGGCAATTCAGGCATTTCGAAATATTTCCCAAACCAAGCCACGCCAACGTTGCATAGGAATGGACACATGTCGCCCTCTAATTGGCCAAAGTAAGTGATTTATTGCAAAAATTATATCTAATAATCGGTAGCTCGGATGAATACGAATAATATATGCATTTTTCTTAGAAAAATGAGAGAAATTCAATAAAAATATGTTTAAAAGCCAATTCCTTTTGCAATTCAAAAAGTAGTGTAAGTTATAAACTTTGATGAATTAAAGATTAAGAAACTCTAATTTGAGATTATTAATGAAATTAGTAGAGTTTAATGGGTGATTAAAATTGATATTAACTTGTTAATTGTAAAAAGGTACATTAAGATAAAAAAAGGATGAACTTTGCACGTAATCCGTTTAATTTAGAGTTTATGTGCATAAATAGGCTTAAATGGGCCTTGAAACCCTAATGTTAGTAATTAGGACTACTAATGGCTTTAATTATTCGATTTCATGTATAGAACTGGGATTTCATGGTTATAAGATATTTCAAACATTAAAGTTCCTAATTTGTGGATAAATACCCTTAATGTGGAAATTAGGGTTTCCTAGTGGGTAAAAGGTAGAATTAATGATAAATAACGTTCATATGTGAATTAGACCATAATGAATTATGAGTTGTTAATTTGAAAGAAACTAAAGGTGATAATTGAGTCTAATGACCTTGAAATAACTTAAAAGGATAAAAATGGTAGTTTTGGTATAAAAGAGAAATAATCGACTTTAATTGGGCTTATGATGTTGAAATTAGGGTTTATGAACTAAGAGAGCATTAAATATGATAAAAGCTTAAATTGATCTAGAAAGCCTAAGGTGGAATCCAAGTCTATCTTTAGAATGTTTTGGATAAACTATAACACTTGGATCCCATGCATTAATTTCGGGATATTATTGATTGCTTGTTGCTTGTTCTTTATCGTTATTTCTTGGACAATCAAGTTTCTCTAGATCAGGTATGTGGTTAATTATGAATAACTGCCTTAGTTTCCCGAGGATTTTTCAGATGGTTAATCACATTGAATGCAAATTATTAGTTTGGATGATCATACTTGCAAATCATAAAGTCACTATGATTATCACATTAATAATAGAAGTATGTATTCTTGCACCTACATGCCACCCTGATGGATGATGCCAAAGATCAGGCCCAGATGGGTAGACCAATGGGCACCATGAGTGGTGACCCCAGGCACCAAGCTCGGGAATGAGAAGGTGGCCTATGATATTGCATAACTAGTGGGCACCATGAGTGGTGACCCCCAGGCACCAAGCTCGGGATTGAGAAGGTGGCCTTAAGTCATTCGCAAAAGAAACCCTAAGGTGGGTATGCCAGGGTTAGGGCAAAAGTGGTGGAGAATGTCATAGTGAAAAGTGTAAATTAGCTTGTTAATTAACTTGATTGTGATAATTAGATTGTTATCCATATGTGCAAACTTTTAGTTTTCCCCACATACCGACATATTCTGATATGCTGACCGATGTTTTGTTTGTTGGTGTTTTAGGTACAACTTGAAAAGGACAAATAGTAAAGTGGCATATGTGAAATTAATTAAGAGTTAAAGTACAAAGGAGGATTAGTTAGAGTAGACTCCTGATGCGGATAGATGTAGATATCCTAGTTTTGAAAAGGTATGCAAAGTTTTATTTTATACTAGTTTCCAATTTAGTTGGTAAAATTTATTAATTGTTATTGATTATTTGTCGAACCTTTGATCCGGGTTATTAGATAACAGCTCTGATCTCTTGGTCTCCCTTAAGTGGGGGTTACCGGGAGACGGGGTCGTTACAATTGGTATCAGAGCGAAGGTTCCTCACTTGATCTTTAATAATTATTAAATTTTACAAATTCTGTAGAACCCAAGGGAGTTATTAGAGGATTATCCAAAAGATAGAGGTTTCTAGAAAAGGATCACGACCGGGGGCTGGAAATATTTTCCTCCGCACCGCTAGCCGGAATATGAGAACTCCCTGATCCGTGTGACTGTCTAGCCAAAGTCTTGGGGTATGACTCGAAATAAGATACCTTTAGGAATCTCTCATCTTGTTCATCCCTTCTCGACTCAAATTCTATTAAGGACCTTAAGGGTTAGGGTTTTCTCTCTTTTCCCCTTCCTCTTGAGGTATAGGTAAGGTTGATAAGGATTAAGGAATCCTCCACCAAATTAATAAAAGCATGTAAATAAGATGTCATGGACATAAGCTTAATAGAGTAAGCGTAAAAGAATAGATACATGCTTAGGCTGTATGCCACGAGTTTCCATTACCCTCAGGAGAGACCTGAGGATAGACCTCTATGTCAGTAAGATGAGTAGAGAGAGTCAGTCTTAAAAGTAGAGACCTAGCACCTCCTTTAAGGATGATGTTAACCCTAACCCTAAGTGAGGGTTAGAGAGAGAGAGATGACATGAAGAGTTGGATATCTTGGTAAACCAGGTGTGAGTAGACATGTTTTGAGCCTGTGAGGTTGGGTGACCTAGTGCCTTTGATGACCTAACCCTGGAAAGGGTCATGCATGTTAGAGTGAAGGATAACTTCTTCATTGATAAGGTTAGAGAAGAACCTATAGAAACCTTATGGGTTGTTGCAAGTAGAGTATAGCTTGCACCCAGATTACATCAGTAGTACAAGCAGTAAGTTAAAACTGAGGCCAGAAGGACAGGATGGATGGCTTATGAGATAAGAATAAGGGGCTATGGATAATCATGAGCAAACATAAGTTTGAGCATAGGCTTCACCCGTGTAGAGGTATGCCTATGAGCTTGATCCTTCATGGAGAGAGGACTTCTAGTAGTATGGATGGATGTGGAGTCAGCTCTAGAGTGAGAAAGCAGGACCCCAGCACAGAGGTTGCAAGCCTAAAACCCCAAAGTATGAGGAACAGTGGGGAGTTGAGAATAATGCGACCAAAGTGGATGATAGTCATTGCCTTATGCTTGACCCTTGGAGGTTGATGATATATTGGTTCCCTTTAGAGGAACCAAACCCTAGAGAGCGGATGATGCTTCTAGTACCTATCTGCCTATGGTATAAGTGGTTACATGCTAAGATGAGACAAAGATTGCCTTAGACCCTAAGGAGGTTTAAGTAACCAGCTGTGAGGCATTATACCTAGTTGGTAGTCCTTGAGGAGGACTCCACTCTGAGGTGCTGACTATATAAAAGATCATGGAAGTACATGACATACCTTGGACATGCTTGATTCATTGTTAAGAGATTGAGCATGCAGTTGGACACCCAAAGGTGGACCTAGGGTTTCTAGGCCTAAGAGGGGAAGCAGTATACCCGATGCTCATGATGAGATTTGAGTCTCTATAGCTTCGAGCATGTGTAGAGGAAAAAGAAACCCCTTAAGTTAAATGTATGTGTTATGAACCCCTCACAACTAAGTTGGTCTAATGTTGAGGAAGAGAACAAGTGTGATCTAGCATGGTTTAGTAGGTACGCTTGTGCCTTAGTAGTTGTTGGATTAAGCATGCTCATATGGATGTAAACCCTAAGGATGTTTTTGACCTTGTTGTCAAGAGTTGTAGTTTCCTCCCATCCTGGGAGACGGACCCTTTGGTATGGTGTATACCAGTTTTGTGGGTTTTGTGGAAACCTAAAGGGGTCTTATAGGATCAAGATGAGCTAAGTGAAAAGTACATGGCATGAGATTGAACCTGTAGACCCATAGTTAATCATCTCTAAGTGCATGTGGATGTGTTACCATGGAGGTAACTGGTATGGGGCCTGACCAAGGTAGACATGTCACCATGATCCCTGAGAAAGGATGAAAGACAACCCAAGAATGCAGAGAGAGATGATGAAGGATTGGGTAAGGTTCTAAGTTGAACGTGTACTATGTTAGAATCCTAAGTCTGTCTTAAGGTCAAGTAGGGATAAGACCGATGGAAGTAGGAGTTGCCTAATTCTCTAGTTGCACATGACCATAGGGTTGGGAGGTAACAACTATCATTTTCTGAGGGCCATGGGTTAGGAGATTGATCACCTTCATGAACTCATGGGACCCAAAGGGCAGATGAGTAGGGCACTCTCTAGATGCATAAGGGAAGAGGGATGACCCCAAAAGTGCCGGCACCCTATAGACCTAGAGGAGATGACCAAGGATTATGTTTGGACCAAGTAGGTTCGGGACCAAATTTCCCATGGAAATAACTTTGATATCATGATGTTTGTGATGTAGAGACATAAGTTGCACGTTTCCACTTAGAATTGAAGGTGTACTGGCGATGTGGGATGTATCATCTCTACTCTTGGAATAGGAAGAACTTTTTGTTTGGACGGCCGCCAAATTCTTATTTCCTCTTTTTATGAGAGGGAGAGATGGGACAATATGCATGTCATACACCAAGGATAAAAGATGATGCGAGTTGGAACGTTGCTACGAGGTATGAGGATAGAGATGATAACATACCTTGGTGAGGTGAATGATACATGGATGGTTTGCAAATAATAAAAGGAATAATGTAGTCATCTTATGAGGATGTTTTTATCATGAACTATGAGTCATACAAGGTTGAATTCAAAAACCAAGAGGATGAGCTCAGAGTTTTCTCGATGAAGATAGACTTAGAGATGAGATGAGATAATAAGTGGAATACATGGAGGTGTATGTCTTCAACATTACCTAACACCTAAGGATGTGAAGTGGTAATAGATGCTCTGGTTGAGATGTAACTACCTAGTTTGGCTAGAGGCTAGAAGAGGTTGTTAGGCTAACTATAAGTTTAGAAAGGAGGAAAGTTTGGCTAACACATAGATAATGATTGATCAAGTTACACTAGTACATAACATGCATTTAGTGTCGGGTTTTTAAGGCCTTTAGTGTCGGTTCTTAAGCGACACCTATGTGGGCGCCACTAAAAGCCCAATCGTTACATGTCAGTTCTCAACCGATGCCAAAACCCTTTGCGCACCACCGAAAACACGCTGAAAATGCGCCATCAGGGGGTATAGGCGTCGTTTATTAGGTTCAAAACCGACACCACATACCTTTGCGCCACAGAAAGGGCGCCATCTGGGGCACTATCAGCGTCATTTTCTTAGTGATAACCGATAGCCATCTCACCCACTGCCACGATCGTGCTGACCAGCATAGCCGTGTTGTCTGGCCTCTAGGGAAATCGACGTCGATCACTAGTAGGGAAACTAACACTGTTATCCTATGTCGTCGGTTGTATATAAATATCCGACACCTGTTTTATGTTTGGTCCGCTGCCACGGCCGTGCTGGCCAGCACGGCCGTGGTGTCTGGCCTCATTATGGAAATTGACGTCGGTTACTAGTATGGAAACTGACATTGTAACCATATATCGTCGGTTTAGTTCAAATAACCGACGCTGATATTTTCTTTTCTATCAGTCTATAGACCTGTTGTGCCTAGTCGCAGGATGCGATACCTGCAGTTTTACGGCATCCATTGATATCAGCCAACAACAGGCCACAAACCTGCAAACATTTTATCTCTTTTCACATTCAGACACATGTAGAAACATTCATGTATTGATGATTTTCACACACAATTCATAAAAAATCATTCACATTGTCATCATTGTCATCATTGTCAACAAAATCATATATTCAAACAGCCATGAAACAACAAAAGAAGCCACAATGAAGGGAAGCATGATACAGATACAATACATAAAGTGCAGCACACACAAGTGTTTCAGATTCATATAACAACATGACAGACTAACACATATATAGTGCATAATAACAGTAATATCAAATTTATATACAACACTATAGCTTAGTACATATATATAGTGGGACTAAGGCCTACTAACCTTCTTCAATGTTAACTCGTGGTGAAATCTATTTGTCCTCCTACTAATGCATATGGTTGCTGAATCACGACCTCCCAGTCGTAACATGTAGTTGTCGGTAACCTATTTTAGCAGGTGGGATCGTCACCTTAGTCCCACTATATATATGTACTAAGCTATAGTGTGGGATGCTTGCTTTCTCTCCGACTGTTGCGCTTTGGATTTACAAAGCAATGTCGATGGCCTACATAGCTATGTCATGGCCGTCTTGCATAGCCTGTAGTCTTTGGCGAACACCTGCAAATTAAATAGAATTGCTATTAACTAGTATCCTAAAAATTTGATAAAAAACACACTTACATAATATAATTATAAATGAACATATAGATAGAAACCTCAGGGATATCTTCTTAAAACTTACATTGTCAGGCGGTGCAAGCACGTCCTCACCCTCACAGTGATCATCAACATGGTCATCATGGGAACATAATAAAAATATAAACATCCATGCCTCTAATATTGTGACCTTTTATCAATTAAAAATCCTTCATTATGATCCCCGCGAACATACAAGTCGTTGTCATCCCCAGCTTTATTGTTTGGTGGTGTTGGCAACCCAACTGAGAATGGATTGGAGTCATCATACTTATCATAGTACTCTTCTTCATCTATAGGATCTTCAATGAACTATCTTTTACCATGAAGAACAACTGACCATTTATCATTTGTAGGATCATCAATATAAAATACTTGTTTTGCTTATGATGCCAATATGAATGGTTCACCCTCCTCGCCAATCTTTTTAAAGTTCACTAACGTGAAACCCAATTCATCCACTATAACTCCTTTGTTGTTGTCAACCCAATTACATTTAAAGAGCAGAATTCTGAAATCTACATAGTCAAACTCCCATATGTCTTCAATGACACTGTAATATGACATTTTAGCTTCACATGGACTTTTATCATTTGCACTTGCAAAATACATAGTCGACGCTTGAAGGGTGACCCCGTTGTTTTGGATGACACTCTTATCATCTAGACGCTTTGTATAATATGAGAAACCATTTATGTCAAACCCTTCATAAGACATAACATTCAATTTTGGTTTAAAGGTGAGGCATTTGATGGTTTCAATAACATTATCTGGTGTTTGAGATAGTTGATGTAAGACTTTATCTTCAAACCACTTAATAAATGTCTTGTTATGCTCTCTAGCAAGCCACATTGAATTGGATCGAGGATATTGTCTCTTGATGAAATTGGTATGTTCCTCGATATAAACACTCACTTCGTCTATGTTGTGTAAAATATACAAGTGACCTTGCTCCAACTGCTCACGGCTGATTACTTTCACCTGTTCTCCTAAAACTCCTTTGCCAAAATGCTCCTCAATATTCTTATCATTCACGGGAGCGTCATTACCACACAGAAAGTCATTGCAAAAATCCATAACCTCTCTCGCCACATAACCCTCAATAATACTCCCTTTAGGCCGATAATAGTTTCGAACATCACCTTTAAAAATGCTCATGTATCGTTCAAAGGGATACATCCAATGCAAAAAAACTGGTCCCAACATTTTCACTTCCCTAGTCAAGTGGACAACAAGATGTACCATGATATCAAAGAACGACGGAGGAAAATACATCTCAAGCTGACATAGGGTAACAACCACTTCTCTTTGCAAATTATTGAGAGTATCAGGGTCAATAACTTTGTTGCACAGACTGTTGAAAAAGAAACAAAGTTTGGTGATTGCAAACCTTAAATGCTTCGGCAATATAGATCTAATTTCCATAGTCAATATTTGTTGCATTAGAATGTGACAATCATGAGATTTAAGACCTATCAACTTCAGATCTTTCATTGATACCAATGTACGGATGTTGGATGAGTAACCCTATGGCACCTTAACATTTACCAAGCATTCATAAAATGCTTTCTTTTCCTTTCTAGACAACATGTAACAAGCGGGAGGTAAGTATGTTCTTTTATTACCCATTTCACATAATTTTATTAATTTTGACCATATTCCCATTTCACGTAGGTCCATTCTGGATTTTATCCCATCTTTAGTCTTACCTGGTATATTCAACAGAGTATCGATGACGCTATCACATACATTTTTCTCAACGTGCATGACATCGATACAATGCCTGACTGTCAAAGAACTCCAATAAGGAAGATCCCAAAATATCACTTCTTCTTGAATAAAGACTTGTCACTCCTTGTGGCCATCGTACATTGTGATCTCTTACCAAATTCATTGGTGATGTCTCTCACTCTTTCATACACATCCTCCCCTGATATAGGTTTAGGTGCACTACGGTCCTCATTCCGTCCATTGAATGCTTTGTGCAACCTACGATACAGATGAAATTTTGGAAGAAACCTTCGATGAGCAAGATATACAGTCTTTTCTCCGTGTTTTAGTCGTATTGAATCAATGTTCTCTTCACATATAGGACACGCTTTAGATCCTTTGACACTATATCCAGACAAATTCCCATATACTGGAAAGTCATTCACAGTGCAAAACAACATAGCGTGCAAACAAAATGTCTCTCTTTGTGAAGCATCATAGGTCATCACACCTTCACCCCAGAGTTTCTTTAAGTCATCAATCAGAGGTTCAAGATAAACATCGATATCATTTCCAGGTTGTTTAGGGCCCGATATCAACAACGACAGCATAACGTACTTATTTTTCATACACAACCAGGGAGGAAGATTGTATATAACAAGCATGACTGGAAAAGTGCTATGTTGGCTGCTCTATGTCCCGTATGGATTCATCCCATCTGTACAAAGCCCAAGTCTTATATTCATGTCCTCTTCACCGAATTCAGGGTACAATAGATCAATCTTCTTCCACTGTGGGGAATCAGACGCATGTCGTAGGATCCCATCATTATTTTTCTTAACATCTGTATGCCACCTCAATTTCTTTGCATCTATAGGATTGACAAACAAGAGTTGAAACCATGGTATTATAGGTAGATACCACATCACCTTGGCGGGAGAACCAATTTTGGACTCCCCCTAAGTCGTCAATTTATACCTTGACGCACCACATTTCGGACAATCTTTCAAATTCACATAGTCCTTTTGAAATATTACACAATCATTCGGGCATGTGTATATCTTCTTGGCCTCCATTCCCATTGGGCACAACAATTTGTTTAACCGGTATGTTGAGATCAACAGCTCGTCTCCTTCAGGAAGAATTTCTTTCAACAAAGACAACAATGACGTGAAGCTTTTGTCGCTCCATCATTTGTTAGCTTTTAGTTTATACAATCTCAACACAGCGCTAAGCTTCGTAAACTTACAACCCGTGTATAATGGTATCTCATCATCATGCACAATATTTCTAAACATGGGAGGTGGATTAGTGTGCTCTACCCCACAACTATCCAGCATCGCATCAACGATGTCTACTAGAACTGGTTCATTCACATCTACGTCATCGGAGGAAATTTCTTCTTCCACACAAGCACTACTATCGACATTCACTGGTTTCAGGTTTGAAATTTCTCCATGCCAGTGCCATTCTGTATAGCCTTGTACAATCCTGTTGCACATGACATGACTTCTGATTTCATCACCAGTACTGACTTTCAAGTTGTTACCGCAATGCCTACATGGAAAGTAGAACCTATCTCCAGGTTGTTTCCTATGTTCCTCGGCAAATCTAACAAACTGCTCAGGACCAGAAATAAACTCTGGTGTGCAGCGATTGCGAATGGACATCCATGATCTATCCATTCTCTGGTCAAAGAGAAAATAAGTATATATTACAACAAGATTAGGGTCTAGGGTAAACAGATTCGAGTTTATGGTTAAAACTTTAGGGTTTAAACATGTGATGTCATTCTTAAATGTGTACCACCTATCCCATTCTTGAACACCTAATCTCACTAGTAAGTGTATAATGTGTATTGGGTTTTCAAGAAAATTTCAGCAGCATTTCCTCACTGTTCTCCAAGTACATATGTACTTAGAGAACAAATGGGGAAATGCTGCCGAAATTTTCTTGAAAACTCAATTCACATTATACACTTACATCCTAAGTGAGATTAGGTTTTCAAGAACAGTCCCAAACCGGGGACTATCCAAGATTTACTCCTAATGAGTAAATCTTGGATGGGTTTCTAGGCCAACAAATACAACACCAATTCCTTGTTCACAACCCCATTCAACACACAATTTCTTATAAAAACATTTGTGGACAGCCATAACAACATATCAATGATTCCTAAATTAATCAACATTAATAGCTTATGAATGTTTAGATGCATTTAAATATAAAGCCCTAAATTTAAATAATGTGATGAATAAAAAATCATTAGATGAATGAGTGGATATGTAAATACAAATCAGTATTTAAGTAAATACAAATCAGAGGGCGAGTGAGGGTTTTTGGGGATGTTTACCTATGTTTGAGCCCAGTCGGGCGTCTTGCTCTGTAGCAGGGAGAGAGGCGAGACAGATGGGTGCATGTAGAAGCCGAACGGGTGGGCAGAAGGCCGGTGAGCTCCTGAACCGTAATGGAAGTGATCATTGAAAACATAGTTATAATAAGGATAAAAGAACATTTATAATGAAATTTATTAGTAATTTGTAACATTCAATAACCAAGACAATCATCAATTCAGTTAGAAGCATTCATGTAGCAACTTTCAGTTCCATTCATTAATCTCTTTTTACATCCACACACAGGGGTTGGTGTACCCCTAAACAGTAACTAAACAAAGGGGTTGGTGTACCCCTAAACATGCGCATAATTAAAATAACTATTAATACATACAAGTCTAGATAGATAGATAACTAAATACTACACCAACATGGTCCCGCATCAGTAACTTCGAGGACTTATCATTGTGCTGATCTTCTCTTGAAGTTTAGAAAAGAAAGCAGCTATGAGTATTGATTGCTTTTAGACAAAAAGTGTACACACAAATTTTTTGTCTTGACAATTATATTTGTTAATTGGACCTACAGTGGCCTTTTTGATGATGCTGTGTCACGGAGCTCCTCACTGTATTTAGATGAATCTGAACTGACAGGGGCCTCATAATCAGATTCGTCATAGATGATATCCTCCGTCGTGCGCTCATACCACAGTAGATGATTGGGGGTCTCACAGTTGATGTTGGTTATCCAAACGTTGATGGTATTATGGCCAACTGGACGGAGAAAAAGCCTGCCGCTACGGCCCACATGCATCTTTCCAATCCAATCACGCCAACCAGATTTTGATACAAGATTTCCCGCCAAATCATACTCAACCTCGATAACATGTGAATAATTGCCAAAATTTAGGGTCACTTCACCAGGCCTGTAGTGTCTTCCTTTTAGAAAATGCCAATGTTTGGGTATGGCCTATTGGTTTAAGGAACGATCATCTAGGATGATGTCCAATTGTTCTTCAATAGGGAACGTTAACATTGACATAGAGGCCCAGTTCATAGTGATTGTTGTGGGTGGAGAGAGACTGCACAATGTTAGTATTAATAAAGTGTACGTAAGTACATATAACGATGTTATATATTTTCAGAAAAAAATTTAAGTACATATAATGATGTTATAAATTTTCAGACTAGTATTTTGTATAATTTGATGTATCTTGGTATTTCATAAAATGAGGTGACACTTATTATCTATTTGTTTAATCAACACTCATATTTAGTTTTATGAGTACATGACACTATGTTTGAAATACTTTTTAAAAGTATAAAAGAACATACTTATAATAAGGACCCAGGCACATTCTAATCATTTTGAAGTGAATCAGAAAATGAACAGGAGCCTGGCTCCTATCCGCTAGTAACATCAAAAAAGTCAAACCTAAAACTGGAAATGCACACTACAAATTTTAGCACGATCGTGTCTGAATGCAAAACAATACTGAACTGAATTAGGATCAATCATAGGGATTGTTTAACTAAATTATCATTGACATCTACTTGTTTAAAAAATAGGTTAAGCCAAGGTCAACACACATCCACAACACACATTAAAAAAAAAGTTAAGCTAAGGATGAATTGAGGATGCAAACCTAGTCAATTGGAGGCTTTACCTCTAACAGTGGTAGTGGTGATGATAATGGCAAGCTCTGGTTCCAGCTGCTGCTGTTGGCGCTGGCTACTGGCGCTGGCTCTGGTTCCAGCTGTTGTTGTTGGCGTTGGCTACTGCTAGCACCGGCGAGAGGAGGAGTGGCTAGAGGAGAGGACCAACAACGGTGGCAGCTCCACGAACGGCGAGCTCCACGGAGGCGGCGAGCTCCACGAACGTCGGCGAGCTCCACAAACGGCAAGCTCCATGTTGGTGCTTCACGGCGACGACAAGGAGATCGGCGCTTCACAGAGGCGCTCCACAGCGGCACTTCACGGTGTCGGCGAGCAAGGCAATCAGCGGCGGCGAGCAAGGAGAACGCCAGAATCACTAGATCCTAATAGCCGATTGCAATCACAGAGAGAAAGGGGAAGAGTCGGGCTTGCTAGCGCGATATTAAGTTAACATTCGGTGTCGGTTTCTAACAAAAACCGATAATAAAAACTTTAAGTGTCGATTTGCAACAAACCACCGTCACTAAAGGGAGGTGAAAATTTTCACGGTTATTCGTGCGAAAACACAACGGCATCAGTTATTTTCACAAAATTGATGATAAAAAGTGAGCAAATTTCTGTCTCGCAGAAAACCTTTAGTTGTCGGTTCCAGTCTTAAAAACTGACGATGTATGTCAATTTTTGGAGGAAATTTTTTTCACTGGAAATTTTGGTTTTGGCGGTTACTTTTAGGTGTCGGTTTCTTATTAAGGAACCGACACTGAATAAAAGTGATACCCGTGGCTGGTCGCACTTCACAGATTGATGACGACTTATTTTAAACACCGACGTTGTATGATTTAGGTGTCGGTTTTTTACTACAATCGACACCAGCAAAAGTAACATTATAAGCCATTTATGTAGTAGTGTTAGCAGTGGTTTGGTTAGCCAGCCTAGGCCTTGATGCAGTAAAAGGATGGTTGTAGAGCCTTAGATACACTCCTATGAAGAGGAAGGTGATGAAACCCTGACTAGAGTGGTTTAGGGTTTCTGAGGAATCAACCTTGAAGAATCGTGACATACAGAAGATCATGATTTTAAGTTCATCATACACTGTGGTACTACAAATATAATAAGTGACAGTAGTAATTTGGATACCTAAGATAAAGTTACATGTGGTATGTTGACATGCATAACAAGAGGTGAAGGACGAACACCAGTAACCCAGTACATTGACATGAAGGATAAAGAGAGTTCCTGAGAGGGAATGGGAGTTCACCACTATGGATATTGTGGTCAGTTTCCCCTGGACCAAGGAAGGTCAAGATGCAATATGGGTTATGGTAGGTCTCCTTACCTAGATAACATGAGATAGAAAGAATGTTGTCAAGAAACCGATTCAGTTGAACTACTTAAGAGAGAAAGATGGTTCAACTACACCATGATGCAAGTTCAAAAGTTCTTGAGTATGACCTAAAGGTTCACTTCCATGAGGTGGAAGTAGATACATGAATAACTCAATGATAGTATAGTTTATCACCCCTAACTAATGGTTAGTATGATCCATACTAGAGGGTCTGATGAGAGCAAGTGTGCTTGTTCAGGGTGATACAAAGAGACAGTTCTTAAGATGTGATGTTAACCACCATAGCCTTTATCAGGATGCAAGAAGTTCTATAGGGAGATTGTGTCGGTCACCACCTCATTAAAATGATGTTGGTGAAAGAGGCCTCGTGAAGGTCAGAAAAGAACCACAGTGTGTGTAGATGAAGTCACTTTAATCGTGTAATGGCTGAGAGAGAGAGCCTAAAGATGACATGAGTCGTGAGCTAATGCAAAGCAGACTGACATGCAGTTCACTGTAGGAAAGTATGTGATGTGAAAATCTGACCCCTCTAAGCTACATCTGAGAAAGTTGAGTCCCCGATATATGGGCCCATTGGAGATAGATTGGTGGATATGGTTAGGTTTAACCTTACCCCTCAGGATAACACGATGAATGATGTGTTCCATGAGTCCAATCTAGAGTACTATGTGAGGTACCAAAGCCATGTGTTGAGCCATGAACCTATTCAACTTTTGAGAGGTTGAAATGTCCTGAGTCACCATTGAGGGTATGATATACCAAGGTAAGAAAGAACTCATATGGAAGAATATGAGATGATGAAGGTTCTTGGGAAACACCATGGAAAGGGTGAAGACACATGAGAGCCTTGATGGACGTATGAAAGGCTTATCGTGAACTACTTGTTTGCTTGATGGAATTTTGAGGACAAAATTCCTATAAGAGGGGAAGGATGTTACAACCCCAGTTTTGGGTTCTTTTGGTGAGAAATGTAATTTCTCATATTAAAGAAATTGGAACAAATAATGATGTAATTTGTTTTGAATAAATGAGTTTCATTTACAATAGCCTTGATGATTGTGTTGTTGGATTTATTGGCTATTGGGCCCAATAACAAGGAAATTCAATTAGTAAATGAATAATTGAATTTTTAAGAAAAGAAAAATGTGGAAACCTCTAGAAGGAAAATCCAAAGAGGGATTTCGTTCCTCTTGGGTTCCTTGGGTTCCAAGGAGTCCAAAGTTGCATAGAAAGTACAATAAGAAAAGAAAGGATCAATTAAGTATTTCTTTATTAAGAAAGAAATTGAAAATAATGGTAAAATGTGGAAAACAAGTGAAATGAGGTATAATTGAGTTATCCTTTGTGGATTTTCATATTCAAAGGATTCCTAATGTTAAATGGAATACCAATGAGGAAAATAAAGGAGAAATAAAGAGAAATCCTCAAAAAGAGATATTTTAATAAGAAATAAACGTGATAATGAGAAATAATGCATATAGATGCATCTAGAAGGATAATAAGTATCCATGAAAAAGAAATTTCGAAATAATGGAGTGTCTTGGGATCCAAGGAGTCCCAATAAAGAGGAAAGAAAGAGAAAATACCAAAATTGCAAAATATGTGGATAATGTGTTATATAAATTAATGACTTTTGGTATTATCAAAAAGAAATATCTTTTAATGGATATGTATTGTTGGCATTTTGGAAATACATTTCACATAAAAAGAACTCTCATAAGATAATGGTAATTAACTAATTGCTTGGAGGGCAAGTATTGTGTATTGGATTATCTCAACCAAATTAATATTTAGATATATGGTTGATCGTTTATTTCCTTATACGTTAAGGACACCCAACCCAAGGTATGAAAGAGGGAGGTTTCGTAGTGCTTGGAAAAGAAAGATGAGAACAGGGATATATATATATATATATATATATATATATATATATATATATATATATATATATATATATATAGGACTGTATAATGTGTGATTTAGAGATTTCCCGCCCTCTCCCCTATGTCTCTCTTCGAACACCTCAATATCCAGTTGTCCCTCTTCCATCTTGACGTTATGGTTTGATCGGTGGTTCCTTTGATGATCCCTTGACCTGGCGGAGATCGAGTGTAGCTCCATGAGAATATCTTCTAACTATGGGATGCACAATACCTGAATAGAGCAACAGCCCTGGGTGGTGATCCCTTAGAAACCAGCCTTTCTTCTCCTTCTTTCATCTTCCATGGGAGGGCATCTGCACGGATGCTGACTCATGGTCCAGGGTGTCGTTGAGGTGGTTGTTTGGCGCTGAAGATCCTTGAACTTCCTACGAAATCTAGTGTGGAGCCATGGTCTGCAAACTACTGCTCAGCCTAGGGAGAGCATCTCCCTCCAGGTGGCGCTCCCTGAATGCTAGGGAGGCAATTATCCTCTGCACCTGGGTGTGAGACCTCGTTCCTGGAGGTAGAGGGAAGCCATCAGAGATGAGGGACTCCTCCTTGGTAGCCTGCGAGTCCAGGAAGAAGAAGGGAAGTTGCACAGGTCACAGCTAGGGCGTCCACGGAAGGGAGATCGCGAGGAAGATGAAGGCAGAGCCAGTTGTATGGGTTTGCCTCTCTATGGGATGAAGATTCTATAAATTACCTAAGGGAAATTTGGACATTTCAAAATATTTCCCAAACCAAGTCACGCCAATGTTGCATAGGAATGGACACATGGCACCCTCTGATTGGCCAAAGTAAGTGATTTATTGCAAAAATTATATCTAATAATCGGTAGCTCGGATGAATATGAATAATATATGCATTTTGCTCAGAAAAATGAGAGAAATTCAATAAAAATATGTTTAGAAGCTAATTCCTTTTGAAATTCAAAAAGTAGTGTAATTTATCAACTTTGATGAATTAAAGATTAAGAAACTCTACTTTGAGATGATTAATGAAATTAGTAGAGTTTAATGGGTGACTAAAGTTGATATTAACCTATTAATTGTAAAAAGGTACATTAAGATCGAAAAGGATGAACTTTTCACATAATCCGTTTAATTTAGAGTTTATGTGCATAAATAGGCTTTAATGGGCCTTGAAACCCTAATGTTGGTAATTTGGACTACTAATGGCTTTAATTATTTGATTTCATGTATAGAACTGGGTTTTCATGGTTATAAGCTATTTCGAACAACAAAGTACCTAATTTGTGGATAAATACCCTTAATGTGGAAATTAGGGTTTCCTAGTGGATAAAAGGTAGAATTAATGATAAATAACGTTCATATGTGAATTAGACCATAATGAGTTATGAGTTGTTAATCTGAAAAAAACTAAAAGTGATAATTGAGTCTAATGACCTTGAAATAACTTAAAAGGATAAAAATGGTAGTTTTGGTATAAAAGAGAAATAATCGACTTTAATTGGGCTTATGATGTTGAAATTAGGGTTTATGAACTAAGAGAGCATTAAATATGATAAAATTATTATGGAGGCAAAAACCCTAATAAAACCCTAAAGTGGTCTAGAAATCCTAAGGTGGAATCCAAGTCTAGCTTTAGAATGTTCTGCATAAACTATTACACTTGGATCACATGCATTAATTTCAGGATATTGTTGATTGCTTGTTGCTTGTTCTTTATCCTTATTGCTTGGACAATCAAGTTGCTCTAGATCAGGTATGTGGTTAATTATGAATAACCACCTTAGTTTCCCGAGGATTTTCCGGATGGTTAATCGCATTGCATGCAAATTATTAGTTTGGATGATCATACTTGCAAATCATAAAGTCACTATGATTATCACATTAATAATAGAAGTATGTATTCTCGCACCTACATGCCACCCTGATGGATGATGCCAAAGGTCAGGCCCATATGGATAGACCAATGGGCAGCATGAGTGGTGACCCCAGGCACCAAGCTCGGGAATGAGAAGGTGGCCTATGATATTGCATGACTAGTGGGCACCATGAGTGGTGACCCCCAGGCACCAAGCTCGGGATTGAGAAGGTGGCCTTAAGTCATTGGCAAAAGAAACCCTAAGGTGGGTATGCCAGGGTTAGGGCATAAGCGGTGGAGAATGTCATACTGAAAATTGTAAATTAGCTTGTTAATTAAATTGATTGTGATAATTATATTGTTATCCATATGTGCAAACTTTTGGTTGTCCCCACATACTGGCATATTCTGATATACTGACCGATGTTTTGTTTGTCGGCGTTTTAGGTACAAGCTTGAAAAGGACAAACAGTCAAGTAGCATATGTGAAATTAATTAAGAGTTAAATTACAAAGGAGGATTAGTTAGAGTAGACTCCTGATGCAGATAGATGTAGATATCCCAGTTTTGAAAAGGTATGCAAAGTTTTATTTTATACCAGTTTCCAGTTTAGTTGGTAAAATTTATTAATTGTTATTGATTATTTGTCGAACATTTGATATGGGTCATTAGATAACGGCTCTGATGTCTTGGTCTCCCTTAAGTGGGGGTTACCGGGAGACGGGGTCATTACATATCCTCAATAAATATATTAGGAACTAATCAAGTTCAATTCAATGATAAATAATCAAAATCAGTAGAATTGGATCTCCAATATCTTTCCCAAATCAAATCCAATCACATACATGTACAAATAAGGTTTCTGTTTGATTTTGCCAGATAGAATTAGGCTTTCAACATGAATACAAAGCTTAGGAGGGACAAAAATACTCACCTCAAGTGCCAAGAACCTTAATTTCGTAGGTCAACCTATGAATTTTTGGAAACCCAATCAAACTCTCGCAAAAGAATCCAATTCATTCTCCTCTCAACTCAGAAACCCTAGAAATGGGGATTAGAAGAGAAAGAGTGAGAATAAGGGGAGAATCAATGTGATTTCCAATCAAATTAGAGGAGGGACGGAATCTTGACATGTGAGAGAAGATTCACCATGAAATATTATTCAAAGAAGCTAAACTTACTTGATTTCATCATATCTCATATACAGAAACCCTAGGTCAACATCTCCACCACTTTCTCTTCTCAAAATCCTAGCTCTCCTCTCTCTCAATAATTTCATTTATTTGACAGGAAGGATGAGTTATGAGAGCTTCTTGTGTGTTAGGTTAGTGATATAGATGAATTGAGGTGCTTAGAACATTTGCAAACAAGCCCCTCGATGTAATTTTATTTTGCCCAGACTGGTTGGTCGGCTGACTTATAAACTCGACCGAAACCATGCGTTTCAGAACTCAAAACTCATCCAATAATTATTAAACTTTAACACAATGTCTAAAATAGAGTTTATAAGATACAGTAAATTTTGTTGATCATTTGGATTTACCAATAAATAAATAAAAATCAAATACTACACTGCTATATTGCAGTCAGCAGCATGGTCGGTCGAGTTTGTCCTTCACAGAACTCAAGCGACACCCCTCTCTATAGGGATAAATAATCATCCAAAAATTACACAAATTTAATAAGGTATCTATAATGGAGTTTTTCAACTAAAGTTAAAATTTTAGATCAATTGGATATACCAATAAAAAGATAAAATTCAATTACCACACTGCTATATCAATCTAAAAATATGGTCAGTCGAGTTTGAAACTCGACCGATAAACATGTCATAACATTCTTCAATAATTCTTATATTTTTCAATGTTTGTTCAAATTTTATATATCCAAATCATATACAAATTTTATTTAAATCAGAGTTACACATAAAATACTAAAAATAAATTTGTGAGACATTATACTTATCAAATTTTGTATTCATATGTCATCAAAACCCTAATTTGGGCCGATTAGGGTTTCCAAATATTAACCCTAATTATGTGAATCAAAGTATGATTGAACCTCCTAATTATATTTAAAATATCAAAATTTAAGTACCATCACTAATCAAGCTTTAAACCATGATCAACTTAGTTAAGCATACAATCATCCAAGTAAACCCTAATTAGATGGCTAATTTGAAAATGGGTCATTACAAATTCTCCCCTCCTTTTAGGATTTTGTCCCAAAATCCAAGAAAAGATACAAATGAATATCATATCATCTAATCATTCATCTCTCTCGACATCCAATTAGAAAGTATTCCATTTTATCTTTCTTTAATATGACATCATTTTTTTGTATTAGATGGATATTTCGTAATATGTCATCATCATATCTCTCCTTGAGTATTATAAACATTTGAATCACTAATATTAGTAATACATCATTTATTAAGATCTGATTCACATCACCATTCACATCCTTTTTTTAATTTGAATGTGTATCTCATGGATTAAGATTATGACTCATTCACATATTATCATCTACATTTATCAATTTTCGTTATAAAGAAGATCATCTAGTATGCATCTTTGTTCATAGTTTTTTCTCACAATTTCAGATTTCATACTTAAACTCAAACTCATTAGAGATTTTGTTCATAATTCGTTAATCTTTCATCTTTCTTATATGAAATTTCATGTTTTCCATAGGTTCCATATTGAATTATAAAATCCTTTTCTCTTTCACCATTTTATCGTCATTCTTCTCTTTTTCATCATGTATCTTATTGTACTACCAAACTATGTTCATCTGGATACTTGGTCAGGGCATCCAAAAGAACTATAGTCGGAAGTTCCATACTAGCTTAGCTCAATACCCAAATACTTGACCAGAGTATCCGGATACTGAGTTCAGTCAGTATGCACATCATTCATGTTATATTCGACATTGACATTATCAATTAGTCCTAGATCCTATTGTCCATGTAGACTCATCTAACCTAGGCTCTGATACCACGCTTGTCAGGACCCACTCTTTTGATCAGCAAAAATACCAACCATTAGAGATAATCCCAAAACCTAAACCAGGATTATGAAATAAAATAATGAATTCTCGACAAAGGTAGTTAAACAATATACGAAAAAGACTGATAAACTTTTCCTTTTTCTTTCTTCACAAACTCATAAATCAATGTCACATCAAGGACATCACATTCAGATATCACAAATCATATTCAATTCCATTAAATCTAGAATCAAATCTTGTTCTCATATGCGGTTCAGTTTACAATAGATACATGTACATTGATGAACAAACGTAATCTACAACCCATCCCTGGAAAGAGAGAGTACAAGGACATTCTAATATATCTAGATTATGTTATTTATATCTTCTTTGTCACGACCTCTCCACTTGATAGCATTATACCTAAAACCATTTGAAAGAACCTCATGAGACTCATATAGAGCCCCAATGAGTGGATACCTCCCACTCAAGCTAGGTACATGCATCAACATCAGATTAAGTATAATAAACTTAATAGAAACATGCATATATTGAAAAGTCTAGCAGATAGTTCTATCATAATTCAAATCTATCTTACAATGGTAATCTAATCCAACAAATAAGGTAATCACTTAAACCAATTATAACTTTGAAACATCTGTTAAAGTTTGTCTATGAACAAATCAAAAAATACTTCTTTGTTCTGATTAAGAATCCTACTGCATGAGTAATAAGTCAAGTTATAAGCATTTTGAATCAATACATGACAATAACATTATATTTGTGACACTCCACCTGCCAGACCAGGAACAAATCCTATAGTCCTAAAGCTGAAGTACACATAATACATATCTACCAAACAATACAATCAAATAGCAAGCAATCCAACTCATATTCAAAATGGATATAAATCCCAACATTTATAACTTGTCAGCATGACAGATCATAATATGAAATAGGAAATGTCCATATCAACATGATTACTTTCCACAACATGAAGCTTAATCAACAATGAAAAATCATCAACTAGTAGTACAAGCAATGTAATCATCATTCAAATCATGTTCTACAAAGCTTATCATCTTTTATTCATTTACCATGAAACAACTTGGATTGTACCTCACCAAGTAGAAGTCGCCATGCCTTATTCCCATGTCAACAACTCACCATCACTATCCTAGGGTTTAGTCGGACACCCTAAGATATCAACAACAGACCTTGGACACCTCAGGGTTACCTAAAGTATCTCACGTCCTCATCTCAAGTACACGAGATAGGAACCAACAAAACAATATATCACACATTATAGTATTTCACATATTTTTCATTTCACATTTCACATATTTCATTTCAATAAAGTTTATTCCATCTGGACATAGACTTTCACAGCAAGGATTTAAGGCCAGAGCCACTCCAAATGACTCACTCCTAAACCCTGGTAGTCTAACCTTTAAGGTCTCAATCCACACTCCAGAAATCATTCCCATAATTCATCGATTACTACAAGGAGATTCATTTTGTTTCCCCAGTGTGGTTCTCGGGGGAAACTCACGGTGTTCAGGGCACCTAACTAGATGTTCCATCATTTCACTTATTATTAATCTCTTTTACTCATCTTATAAGAATTAAAAACATCATATATCATATCTGTGTATTCTCGCGTAACTAGAATAACATAAAACAGATCAAGTTTATCAATAAGGACAATGATCAAAGCAATAAGCATAATAAATTTGTATATTGCAACACAGATTATTATTTCTATCTTCTACTTGATCTCATAGCAATCATCAACAGTGGGCTTTATGCCATAGACATAATCTTATTGTCCAACATTTACCCCATCAGTGTTTTATCATCATCTGTGGGCTTTCAACCCTAGACATGATCTCATTATGCAATATTTACCCTTATCAGGGTTTCTCAATATGTAAGGAGTGCATATTAAATTCATTTTCAACATATTCCTTATCAGTTCATTGTATATCATAGTTCTTAACAAATATTAGCAGAGGCATTAGAACTAGCAATAGTAAAATCATATTGACATCATGTATCATTCATCATATTCAGAATAGATTTATCATACAACATATGCTTGTTCTATCTAATCTTAATAGATGCAAATAAATTTCATGCATATACATGCATAACAGACTTAGCTCTCTTCTTCTTTTATTTCACATTCTTCATACGGGTTACTAATCAACACATGCTGATTATCATTTGAATTCCATCAAAATAGTTCATTCTCTTAGTACAAGTATTCTATAAAACAATCACAATACAAGATCACATTCTTGTAAATCAATTCAAATACTTGAGTTTCATCTTTTAGTTGAATTCAACCATGGTTATGAACATCTCTTAATCCCCCATTTGAGATTGTCATTCATTAACATCATCAAACTCATCATTTTAGGTTAAGAGTTACATTCTTAGAATCATCTACTAATTCCTATCTTTTTCCATCATTTTATACTCGGTAGTCTCAACTTCTTTGATTTCATGTTCTTTACATTATCTGGACCAATCTTTCTTGATTCACTTTACATATAATGCTTCTCTTCTACATAACATTTATCAAAGTACAATTCTTAGTATATTTCATTTAATTTGGGTTAATCCACATGTAATTAAAATAAAAAATAAAATACTTCATCTTACTATCTTCATTAGTTTCATCTTTCTCTTGCAATCACCATTAAGTACATCGTGTTCATATTGTCTCTTATATTGAGATAAGTGTACCTTGTCATTGACTACTAATGTCATTCCCATAATCAACAATGATCATTCTTTATTATACTAAAACAAATGCATTAGACTTAGATAATATTAGTAACACTCATCATATTCAATTGAAGTATTAAACTTTCAATTTCAGCATTTGATCACGTTTACAACATCACATACAAGTTCTAGCTTTATCACCCATAATCGTCTTAATAATAAACCTTTAGGGTTTTCAAGAAGTCATTCCTTAGTTCACAATATCATAAGAATCATATCATTAAGTAATCCAATCATGACTCAAGGGTTCATTAGGGTTATTCACAAACATGGAAGCCCTAGTTTCCATTTTCATACATTTCATTCATCAATCATAAGTATACATTGATTAGTTGACTCATTTGATTCACTCCCTCAACACAAATCCTAATCAGGATATGTGATCATTCATATCCATTAACATTCAATAATACACTTGTATAATATAATCTAATACAATTCAAATATGAATATATCCATGTTAATTCAATTCCAAGCATATCAGCCATTAGGCTGATATTTAGGCAAAATTTGCATGAAATAGAATTTTCATCTATCTGTAGGATTCTACATGGATCCTGAATATATATATCAGGAACTAATCAAGTTCCAATCAACGATAAATAATCAAAATCAGTAGAATTGGATCCCCAATATCTTTCCCAAATCAAATCCAATCACATACATGTACAAACAAGGTTTCTGATTGTTTTAGCCAGATAGAATTAGGCTTTCAACATGATACAAATCTTAGGAGGTAGAAAAATACTCACCTCAGGTTCCAAGAACCTTAATTTCGTAGGTCAACCTCTGAATTTTTGGAAACCCAATCAAACTCTTGCAAATGAATCCAATTCTTTCTCCTCTCAACTCAGAAACCCTAGAAATGGGGATTAGAAGAGAAAGAGTGAGAAAAGGGGGAGATTTGATGTGATTTTGAATCAAATCAGGGGAGGGATGGAATTTGGACATGTGAGAGAAGATTCACCATGAAATGCTCTGCAAAGAAGCTAAACTTACTAGATTTCATCATATCTTGGATAGAGAAACCCTAGGTTAGCATCTCCACCACTTTCTCTTCTCAAAACCCTAGCTCTCATCTCCCTCAAGAATTTCATTTCATTGACAGGAAGGATGAGTTATGAGAGCTCCGTGTATGTTAGGTCAGTGATATAGATGAATTGAGGTGCTTAGAACATTTGCAAGCAAGCCCCTCAATGTATTTTTATTTTGCTCAAACTGGTTGGTCGGCTGAGTTATAAACTCGAACGAAACCACATGTTTCAGAACTCAAACCTCATCCAAAATTATGAAACTTTAAACCAATGTCTGAAATTGAGTTTATAAGACACAATAAAAAATTTAGATCATTTTAATTTACGAATAAATAAATAAAAATCAAATACTGCACTGCTATATTGCAGTCAGCAACATGTTCGGTCGAGTTTGTCATTCACAGAACTCGAGCGATACCCCTCTCTGTCGGGATAAATAATCATCCAAAAATTACAAAAATTTAATAAGGTGTCTATAATGTAGTTTAACAACTGTAGTTAAAATTTGAGATTAATCAAATTTACCAATCAAAAGATAAAATTCAATTACCACACTGCTATATCAATCTAAAAATATGGTTGGTCGAGTTTGAAACATGACCGATAAATAGGTCAGAACATTCTTAAAAAATTCTGATATTTTCAATGTTGTTCACATTTTATATATCCAAATCATATACAAATTGTATATAAATAAGAGTTACACATAAATCACTAAAAATCATTTAGTGAGACATTATATTTATCAAATTTTGTATTCATATGTCATCAAAACCCTAATTTGGGCCGATTAGGGTTTCCAAATCTTAACCCTAATTATGCGAGTCAATGTATGATTAAACCTTCTCATTATATTTATAATATCAAAATTTAAGTACCATCACTAATAAAGCCTCTAACCATGATCAACATAGTTAAGCATACAATCATCCAAGTAAACCCTAATTAGATGACTAATTTGAAAACGGGTCATTACATCTTTGCCCGATATGGTGTGAAGCACACACACATCTCTTTTTCTGATATGGTGGGAAGCACACACACACCTCTTTTCCTGATATGATGTGAAGCACACACACACACCTCTTTGCCCGATATGGTGTGAAGCACAAACACCCCTCTTTGCCCGATATGGTGTGTAGCACACACACACCTCTTTGACTGATATGGTGTGAAGCACACACACCACTTTTCCCAATATGGTGTGAAACACACACACCTCTTTGCCTGATATGGTGGAAGCACCTCAATCCAATATACTTGAATGAGTAACACATGAAGTGTGTTATGTCAAATGATACATTAAGATGTATAGAGTTCAATGCATTTTGATAATTGTACGCCAATGTACCTTGAGAGAAGGATTGAGCCAACTTAATAAAGTATGATGTAATCATTATCCTAGAAAGGATGAGATAGAAACTCATACTTTTTGTGATAATCATTCAATGAGCATATATTGATACCCCTATATGTGTAGAGACATGAATTTTGGTTTTGGTTCTTGATAATATGAATCATGGTTTTGATTCTTGATAATATGAATTTGAAACCCTAATCGACTAAAGCGGGAAACCCTATCCTTAATTGATGAAAAGAGAAACCCTAACCCTAATCGGTGAAAAGAAAAACCCTAACCCTATTAATGGGAAGGTTGTGTCTCTCTTATGTTGCATGGTAATGATATGTACTTGATAATTGTTTCTATCATGAAAGACTAACCAAGCAGGTATCATGAGATGATGAAAATAACCAGGTATGAGCTATGATGTGTCATACGATACATATTAAATGGGCCTTGTGAGCCATGTGAAATACTTGTGAAACAAGTATTATGTATATCTGGGTCTGAGAACCTAGAGGTAATAGTTACATGATAAGAGGTAGCAATGTTTAGTGATGAACTAAGGGTTTGAATGCCTAGATCTAGCAATCATGATGATGATAATGTTAAGGGATGAGAATTCCCAGTAATATGATAAGGGACTGAGATCCTGAGTTTTATGCATTCACTGTCTTCGAAATATTATGAAAGTACTTGGTAAATGTATTGCACCTTTTCTTTATAGCATCTGTTATGATCCATGCTTGTAAATTTTTTTTTGGAAATAGGTAAATATATTACTAAAAGGGTTGTATAGCTGAGCTACATTGTATAAGAAAAACTACAAAAAGTATACAGGGCAGACTCTACAAAATGCCCCAGTATAATTTATCTATGGGACATAGTCCCTTTCTAAAGTCATTAGCCTTAATGGCATTACAGACATCTCTAGACACACAATGAAACACATCACTACTAGGCCCACGGCCATGGTTGAGGTTGTTTCTCTCTTTCAATATGTTGAAGCAAATGCAAGAAAGACAAAGCCCAACAAACACCATTTCATTATTGTTCATACCCCTTTCTCTGAGGTGCTCTATCATCTCATTGAAGCTGCCAGTCCTGAGATGACCCCAGCCAATCTTTAGCCACATCAGTGCCCAAAGCCGGCAGGTTTTATGACAGTTGAAGAACACGTGATCATGGGTTTCGTTCTCATCATAGAAGGAGCATTTGGGATTGGTCGGGATCCCCCACCGGATCATCCTATCCTTCGTCAGGTGTTTAACCAGAAACATGTTGCACCCAACAATGATCTATTTGGGGATGTGACCTTTACCCCACCGTAGGTCATACCATGGAGCATCATCCCCTATTGGAGTGTGGATCCACAGTTTCTGCCCACAAAGCTTGTGGAGACCGTCAAAATCCACACTATACAACTGATGCACTTGGTTCTAGCACCTGCACAAAGCGGCCCAGGTCTTTGAGGCGTTGGTATGGATGATGGGAGTGGGACCGTAGTACCATCACATCCAATTAGCCCACACGATGTCCTTCTCAGTGAGGAACCTATCCAAGCACCTCAGCTGACTTGCATACACTAAGTCATCCACTTTAGTCACATTAAGGCTGCCTTTTCTGTAGGTCTTCGCAATGGTTTCCCATTTCACTCCATGGGCTTTACCACCCCATAGGAAGTTGGAAATCTTCTTGGTAAGACTCTCCATGGTGGGGTTCATAAGGTTGCAAACCTCAATCCAGTACCGGATCATGCTGGTAGGGACTGAGTTGATGAGCGTCAGCCTACCTACCATCGACATATGGATGCCTATCCACCCATCTATCTTTGAGGAGATCTTGTCTGGGCACATTTGGTAATCCTTAGAGACACCTCTACCACCAGCAATGGGGGCACCACGGTACCTTTTCAGAAAACTACCACTATTTATCCCCATGCTTGTAACTTGATTGGTGCTAAAAGATATTATAATACACTTAATTAATCAAATGAAACCTTATCATGTAGTACTACCCAGTCCATAGATCCATTCGGTGTCAGGATTTGCTGAATGGTGAAATGAGTTCAACTCAGAGTGCATATTTTTGAATATGTGGTGGTGAAGGATGAACATATTCTTATGTCCAGATGGGTATTGATGTGTTATCTCCTCGATGAATGCCAGGGTTGTCGTGTGATTGCCCTGATGAAAATGTATTGGGGATTGATGTGTGCTCTCCCCGAAGAGAGTGCATGTTGCGACTGTAGCTCTATAGTGAAGATGCCGCTATACCCTGTCAAGCTAGTTGTAGTTTGATATGATGTCACTGTCAGTGGTCTCGTATTGACCGAGATGGGTGAGGTCTTGGAAGTTGACTCTTCCATTGACCTTGTATGGTACTGATTTCGACTAATCAGTGGTCGGTTGGAGCATGAGCGGTATACCTCATCTCCTCTGGGCATAAGTGTGATTTTGAACTTGTAATCAGTTGTGTAGCATATTTGCTTAAGGTATGAATATGAAAATATTGGTCGATGCTTCATTACTTTTATACATCTTAGATTGATAGATGTTATACATGTTCTTCATATTCCTTATAAAGTAAATAGATGATATATAGCTCTGTCATAGATAGTAGAAATACTTTAACATTACTATTGCTTTGCACTATAATTAAACAATGATTAAACATGCTTATTTACATAAAAGATCATCTACTTAGTTTTATACTATTTACCTATGATAATAATATTGTTTCTAGATAGTTATATCTCTCACTGGGACTTGTGTCTAACCCTGTGGGTTCCACAATTTTTAGGTGGACGTGCACGAGGAGGTAGAGACTATACTATAGAGGAAGGACAACAACAGCAGGAACAACTCAGGTTGAGTGTACTGTCTATCATGTTTTGTAGATAGAAGTCCTAGTTGTCATCTCTGTACTCTCAGGTCCTTGGGAGTTAGTACGTGATGGGTTTATAAATGATTTGATATTTTGGCTCGTATGCCTCGAGGTTTTTTGTTGCTTATGTATATGTTTGAACAAAGAAATTGGTATATGATATCCTTGGGATGAGATGGTATAATGGATGTACAATGTGAACCATGATGTATATAAAGTTTTGGTTCTTTTCTGAAGAGTTTGGAGGAAATGGATCTCTTTGCAAAATAGTTTTAAAATTATTAGTGATTTTCATTAATCCGCCGCTAATAGTTATTCTACATAATTATTGGTGGTGATTTAGCTGTCGGTATGATGGAAGGTCGTCACAACACCCAAGGAAGGTGTCTCGATCAAGACACACCAAAACCACACCACATGGTTGACATAGAGGTCGAGCAAACCAACAAAACACACATGGGTCGAAACCAAGCAAACCCTAGAAACCATAATCACCCCTAGTGATGTCACCACTCATCCAAGCTCAACCAAGTTGCCACAAAGCATCATACTCTCCCTCTTGAAGCCAAGGAAGAGAAGGAAAATTATATAGGTGATAAATTGCAAGATAACCCTCACAAATGGGTAAATTGCAATTTGACCCAAAACAAGCACATAGGGTACAAACATCATCTTAGCAAGCTCAAACTGGAAACTTAAACCCTCCACAAGATTTAAGCATACAAAAGGATTAGATTAAGGCTCTAAGAACTTAATCAGGCCAAAACAAACAAGGTCATCCCAAAACCAAGGTCAGGGGTCTTACAAGCCATAAATCTCTAACAAGGATTTCGCCCCTGAAATCCAAAGTGAAAATATATAGGTACTCCCTACACATATCTTCCTCATGCTCCCACGTCTATGACTAACAGGAAAAGAAAAACTATCAAATACCTCTTGGGTGATTAAAAGAGTGCTTAGCACCCGAGTCAACCGAAATAAGTACAAAGCAGAAGCAGACATATAAGAATGGAATAACTTCATCTAAAATGTCTATACTTGTTGGTTGACCTCTCTCTCTGAATGACTCATGGCATAGATTCTAGCCATTTCCTATCCAAAGGAACCATCCTAACATCCTCCACCACTACTAAATTGTTGTCTTTGTGAGCCATGTTGGCTCTGACTTGGTTGTCGGGTCACCTCATGACCTTTCACTAGACACTCCTACCTCAGATATCCTACCTTCCCACACTTTTGCCAAGTCTTGTTCTCGTATTGTGGTCTACACGGCCCCATCATTGACACAGATGTTTTGCAGCGGGCTCCAGTAGGTGGAAAATTGTGGCCTCTGCTCTTATTGGTGACTGTTGCATCTGGCTTGCTGCTCTCTACTGTGATGGTGGTGATCAGAACCTAAGCTCCTTAAAGCCTCCTAACAACTGTTCTTGGTAATGTGTCAGTCTCTTCTTGGTGCCTTTCTCTTACTTCTCAACCATAGATCTATCTATACTCCTAACTGACTCCAAGAATGTGGCAAAAGGCTCTTTGTTCTCTAAGGCTGCTACTAACATCATCAACTTTGTACTCAACACCTTCTCAAAATGGTTGATCCTCTCTGAATCTGTGGCAACCATATGAGGAAAGAAACTCAAAAGCTCCATAAACCTTGCCTTGTTCTCATTGATCATCATGGATCCTTGCTTGATTTTCTCAAACTAAGAGATCTTGTCATCCAAATAGGTATGTGGAAAGTACCTACTGACAAACTCTTGTCAGAAATCCTCCCAACCAATCACAACACTTGGCCTTTTCTCCTCTTCTATGGCCCACTAATATCCATATCACCCCTTCAAAAGATACACTAAATGCCTCACTTTGTCTGCCTCAGGGATGTTGATGATCTCGAAGGACTTCTCCAACTCTATTAACCAAAGATCTGCATCTACTGGATCAATCATGCCAGCATACTCCATAGCAGCAACACACCTCAATGCTCAAAGTTCTTTCTCAAGACTAGAGATTACACATTGGGGACTACTTATCTCACTTGAGTAATGTCATTATGTCCACCATATGTGTAATCATGGCCATTAACTGTCTAAACATTGACTGAAAATTAGGGTTGGCCAAAATTGCAGGGTCTAACTAGGGCATCTCAGACGCCCTCTACTCAACAACCTGCCTTCTTTCACCTCCACTTGGTGCAGCAACACCACTCTTAGCAATGTGTTCTTCATGTTCTCCAGACATCTTTTCTACTCTTCTTCTTCTACATTAGAAGAAGTCACTATAAGATAAACTTGAGGACACTAGAATAGACTCAAACCCTAGTCCTAGGTCCATGTACACTCAGCGAACCTAAAGCTCTGATACCAACCAAATTGTGATGGCTCGCGCCACAAAAAATGAGATTACACAAAACCAAACACATAATTATAACTAAGCAAGCAGATTACCAGAAAACATAGGAAATTAAAACTTATTTCATAAAAACACAAAGGCTAAAAACTTTCACATATAAGTCCTCAACAGGGCACATGTATCACAAAACATAGATAAAGTTACTTACATCACTATTTTCACCATCCATGTCATCAACATGTTACATGAGATACATGTTTCACATATACATACATGTACATCTGCCAAAATTGTAAAAAAGATGCACACATGCCAAAGACCTTGCATCGATATCATATCCGCAAAACATGACAAGAACACCCCAGGGACCTAAGTGTACAAGGACTACTCTAGGACTCTAGCACCAAAAGACTAACAACACATCTGACCTTATCTTCTACTACTCTGACTGCTGCTCTTCCTTAATTGCATGATCTCCACAACATTGTGCATGACTACTTAAATGATGTGGAAACCCATGGGGTGAAACCAAATGTCCCAACGAGAGATATAACTCTTCACCAATGTCTATTAAAGAAAAGATAAACCAAAGTGGATAGGTAACATAATTAATAACTGAGAAGATTCACCTAAACGATGTGTATCCAACAGGTAATATAGGTAAAGCAATACTAGGTAGTCATCACTGAGTAATAGAACAATTAATATTCTAAGAAGAAATATGAAGAACATGTATATTCTCTATCACTAAAACTATACAAAAGCAAGGCAACTATTCAACCAATGTTATTCACATTTTTTCCCTATACAGATATACTACATGACTGTATTACATCTTTTATTTTTCCCTAAGGAGATGAGGTATACCATTCTTGCTCCAACTGACCAGTGCTAAGTCTAAATTAGTGTCATACAATGTCAATGGAAGATCCATAATCCACGACCTCCCCAACACCTCTTGGTCAGCATAACAGAAACATCATAGAGACATATTAAGTTTAACTACAAAACAACCTAGGCCACCTTGTATATAGGCATGGCTCTAGTGAAACTGAGATACGCACCGCATGTGCACTCCTACCAGGGTATGGCTCGCAACCAATCCTGTGAAAGTATCATAAGTATATGTTGAGTCATATCACTGAGCTACGACCCATAGCCACATTCGTACCAGGGTATGGCCCACAACCAATCCTGTGAATTGCATATACTCAACAGTATATGACTTCGAGCTTCCACTAAGGGGAAAACTCATTTCACCATCCAGTATTGAGACTAACACTGGAACTGATCTATGGCATAGGGAAACTACATGATTAGGTTCCACTTGATTAATTATGCCAATTAGGTATCTTTTAGCATCAATCAAGTTACAATGTACAAAGCCAAAACAAACTCTACAAGAATAAGAGCACAATACAACTTCAAAAGATATAAAATGTATAAGGTGTGAACTTGTCACATCATAACATAGCACTATAGAATAGACATTCACAAGGCCATAATTACTATCACACAACCATACAAGGCTATCACCAATGTCTCAACACTGTGGGATGCCAATCCCTCAATCACATTATTAGAGGATGACACCTCGCACTAGGCATTAGGCCTCTTCCAGATGATGAGACCCAATCACATCTTTCATGTACCACATGTGTCTCAACATGGTTCATAAGGCTCATAGTCAACACTATGTTTCATATAATTGTCACCATAATATACACATACCATGGCATTCATTTCACATGCAAGGTTAGGGGTTCATAAACCAGAGAGAGAGAGAGAGAGAAAAAAAAAACATTATGATATGATTATCACTCCTAGAGAGAAATAAATACATCACATGGCCCAACAATTGGGGTTAGGGCTCCCTACATAGACGATTAGGGTTTTATAGATATATTCAATCAGCAAATTTTTGGTACACAATCCTCCCACTTTCTTAGAGCATATTTAGGGTGGAACACCATTAGTTGAGGCATGGTTATATCATTACATTATAGCACTAAGGATCACTATCATTCATATGTGTATGGTGAATTATCTCATGATGTTATACATAGATAGCAACCATGCATCATGTATGTGTATTAACTATCCATCAAATGTGTATGTCATGATCAACCATCACATATATGTCCTGACCATCCTCATGCATGGTGTCTCGACCGTGACACAACCCAACATCATGACCACCATGCATCCTCACCATGGTTACAACCACGACCCACCATCACCATGGTCACGACAGTGATGCACCATCACCTTGGTCGCGACCGCGATGCACCATCATCATGGTTGCGACCGCCATGCACCATTACAACATGTGTCACACCCTTGTACTCTCATGGGGTCTAGACCATCACCATCAAAAAGTATTTGCCTTGACTGGAACATGCCACCAGGGTCGTGACTGCGACACAATAGTCAACAAGGTGTTGTGACCAAAACAAGAACTGGGTGTCACAACCACCCAACAATGTGGTGTCATGACCAAAATAGAAATAGGGTGTCTCGACTAAAAGAAGACAAGGTGTCACGACAAGAGAAAAACCAACACAAGACATCTCGACCAAGATCAAACACATGTCTCAACCATCCATGGAACAAGCATCTTGACCTCAGCCAAACAAGACATCTCGACCCAAAGAAAAATGTGGATGTCTTGACCCAAAATCATACATGGGTGCACGTCTCAACCCAAAGCACTGAGACACACATATGTCTTGACTGAAACAAAGGTCGAAGAGTAGGGATACCAAATGAGTTTAGGATTAAAACTCATGGATTTGAAGTCATCAAACTTTAGATTCAGTGCCATGAAGATCATCAACCAAACCACATAAGAGGGAGAAGGAAAAACCTCAAAACATGAGGAAAACATCCTAAACACTAAGGAAAGCATCATGACCGAAACTTACATCATAGTAACAAAACCAAGGCTCAAGATGCATATAAGATCATCCTCTCAGGATCACTTGGAACTAGTACACATATAGTTTAGGGTTTTAGAAAGAGAGTTAAACAATGTTTAACACATCCAAAATAGAACCTAAACTCCAAGAAACATCAAGGTACATGTGCATCACACATGTGCTAAAACCCAAGGTCAAAAGATAGGGGAAAACCACCATCATCTCTAAAATCGGGTACCACAAGTAAGGGTTTTAGATTCTAACCAAACCAAGCATGATTCTCACATTCATTCATGTTCTACATCTTGATATCATCTACTATCATGTTAGGATTATAACCTAGAGATAGAAACAACAACATGGAAGCAATAATATGGTGCAAGTAATAGAGCGAGGTAGAGAGTTATATAACCCGCCTTATGGAGGATTGACTCCAAGAATCACTAACCCCAAGCACATGATCACCAAGGATGATGAAGCTCCCCCCAAAGGATATACTCTCTGACAAAAGATTACTTCAAGAATAAGAATACATAAAGGTCAAACATAACCCAAGAAAGAGGGCAAGATGCTCTAGGACAAACCAAAAGAAGGAGGGAGAGAGACAGAAGGAAAACTTCCTCACACTTGGGTCCATCTTGTCAAAACATGGCCTATGACCCTTGTGATAAGGAATTCACTTCTCAAGAACGAACACCATGGAGGATACATGGTCTAGGGCTAAGAAAATAGAAGAATATGGGGTAGAAGATCAAAAGAAATGCCATCAAGGAAAGGCATACACTTACCAACGTTGAAGATGACCAAACGTCACCACATGGAAGGGGTCTGATCACCAAAACTCCAAGGATCAACTCTCCTCACTCCACCAAGATCCAAGGATGAGAAAAAGATAGGGAGGAAGAAGGAGGGCCAAAAGGTTCACTTGCATGTATAGAATAGGGTTTATATATCAAAGGAGGAGAGCGGTAGGGTGAGGGATGATGTGTCAACACCTAAAGGCACCAAAGGGACACTTGTCCCCCCAAGAAACCAACATGCAACCACTAAAACCTTGCATGCATGATATGGTGATACAACTTGTGTTGTCTCTAGACCAATTAGGCCCCAAATATGTTGTTTTTGGTTGAGACACTCAAGGGAGGTCAAAATAGAACCACCTAGTCAAGACAAAAGGTCACCCATAAACTAGGTCGAGACATAAAAGGACAAATTGTCTCGACCCAAGACTGCAAGACCATCAAGTCACAAACAAGCACATCCAAGGAAGGTGTCTTGGTTGAGACACACCAAAAACACACCACATGGTCGAGACAAAGGTCGATACAAACCAACAAAGCACACATGGGTCGAAACCAAGCAAACCCGAGAAACCCTAATCGCCCCTAGTGATGTCACCACTCATCCAAGCTCAACCAAGGTGCCCAAAAGCACCACAATATCCCTCAGAAGCCAAGAGAGAGAAGAAAAACTCTAGAGGTGACAAATTGCAAGATAACCCTCACAAATGCGTAAATTATAATTTGTCCCAAAAAATCACATAGAGCACAAACGTCATCCAAGCAAGATCAAACTAGATAGTTAAGCTCTCCAGAAGCTCTAACAACATCCCAAAGGATTAGATTAAGGATCAAATCACTTAATAAATAAAAAAAAACATGGTCAACCCAAAACCTAGGTCAGGGGTCATACAAGCCATAAACCTCTAACATGGATTTCGCCCCTAAAATCCAAAGCGAAAAGAGATGGGTACTCCCTACACATCTCTTCCTCAAGCTCCCACATTTATGACTAATAAGAAAATAAAAACTATCAATCACTTCTTGGGTGATTAAAAGAGCACATGGAACCCAGGTCAACCAAATAGGTATAAAGTAGAAGCAAACATCTAAGAATGAAATAACTTCATCTAAACTGTATCTATTCATGGGTTGACCTCTCCCTCTGGATAACTCAAGGCACAAAATCTTGATGTTGCCTATCCAGAGGAACCATCCTACAATGCTTGCACATGTCCTCGTCCTCCACCACTACTAAACGGTTGTCTCTATGAGCCATGTTGTCTCTGCCTCAGTTGTTGGGTCACCTCATCACCTTTCATTGGACACTTACACCTCAGATGTCCTACTTGCCCACACTTGTGGAAAATCCTTGTCTCGTATTGTGGCCTAGATGGCCTAATTACTGACACAGATGTTGTGATGTTGGCTCTAGTAGGTGGAAAACTACGGCCTCTACTCTTACTTGGTGACCACTGTGTCTGGCTTGTTGCTCTCCGTTGTGATAGAGGTGATGAGAATTTGGGATCCTTAAAGCCTTCTGATGAGTGTTCATGGTATTGTGACTGTCTCTTCTTGGTGCCTTTCTCATTCTTCTCAACCATGGATCTCTCTATCCTCCTAACTGACTCCAAAAATGTGGGAAAATGCTCTCTATTCTCTAAGGTTGTTATCGACATTGTCAACTCCATACTCATCCCTTTCTCAAAACATTTGATCCTCTCTTCATATGTGGCATCCATATGATGATCGAACCTCAGAAGCTCCATAAACCTCATCTCATACTTGTTGATCGTCATGGAATCTTGACTGATCTTCTTGAACTGAGAGATTTTCTCATCCAGATAAGTGTCACGACCTAACATCAAATCAAGACATCACCAGTAATAATTGTGGAATAACCATAAGCAGTGGATTAACAAAATCACTAAAAATTAAAACCATTTAGCAAAGAGATCCTCTTCCAGGAAAATCTTAAAGAAAGAACCAAAACTTTATATACATCATGGTTCATATTGTACATACATTGTTTCATTTTATCTCGAGGACAACAAATACCAGTTGCTTTACTCAAACATATACACCAGCAACATAAAACCTCAAGCCAATAAAGCCAAAATCTCATGTCATTCATAAAACCACTATGTACTATCTGCCAAGGACCTAAGAGTACAGAGATGACATATAGGACTTCTATCTATAAGACATGACAGACAATACACTCAAATTGAGCTATTACTATTGTCCTTGTTGATATTATTTTTCCTCTACAGTACAGTCTCTACCTCCTCATGCATGTCCATCTAAAAATTGTAGAACCCACGGGGTGAGACTATTGTCCCTGCGAGAGATATAACTATCTACCAACAATATTATTATCATAGGAAAATAGTATAAAACTGAGCAAGGGATACTTTATGCAAGTAAGCATGTTTATTTGCAGTGCAAGGCAATAACATTGATAAGATAGTTCAACTATCCATAGCAGAGTTATAAATCATCTATTTGCTTTATAAGGGATATGAAGAACATGTATAACATCTATCAACTAAGATGTATAAAAGTAATGAAGCATCAACCAATATTTTCTGTATTCAATCCTTAAGTGAATACACTACACAGCTGATTACATGTTCACATTCACAAATATGCCCACAGGAGATGAGGTATACCGCTCATGCTCCAATCGACCACTTCTTAGTCAAAATAGGTACCATACAAGGTCAATGGAAGAGCCGGCTTCTAAGACCTCACTTGTCTCAGTCAGTACGAGACATCTGGCAGGACATCTTGTGTCAACTGCAATTAGCTTACCAGGGTATACTGGTATCTTCGCTATAGAGTTACAACCACAGCATGCACTCTCTTCGGGAAGTCCATCGAGCATTCCTAGATTAATTTTCATCAGGAAGACCACTGAGCTCTCCTGGTTTAGTTGGGGATTCCACTAAGAAACCCCAGTATAAAGAAGATTACATATTGAACAATATGTATAACAAGTTAAACTCATTTCACCATTCGGAAAATCTTGATGCTGAATGGATCTATGGTCTCGGCAACTACATAATAAGATTCCACTTGATTAATTAAGTGTATTGCAGTATATTTTAGCATCAATCAAGTTGCAAGCAATAATTATATCAGATACTACAAAGAAAGGTGTAATATGTTTATCAAGTACTTTCATGATCTTGGGAACACATATAACACTTAGGATCTCAATCTCTTATCACATCACTGGGAAATCTCATTCCATAATTATCATTATCATGATTGCTATATTTGGGTATTCAAATCCTTAGTTCATCACTGAATACGGTTACCACTTATCAGGTAACCATTATCTCTAGGTCATCAGACCAAGGTATACATTACACTTGTTGCACAAGTATTTCACACAGTTCACAAAGCCCATTTAATCTGTATCATATAAAACATCATAGCTCATACCTAGATATTCTCATAATTTCATGATACCTGCATGGTTAGTATTTCATAATAATAGCCATATCAAATACATGTCATCACCATGCAATACAAGAGAAATACAACCTTCCCATTATTAGTGTTAGGGTTTCCCTTAATTAACTGACAAGGGTTTCAAATCATATCATCACCCTTCCTTAGAGTTATGATTTATTTTTATTAACCGATTAGGGTTTCAATATCATATCATAAAAGATCAAACCCTCATTCATACTCCATTCTTAATAGGAGTATCAATATATGTTCATTACATGATTATCATACAAGTATAGGTTTCTCTCTCATCCTCACTAGGATGTTGATTTCATCATACTTTATTAAGTTGGCTCAATTCTCCTCTTAAGGTACATTAGCTCACAATTATCAAAATGCACTAAATGTTTTACATCTTAATGTATCATTTGACATAACACACAACATGTGTCACTCAATCAAGTACATTGGATTGAAGTGTTTCCACCATATCGGGCATCAAGGTGTGTGTATAATTCCATATTATGCTTGAGATGTAACCTCATCATCATATCATGCATCCATATTGGGCATGTGGTGTATCCTCCTCACCATATCGTGCATAAAGTGTATCCCCCCATTACCCTTATCGTGCACCCATATTGGGTTGCCTAACATTTAGGGTTTGTCATCTCAAATTAGAGATACTTAACTCCATATTGTGTATGAGGTGAGTGCTTGATCTCATATCGTGTTTAAGCTATGTACTTGATACTATATCGTGCACAAGGTGTGTACTTCGTCATCATGTCAGGCATAGGGTATGTGCTTCATCATGGTATCGTGCTAGTAGTATGTTCACCTTACCATATCAGGTTTCCATATAGGGTTAGCATATCAGGTTAGGGTGTATAATTGACACCATGTCATGCATAAGGTGTGTATCCTTGAGCTTATGTCATGCACAAGGTGTATTTATGTAGCACTCATATCGTCCATGAGGTATAAACTCATCACTATATTGAGTAACCCATCATCTAGGGTTTGTCATATCAGGTTTTAGGTACTTCAACCTTATATCAGGTTGGACCATGATTATGTCACCATCATCAAGCTCAATACCATTGTTCTTACTATTGTAGTTCATGGACATCAGTCCTAACAACTTTTGGAACTTATAGGATCATCAATTAATCAAAAAATTCATAATTAAAAGTAGAACTACAAGATCAATAGAATTGAAGGTGAATAATAACATAATTCAGTTCAAGTTATATAACCCCCCTCAAGAACAACTTCAAAGCTCCAAGATCCAAATATTTACAACTCCTCTTAGGGTTACGAGTTGAGCTCCTTCTTGATCCTTAGCACTATGCAGGATACCTCACTACTCTTTGCACGATATTCCTTTACTATGGCTGATATCGCTTTGCTATGGTCGATATCACCTTGTTATGCCGATATCAAGGCTCTATGCCCAACACTCCTTCACCTATGCATGATACTAAGATTGTATGCACGGTATCTAAGGGAAATATGGTGGTAATATTTTAAAATTGCACTAATAGGTGAAAGGAATGGTATATATAGTTGTGGTTCATGAAAAAGAGTGCATATGAGGTGTCATCACCTTAAGCTACTAGGTTCCATGTGTCCATGCATGGTTGACATGTGTAAATGAATGCAACTATATTTATCGTGACATGAAAAACACCTGGGGATAATCTAGGGATGAAATTTTGGCCCTTAGTTATCTTTTTTAGCAAGGTATTTCATCTCAATAACACTTTATTTTACAAACTGATATACCTTTCTAAGGAAAGATGCAAACTGATACATATTACTTCCTTGAGGTGTTTAGTCCATCACAGACAAAGACAAGAGTTCACAAACTGATATGAGACTCCCTCTATGGCTCCTTGGCCGATAGGCACTCTCATAACAAGTCTACAACTCAATTCAACTCATATAAGGGCTTCACATTCGACCCTTTTTATCACCAAGAGTACCATCACTCAAATATGATTCAAACATGGTGTCTCCTTCTTTATCTATCTTTTAGATGATACTTCGAGGGAATAGGGACACTCTATAAGTGGTAATTTGCATATCTACCCTATATATTGGGTAAATTACAATTTGAACCAAAATTGGTGCCCAAAGCACTAGCATTATTCAAACAAGTTCTAAGTTGGAATTTAGGCTTTCCACAAGCCACCACCTAGCATCATTCTCTCTCTTATGATGTTAAAAAACTTAAGGTACATTCAATATGTGAAATTTTGCAATATAACCCTCATCTTGGGTAAATTGCACTTTACACCCAAACTATCATATAATGCACAAACAATTTGCAAAATAAGCTCCTTGAAAATTAAACTCACAAAGAGTCTTAATTACTTTTCAAAAGATTAAAACAAGTTTTTAAATAACTTACTTAAGCAAAAATTCTTGGGTTAGGCCATAACCCAGGCCAGGAATGTTACAATTATCAACCCCTAAAAGGGATTTCGTCCCCAAAATCTCAAAAGAAAAGAGAAGGGTACTTCCTCCTCATCTCTTCCTCAAGCTCCCATATGGCTTCTTCAATGCTAGGGTGATGCCAGAGAACTTTCACAAGAACAATGTCTTTCTTTTTCAACTTCTTGACTCTTCTGTCAAGAATCATCATTGGACCTTCCACATAGGATATATCTTCATTCAATTATACCTCTATAGGTTGCAACACCAACTCTATATCAGGATGACAATTCCTCAGCATAGATACATGAAACACTGGATGTATTCTATGTAGCTCGGGTGGCAACTCCAACCTATAAGCTACCTTCCCAATCTGTGTTGTCACTGGGTAAGGTCTCATAAATCTAGGATCTAACTTACCCTTCTTCCTAAATCTGAGAACACCTTTCCAAGGAGAGACCTTGAGATACACTCTGTCTCCAACTTGGAATTCTAAAGGTCTACGGTGTTAATCGGCATATGACTTTTGTCTATGTTGTGTAGCCTTCAACTATTGTTGTATTAATTTAATCTTTTCAGTTGTTTGTTACACTAATTCAGGACCCAGATGTTGGTATTCTCCTATCTCAAACCAACATAACGGAGATCTACAATGTCTACCATATAATGCTTCATATGATGACATATCAATATTAGTCTGATAACTATTGTTGTAGGCAAACTCTATTAAGCTCAAGTGTAAGTCCCAACTTCCTACAAACTGAAGAACACATGCTCTAAGAAAGTCTTCCAAAGTTTGTATAGTCCTTTCAGATTGTCCATCTTTCTGAGGGTGAAAAGTTGTGCTAAACTTTAATTGCATACCCAAGACTTTATGTAGTCGTTCCTAAAAATGACTTGTAAACTGGGGACCTTTATCAGACACAATCATAGTTGGAACTCCGTGCAACCGCACTATCTCATCTATGTAGATCTTTGCAATTTTTTCAATAGTATAGGTTGTTTTAATAGGAAGAAACGGTGATGTGTTAGTCAACCTATCAACTATCACCCAAATGGAATAATGACTTTTGGCTGTCCTGGGTAGACCAACCACAAATTCCATCGTCATGTGATCCCATTTCCATTAAGGTATAGGTAAGGCTGCAATGTCCCTCTAGGCTTCTGGTGTTCTTCTTTAACTTGCTGACACACTAGACACTTGATAACAAACTCAGGTACATCTTTCTTCAAACTAGGCCACCAATACATATCTTTTAAGTTATGATCCATTTTAATACTCTCTAGATGCATTGCAGACATGGATGTGTGAGCTTCTTCCATAACTATCTTTCTTAAGTCATTGGCATCAGGTACTACCATCCTACCATGGTAACTGACTACTTCATCCTCTGACTCATGGAAACTGTCTCATTTCTCACTACCATACTCTGACCTGATCTACTGAATCACAGTATCAGCCTTTTGTGCCTCTTTAATCTATTCTTTCAGAGTAGGTTTCACATGCATCTCAGCTAACAATCTATCTAACAAAGATACTTCTAGCTGTACATTCATTTGTCTCAAAGTGACAAACATGTCCCATTTACAACATATTAAAAAATTCAGTTGTTCTTTATCTATGGGAGGAGATGAGGATTCTCTACTCAATGCATCTGACACTACCTTAGCTTTCCTTGGATGATAATCAATTATACAATTGTAGTCCTTGATTAATTCCATCCAGTAGCATTGTCTCATGTTCAGTTCATGTTGTGAGAAGATGTATTTTAAGTTTTTATGGTCTGTGAAAATATGACATGTTTCTCCATAGAGATAATGCATCCAGATCTTCAGCATGTGGACCACTACACCTTGTTCTAGATCATGTGTCAGATAATTCTCCACGTGTTTCTTAAGCTGTCGGGAAGAAAAAGAAACTACATGATCACTCTGCATCAGCACACATCCTAAACCATTCTTAGAAGCATCACAGAAAACAATGTATCCCTTTCCCTACTTAGGTAGAACCAACACATGGGTACATAGTCAACCTTTCTTTCAACATCTGGAATGAATGTTGACACTTGTCATTCTAGACAAAAGGAACCTCCTTCCTGGTCAACCTAATTAGGGGTAATGCTACAGAACTGAAGTCCTTAATAAACCTTCTGTAGTAACCTGCTAAACCTAGGAAACTACGAATCTCAGTTGGTGTCTTGGGCTGCTCCCACTCCATAACAGACTCTAGTTTATTAGGATCAACACAAATACCTAAAGTAGATATAACGTGTCCAAGAAAAGACACTTCTAACAACCAGAATTCACACTTACTAAATTTAGCATATAACTTGTGTTGTCTCAACAAAGTCAAGGTTTGACAAAGGTAATGTTCATTTTGTTGACCATCTCTACTATAAATTAGGATGTCATCTATGAATACCACTATGAACTGATCAAGGAATGGTCAGAAGATTCTATTCATCAGCTCCATGAATGTAGTTGGTGCATTAGTTAGTCCAAACGACATAACTACAAACTCATAATAACCATACCTCATCCTAAAGGCTGACTTAGGTATGTCACTCTCCTTGATATGTAAATGATGATATCCTGACCTTAGATCTATTGTAGAGAACACTATTGCACCATGCAACTGGTCAAACAGATCATCTATCCTTTGCAGAGGATATTTGTTCTTTATAGTCACCTTGTTAAGCTGTCTATAGTCTATGCATAGTCTCATAGACCCATCTTTCTTGTTAACAAAAAGAACTAGAGCACCCCATGGCAAAGTACTCGGTCGAATGAAACCTTTCTCAAGCAACTCCTGTAACTGTTTCTTGAGTTCTGCCATCTCAACAGGTGCCATCCTATAAGGTGTTTGTGTTATATGTTGCGTACCCAGAATCAAATTAATCTCGAAATCAATCTCTCAAGGTGGATGAATATCAGGAAATTCTTCAAGAAACACATCCTCGAATTCCCTGACAACAAGAACTTCAGAAATACTAGGACTCTCTACTTTGGTGCCTACCACATGTGCCAAGAATGATTCACATCCTTATTGCATCAACCTCTCCTCTACCATTGTTGATACCAGACATGTTGGAAGAATCTTTCTATCCCCCTGAAAGACCCATGTCTTATCATTGTCTGTGAACATAGCTTGCTTGGAACTACAATCCAAGACAACCTTATACTTTTCTAGGGTATCCATCCCAAGAATTACATCAAACACGTACATCTCAAGTGGTATAAGATCTACCTGAATGTTGTGTTCTGAAAAAGAAAGAACATAGGGAGTTCATACCTCTCGCAACACTACATATCCAACTAACAGAGTTTCTAATAATAGGTTATATGCTTTATGACTGACAGTTATATTACAGTCATGAATCACTTCTCGAGTGATAAAGGAATGTGTAGCACCTGGATCAATCCAAACAGCTACGAAGTAGGATGAAGACATATCATAATGAAACAATTCCATTTGACATGTCACGACTCGTGGATAGACCATTGCCTCCAGCTGATTCATAACATAGAATCTCGTCATTGCCTGTTTCTGACTTTGTGCTCTGTTGGCTGGTGCAGATGATCCTACTTGGGATGCTTGTCCATGTCCTCGTGTGCCACTACTGAACTGTTGTCTCTGAGAGTTTTGTCTACTATGCCTTGGTGGTTGGGTTACCTCCCTGTCTCTGACTAGACAATCCTTTATCATATGTCATGTCTTCCTAAACTGGTAGTAGACTCTGGCCTCCCATTGCGGCCTAGATGGTCCTATCACTGACATTGATTCTAAGCTATGCACCCTACCTGGCGGAAAACTACGACCTTTACACGATTTTACCATTCGTATAACACAAGTGCACGCGTCAATGTAATATAGGCCTTTGTGAGGCCCGAGTCAAACACAAGGAAATGTAATTATCGGTAGACTACTACTAACTATTCGCAATCAGCTAGATTGATGGGAAAATTGAGTTTGATTTTGAAAAATAAAATAAAAACAAATGAAAACAAAGCCATCGATTAAATGGTTGGTTTAATCAATTCAAATGCAATCTCTAGGATTGCGGTTTCAGCACAGGTTCTCATTGTACTAATTCCTACACAATTATCACAACTCGTCTCCCATTCTGGATAGTGGCCTGTTGTTAGAATTGCTCGCTCCTGTGATAGAATTCACTACCTTAATCTAGGTTGGTTCCACTCCAGTAGTAACCTTTAACCTAGACTAGGTGCATCAAAAGAACAGTATCTCTGGGTTTCCACCATTAACCATACATTGCCTTTTCCAAAGGATTTATTAGTTAATGTGATTATCGCACCTTTTCAACTGTTAAATCTTCATCAAAAGTAATTAAAGGTATTAGATTACCATTATGGTGATCAAGCACATTGATATCAATGGAGAAAATGACATCATACCATGGATTTGAGAGATAAATAGTGATGAATTATGTAAAAAGAGTCATACAATGATTGTCCGTGCTACTTCCGGTCCTAGAGACAAAGGGGATTATCCTCGCATGTTCATATCAACATTACACATAAAGGAAAAGGAGAGAAACATGGAGAAACGAATGGAAATATGATGTAACCCCTAAAACGGAGAAGATATGGATGATCCACGGTGCGAGGCGCACGTTCTGCAACCTTCCGATAGAAGAATCGTCTGTCTACGGCTCTAGGAACGTCTGGGGCGTAGCTCTAGGCTACGTTCTTTGCTCTCCTCTCCTCCGGGACTTGTGCAATGGAATAGAACCTCAATGACGGCTTTAGGCCATCTTTTCCTAGGTATAGGTACCACTTACGACCGCCAAAAGAACATAGCCGTCTGATTGGAGTCGTGTTGGTTATTTTCCTGATCTGATAGTGTCGATACCATCGACGGGCTGTCGATGGTATCAAATCCTTATGGTACTGATGCTTTCTTCAATTTCTAGAAGCCGCCTGATGGCATATCGATACCATCGACCGTTCTCATCGATGGTATTGACCGGGTAACTTCTGACACACTGTTGCACTTTCGAGACCATCGACATTGGGTCAATGGTATCAAACTATCTGCTTCCTCTCTGGCTTGCTACTGTTGCTCTATCGATGCTATCGACGGACCGTTGATGGTATCGACGGGTCCAGGAATGCAAATTGACTAAAATAAAGAGAGGAACACAAATCAAATCTGAGAAATATGATAAGTTATGCAAAACAATGTAAAACAAGATGAATTTGATGCAGGAAAGGATAATAGTCTAAAGGAATGAATCATGCGATATTAACCACAAATATGACCAATAAGTACATAAAACGAGTGTAAAACTAGCCTATAAAAGAAACTCAAAACCCCTGCATCATACTCCCCTAAGCTGAACTTTGCTTATCCTTGAGCAACAAAACTATAGAATAAAATTGTGAGGGTCAACTAAAGAACATACTAGCATAACAAACATCACATTTTGATTCACACTTGTAAAGCATAGACCGGCCCTCACTAACCACAAAACGATAACTACCCTAAAGGTGACAATGATCGTCCACGAGAGGTGTCCACCCTGTAATCAATGAACATAATCAAATAAAGCAGATAATATAATAAATTCCTCCGGTTCAGGCATGGTGCAGCTTGTGATCTCCTATCTACGTTGCTCATGTCCTAGCTACCATCTACATGGAAGAAGATCTCCTGATACACAAGAATGAGGAGATAATCATGGGTGGCCTACCATTTTGAGCAATAGGTGGATGGAATGGGCAGTTTTGGAAGAAAAGAAAACACCATACAGTTTAATGTGCAAAAACAAAAAATGACCTAAATGATGCATATGCATATGCAAATGCCCTAATGTCTACATTTTAGGTGGAATGATGCATGCACTACTATTCCGTCTCAATGTGACATGAAGTGTCTAAAAAAACTACATCATGTGCTTATTCTTCCTCTTATGCAGGTGAAACAAGTTCCTTTCTCCCTCTAATTTTTACTTATTTCTCAATCCTTTTTTTTATCTTTTTTTTCCAAGCCCCATTTTTTGTCAATTGACTAAGGAAAAGCATAAAATTTTCTCGGGCTTATTTTCACATAACTACTACAATTGATGCATTATAATCTACTTTCCATAGAGTATAGAACAAGTTCCCCACTTTTCTTATTTTTCAGAAGAGATAAAGCACATAATGTCCTATATGCTCAAAAGCAAGCAAAATGCAACTATATGAAAGCAATTATGCAACTACAATGACATGCACATCTAGAATGTGTGCATGCATGACTAATCTACCAAAAAAATCTCATTTTTTATGCAAAAACTAGCTATAATGCAATCCTCCTATCTAATTGACATGCAATCACGAGATGAAAAAATGTAAGGTGCTCCCAGTTATTATGGTGGAGTGTGAATGAAGTGAGATGGATAGATCACAAGACTAAATGAAAGAACCATTGGAAAATATTATATGTCCCTGCTTACTAACATGTGCATAGGGTAACTAAGAGGTTTCTCTCTTCTCACTTCAAATTAAAGTCAAGTTACTGTTTGGTCAGTTTAAGCTCAACATCCATATCCATCCTCATTTCTTGAACCGTAAGGATGTTCAGTTATGATCATATGTTTTAAAGTTGACCTACCCAATTACTTTCCTCAATTATGTACTCAATTTCAAACAAGTCAAACTTACAATTTCTTAAAGATTTTTCATTCAGATTCATTTTCTCTCAAACCCCACATGAAAACATTGAGATGACATGCAATTACATTTAAACTCCACTGGTTACATTAGATAGAAAGTGGACCCTAGAAAGTCGTAAATAAACCAAATTAGGCAACTAAAAGAAAATTTGCAAAAAGCTAAGAAAAATGCTACAACAAAAGAAAATGAAATAAAACTAAGATAGAAATTGTTCCATCTCCCCCCCAAGCTTGATTTCGACTATGGCCTCATAGTCAAGAACAAACTCAGAAGGTGGAACAGTGATACCCTTCTACAGCTGAGGTGGTGGGTGTGGCGGGTACTGGTGAGTATGGGGGTTCCACTCTGGATAACGCCCCTGAAAATTGGGATCATAGGGAGGCATGGGAGGTGGTTGTAGATATCCCCCAAAGTAGTCTCTACTTCAGTAGTGATCGTAGAAAGGCTATTGATGCTGCTCTATCCTCCCCAACCTATCGTAAACCTACTGCTAGTTGGCGAAGAGCTGGTGCTCATTCTCAAAGATCGCCTTCTGATTTTCATAAAGCCTATTTTACATTTCCTAGATCCCTACAAAAGGTGTCTGATGTGACTGCTGCATCATTTGCTGGGACTCCTGGTCGTCTAGAGCATGGTATACATCCCCTGCATAGAGTAGGGGTCATCTCCATCATGGGAGGGTTGTGGTGGCAGTGGCTAATAAGACTAGGAGGCTCCATAGTTTCGTGGATGCTTTCTCGGAGCAACTCGTCATCGAAGAGGAATGGTGGCTTCCTCCTCCTCTTCTTCATCATCGTCGCCAGCTTGAACTTCTATTTCTTTAGCTTGTTCTTCCTCATCATCATCAACATTAATGACAGGCCACATGTAGCTTTGGCCAGGCCTGAAGTTCAAAATAGGGTCTAGCATTCCCTCCTCTGAAAGACTCCTTCCATGTGGCAGGTGGCATAGATGGTGCCATGACAAGCTTCAACGAGGCTTGTATTCACAAAATGGCTCAAATTGAGCGTGTTCTTGCACTCCATCTTGGGTAGCCCAGACAATTCCAGGCCCAGGTACATTGCAATCGGTGTAATTAGACCCCCAAAATAAATGGGAGCCCTGCGAGAAACATTCCTCTTAACCGCCATTACACGCATGAGGAAGAAGGCCCCAAAATTGATGGGTGTCTGCTCCAACAGACTATAGAGGAAGAACAGGTTTGAATCCTAAAATATTCTTTGAGACAGCTTTGATCTTGCAAAGGTGTTGGAGAGAATTGGGTGCAAGATCTTGACAAATGGATGCTCAAAATCAGCTATGGAGGCATTGTTCCAGCTGATCGAGTATCCCGCTGGTACGGTAACTAGCTTGGCAACCATGGTGTCATAATCCGCATTGTGTGCTGGCTGGAGGAGGTCATTATGGGCCCACCCATAAATCGGATTGATCTCGTGAAGGGTCATAGTATAGTCCTTGTTGTAGAGACGGAAAGAAACGAGCCCCTCTTTCCACTCTGTGTGAACTGGTACTAATTCATTGGAGATGACACAAAAGTCCAGAGATGCCATGAACTCGATGATGATCTCCTTGTAAGTGGGTCACCCGCTAAAGAATGGATGACCGTCGGCATGGCCATGGTACAACCTAGGGGACTCGCCCAATTGTCCCTGCGGCACATAAGTCATATTGGCCTCAAAACCCAGATCCTTGATCAACTGCCGGTCTCCATACTGGGTCGGCTCGATGGAGTGCTTCCATAGCTCCTCGTACACCTTTTTAACCTCCAAAGATGGATGGATTAGCCTCAGATGAGAAATTAAACCTTGTTGTGGGGAAGGTAGGGCAGGTAGTGTAGCCCTGGATGATGAGGCTCTGGATCTCACCATTGTTGCAAAAGGGGCAATGAGTGAGAGACAAAGGAGAATGGAGCTCGGAGAAGATGGTCGCGGCCCTTGGAGAAGATAAAGATTTGTGGAACCGAAGAAGATGCTCGGAGATGATCGGCGGCGATGATCTCGGTTTCTCCCAGATGCTCGGAGTTGCTTAGGCTCGATTGTGGAAGATAAGAAATGAAGATGTGATGTTGGATTGAAGGATTGCTTCCCTTTTTATAAGGGGCGGCCACATCTTCTGTTGATGTGTTGATACCATTGTCAGTCTCGTCGATCGTATCGACGACTGTTGGAATCTGTGACTCGATGCAATAGACAGTTGTTGACGGCTCGATGTGGGGGCCTGGATTGGCTACACATCGATGGTAGAGACAGAGTGTCGATACCATCGACACTGTCCAATGATAGGTGTTGTGTACCGCTCGATGTAGACTTCAGATTGGTGATGTGTTCATCAATACTATCGATGCCTTATCGATAGTATCGACACCTATATGTTTCTTTGATCCTCGCGAAGTCTAGCCATTATGATTTTGCTATACACATCCCGATACCATCAATAAATGTGTCAATGGTATCGAAAATACTGAGACATCCGGTCTGAATATCTCCAGAGATTTTTCTACCATCGATGACTTATCGATACCGTCGACGCACATCCATCTTTCTACCTGTTCCTATCTCGATACCATCGACGAGGCCGTCGGTAGTATCGACGGGATGAAGTTTCGATAGAATTTTTCCCTGTTCTAATTTCGATACCATCGACCCAGGTGTTGATGGTATCGATCATTTCCCAGCCTGCACACTCAACAAACATATCAGGGCATCATTTTTAGAGACTAAGTGCTAAATTAATGAAAACTACCTAAGAATATGAAAAATTTCAAGAAATAACCATGTAAGCTACCAAGGTTGGTTTGCCACTCAAAAAGCGCCTCATTTAACGTCTTGGGCTAGATGCAATCATGCTCCTCATTCCTCTTTTAGTGCCATGAGTTTGATCTCATGCACTTTCCTTGTGTAGTCTTCCCCATAGTAGTGCTTCAACCTTTGACCATTCGCCAAGAATGTTCTCGCACCATCTCTCACCATCATAGCACCATGGGGTCGCACCGCCTCAACCAAAAAAGGTCCACTCCATCGGGATTTCAATTTCTTGAGATGCAACTTCAATCTCGAATTCAACAATAGCACACTATCACCCTTCTTGAAAACTCACAATTGAATGTGGTGATCGTGTATTTGTTTTTTCCTCTCCTTATAGATCCTCGAGTTCTCATATGCATTCATCCTTAACTCATCCAACTCATTGAGATCTAGCATCCACTTTCTCCCTGCATCATCAATGTTTAGGTTTAGCTTCCGTAGTGCCCAATGTGCGTTATGCTCTAACTCCACCGGCAAGTGAAAATCCCACCCGTAAGACAACCTAAAAGGTGTGGTGCCTATCAGTGTCTTAAATGCGGTCCTATATGCCCATAGTGCATCTGGTAGTAGTGCGCTCCAATTTTTCCTAGAAGAGGCCACCGTGTGTTCCAAGATCTTCTTGATTTCCCTATTGGACACCTCCACTTGGCCTTGCGTCTGTGGGTGATATGGGGTACCTACATTATGCTTGACCCCATATTTACTCAATAGTGCAGCAAATTTCTTGTTCGTGAAGTGGGTACCGCCATCACTTATGATCATTCATGGCACACCAAACCTACAAAAGATATTCTCTTTCACGAACCTGCACACTACCACAACGTCGTTAGTCCTTGTGGGTATTGCCTCTACCCACATTGACACATAATCAACAGCAAGCAAGATATATAAATTAGAATTGGAGGACACAAAGGGTCCCATGAAATCAATGCCCCACAAATAAAATACCTCAACTTCTTGAAACACATTAAGGGGAATTTCTTGCCGCTTTGAGATGTTACCAGCCCTTTGACATGAGTTACACCTCCTCACATAATCATAGGCATCTCGGAAAAGTGTGGGCCATTAAAGGCCAATCTCTGATATCTTAGCCGTCGTCCTTGTGCTCGCATGATGACTGTCGGTGGGCAATGTATGACAATGACTGAGCACACTATCATATTCTCTCTCGGGTACACACTTGCGTAAAATTCCGTTCCTGCACTGTCTCAAAAGAATAGGGTCATCCCAAAAATAATATCTCAAAGAATGGAAAAACCTCTTTTTCTCTTGGTAAGTCCAATCATCTGGGAGTTCTTTGCATGCAAGATAATTTACGATATGCGAAAACCATGGGTCCTTAGATTGGATAGAAAGGATTTTCTCATTTGGGAAGGTCTTGGTAATGTGTATGTTAGTATCTCTCTCATCTACCCGCTCTAACCGAGACATGTGGTCCGCAACCACATTCTCAATGCCCACCTTATCCTTAATCTCAATGTCAAATTCTTGCAAGAGTAGGATCCACCTAATGAGTCTAGGCTTGGCATCTTTCTTTTACATTAAGTACTTTATGGCGGCATGGTCCGTCCATACCACAACTTTAGACCCCACTAAATATTGCCTAAATTTTTTGAATGCAAAAACCATGGCAAGAAATTCTTTCTTTGTGGTGGTGTAACTAAGTTGGGCATCATTCAAAGTCTTAGACGCATAGAAAATAATTGTGGGTTTATTCTCAAGGTGTTGCCCAAGAATGGCCCCCACGGTAAAATTTGATGCATCACACATAAGCTCAAAGGGCTTACTCCAATTCTGCGTTTGAACAATCGGCACAGAAATCAACATTTTCTTGAGAACCTCAAAGGCTTGCATACATTTGTCATTGAAATCAAAAATTGCATCCTTCTCAAGAAATTCTGATAATGGTTTAGTGATTTTAGAAAAATCCTTGATAAACCGGTGATAAAACCATGCATGACCAAGGAAGCTCCTCACCCCTTTCACCAAGTTTGGTGGGGGCAGTTTGGAAATAACCTCAATCTTCACTAGATCTACCTCCAGTCCCTTGCTATACACCTTGTATTCAAGCACTATGCCTTCTTTAACCATCATATGACATTTTTCCCAATTGAGGACTAAATGTGTGTCCTCGCATCTTTGTAGCACCTTGTCTAGATTATATAAGCACTCATCAAAGGATGCATCGTAGATGGAAAAGTCATCCATAAACACCCCTAGACAACGCTCTACCATATCCGAAAAGATAGCAAGCATGTAGTGTTGAAAAGTGGTTGGTGTGTTGTACAAACTGAAAGGCATACGACGATATGCGAAAGTCCCATAAGGGAATGTGAAGGTAGACTTCTCTTAGTCCTTAGGGTCTATGGAAATATAGTTATAGCCAGAATAGCCATCTAAAAAATAAACATGAGAGAGGACAGCCAGCCACTCTAAAATCTGATCAATGAAAGGTAGGGGAAAATGATCTTTTAGAGTGGGGAAATTTAAACGACGGTAATCAATGCAGACACACCACCCACTCACCAATCGGGTGGTGACAGGTTCATTCAAAAGATTTTGAGTTACCGTGATTCCCCCCTTTTTAGGGACTACCTGTGTGGGGCTCACCCATGTAGAGTCTGAAATAGCATAGATGATGCCCGCAGAGAGAAGTTTGATCACCTCCTTATTAATGACCTCCATCATGATAGGGTTGAGGCAACGTTGTGGCTGAATCACAGGTTTGGCTCCTTCAACGAGCTGGATCTTGTGTTGGCAGTGAGTAGGGGCGATCCCCTTGATGTCAGAAACTGACCACCTGAATGCACCATGGTGATTCTTCAACACAATCATCAATTGATCTTCCACCTCGGCACTCAGATATTCCAAAATGATCACCGATATCTTTGCATCAACCGCTAAGAATGTGTATTTCAAGTGAGGGGGCAGCGGCTTTAGCTCTAAATTCGGTGGGCTGACCAAAGAAGATTGAAGCGGTGGTGGTAGTGGTCCTAGTTCTTCATAGTGCTTGGCGTAGTAGCAAGGAAGCACTCACAACATCTTCACACATTCTTGTAATGACGTGCTTCTCATCCAATCATCCAAGATGTTGAACAAGCAAGCTTCAAGAGGTAATTGTGGGTACGAGTCAAGCATGGAGACTGCTATAGCATCATCCTCAGTAGATGGTGGGACTTCTTCTTCTTCATCATTGGGATAATCCACAGCTTTGACAAGAGAAACCACCTTCGTTTGTTCCATGATGTCCACATCAAGTGTTCCTTTATCTAACTTTGTCATTATGTGAGCCATATAAAGAAATGGATTCCCTAAACAAATGGAAACGTTGTGATCAAAGTGTCTCATTTTTCTACACTGTCCTTGCTCCTGTGATGATTGTGAGTCAGCTGGCATCTTGATTTCAAATCTATCATCTTCTATGCCCATGGTCAACTGACCTCTACCCATTTCCAGAATCATGTCAACTGTAGCTTGGAAGGGTCTACCTAAAAGCAACTCATTTCCTTACTCATCTTGCATTTCCATCACCACAAAATCTTCCAAAAATACAAATTTGTCCACTTTGACCAGAACATCCTCACAAATCCCATAAGGCCTTACAACGGAATTATCTGCAAGTTGGATTGTCATGTTACTCTTCTGGGATTCTTTGAGACAAAGTTTCTTGAAAGTGGAGAGAGGCATCAAATTGATGCTCACTCTCGAGTCACATAGTGCTTTTCCAAATTTCACCTTTCCAATGTAGCATGAAATATTGAAACAACACAGATCTTGTCACTTTGGTGGCAATTTTCCCAAAATAAGGGCACTGACTTGCTCCTTAAGCACTACCACCTCTGTGTCAGGAATCTTTATCTTCTTAGTAATTATATCCTTCAAGAACTTACCATAGGCGGGTATCTGCTCAATGGCCTCTAGTAAAGGAATGTTGACTGAAAGTTTACTAAAGCTATCTAGGAACTTCTTGAACTGTGTGTCCACCTTCTTTGCTTTCAGACTATTTGGATAAGGAATTGGGATGGTCTGTTCCCTCTGATGTGGTGGCACATAAGGCATCCTATTGTCTATCTCTTTCTTTGTAGTGGGCTCCTCTATAGCCTTCTCTACTTCATCCTCCTCTATCTTTGTGACTACGGCATCCTCCGCGGCCTCACCTATAGCTTCTGGCTATGGTGTGCTTGGTTCATCGGCCTTGGAGTTTAAAATTTTTTTCCACTCGTTAACAAAATTTCTTTGGCTTGGTTATTTCCTCCCGGAACATCAGTATTCCCTAGAAAACCCTACTATACTAGCCTCTTCAAACTTGCAATTTCGGCTGCCATCTGTGCAATAGACGTCTCAAGTGTCCTCATATGTGCCACATGACTCTGCAATGTATGACCGAATTGGTTCATAAATTATCCTTGAGATTTAATTTGTTTGCCGAAAGTGCTCATCAACTCTTGATTTTTCTTTATCACTTTTTTTAGCAACTCATTACTCTTATCTTCTACACTGGGTTGTGGCTTCTGATCCGGATCCTGCAAAAAGTTATTTGGATCCTTCTTGGAAAATTTCTTGTCCCTTCTCCATTAATAATAATTATTCCTGCAGCCCTGCTATTGACGCATGAATTTAGCATGTGTCTCATCATCAGATCCTTCATCATCTTTTTCTAGTAGTCTCTTTGCTATCATGTCCATCTTCTCATTTAATTCTTTGATTGCCTTGGATTCCCCTGCAATTTTGACCTGCTCTGGTGCATCTCTTTCACCCCAGGATTGCTTCTTAGCCAAGTTCTTTAAAATTTCTTTACACTTTGAGCCTTTATTGTTCAGAAAGAAACCTATCCCTATTGAGTCCAAATTACTCCTGTCGTGTTCATTTAGGGAAAAATAAAAGATATTTGCCTCAGTTTCTAGATCCAGCCCATGATGTGGGCATTTCCACAGCATAATATTGAATCTCTCCCAAGTCTCTGTGTATGTTTCACCTGCTTGCTATTTGAAATTATGAATCCTCCTCACGAGATCATTTGTCTTCTTGGGCAGGAAATATCATTCAAAGAAAACTTGAATCATCATGTCCCATGAGTCCACATACGCATCATCAAGGTTGTAGAGCCATTCCCTTGCGTTTCCTACTAGAGAATATGGAAACAATTTCAGATAAATTGCCTCCTGTGGAAATCTATCCACTTTCACCATATGACAATGTTCCACAAAGGTGCTTATGTGGGCAACTGGGTCTTCATTTTTTATCCCATGGAAATTTTGTGACTTGACCAACTGGATCAGCCCTGGGTCAATCTTGTAACTAGGTATGTTGATAGCCTTTTTCTTGATTGGCCCTTTCTGCGCAGAGGAAGAAGAAGCTTTAATCTTTCCCCAAATAGTATACTCCTTGGCCATTGTGAAAGTCTCATGTTCCTCTTCAACATTTTCAGGTGGTGTGTTTATCTGCTCGTCTTCAGATCCCGAGGACAAAACCTTAGGTTTCGACTGTGCGTAGTCTATACTACGCATCTTCACCATGCACTAGTACATGCAATGTCTAAAATCGAATAAGTACAATGCTAGATGAATAAAGAATCTGAAACATAGACAATTAATCTCAATAATTAAAATTTCAAAGAAAAAGACAAAGTGACCTAGAGTGGCCACTAGCAGCACTCGTAGTGCCAAAAATTTCCATTTCCCTGGCAACGGCGCCAAAAACTTGACACGATTTTACCATGCGTATAACACAAGTACACGTGTCAATGTAATATAGGCCTTTGTGAGGCCCGAGTCAAACACAGGGAAACATATTTATCAATAGACTACTACTAACGTTTTGCAATCAGCTAGGCCGAGGGGGAAAATGAGTTTGATTTTGAAAAAGAAAATAAAAACAAAAGAAAACAAAGCAATCGATTAAATGGTTGGTTTAATCAATTCAAATGAAATCTCTAGGATTGTGGTTTCACCATGGGTTCTCATTGTACTAATTCCTACACAATTATCACAACTCATCTCCCATTCCGGATAGTGGCCTGTAGTTGGAATTTCTCGCTCCCGCGATACAATTCACTACCTTATTCAAGGTCGGTTCCACACTAGTAGTAACCTATACCCTAGACTAGGTGCATGAAAATAACAGATCTCTGGGTTTCCACCATTAACAGTACATCACCCTTTCCAAAGGATTTATTAGTTAATGTGGTTATCACACCTTTTCAACTCTTAATGCTTCGTCAAAAGAAATTAAAGGTATTACATTACCATTATGGTGATCAAGCACAATGATAGCAATGAAGAAAATGACATCATACCACAGATTTGAGAGATAAATAGTGATGAATTATGTAAAAAGAGTCATACAATGATTGCCCAGGCTACTTCCGGTCCTAGAGACAAAGGGGATTTGCCCCGCATGTTCATATCAACATTACACATGGAGAAAAAGGAGAGAAACATGGAGAAACAAATGGAAATATGATGTAACCCCTGAAATGGAGAAGATCCAGATGATCCCCAATGCGAGGCACACATTTTGCAGCCTTCCGGCGGAAGAATCGTCTATCTACGGCTCTGGGAACGTGTGTGGCATAGCTCTGGGCTCTGTTCTTTGCTCTCCTCTCATCCGGGACTCGTACAATGGAATAGAACCTCAATGACGGCTTTAGGTCGTCTTTTCCTAGGTATAGGTACCATATACGGCAGCCAAAAGAATGCAGCCGTCTAATTGGAGTCATGCTGGATATTTTCCAGATCCGACGGCGTCAATATTATCGATAGGGTGTCGATGTTATCGAAACCTTAGGGTATCGATGCTTTCCTCAATTTCTAGAAGCCACCTGATGGCATCTCAATACCATCGACCATTCCCGTTGATGGTATCGACGGGGAGACTTCTGGCACGTTGTTGCACTTTCGAGACCATCGACATTGGGTCGATGGTATCGAACTATCTACTTCCTCTCCGGCTTGTTACTGTTGCTCTGTCGATGGTATCGACGGGTTCAGAAATGAAAATTTCCTGAAATAAAGAGAGGAACACAAATCAAATCTGAGAAATATGATAATTTATGCAAAACAATGTAAAACAAGATGAATTTGATGCAGGAAAGGATAATAGGCTAAAGGAATTAAATCATGTGATATTAACCACAAATATGACCAACAAGCGCATAAAATGAGGGTAAAACTAGCCTATAAAAGCAACTCAAAACCCCTGCATCAGCTCTACCCTTGATGGATGTCCACTGTGTCTGAGTACTGAACCTCTATGGTTCTACTGGTGCAGCAAACCTTGGTTTCTTAAAACTTCCAGACCTCTATCCCTGGAACGGTGAAGGTACTTCCTACCATTTGCCTCTTGTTTCTCAACCACAGACTTCTCTATCCGCCTAACTGACTCCACAATGGTGGCAAACCTCTCTCTATTCTCTAGAGTAGATATGTGTTTGGTTAACTCATCATTCAGACCCTTCTCAAACACCAAATTCTCTTCGCATCTGTAGTAGCCATGTGTGGATAGAACCGTAGATGCTCCATAAACTTAGCTTCATACTCACTAATCTTCATCGGTCCTTGTCTAATCCGCTCAAACTATGAGATTTACTCATCCAGATAAGCCTTAGGAAAGTATCTATTGACAAACACTCGTCAGAGTTCCTACCATCCGACCTTGACACCAGGTTTTTTCTCTTCTTCAATGGCCCACCAATGGCCAACGCTTCCCTTCAAAAGGTACATAGCATGCTTAACTTTATCAGCCTCTAGAATGTTAAGGATCCTAAAGGCTTTCTCTAGCTCAGTAATTGTTGAATCAGTGTCTGTTGGGTTAGTTGTATCGGCATATTCGATGGCTCCTACCCAGTGTAACCGCTCAAAGGTCTTACCAGATCCATGTCCTTCATTGGGAACTGGTGCCCTAGGTGCTGGTGCTGGCATCCGATCTACCATATGAAAAGTTGGGTTTTCTAACAAGGCTTGGTCAAGCTGGGGATTCTCATGAACTGGTTCCTCTCTAACCTATTCTCGTATACCTCCTCCTAGTGTAGAAACACGGCTCTAAGCAGCATGTTCTTTGTGTGCTCCAGCCATCTTTCATCTTTACTTCTTCTCCTATATGAGGAGAAGCCACTATAAGATAAACTAGAGAATCACTAGAACAAACTCAACAAACTTTAGCATATGTCTATGTAGACTTGGCGAACCATAGGCTCTGATACAAAAACTTTGTGACAACCCGACATCAAATCAAGCCATCACTAGTAATAATCATGGAATAACCATAATCAACAGATTAACAAAATCACTAAAAATTAAAACTATTTTGCAAAGAGATCCTCTTCCAAGAAACTCTTAAAGAAAGAACCAAAACTTTATATACATCAAGGTTCATATTGTACATACATTGTTTCATTTTATCTCGAGGACAACAAATATCAGATGCGTTACTCAAACATATACACCAGCAACATAAAACCTCAAGGTAGTCAAGCCAAAATCTCAGGTCGTTCATAAAACCACTATGTACTATCTCCTAAGGACCTGTGAGTATAGATACGACACATAGGACTTCTATCTACAAGACATGACAGACATTACACTCAACCTGAGCTATTGTTGTTGTCCCTGCTGATATTGTTCTTCCTCTACAGTACGCTCTCTACCACCTCGTGCACGTCCACCTAAAAATTGTGGAACCCACAGGATGAGACTATTGTCCCAGTGAGAGATATAACTCTCCGCCATCAATATTATTATCATAGGAAAATAATATATAACTGAGCAGAGGATACTTTATGCAAGAAAGATGTTTATTTTTAGTGCAAGGCAATAACATTGATAAGATAGTTCAACTATCCATAGCAGAGTTATAAATCATCTATTTTCTTTATAAGGAATATGAAGAACATGTATATCATCTATCAACTAAGATGTATAAAAGTAATGAAACATCAACCAATGTATTATGTATGCAATCCTTAAGAGAATACGCTACACGGCTAATTACATGTTAAACTTCACATTTATTCCCAGAGGAGATGAGGTATAACGCTCATGATCCAACTGACCAACGCTTAGTCAAAATTGGTACCATACAAGGTCAATGGAAGAGTCGGTTGCCAAGACCTCACCCATCTCGGTCAGTACTAGATAAGTGGCAAGACATCTTGTGTCAACTATAATTAGCTTATAAGAGTATACTAGTATCTTCGCTATAGAGTTACAGTCACAACATGCACTCTCTTCAGAAAGTCCACCAAGCATTCTCAAATTATTTCTCATCAAAAAGAGCACTGAGTGCTCCTGGTTTAGTTGGAGAGTCCACTAAGCAACCCTAGTATAAAGAAGATTAAATATTCAACAATATTTATATCGAGTTAAACTCGTTTCACCGTTCAATAAATCCTGACACTAAATGGATCTATGGTCTGGGCAACTACATAATAAGATTCCACTTGATTAATTAAGTGTATTACAGTATCTTTTAGCATTAATCAAGTTACAAGTAAGAATTATATCAGGTGCTACAAAGAAAGGTGTAATATGTTTATTAAGTACTTTAATGATATTGGGAACACATATAACACTTAGGATCTCAATCTCTTATCACATTACTAGGAATTCTCATTCTTAACATTATCATTATCGTGATTACTAGATTTGGGTATTCAAACCCTTAGTTCATCACTGAATATTGTTACCACTTATCAGGTAACCATTATCTCTAGGTCATCAGACCAAGGTATACATTACACTTGTTGCACAAGTATTTCACATAGTTCATAAATCCCATTTAATATGTATCATATAAAACATCATAGCTTATACCTAGGTCATCAGACCAAGGTATACATTACACTTGTTGCATAAGTATTTCACATAGTTCATAAATCCCATTTAATATGTATCATATAAAACATCATAGCTTATACCTAGCTATGCTCATCATTTTATGATACCTGCATGGTTAGTATTTCATGATAACATCCATATCAAATACATATCATCACCATGCAATACAAGAGAAATACAACCTTCCCATTATTAGGATTAGGTTTTCCCTTAATTAATCGATTAGGGTTTCAAATCATATCATCACCCTTCATTAGATTTAAGATTTATTTTTCTTAACTGATTAGGGTTTCAATATCATAGCATAAAAGATCAAACCCTCATTCACACTCCATTCATACTAGGAGTATCAATATATGTTCATTACATGATTATCATACAAGTATAGGTTTCTCTCTCATCCTCACTAGGATGTTGATTGCATCATACTTTATTAAGTTGGCTCAATTCTCCTCTTAAGGTACATTAGCTCACAATTATCAATATGCATTAAACATTTTACATCTTAATGTATCACTTGACATAACATACAACATGTGTCACTCAATCAAGTACATTGGATTGAGGTGTTTCCACCATATCGGGCATCAAGGTGTGTGTATACTTCCATATCGTGCTTGATATGTAACCTCATCATCATATCGTGCATCCATATTGGGAATGTGGTGTATCCTCATTTTCATATTGTGTATAAAGTGTATCCCCCCATTACCTTATCTTGCACCCATATCGGGTCGCCTAACATTTAGGGTTTGTCATCTCAAGTTAAAGATAATTAACTCCATATCATGTTGTGCATAGGGTATGTGCTTTATCATGGTATCGTGATAGTAGTATATTCACCTTACCATATTGGGTTTCCATATCGGGTTAGCATATCGGGTTAGGGTGTATAATTGACACCATGGCGTGCATAAGGTGTGTATGCTTGATTGTAATGACCCCGCCTCCTAGTAATCCCCAATTAAGGGAGACCAAGAGGTCAGAGCCATTATCCCAATTAACAAGATCAAAGGTTCAACAATCAATCAGTAATAATTATCAAATTCTACCGAACTAAATGAAAATCTGGTATAAAATAAAACTTTGTATACCTTTTTCAAAAACTTGGATATCTACTTCTATCCACATCTGGAGTCTATTCTAACTAATCCTCCTTTGTATTTTAATTCTTATTTAATTCCACATATGCCACTTTACTATTTGTCCTTACTTGTACCTAATATGTCGACAAACAAAACATCGGTCAGAATAAATGAATATGTTGGTATGTGCGGACAACTAAAATTTCACAAATATGACTAACAATCTAAATATCACAATCAAATTAATTAACAAGACAATTTTTGCTTTCAATGTGACATTCTCCACCGCTTTTGCCCTAATTCTGGCATACCCTCCTTAGGGTTTCTCTTTTGCCAATGACTTAAGGCCACCTTCTCAATCCCGACCTTGGTGCCTGGGGTCACCTCTCATAGTTCCCATTAGTCATTAGATAAAGACCACCTTCTCAATCCCGAGCTTGGTGTATGGGGTCACCACTCATGGTGCCCATGGGTCTTCCCTCCTGGGCTTGACCTTTTGTCCTCATCCATTAGGGTGACATGTAGGTGCCAGAATACACACTTCTATTATAATTTTGATATTCAGAGTGACTTTATAATTTGCAAGTATGAACATCCAAACTGATAGGTTGCATTCAATGTGATTAATCATCTTGAAAAACTTTGGGAAACTAATGTGATTAACTATAATTAACCACATACCTAATCCAGAGCAACTTGATGTCCAAGAAATAATATTCAAGAATAATCAAACAAGCAATCAACAATATCCTGAAATTAATGCATAACATCCAAGTGTTATAGTTTATCCAAAACATTCTAAAGATAGACTTGTATTCCACCTTTGGCTTTCTAGGCCCACATTAGGGTTTTATTAAGGTTTTAGCCTTCATTATGCTTTTATCATTTTTAATGCCCTTTTTAGTTCACAAACCCTAATTTCAACATCATAAGCATAATTATAATCTTTGGTTTCTTTCGAATTGACAACTCATATTTCATTATGGTCTAATTCACATATGAACTCTATTTATCATTAATTCCACATTTATCCATTAGAAAACCCTAATTACCAAATTAAGGGTATTTATCCACAATTAGGAACTTTTATACTCAAAATAGTTTAGAACCATCATATCTCAGCTTTATTCATGAATTTGATCAATTAAAGCCATTAAAAATCATAATTAGGGTTTCAAGGCCCATTAAAGCCCATTTATGGACATGGAACCCTAAATTAATCAAATTACACATAAAGTGCATCCTTTTATATCTAATGCATCTTTTTATAATCAACGGTATAATATAAACTTTAATCATCCATATAACCCTCCTAAATACATTAATCATCATAGTTTAGGGTTTCTTAATCTTTAATGCATTAAAGTTGATAACTTCAACTAATTTTCGAATTTCAAGAATGATTAGATTCTAAATATATTTTTAATAGATTCTTCACATTTTTCTGAGCAAAATACATATTTTATATGTATCGACCCGAGCTACCAATTATTTCCTACAAATTTGTAAAGTATTTACCTCCTTGGCCAATGTCAGTGCACCATGCTGGGCGCGGCTTACTTACTTGTGGGCCGGGTAGATGTCCCTTCTGCCCTTCTCTCATGTTTGCAAGGTTGAGGGCAAGGATGTCCTTATGTCAAGTCATCTTCTTCCCTGATTACATGGTTCCTTCACAGCGCCATGGAGGTGGTCAACCTCGGCGTTGACTCCTGCTTCCTGGCCTCTGAAGCTCCGGGCAAAGGCCTCACCATCTCTGCCCATCTCTATCGAACCTGCTCCATGGTTCATCATCACCTTTGAGGGTCAAGATCTCTACAGTGTTAGGGTCCTCTTTGTGGCCAGAACAGGCGACCCGAATTGACCAGTTGGCTTTCCTAGCCCCACCTTGGCTTGCCGTAAAGGCCTCGCACCCTCCGCCAGTATTCCTAAACAAACCAATTGCCCATGATGGTCAATGGGCAATTGAAGCACAAAAGGCTGGTCATCTGAGGAGGTACCAGGCTGCGGAGATGCTACAAAGTCACCACTCGTGAATTGGTCGATTCAGGGTCCTCTCTTCCCCGCAGGGAGACTACACAACCTCTTTTATAGGCTTTCTTGGGCAGGGTGTAAGGTCTACGTTTCCCCCTAAAGACTTGTCCACGCAGGTATTTAGGTATTGTCCCTACATAGGGAGATACCATCCCTCTTATGGCTCATCTAGTTCATTTCCTACTCCTGAATTTATGGGAGAGGCTTCGACTTAAAATATAGATCCAAGAAGAAGGTATATGAAGGGGAGAAAAGAAAATACTATAGAGTCCTTTCCTTCTCAGAATGGAGGAAGGGGATGACCCTCTTGCCTTAGATTTCAAATCTAATGGTCAGCATGTCCTATAAATAATGAGGGTCGGGTTCCCAGCTTTAATCCAAAAAGCAAGTACTCGTGACATTAATGTAAATTTCCTTTTTCTTCTCCACTTTAAGCATTCTTACAAAAATTATATCTCCCAAGCTGCTTATCCGTTTGATCCCAAATTTTAAGGGAAAGTTTATTAAGACGTAATCTACTTGTGTGTCAAGTTTGTGACTCAAATTCAAAAGAATGAAAGGCTTTTCTTCATATTCAAGTTATCTCATAAATAAAACCAAATTAATTGATATTTCCTCTTTCTTTTGTCATTATCTTATCATCTAGGATTCCTTGGACCTCAAGGAACCCTAAAGGCATGAAATCCCATCTTGGTAAATATTCCTTTGCCTTTTTATCTAATTATTTTCTCTCTTTCTTACTTATCCCTTTTATTAAATATATTCTTTTTTCCTTTATCTTTCTTTTCCTATTTCTTTCATTAGAAAACACATGTAAACGAAATTCACTCAATTGTGGCCATTAATTCCACTTTCTACATATTTCCAAGTATTTCTTATAAATACTTTGCTTAATATTCATTATCTTGTATCTTTTTTTCTAATATTTGGAATCTTCTTATTTTCTTCTCTCTTATATCCATTTTTGGATTAATATAATAATAGGAATCACGAAATTCCTATCCAAAGGAATATTTGCAAAGAAACCCATCCTTTGAAGCAAGGCATACAACCTTTTTAATTAAGCCCAAATTCACAAAAATCATTATATTTCAATTATGAAAACATATGCAAAATTGAGGTTGTAACATCCTTCCCCTCTTATAGGAATGTTGCCCTCAAAATTCCATCAAGCAAACAAATCAATATAAGACTTTTCCATGTCCATCATTGACCCCTATGTGATTTTACCATATCCATAGTGCTTCCAAAGAACCTTCATCATCTAATATTCTTTCATCTATGTTTTCTCTCACCTTGGTATCTCAAACCCTTATACGTGACTCATGACATTTCAGCTTTTATCAAAGCTAAATAGGTTCATGACTCATCACATGGCTTGGGTACCTCACATAGTGCTCTAGATTGGAATCATGGAACACATTATACATCATGTTATCCTGAGGGGTAAGGATAAACCTAACCATCACCACCGATCCATCTCAAATGGACCCATGTATCAGGGACTCAGCTTTCTCAGCTGTGATGACCTAGAATTTAGGATTCTGATACTCAATATAATATTTGAAATCGTGTTGGGGTAAAATATTTTAATGATGTACCTAGAGGTGTAATGTGGTCATATAATGAAAGTTGCACTTTTTGATCAAGAGTTGATGATGAGTTGACTTGTATTCAAGGTTTATATAATTAATTATGAGGGTACTTGATGAATATATCTAGATGATCATATATTGAGGTTCCAATATCAAATTTGACTTTATGTTAAATTACATATTGTGGAGTTAAGGTATATATTCATGGTATGTTGATTTACCATTCAGGAGATACAATTCAAGAGATACTGAGTTTGATATAACAACACTATTAATTATGTATGATTTTATACATGGTAAATTATGGATGATGGAATGAGTTAGGTAGTTGGTTGTAATTTTGTCGCATGGCCCTTTTGTTTAGGGCGGATTCCTATTAGTCCTAGGGTCTAGACTGGGTAGTGAAGACTTGTTCTTCCACTTCCATCTTCTCAGGATCTACCAACACCTCATTTCGAAAAACATTCAGTGTTGGTTGGTTTCACTCAGACTACTGATTCGTATCTTTAGCAACCAGATATTTTGGATCAATGAGGTGTAAGCAACTGACCCTGGATTGTGGGATATGAAGGTGACGTGAGGGCCTCAACCTCCCTTGTCTCTCTCCAAAGTTGCAAGCAACAAATAACCTTAGAGAAGGAGGACTCTTTAGCCTACCTCAATGAGCCCGATCTCCATCGATAGGAAGGTGAACCTCAGGTCCGTTGCACAACCCCGCCACCTTCTAAGACCTCTTCCAAGATAGAAATGAGGTTCTAGATCTCCTTGAGGTATCTCAGACTCAAGGCAAGCATTGTGAAAGAACCCCCTCTTCTTCCAGCGCCAAAAACTCTGCCATGGCATCCAAGAGTGTGGAAAATGGTAGACCTATAAACATCGGTGGCCCTAGATTCTTCTCTACAAGAGTGTGTGACCAATGCTATTCGATTCATCAGATCCTTATGGTAGAAGAGCTCTGCGCCATCCGCATATGCATCAAGGAGGATGAGCGTAGAGACGCCTCGCGTGGAGGTGTGAACCAGGACGCAAATCGGCAGTTGGTCCAGCAGCTGTAGGGGCAGTCGATTCATCCAATCCATTATGAAGCAAGGATATGTGAGTATCCCTAGAGGGAGACCGAACCATGGTTCTCTTCCTCATTGTGAACCTCGGCCATGACGGTGCTCGTGTAATGAAGTCATTTGTTTCTGAGAGAAGCTTATGGAGCCATGGTCTCGGCCACTTTCTTAGAATACTCGTGAGGTTGAGAGATTCATCAGTCATTGAGTTTGCTACTGGAAGCTGGTGGGTTTCCTCGTCGATAACCAAGCCACTCACGGCGGCGCTCAACCAACAAGACCATGCTATGACCAGTCCCTCCCTCCTTGAGGATGAGGGAGTAGCTAGATGTGTGCACGGCGGTCCAGTAATGGAGATTCACCCATGCTCAAACTGCAAGTTTCGTACTGTGATCACTTGCCTCGATGATGCATGAACTATACTTGTAGAAGATCGCGGCAAAAGTGCATGCGTGGAAGAGAAATGAAACCAGGCAGGTCTGCGAGTCAAGGAGAAAGTGGATCCTATTAAAGATCCATCTTTCTTGCCCCAGCTACGAATGCCTAGCCGCATCTCAGACTAGGAATAAGATCCAATGGTCCTGGAATTTCTAGAATAGGTAATTTCTCTTCTAAACTGGTAGATAATGTACATAACTTGTTTAATAAATAGAAAATAGCTCCCTAGGCCTATAATTTAACCAAAAATACCCAAAGATTTAGAAAAATACCCTCTTCATTGTGAAACCTTTATATTAGACTTTTGATGCTTCATTTTTGAGGATTTTTATTTAGATGCTTTAAACCTAATACTAATTTTAGAAAATGGATAAATGATCAGGAAATTATGGACATAGAACATGACCTAAATAATGACCTTTTGATCAGTATAAAAATATTACATACTAGTTAAGGTCTGTTTGAACCTAGGTTTGACCAAAATCCTGAACAGAACTTAAATACTATTATTAATGGTGAACCTTGTATTAATGATGATTAATTTATTAGTAATCAGGTGATGACCAGACTTCTAGATGATCAAGGATAAGTTAAGAATCTTTGAACTCAGGTACGTGGTCTTATAAGTATAAGACTAGATTTCTTGGTTGCTTATGATATGTAATATCATGAATGCTATTATTTGGATATTCATTGCTTGGTTGAACTATTATGAGTTATACTTCGCCAAAATCTAATATAACATAAAAGGATATGGATGGGTTGTAGCTACTAGTGCACCTATCCTGGTATGGATGTATGTTGCCTAACATGGATGTATGATGCTTTGGCCCATGTTAGATGTATGATGATATACTTTTTGCCCACAGTGGATGTAAGTCAAGTGCAGATAAGTGTAGTACAACCGCATCAAATAAATGTAATAAAAAGTATGTTTACCTGATTTTCACCTTAAGAAATGGTTTTTCTCTCTTTCTTCCTTCTTCAAGTATTTTCCTTTATGCAACCTTACTAGTGTATCTTTTACCACGTACCAACTTTTGTTGATTCATTTGTTTCACATATGTTTTAGGTTCAGAGATAGCATGGGAGAAAAAGAACAAGGTGTGAGTAAGTTGTTCAGGTTACCTATTGTCTAGGATCATAGTTAGCATACATGTTTAGACTTTTATAAAATTCTTTTTCAATATGCAATTGTAATTCATGTTGTAGTTTACATGTTGAATTCTGAGAAATGGTATGGTGTTGTTATATTGAATGTTCATGTTTGCATATTATGCTTCTGCATCGCTCTCTGAAACAATTGCCTAACGTGTTCGGATTTTGTCTTCTCATCCCCATGGGGTTTTGAGAAGGTGAAAATCCGGGGACGTTACAGTTGGTATTAGAGCATGAACAATAGCTACACCTAACAATTTCTCACAGGAAACATAAACCAAACTCACTTTACATTCCAACCCTAGAAACTTAATGAAATATCCTTGTGGACTAGGTTGACTTAGCCTCTAGGTTAGAACCTAGATGTTCTAGAACAAGGTGTAGACTTGTGCAATTTACCTCCCTAGACATATGATTCGTGACATGTGCTTAGGATGTCTACACAGGTGTGCACCATGTTCTTGCTAGTTCTCTAGGTGTCATGGTACTAGACTGCCTCATGAGTGTGGTAACTCATTTTAGTTTTGGTTTTGTTTGAATGGAGTATGGTGGTTTTCATCACTCGTTTCAACATTGGATAAAACTTATTTCAAGTATTAGTATACGTACATATGAAAAATGTTACCACACCCAGAAAGGTAGTGAGTGTTCATGTAACCTAAGAGAAAGAGATGTAACATCAAGTCTAGATGAGAGAGTTTAGATGGTAGTTGTAGTCTCTAGAGTTATCTAGAGCCATGATAAAGGTTAGGTTAGTGAGTAACTTAGAAACCTAAGATGATGATGATGATTATGATAACGATAATGATAATGATGGTAATGATGATCTCGATGTCGATGTTGATGTTGTTAATGATATTGATGTTGATAATGCTCAGGTTGTCCTTGAGAAGGTCAAGTAGGTTGAAAATATGAAATGAGTTTGACCATGTAACCCTAGATAGACCTAGCACCTTGTTGATACATACGACTTGGTTGATGTGCTAAACATTGCTAGTGGATTGGCATGTTTTCTTGTACCTAGTCTTGTGCGTTTTGAGATATGATATGTGACATATAGTTTGAGACCAATGTGGGCCTCAATATCTTTACAAAGGAGGACCTCTAGCATGGGACATATGAATAGGGTGACCCTTTGATATGAGTCGACCTGTCACGGGAGATGGTCAGAGTACCTATACTCCAAAATATATGTAAGATGTTGAAAAATATGCATGATGAAATACATGATAATGAGTCCCTAGCTAGACTACTAAGTATATGAGTTGAGTGACCCAGTGTGTGCTTTACTTAAAAGTGTTGAACCCTAGATGTCCTATGAAAATATCTAACCATAGAGGAAGAGACAATTAAAATTTTGATTCTTTCTATATAGGTGTGGGAGATGTACCAAGACCCTAAGATGATGTATATGATGTGTGATAACCATGATGAGCCTCATACTCAGGTTAGTAGACGTATATAAAGGAATCTAGTGGTTACCCTTGTTCCCAAAAGATGGGTAGAAATTTTTTTATGTGTAGAAGTTTTGGTTAGTAGGTCTTGTTGGACATATATATGTCCTAGCTTGAGTGACATATGTTTGTTAATATCATCATTAGTTGCAAGTGAGCTGCTATATGAACTATGGTTCAGAGAGTAAAATGCCTTGTGCATATAATACTCGTCAATGCATGTCAATCCTTCTCCTTCCCCTTCTCGTTCTCTATATATATGATGTTAGAAACCTCACTTGAGCTATTTGGATGATCATGTATGAAAAGTCACTCATATAAGCTTGACCTAATATATATATACCCTTCCTATACCCTACATGTGATATTCAAGTTTGAATCATGTTAAGATTGATTTAGTATATCCTCTTTCCCTTGACATTGTACATGAAACATATGAGTTTGAAATCCTAACAATCTCGATTGAATATATTCTATTATTTCCCCTCATATCATATATGAAAGATATAAGTTGAAACTATATGCTTGAAATAAAACACATTTTTGGATCACAGATTACAACATCACTAGATTTAGTTCTCAATCCCCAATCTACTAAATCTAAGCTTATAGTTTGATGACAATTCACACAATTGGGTGAAGACCCTACTATGTAAATATGAAGATCAATCCCCCCCTAATGATGAAATCCTCTAATATGATGTTGATCATAAAATGTGACATTAAGATGTTAAGTCTGATAATTTTGATAAAAAAATATTATACTTCAACCTATATAAGGTGGGGTGGATACACCCTACATGCTTAAACCTCCTAAGATGACAACCTAGGATGAATCAAGATAATGATACTCTTGGAGCTTAGAGTGGTGGTTTAGAGACATCAACAAGTCTTGAATATTAGCTTAAGGATGAAACCACTTGAATTTCGAGGACGAAATTCCATATAAGGTGGGGTGAATGTGATGACCCAGAATTTAGGATTATGATACTCAATATAATATTTGAAATCATGTTGGGTTAAAATATTTTAATGATGTACCTAGAGGTGTAATGTGGTCATATAATGAAAGTTGCACTTTTTGATCAAGAGTTGATGATGAATTGACTTGAATTCAAGGTTAATATACTTAATTATGAGCTTACTTGACGAATATATCTAGATGATCATATATTGAGGTTCCAATATCAAATTTGACTTTATGTTAAATTACATATTGTGGAGTTAAGGTATCATATTCATGGTATGTTGATTTACCATTCAGGAGATACAATTCATGAGATATTGAGTTTGATATAACAACACTATTAATTATGTAGGGTTTTATACATGGTAAATTCTGGATTATGGAATGACTTAGGTGGTTGGTTGTAATTTTTTCACATGGCCCTTTTGTTTGGGCGGATTCCTATAAGTCCTAGGGTCTAGACTGGGTAGTGAAGACTTGGTCTTCCACCTCCATCTTCTCAGGTTCTACCAACACCTCATTCCGTAAAATGTTCGGTGTTGGTTGGTTTCGCTCAGACTACTGATTTGTATCTTCAGCAACCAGATATTTTGGATCAATGAGGTGTAAGAAACTGACCCTAGATTGTGGGATATGAAGGTGATGTGAGGGCCTCGATCTCCCTCGTCTCTCTCCAAAGTTTCAAGCAGCAAATAACCTTAGAGAAGGAGGACTCTTTAGCCTAGCTCAACGAGCCTGATCTCCATCGATAGGAAGGTGAACCTCAGGTTTGTTGCACAACCCCGCCACCTGCTAAGACCTCTTCCAAGATAGAAATGAGGTTGTGGATCTCCTTGAGGTATCTCAGACTCAAGGCAAGCACTGTGAAAGAACCACCTCTTCTTCCAGCGCCAGCAGCTCTGCCATGGCATCCAAGAGGGTTGAAAATGGTGGACCTATAAACACCGGTAGCCCTAGATTCTTCTCTACAAGAGTGTGTGACCAATGCTATTCGATTCATCAGATCCTTGCGACAGAAGAGCTTTGTGCCATCCACAGATGCGTCAAGGAGGACGAGCATAGAGACACCTCACATGGAGGCGAGAACCAGGACACAAGTCGGTAGCCGGTCCAGCAGCTGCAGGTGGTAGTCGATTCATCTAATCCATTGTGAACCAAGGATATGTGAGTATCCCTAGAGGAAGACCGGACCATGGTTCTCTTCTCACTATGAACCTCGTCCATGACGGCGCTTGTGCAATGAAGTCGTTTGTTTTTTAAAGAAGCTTATGGAGCCATGGTCTTGGCCACTTTCTTAGAATGGCCGTGAGGTTGAGAGATTCATCAGTCCTTGAGTTCGCTACTGGAAGCTGGTGGGTTTCCTCACCGAGAACCAAGCTTCTCACGGTGGTGCTCAACCAACAAGCCCACACTGTGACCAGTCCCCCCCTCCTTGCCGATGAGGGAGTAGCTAGATGTGTGCACAGCGGTCCAATAATGGAGATTCACCCATGCTCAAACTACAAGTGTCGTACTGTGATCACTTGCCTCGGTGACACACGAACGATACCTACATAAGAGTACGGCAAAACTTCATGCGTGGAAGAGAAACCAGACCAGGCGGGTCTGCGAGTCAAGTAGAAAGCCGATCCTCTTGAAGATCCATCTTGCTTGCCCCAGCTAGGAATGCCTAGCCACATCTTAGTCCAGGAATAAGATCCAACGGTCCTGGAATTTCTAGAATAGGTAATTTCTCTTCTAAACTGGTAGGTAATGTACATAACTTGTTTAATTCGTAGAAAATAGCTCCCTGGGCTTATAATTTACCCAAAATTACCCATCGATTCAGAAAAATACCCTCTTCACTGTGAAACCTTTAGATTAGGCTTCTGATGGTTCATTTTTGAGGAGTTTGATTAGATGCTTTAAACCTAATACTATTTTTAGAAAATGGACAAATGATCAGGAAATTATGGACATAGAACCTGACCTAAATAATGACCTTTCGATCAGTATAAAAATATTACATACTAGTTAAGGTCTGTTTGAACCTAGGTTTGACCAAAATCCTAAATGGAACTTAAATACCATTAATAATGGTGAACCTTGTATTAATGATGATTAATTTGTTATTAATCAGGTGATAACCAGACATCTAGATGATCAAGGATAAGTTAAGAATCTTTGAACTCAGGTATGTGGTCTTATAAGTATAAGACTAGATTTCTTGGTTTCTTATGATATGCAATATCATGAATGCTATTATTTGGATATTCATTGCTTGGTTGAACTATTATGAGTTATACTTCGCCAAAATCTAATATAACATAAAAGGATATGGATGGGTTGTAGCTACTAGTGCACCTATCCCGGTATGGATGTATGATGCTTTGGCCCATGTTAGATGTATGATGATATAATTTTTTCCCATACTGGATGTAAGTCAAGTGCAGATAAGTGTAGTACAACCGCATCAAATAAATGTAATAAAAAGGATGTTTACCTGATTTTTGCCTTAAGAAATGGTTTTTCTCTCTTTCTTCCTTCTTCAAGTATTTTCCTTTATGCAACCTTACTAGTGTATCTTTTACCATGTACCAACTTTTGTTGATTCGTTTGTTTCAGGTATGTTTTAGGTTCAAAAATAGCATGGGAGAAAAAGAACAAGGTGTGAGCAAGTTGTTCAGGTTACATATTGTCTAGGATCCTAGTTAGCATACATGTTTAGACTTGTGTAAAAATCTCTTTCAATATGCAATTGTAATTCATGTTGTAATTTACGTGTTGAATGCTGAGAAATGTTATGGTGTTGTTATATTGAATGTTCATGTATGCGTATTATGCTTCCGCATCACTCTCTGAAACAATTGCCTAACGTGTTTGGATTTTGTCTTCTCATCTCCATGGGGTTTTGAGAAGGTGAAAATATGGGGACGTTACATTAGTTGTAGCTCAGAGGGGTCAGATTTTCACATCACATATCCTCTCACAGTAAACTGCATGTCAATCTACTATGCATCAGCTCATGACTCATGGTGTTCCTGGGCTCTGTCAACCATCACATGATTAAAGAGACTTCATTTGCACCCGTTGTGGTCTCTCTGACCTTCACCAGGTCTTTCCACTGACATCATCTTCATGAAGCGGTGACCGACGCAACCTCCCTTACAGAGCTTCTTTACATCCTGATACTGGCTATGGTGGTTATCATCACATCTTACAGAGGACAAGAATTGTCTCCATGTGTCACCCTAAACAAGCACACATGCTCTCATCAGACCCTCTAGTCTGGATCATTCTAACCATTAGTTAGGGGTGATAAGTTGAACTAGTATCGAGTTTGTCATGTATCTACTTCCACTTCATGGAAGTGAATCTTTAGGGTATACTAAAGAACTTTTGAACTCGCATCATGTTTCAATTGAACCATCTCTCTCTCATAAGTAGTTCAACTGGATTTGTCCCTTGACAAAACTTCTCTCTTTCTCTTAGACTATGTCATCTAGGTAAGGCGATCTACCATAACCCATTTAGCATCTTGACCTTCTTCGGTCCAGGGGAGACTTACCACAACATCCATAGTGACGAACTCCCATTCCCTCTCAGGGACTCTTTATGCTCTATATCAACTCACTGGGTTACTGGTGTTCATCCTTCACCTCCTAGCATGCATGGTGACAAGCCACTTGCAACTTCATCTTAGGTATCCAAAGTTCTACCACAACTTACTATCTTCGTAGTACCACAGTGTATGATGAACATAAAATCATGATATCATGTTTGTCATGATTCCTTAAGGTTGATTCCTTAAAACCCTAAACATTCTAGTCAGGGGTTCATCACCTCCTTTTCCAGAGAAGTGCATCTGAGGTTCTACAACCATCCTCTTATTGCATCAAGGCCTAGGTTGGCTAACCAAACAACTACTAACTTGTTCAACAAACTTTGTTAGTGTTAGCCAAACATATCTCACAAACTTAGGGTTGACCTATAAACCTCTTCAAGCCTCCAACCAAACTAGGCAGCTGAACCTCAACCAGAGCATCCATTACCACCTCACATCCTTCTCTGTAAGGTAATGTTGAAAACATACACCTCCACTTATTCCACTTATCATCTCATCTCAAACTCTAAATCTATCTTCATCAAGAAAACTCAGAGCTCATCTTCTTGGTTTTCAAACTCAACCTTGTATAACTCATAGCTCATGATAAAAACATCCTCATAAGATGGCTACCTTAGTTCTCCTGATGTTTGTAAACCATCCACATATGTTTACTCCACAAGGGTATGTTATCATCTCTGTCCTCATACCTCATAGCAACGTTCCAACTCACATCATCTTTTATCCTTGGTGTATGGCATGCGTACTATCCTATCTCTCACTCCCATAACAAGAGGAAATAAGCATTTGGTTCCAGTCCAAATACAAAGTTCTTCCCATTCCAAGAGTAGAGATGGTACATCCCACCTTGCCATTACACCTTCAAATCTAAGTTGAAACGTGCAACATATGTCTCTACATCACAATCATCTCGATATCAAAGTTACTCCCATGGAAAATTGGTCTTGAACCAACTTGGGTCACCACACAATCCTTGGTCATCTCCTCTAGGTATGTAGGATGCCGATACTTTTGGGGTCATCCCTCTTCCCTTATGCATCCAGAGAGTGCCCTCCTCATCTGCCCTTTGGGTCCCATGAGTTTATGAAGGTGATCAATCTCCTAATCCATGGCCCTCAGACAATGATAGTTGTTACCTCCCGACCCTATGGTCATGTCCAACTAGGGAATTAGGCAACTCCTACTTCCATCAGTTTTACCCCTACCTAACCTTAGGACAGACTTAGGATTATAATATAGTACATGTCCAACTTAGAACCTTACCCAAGTCTCCATCATCTCTCTCTGCATTCCTGGACTATCTTTCATCCTTTCACAGGGGTCATGGTGACCTTCCTACCTTGGTCAGGCCCCATATCGGTTACCTTCATGGTAACACATCCACATGTACTTAGAGATGGTTATCTATGGGTCTACATGTTCAATCTCATACTATGTACTTTTCACTTAGCTTCTCAAGATCCTATGAGACCTCTTTAGGTTACCTCAAATTCAACAAAACTGGTATAGAACCTACAAAAGGGTCCCTCTCCCAGGATGGGAGGAAACTACACATTGATAACAAAGGTCACAAATGACCTTATGTCTAGGGTTTACATCCACATGAGCATGCTTAGCCCTAGAAAGCTACTAAGGCACACAGCTAACAAGAAGACCACCTACTAAACCATGCTAGGTCACACTTGTTCTCATCCTCAACATTGGACCAAGAAGAACCTTCCCATGTCACCAACTTAGTTGTGAGGGGTTCATCAAACATAGCTTAAACTTAAGGGGTTTCCCTTTCCTCTAAACATGAGGAGTACCATGCTTGAATCTATAAAACTCAAATTTCATCATGAGCATCAGGTACACCACTTCCCTTCTTAGGCCTAGGAACCCTAGGTTCACTTTTTGATGTCCCACTACATGCTCAACATTCTAACCATGAACCAAGCATGTACAAGGTATGACATGCACTTCCCATGATCCTTCTACTTGAACAACACTTCAGAGTGGAATCCTCTTCAAGGACAACCAACAAGGTATAAGGCCTCACAACTTATTACTATACCTTTCCAGGGTCTAAGGAATTCTTCTTCCTATCCCTATAAGGTAAACATCTATTTGCACATAGGTACTAGAAACCTCATCCTCTTTCTAGGGTTTTGGTTCCTCTAAAGGCAACCAAGATATCATCAGCCTCCAGGGATTATGCATGAGGCAACCACTATCATCCACTTAGGTCGCATCATCCTCAACTCCCCACTGTTCCTCATATCTCTGAGTCTAAGCTTCCAACCTCCTTTCTTGGGTCCTTCTCTCTCTCTCTCTCTCTCTCTCTCTAGAGCTAACCTTAAAAACAACCTTACTATTAGAGGTCCTCTCTCCATGAAGTTGGATCAAGCTCACAAGCATACCCTTACATGGGTGAAGCCTACGTTCATCTTAGGTTTGCTCAAGATTATCCATAGTTCTTTATACTATCTCATAAGCTATCCAATATACTCTCCTGGCCAGGGTTTTAGCCTACTGTCAGCACTATTGATGTACCCTTGGTGCATACTATGCCATGCCCATATAATCTCATTGGGTTTCTGTAGGTTCTTCACTAACCTCATCAATGAAGGAGCTATCCTTCACTCTTACATCCACGACCCTTCCCAAGGTTGGGTCGCCAATGGTACTAGGTCATCCAACCTCACATGGCTCGTATCGTCATGGGCATCCAAAAGCATGTCCACCCACACACCTAGTCTATTATGACATCTAACTCATCATCTCATCTCTTTCTCTAACCACGACTTAGGGTTAGGGTTAGCATCATCCTCAAAGGATGTGCCAGGTCTCTAATTATAATGGAGATCTCTACCTCCAAGACCAACTCTCTCTACTCATCCTCCTAACAAGAGGGTCTAGCATTAGGTCTCTCCTGAGGGCATGACAACTTATGTCATATGACCTAAGCATGTATCGATTCTTTCGTTTACACTTAAACTATTAAGCTTCTGTCCATGACATCTTATTTACATGCTTTTCATTAATTTGGTGGAGTATTCCTTAAGTCTTATCAAATTTACCCATACCTCAAGAGGGTGAGGAAGAGAGAGAAAACCCTATTCCTTAAAATCATTAATAGCATTTGAGTTGAGAAGGGGTGAACAAGATGAGAGAGTCATAAAGGTATCTTATTTTGAGTCAAATCATGAGACATTTTCTAGGCAGTCACACAAATCCGGGAGTCCTCGTATTCTGACTAATGGTGCAAAGGAAAATATTGCCAGCCCCCATACGTGATCCTTTTATAGACACCTCTGTCTTTCGGAAAATCCTATAATAACTCCCTTAGGTTCTATAGAGTTTGTAAAATTTAATAATTATTAAATATTAAATGAGGAACCTATGCTCTGATACCAAATGAAACGACCCCACCTCCCAATAACCTCCAATTAAGGGAGACCAAGAGGTCAGATCCATTATCGTAATTAATAAGATCAAAGGTTCAACAATCAATCAGTAATAATTATGAAATTCTACCAAACTAAATGGAAATCAGGTATAAAATAAAACTTTGCATACCTTTTTCAAAAACTTGAATATCTACTTCTATCCACATCTAGAGTCTATTTTAACTAATCCTCCTTTGTACTTTAATTCTTATTTAATTCCACATATTCCACTTTACTATTTGTCCTTTTCATACTTGTACCTAAAATGCCGACAAACAAAATGTCAGTCAGCATAAATGAATATGCTGGTATGTGGGGACAACCAAAATTTCACAAATATGACTAACAATCTAAATATCACAATCAAATTAATTAACAAGCCAATTTACGCTTTCAATGTGACATTCTCTACCGCTTTTGCCCTAACCTTGGCATACCCTCATTAGGGTTTCTCTTTTTCCAATGACTTAAGGCCACCTTCTCAATCACAAGCTTGGTGCCCGGGGTCACCTCTCATAGTCCCCATTAGTCATTCGATAAAGACCACCTTCTCAATCCTGAGCTTGGTGTCTGGGGTCACCACTCATAGTGCCCACGGGTCTTCCCTCCCGGGCTTGACCTTTTGGCCTCATCCATCACGGTGGCATGTAGGTGCGAGAATACACACTTCTATTATAATTGTGATATTCATAGTGACTTTATAATTTGCAAGTATGAACATTCAAACTGATAGGTTGCATTCAATGCGATAAATCATCCGGAAAACCTTCGGGAAACTAATGTGATTAACCATAATTAACCACATACATGATCCAGAGCAACTTGATGTCCAAGCAATAATATTCAAGAATAATCAAACAAGTAATCAACAATACCCTGAAATTAATGCATAACATCCAAGTGTTATAGTTTATCCAAAACATTCTAAAGATAGACTTTTATACCACCTTCGGCTTTCTAGGCCCAATTTAGGGTTTTATTAAGGTTTTAGCCTTCATTATGCTTTTATCACTTTTAATGCCCTTTTTAGTTCACAAACCCTAATTTCAGCATCATAAGCACAATTATCATCTTTGGTTTCTTTCGAATTGAAAACTCATATTTCATTATGGTCTAATTCACATATGAACTCTATTTATCATTAATTCCACATTTATCCATTAGAAAACCCTAATTACCAAAATAAGGGTATTTATCCACAATTAGGAACTTTTACACTCAAAATAGTTTAGAACCATCATATCTCATCTTTATACATGAATTTGATCAATTAAAGTCATTAAGAATCATAGTTAGGGTTTCAAGGGCCATTAAAACCCATTTATGCACATGGAACCCTAAATTAATCAAAGTATGCATAAAGTTCATCCTTTTATATCTAATGCATCTTTTTATAATTAATAAGTTAATATAAACATTAATCATCCATATAACCCTCCTCAATACATTAATCATCATAGTTTAGGGTTTATTAATCTTTAATGCGTCAAAGTTGATAACTTCAACTACTTTTCAAATTGCAAGTGGAATTAGCTTTTAAATATATTTTTAATGCATTCCTCACATTTTTCTAAGCAAAATACATATTTTATATGTATCGATCTGAGCTACCAATTATTTCCTACGAGTTTGTAAAGTATTTATCACCTGGGCCAATGGCAGCGCGCCACCTAGCGCCACGGGCGTGGCTTACTTACTTGTGGGCCGGGTAGATTTCCCGTCTTCCCTTCTCTCATGTTTTCAAGGTTGAGGGCAAGGATGTCCTTTTTTCAAGTCATCTTCTTCCCCGATTACGTGGTTGCTTCACAGCACCATGGAGGTGGTCAACCTCGGCGTTGACTCCTGCTTCCTGGCCTCCGAAGCTCTGGGTAAAGGCCTCACCATCTCCGCCCATCTCTATCGAACATGCTCAGTGGTTCATCATCACCTTTGAGGGTCAGGATCTCTACAGCGTCGGGGTCCTCTTCGTGGCCAGAACAGGTGACCCGAACTAACCAACTGGCTTGCCTAGCCCCACCTTGGCTTGCCATAAAGGCCTCACACCCTCTGCCGATACTCCTAAACAAACCAATTTCCCATGATGGTCAATGGGCAATCAAAGCACAAAAGGTTGGTCATCTGAGGAGGTAGTAGGATGCAGAGATGCTACAGAGTCACTAGTCACAAATTGGTCAATTCAGGGTCCTCTCTTCCCCGCAGGAAAACTACACAACCTCTTTTATAGGCTCTCTTGGACTGGGTGTAAGGTCTATGTTTCCCCCTAAAGACTTGTCCATGCAGGGATTTGGGTATTCTCCCTACAGAGGGAGATATCATCCCTCTTATGGCTCATCTGGTTCATTTCCTACTCTCGAATCTTATGGGAGAGGCTTCGACTGAAAATATAGATCCAAGAGGAAGGCATATGAAGGGGAGAAAAGGAAATATTGTAGAGTCCTTTCCTTCTCGAACTGGAGGAAGGGGATGACCCTCTTGCCTTATATTTCAAATCGAATGGCCAGCATGTCCTATAAATAATGAGGGCTGGGTTCCCAGCTTTAATCCAAAAATCAAGTACTTGTGACATTAATGTAAATTTCCTTTTTCTTCTCCACTTTAAGAATTCTTACAAAAATCATATCTCCCAAACTACTTGTTCGTTTGATCCCAAATTTTAAGGGAACGTTCATTAAGATATAATGTACTTGTGTGTCAAGTGTGGGACTCAAATTCGAAAGTATGAAATGTTTTTCTTCATATTCAAGTAATATCATTAATAAAACCAAATTAATTGATATTTCCTCTTTCTTTTGCCATTATCTTATCATCTTGGATTCCTTGGACATTAAGGAACCCTAAAGGCATGAAATCTCATCTTGGGAAATATTCCTTTGCCTTTTTCTCTAATTATTTTATCTCTTTCTTACTTATCCCTTTTATTAAATATGTTCATTTTTCCTTTATCTTTCTTTTCCTATTTCTTTCATTAGAAAACACATGTAAACGAAATTTACTCAATTGTGGTCATTAATACCAGTTTCTAGATATTTCCAAGTATTTCTTATAAATAATTTGTGTAATATTCATTATCTTGTATCTTTTTTTTCTAATATTTGGACTCTTCTTCTTTTCTTCTCTCTTATATCCATTATTGGATTAATATAATAATAGGAATCACTAAATTCCTATCCAAAGGAATATTTGAAAAGAAACCCATCCTTTGAAGCAAGGCATACAACCTTTTTAATTATGCCCAAATTCACAAAATCATTATATTTCGATTATGAAAACATATGCAAAATTGAGGTTGTAACACTTGACCTTATATCATGCAAAAGGTGTATGTATGTATCACTCATATTGTCCATGAGGTATAAACTCATCACTATATCAACTTACCCAACATATAGGGTTTGTCATATCAGGTTTGAGGTACTTCAACCTTAAATCGGGTTGGACCATGATGATGTCACCATCATCAAGCTCAATACCATTGTTATTACTATTGTAGTTCATGGAAATCATTCTTGACAACTTTTGGATCTCATAGTATCATCAATTAATCAAAGAATTAGAAATTGAAAGTAGAACAACAAGTTCAACAGAATTGAAGGTGAATAATAACATAATTGAGTTCAAGTTATATAACCCACCTCAAGAACAACTTCAAATCTCTAAGATCCAAAGATTTATGTTCCCAAGGTTGAATATGATATTCACAACTCCTCTTAGGGTTAGGACTTGAGCTCCTTCTTGCTCCTTAGCACTATGCATGATACCTCACTACTCTTTGCATGATATTTCTTCACTATGGTCGATATCACTTTGCTATGGTCGATATCACCTTGTTATGGTCGACATCAAGGCTCTATGCCCAATATTCCTTCACCTATGCATGATATCAAGATTGTATGCACGATATCCAAGGGGACAAGGGTAATAAGATTCGAAAATTTCACTAATAGGTGAAAGGAATGGTATATATAGTTGTGGTTCATGAAAAAGAGTGAATATGAGGTGTCATCACCTTAAGCTACTAGGTGCCACGTGTCCATGCATGGTTGACACATGTACATGCATGCAATTATATTTATCTTGACATGCAAAACACTTGGGGATAATCTATGGATGAAATTTTGGCCCTTAGTTATCGTTTTGAGCAAGGTATTTCATCTCAACAACACTTTATTTTACAAATCCATATACTTTTCTAAGGAAAGATGCAAACTGATACATATCACTTCTTTGAGGTGTTTAGTCTGTCATGGACAAACCAAGAGTTCACAAACTGATATGATACTCCCTCTATGGCTCCTTGGCCGATAGGCACTCTCATAACAAGTCTACAACTCGATTCAACTCATATAAGGGCTTCACATTCGACCCTTTCTGGGTCTTTTTATCACCAAGAGTACAATCACTCAAAGATGATTCAAACATGGTGTCTCCTTCTTTCTCTCTCTTTTAGATGATACTAGGAGGGAGTAGGGACACTGTAGAAGTGGTAATTTGCATATCAACCCCATATATTGGGTAAATTACAATTTGTACCAAAATTGGTGCACAAAGCACTAACATTATTCAAATAAGTTCTAACTTGGAATTTAGGATTTCCACAAGCCACGACTGTAACGTCCCCGGATTTTCACCTTCTCAAAACCCCATTGAGATGAGAAGACAAAATCTGAAAATGTTAGCAATCATATCAGAGAGCAATGCGGAAGCATAATACGCATACATGAACATTCAACTATGATGCATACACCATAACATTCTCAACATTCAACATAATTATATTACAACACGAATTAAAATTTACATATTGAAAGAAGATTTACAAGTCTATGAACATGTATGCTAATCAGGATCTACACAATAGGTACAACATGAACAACTGCTCACTCCCATCTTTTTCCTCCCATGCTATCTCTGAACCTAAAACATACGTGAAACAGTGAATCAACACACAAGGTGTTGTGCACGTGGGTAGAAAGATACATACTAATATGTTTGCATAATTGAAATAACTTGAGAAAGAAAGATTAAAAGAAAACATTGTTTAAAGCGATAATCCGGTAAGCATTCCTTTTATTGCATTCACTTTGATGCGGTTGTACTACACATACTTGCACTTGACTTACATCTAGTGTGGGAAATATAGTATCATCATACATCTAACATGGGCCAAGGAATCATACATCCATGTTAGGCAACATACATCCACACCAGGCTATGTGCTCTAGTAGCTACAATCCATCATACTCATTTTTTTTCTATTAGATTTGGCGAAGTATAATGCATACTAGTTCAACCAAGCAATCATATCCAAATACGAGCATTCAAGATATTACATATCATACTCCAAGTTACAGTCGTGGCTTATGATATGTAATATCTTGAATGCTCGTATTTGGATATGATTTCTTGGTTGAACTAGTATGAATTATACTTCTCCAAATCTAATAGAACAAAAATGAGTATGATGGATTATAGCTACTAGAGCACATAGCCTGGTGTGGATGTATGTTGCCTAACATGGATGTATGATTCCTTGGCCCATGTTAGATGTATGATGATACCATATTTCCCACACTAGATGTAAGTCAAGTGCAAGTATGTGTAGTACAACTGCATCAAAGTGAATGCAATAAAAGGAATGTTTACCTGATTATTGCTTTAAACAATATTTTCTTTTAATCTTTCTTTCTCAAGTTATTTCAATTATGCAAACATATTAGTATGTATCTTTCTACCCATGTGCACAACACCTTGTGTGTTGATTCGATGTTTCATGTATGTTTTAGGTTTAGAGATAGCATGGGAGGAAAAAGATAGGAGTGAGTAGTTGTACATGTTGTACCTATTGTCTAAGATCATGTTAGCATACATGTTCACAGACTTATGTAAAATTTTCTATTCAATGTGTAAATGTAATCTGTAATAGTTCATGTTATAATTAATATTCATGTTGAATGTTGAGTATGTTATGGTTGTATGTTCATGTATGCGCAAATTGCTTTCGCAACGCACTTTGATACAATTGCTTAACATTTTCGGATTTTGTCTTCTCATCTCCATGGGATTTTGAGAAGGTGAAAATCCGGGGACGTTACAATGACCTAGCATCATTCTCTCTCTTATGGTGTTCAAACACTTAAGGTACATTAAACATGTGACATTTTTCAATATAACCCCTCATCTTGCATAAAATGCACTTTACACCCAAACTATCATATAATGCACAAACAGTTTGCAAATAAGCTCAAACTTGAAAATTAAACTCACAAAGAGTCATAATTACTTCTCAAAAGATTAAAAAAAATTTGTAAATAACTTACTTAAGAAATACTTCTAGGGTTAGGACATAACCCAGGTCAGGGATGTTACAATAGGTACACAGAAAGTACCTAGGGACAAACTCTTGTCAGAACTCCTCCCAACTGATCACGACACCTAGCCTTTTCTCCTCTTCTATGGACTACCAATGTTTAGCACTACCCTTCAAAAGATACATTGTATGCCTCACTTTGATTTTCTCAGGGATGTTGAGGATCTTGAAGGCCTTCTCCAACTCCATCAACCAGAGATTTGCAACTACTAGATGTGTCATACTAACATACTCCATAGCTCCAACATGCCTCAACTTCTCAATGGTCTTTACCGAGACTGGAGATTCCACATTATGGACTACTACTCTTGCTTGCAGAATGGGCATTTTGTCCTCCATATGTGTAGTCGTGGTCATAAACTGTCCAAACAAGGACTAAAAAGTAGGGTTGGCCATCATTGTAGTGTCTAACTAGGGCATCTCAGGCACCCTCTCTTCAACAACCTACCTCCTTGCACCTCCACCTGGTGTGGCAACACCACTCTCAACAACGTGTTCTTCGTGCTCACCAGACATCTTTTCTACTCTTCTTCTTTGTCTACATAAGAAAAAGTCACTATAAGACAGACTAGAGGACACTAGAACAGACTCAAACCGTAGTCCTAGGTCCATATACACTCAGAGAACCTAAAGATTTGATACCAACCGAACTGTGACACCATGTGCCACACAAAGTGAGATTACTCAAAACCAATTGCGGAGTTATAACTAAGCACACATATTACTAGAAAACACAGGAATTTAAAACCAATTTCATAAAAACACAAAGGCTAAAAAAATTCACATATAAGTCCTCGACAAGACACCTATATCACAAGACATAGATAAAGGTGCTTGCATCACTATTTTCACCCTTACCGTCATCAACCTATTACATGAGATACTTGTTCCAAATATACATACATGTACATCTGCCAAAAATGTACAATAAAAGGAACACATGCCAAAAACCTCACATCGATATCATATCCGCAAAACATGTCAAGAATACCCACAAGAACATGAGTGTACATGGACTACTCTAGGACTCTAGCACCAAAAGACTAGTAGTACATCCAACCTTATCAGCTACTACCCTTGTTGCTTCTCTTCCTCAGGTGCACTATCTCCACCATACTATACATGGCCACCTAAAATATGTGGAAACCCACAAGGTGAGACCAAACGTCCCAGCAAGATATATAACTCTCCGCAAACATCTATTAAATCACAGATAAACTAAACTAGATAGGTAACATAATTACTAACTGAGTAAATTTAGCTAAACGATATGTATCCAATAGGTAAAACATGTTAAGCAATAATAGGCACTTATCACTGAGCCGTAGAACAATTAATATTCTAAGAAGAAATATGAAGAACACATATATTCTATATCACTAAAACTATACAAAACCAAGGTAAGGATTCAACCAATGTTATTTGCATTTTATCCCTATGAAGATATAGTACATGGCTGTATAACATCTTTTATTTTGCCCTGAGAAGATGAGGTATACCATTCATGCTCCAACTGACCACTGCTAGGTCAAAATCAATGCCATACAAGGTCAATGGAAGACCCAGAATTCACGACCTCCCAACACATCTTGGTCAACACAAGAGAAACACTACACAGACATATTAATTCTAACTACAAAACTGCAGCCTAGCCCGCCTGGGTATATAGGAACAACGCTAGTAAATATAGATATGACTTGAAGTTTCACTCCTGCTAGGGTATGGTCCACATCCAATCCGATGAAAGTATCAGAAGTATATGCTGAGTCATATCACTAAGCTATGACCCGTAGACGCACTCCTGTCAGGGTATGTCCTACAGTCGATCCTGTGAATTGTAAATACTCAACAATATACGACTCTGAGGTTCTACGAAGGGGAAAACCCATTTCACCATCCAACACTAAGACTGACACTGGAATGGATCTACGGTGTAAGGCAACTACATGATTATGTTCCACTTGATTAATTATGCCAATTATGTATCTTTTAGCATCAGTCAAATTACAATGTACAAAGCCAAAACAAACTCTACAAGAATAAGAGCATAGTAAAACTTCAGAAGATATAAAATGTATAAGGTGTGAACTTGTCTTATCATCACATAGCCTACCATTCAGAAGGCCATAATCATTGGCAGACAACCATACAAGGCTATCACCAATGTCTCAACAATATGGGATACCAATCTCTCAATCACATTATTAGAGTATGACACCTCACACTAGGAATTAGGCCTCTACCAGGTCATGAGACCCAATCACATCTATCATGTATCACATGTGTCTCAACATACCTCATAAGGCTCATAGTCAACACATTGTATCGTTTAATAGTCACCATAGCATATACAAGCCATGGCTTTCATTTTACATGCAAGGTTAGGGGTTCATAAACAAGAGAAGGAGAACATTATGATATGATAATCACTCTAAGAGAGAAACAAACACATCACATGGCCCAACAATTAGGGTTAGGGCTCCCTACATGGTCGATTAGGGTTTTATAGATATATTCAATCACCAAATCCCAGGTACAAAATCCTCCAACTTTCTTGAAGCATATTTAGGGTGGAACATCATTTGTTGAGTAATGACTAGATCATTACATTACATCACTAAGGATCACCATCATTCATATGTGTTTGTGAATTATCTCATGATGTTATACATAGATAGCAACCATATAACATGTATGTGTATTAACTATCCATCACATGTGTATGTCACAATCAACCATCATATATATGTCCCGACCATGATCATGCATGGTGTCTCAACCATGACACAAGCCAGCATCATAACCACCACATATCCTCACCCTGGTTGCAACTGTGACGCACCATCACCCTAGTTGCGATCATGACACACCATCACTCTGGTCGTGATCGCGATGGACCATCACCCTGGTCATGACTGCGACACATCATTACAGAAGGGTTCAAACCCTTCTACTCTCATGGGGTCTCGACCATCACCGCCAATAAGTACTTGGTCTCCACCGGAACATGTCACTTGGGTCATGACTAAGACACAACATCCAATAAGGCGTCGTGACCAGAACAAGAATTGGGTATCGTGACCACCCAGAAACATGGCGTCATGACCAAAATAGAAATAGGGTGTCTCGACTGAAAGAAAACAAGGCATCAAGACCAGAGCAAAACCAACACAAGCCATCTCGACCAAGATCAAACACACGTCTCAACCATCCAAGGAACAAGTGTCTTGACCTTAGCCAAACAAGGCATCTTGAACCAAAGAAAAATGTAGATGTCTCAACCCAAAACCACACATGGGTGCACATCTCAAACCAAAGCAACAAGACACACATATGTCTCGACCGAAACAAAGGTCAAATAGTAGGGATACCAAAAACTTTAGAATCAAAACTCATGGATTCAAATTCGTCAAACCCTAGAATCTACACAATAAAGATCATCAAGAAAAACCACTTAAGAGAGATAAGCTCAAACATAAACACATGAGGAAAACATCCTAAACATTAAGGAAAGCATCAAGACTGAAACTTAAATCATAGTGACAAAACTAAGGCTCAAGATGCATGCACGATCATCCTATCAAGATCACTTAGAACTAGTACACATACACTTTAGGTTTTAAGAAAGAGAGTTAAACCATGTTTAATACATCCAAAATAGAACCTAAACTCCAAGAAACATCAAGGTACATGGGAATCATGCATGTGCTAAGAAACCACCTTCATACCATCATCTCTAAAATAAGGTATCACAAGTTAAGGTTTTAGATTCTAACCAAACCAAGCATGATTCTCATCCTCATTCAAGTTATAGAACTTGATATCATATACTAGCATGTTAGAATTATAACCTAGAGAGAGAAACAACAACATGCAAGAAATAATATGGTGCAAGTAATAGAAGGAAGTAGAGAGTTATATAATTCACCTTATGGAAGATCAACTCCAAGAATAACTAGATCCAAGCACATGATCACCAAGGATGATGAATGTCCCCTAAAGGATCCATTCTCAAACATAAGATTACCTCAAGAAGAAGAAGACATAAAGGTCAAAGATAACCCAAGATAAGAGGGAAAGAAGCTCTAGGACGAACCAAAAGAAGGAGGGAGAGAGAGAGAAGGAAAACGTCCTCACACTTGGGTCCACCTTGTCAAAACATGGCCTATGACCCTTGTGATGAGGAATTCACTTCTCAAGAAGACCACCATGGATAATCTAGGGTCTAGGGCTGAGAAAAGAGAAGAATATGGGGTAGAAGATCAAAATAAACACCATCAACGAAAGGCATACACTTACTAAGGTTGAAGATGACCAAAAGTCACCACATGCAAGGGGTCTAATCACCAAAACTCCAAGTATCAACTCTCCTCGCTCCACCAAGCTCCAAGGACAAGAAAAATAGAGGGAGGAAGAAGGAGGGCTGAAAGGTTCACTTGCATGGAGAGAAGAGGATTTATATAGAAAAAGAGGAAGGAGGTAGGGTGAGGGATGATGTGTCAATACCTAAAGGCACCAAAGGGACACTTGTCTACCCAAGAAACCAACATGCAACCACTCAAACCTTGCATGCATGAGATGGTGATACAACCTATGTTGGGTCTCGACCACTTAGGTCCCAAACATGTTGGTTTTGGTCGAAACACTAAAAGGAGGTCGAAACATAATCACCTAGTCGAGACAAAAGGTCACCCACAAACTAGGTCGAGACATAAAAGGACAAACTATCTCAACCCAGCACTCCAAAACCATAACGGTCTAGACAAGAACACCCAAAGTAGGTGTCTTGATGGAGAAACACCAAAAACACACCACATGGTTGAGACAAAGGTCGAGACAAACCAACAAAGCACACATGGGTTGAAACCAAGCAAACCCTAGAAACCCTAATCACCCCTCGTGATGTCACCTCTCATCCAAGGATCAACCAAGGCTCCCCGAAGAACCACACTCTCCCTTGTGAAGTAAAGAGAGAGAAGGAAAACTCTAGAGGTGAAAATTTACAAGATAACCCTAAAAAATGGGTAAATTGCAATTTGACCCAAAATAAGCACATAGGACACAAACATCATCCAAGAAAGTTCAAAATGTAAACTTAAGTGCTCCACAAGTTGTAAAAGAATCCCAAAGGATTAGATTAAGTCTCTAATCACTTAATCAAGCCAAAACAAATTGGGTCAACCCAAAACACAGGTCAAGGGTCTTACACTTATATACAACCATACTTATAATACACGTGTATTCTACCCAGGGTGTCAATTCAACCCTTGCTTTTTAGGCAATGACCCTATGGTGTTATGTTCCTATTTTAGGTATATTCAATATATATTGGTTAGGCATGAAAATTATTTATTTGGAAATTATGAATGTTTATTATGGAAAGAAGTTTATTTTATCTAAAATATTACACTTCATTAATATTATGCCTCAATATGATGATTTAACTCTTATTGAACGTACCTACTTTTATATGTCCCCTCTGCATGGGAACATCCTTTTTATACTTATAACCCAATATTATGTACAAATGTTGTTTATATACACATACTCAGTGTTTGCAAATACATGTCTTTGTTTCCTACTTTTCAGATGATGTTATCCTTCCACCCAGATGTAGTACATTAGAGGACAATGACTCAAGATAACTTATTCAAGAAATGTTAAACTTGAGTATAGCTTGGAATGGACGGATTTCCCTCTACAACATGCCTTGCATTTTATTATATTTATTATAGGTCAACCTTTTTGTTGTGTAATTCCACCCTTTAAGGTGAGAAACAATTGTTGATGAACCATATTGTAACTTCATAATAGTTTTGTTTTTGCTTCTTATAAATTCTAATTCTCTATAATATACATATACCAATTAGGAATGATGAAAATTCTCCTTTCTTCTATTTTGAGAACAGGATGGGTTTTATTTTTCCTTTAGGAAGAGTGGATCCTCTCTCGGGTCCCACTCTTTACAAGAATACCCAATTGACCAATTGGTTGATCTTGTCTAGTCAAGAGATTGGGCTAGATAGTCTACCGATAGGGTGGATCTTAGCTCTTTCAATCAGCTGACCTTCCAATCTATTGAATGGTCTATCCAGTTAGGCAACTGGATTCCACACGACCGGTTGGGAATCCAATCAGCCCTTGATGATCTAATTGATTATCTAAACCTTTTAGTAATCAGTTAATCATGTGCCCATGATTATATTCCTCTTCACAGTGCATCCTATGTGTGTGACCCTATGGGATCCAAATTATGTTAGTAGTGGCATCTATAAACATATTATGACTTAAAAAATAATGCATGGTATCTAGAAATACTTCATTTCCACTCAAGTAATTACACAAGTTAGAGAACAACTTAAGCCTAACATTGAACTAGTGTTATGGTGGTCATATAATCCCTTTGTCTCCAACATCTAGATTGAATATGATGCATGGAAATATCATCATCTTAATGTTCAATATTTGTCCCTTAACCTAGATTAGAGTATTGGAGATACATATGAGCTCAATATCCCATATTGACTCACACTAGAATGTCTCACTCATCAAGTGCAAGTGATATCAGTCCCAAATGAGGGAAAAATTCCATCTACATCACGCACAACAATCCACACATGTCAAAATGAACCCAAGAACTACTTGTATGGAAACCCTCATTTATGGTCATGTTAAGTAGTGTGTAAAGTACATTGAACAACATGTGATCCTCATAGTGACTTCAGGTTTAAGGACCATAATCACCATTGTCACATGGATATCATTCCAATTGTCATTTATGACCAATGTATCATACTCAAGTTGGATTTGTCTAGAACACTTGTTCATGACAATACATATGTTTTTGACTTGATATCCAATATTGTGACTAATGAGTCATAGTCACCAATCAACACAAAAACTAGTCTTATTGTATTATTGTCATATTAATTTCCATAATAACATCTAAATGGGGACCTAGACAAGAATGGATATTCTTAGCGTATACAAGATCTCATGTTAAGGTCCACAACCCAAATCACGTCATTGAGTCATAGATTCTTAGAACATTATTATTTCTATGCACTATCTCATAGAGAAGAAAACACAAAGATTGAAATTGCATTTATTAGTAATCGAAATTACAAAGTGTGTCATTACAATCATCATATGACTAGCTCTCAGGGCTTACTACCAATAGTCACCCACTTGCACTACAATCACTCACGAACCTAAGTCCAATTGATTTAACTATTGGGTTTTGTGGAGAAAACATGTCTGGCAGAATCAATAAAAATAAATTTCCACACAAACCAAAATAGGATCTCATCGAAAACAACGTATTCAGAAAGAATGTTTGTGGTATATACCTTATCGTGGAGCAAGTCCGGAAATATCCCGCTACATGATGGTGTGCAATGTTGCTGGCCTACACAAACTGTACTTCTCTCCCATTCGCTGAGTCCGTCGTGGGAAGATCTGGCGGTGCTCCTTTCATGCAGTGGTGTACGCTGCTCATAGCGTGTATGTATGGTTGTTGATGTCCTCCGAACATAGGCGTCTCAGCGTCTACGTCTCTACTTCGTCCACGTGGATGGACTGGAACTCCACGTCATGCTCCTAAGCCAGAGGGAAGGAGTAGCCTCTATGCAGTGACGTGCTAGTGTCACGGTGCTCTCCTTTCTCTCCTGAGGACGATGATGACTAGGGTTTACGTACATGAGTGTAAACTGAAAAGACCCTCTCTATATCTTATAAAGATATCAGCCGTCAAGCCCCTTTAAATAGGAGACGAAAGGAATCAGGGTTTCCTAAACCCATCAGTAAATAGAAAGACCGTGTTAATTAAAATGCTTGTGGATTAATTAGAATATCATGGAATTAATTAATTAACCAAATAATCATATTAATTGATTAATTTATATCTGACTCCATGCAATTTCTTAAGATGGCTCTATGGGCATATATACCAATAGACTCCAACCTGCACTTAGAGCTAGTCACTTTAATATTATTATAATGGATTATATAAACATTTTAATAATAAATGTGATTCAGAGCAATTCCAATCAAATCCACAATTATACTTCTATTCCAACACATCCTATGTGTGTGACTTGGTAGGCTTCAAATTACATTAGTAGTGATATCCATAATCATATTATGATTTCACAAGCAATTATTGGTATGTAGCAAGACTTCCTTGCCACCCAAGTAATTGGAGAAGTTGGAGAACAACTTAACCTATCATTCATGCCTGGTATTACAACGATTGTATAGTTCCTTTGTCACTGATATCTGGATTGAACTCGAGTCATGGAACTATTATCCTCTTCAACGTTCAATCCATGTTCCTTGAACTAGAGCAGACTGTATGAGATATATGTAAGCTCAATATCACATATTGACTCACATCAGCATGGCCATGCATTTCTCAATGCCGCTTATCAAGTGGTCAGAATATCAAACTCCCATAGGAAGGACAAATTCCATCTACATCACTCATAGTCATCCCCATGTGTCTCAATGCACCCAAGCACCATCTTTCTGGCAATCCTTATTCAGGACCACGGTGGATGATGTCAAAGTACATTGAACGACATGTGATAATTGTAGTGACTTCAGGTCTAAGAACTACAATCACCACCATCATTATGAGATGTGACTCTAACTACTAATCATGGTATCCATGTGTCACTCTCAAGGTGGGTCTATTCGATACACTATTCTCTAACAAGTATCTATTTATTTGGTATGATATCTCCATATCATGGATAATGAGATTCTTCCATCAACCAACATACATTCTAATCTTATGTGTTATTGATGTATATTGATATTTCCACAATAACAACTAATTAGGGACAAAACAAGAATACATACTCTTAGTATACATATGATCTCACTATTTAGGTCATCCACCCAAAGACATATGTCATTGAGTATATTATTCTGTAGACATCTATAAGTTTTATGGTCATCTCACAATATAAAACACAAACATATAGATTGGAAACTTGCCTTTATTGATATGATCAATGAAGTATTACAAATTGTTTACATAGTATCTCATTACAATCATCAAATGATATTCTCCATGGGCATACATACCAACAGATTCCCACTTTCACTTATACCCAATCACTCATGAATCTTAATCCAAGTGATCGAACATGTCCGTCATGTTTCTATTGTGAAAGTGCTTTTGTGAGCGGGTCAGCCAAATTTCTTTCTATAGGTACTCTGCAAATCTTCACATCTCCTCACTATACGATCTCTCATATGAGATGGAATCACTATAGAATATGTTTGGAACGTTGGTGCGATCTTGGTTCTTTAGCGTGTGTAATTGCTCTGTTGTTGTTGCAAAACAACTCAATTGCATCACTAGAACTTATAACCACTCCAAATTTAGAAATGAACTTCTTGATCCACACAACTTCCTTTGCAGCATTAGATGCGGCAATATATTCAACCGCTGTTGTAGAATCCACAATTGTCTCTTTATTAGAAATCTTCCAGCTCACAGCTGTGTTGTTCAGGAAACACAAATCTAGATTGTGATTTGTAGTCATCTTTGTCAGTTTGGAAGCTAGCATTGGTTTAACCCTTTACCACAAGCTCTTCCTCACCACCGTATACCAATAATTGATCCTTAGTCCTTCTCAAGTACTTTAGGATGTTCTTTATGGTTGTCCAGTGACATTCACCTAGATCTGACTGATATTAGCTCATCATGCTCAAAGCACACGACACATTAGGATGAGTACATAACATCGCATACATGATAGATCCAATTTCTAATGCATATGGAATCTTACTCATGCGCGACCATTCATCACATGAACTAGGACATTGGGCTTTAGAGATCCTAACCCCATGGGACATGAGCAAGTTACCTCTCGTAGAACCCTCCATGCTAAACCTCTTTAGCACCTTGTCAATGTATGCGCTCTGGCTTAGGCCTAGAAGCCTTCTAGATCTATCTCTGTAGATCTTGATTCCTAGTATATATTGGATGCTTCACCTAAATCCTTCATAGAGAAGGTCTTCCCCAACCAAACTTTTACTGTCTGAAGAGTAGGGATGTCATTTCCCATCAATAGTATGTCATCCACATACAATATGAGAAATACGACTGTGCTCCCACTAACCTTTTTGTGAACACAAGGTTCATCTTCATTTTGACTAAAGCCAAACTTTTTGACTACTTCCTCAAAATGTAGATTGCAACTCCAAGATGCTTCCTTCAATCCATAGATTGACCTTTGTAGCTTACATACTTTATTGTCTTCCTTCAGATCGATAAAACCCTCAGGTTGTATCATGTACACATCCTCGAGTAAATTCCTATTAAGGAATGATGTTTTAACATCCATCTACCAAATCTCATAGTCATGATAAGCTGTAATGGCAAGCATGATCCTGATGGATTTAACCATGACAACTGGTGAGAAGGTCTCATCATAATCAACACCTTGAATTTGACAAAATCCTTTCACAACCAACCTATATTTTGAACATTTCCATCGATGTCGGTCTTCTTCTTCAAGACCCATTTGCATCCTATGGGTTTTACCCCTTCAGGTGGATCCAACAAGGTCCATATCTTATTGGTGTACATGGATTCCATCTCAGATCTCATGGCTTCGAGCCATTTCTCAAATTCTGGTCCCTTAGTAGCTTCTAGATAGGAAGTTGCCTCATCTGCTATGCCTAATTCATCACTATCCTAAGTCATGAGAAATCCAAATCTCTCAGGCTCAAGTTGTGTCCTACTAGACCTACGAGGTTCCTGTGTTACATTTAGAACTTGAAATTCAACAATAGTTTGTGAGTCTTAATGTTCCTTATGTACCTCCTCAGGTTCTCTACTTTATTGTTGATCTCAAATTTCTTTGAGATCTACATTCCTCCCACTGATTCCTTTGGAAATAAATTCCTTTTCAAGAAATATAGCAGTCCTTGCAACAAACTTTTTTTTATCAGTTGGTGTGTAGAAGTAGTATCCCTGAGTTTCCTTAGGGTATCCAACAAAATAGCATTTTTTTAGATTTGGGTCCAAGCTTTTCAGGAAATTGTCTCCTAACATAAGCTTCACATCCCTTAATCTTTAACATAGAAAAATTGGGACGATTCCCATTCCATATCTCATATGGTGTCTTTTGAACCGATTTGGAAGGTACACAGTTAAGTGTAAATGTTGTAGTTTCAAGAGCATATCCCCAGAACAATATTGGAAGTTTGACTAACACACCATTATGTTGTGGTGTACTAGGTGGAGTCCATTGTGATACAATACCACAATCTCTTAGAAGGTCCTCAAACTCTTGGCTTAAGTATTCACCACCTCGATCTAAAGGAGTGCTTTAATACTCTTACCAAGTTGCTTCTCTACTTTATTCATGAAAGTGTTGAACATTTCAAGAGTTTCTGACTTGTGTTTCATAAGATATACATAGCCATACCTACTGAGGTCATCAGTGAAGGTAATGAAGTATGGATAGCCTCCTCTAGCATTTTATCTAAAAGGTCCACATACATCAGTATGTATGAGCCTTAGCAGATCACTGGCTCTCTCACTATGTCCAGTGAAAGGAGTCTTAGTCATCTTGCCTAATAAGAAAGCTTCACATGTCTCCAATGATTCAAAATCAAAAGAGTCTAGATAACCATCCTTATGGAGTCTAGATATGCGCTTCTCTTTTATGTGCCCAAGACGACAATGCCATAAGTATGCTTTGTTTTAGTTGTCAAGTTTTAGCCTTTTAGTGTTTACATTGTATATGCTAGTCTCAAGTTCTAACAAGAAGATACCATAAGACATAGGGGCATTTCCATAAAAGATCTCATCTTTAGAAATAGAAATCATTCCATTCTTAATGTGAAATTCAAATCCACTCTTGTCCACACAAGATATAGAAATAATATTTCTATTAATGGCATGTACATAATAGTAATTCTCTAATTCTATTACAAGGCCCATAGGCAAAGATAAACTAATAACTCCAACTACGGTGGCAACAACTCTTGCTCCATTAGTGACCTACAGCTCGACATGGCCCTTTCGTAAAGGCTTACTTCTAATCAGGTCATCTATATTTGAACATATGTGAGATCCACATCCGGTATCCAGTACCCTTGATGAAGAAGTATTTAAGTTTATCTCAATAATGTATATACCTGAAGTGGAGATCTCTATCCCCTTCTTCTTCTTCCTCGGTTCCTCCAGGTAGAGAGGACAATTTCTTTTCCAATGTCCAGTCTGGTGACAATGGTGACAACTGCCTACTTTGGAGATCCCATCTTTAGCTTTGAGCGTGGATGACTTTGGCTTCTGCCTAGATTTAGAACCTTTCTTAGCCTTGCCTTTGCCTTTTGACTTTCCCTTTTTCCTATTGATCATCATCACAAACTTGGGCTTGTCTTTCTTCATTTTTGCTTCAGTTGTCCTCAACATGCCCAACAATTCTGACAACAACTTGTCAATATTGTTCATGTTGTAGTTCATGACAAAATGACTATATGATTCAGGTAATGATTGCATAATCACATCAGTGGCCAACTCTTGACCTAGGGTAAATCCTAGATTGGATACGATTTCTACGTACCCAATCAAAGTGGGTATATGGGTGCCAATTGAGTCTCCCTTTTTCATCTTGCTCCTAAAAAAAGCCTTGGAGACATCATATCTCTCTTGTCTTGCTTGATGTTGATACATGTTCTTGAGATGTGTTACCATCTCCATGACATTCATGTTCTCTTGCTGCTCTTGCAACTCATAGTTTATTGAGCACAACATCAGGCACTTGACATCTATGACATCATCAAGGTGCTTCTTGTAAGCATCTTTTTCATCCTTGGGCGCATTTGAGGCGGGTTCTTCTAGCTCTGGTATTTCAAGGACATAGAGCTTACACTCATGCGTGAGAACAATTCTCAGCATCCTAAACCAGTTTTGAAAGTTGGTTATGGTAAGTTTGTCCTTCTCAAGGACCGATCTCAATGATAAAGTGTGAGTGTTGTTTGCCATTTGATTTCTACAAAAGAAAAAGTTTGCATTTAGTCCAAAACATTTTGACTTGTAAAGATTTAATAAATGAGAATAATTAGGCCTTTAATTAATTATGCTCCCACTATTTTATTCAAATTGATATCTCTCACTATCAACACAGAAGATTGCAGTGTACAACCTTCTAGTGAGCCAAGATCCAAAATAATTGGATCAATGCCTAGCCAACGCCGGCGTCAAAGACCAAATACTAAGGTAGGAAACTTTTTACAATTGCATCATATGAAACTCTTGGATAGATGATCATGCACAACTCCTTGCCATGATGCATTTTTGTGCCTCTAGGTACTTGATCCTATCAAGGTTCCCTAGTTAAGTCCAACCCATAAGCCAACACAATGAGTGTGCACCCTGCGGAGGTAGACTCACACACCCACAATGTAACGTCTGTCTCATGAAAACAAGATTGACTAACGCGGAAGCGTTCACTAAGCAGTGGATTACCAAAAATCACTAAAAATTAAAACATTTTTATCAAAAGATCCATCAAAGGAAAACTTTCTCACATAGAACCAAAGTAACATAATTACATTCTTGTTCACATGTACATATTCTGTATCATCTCCTTTTGAGAATTACAAGCATTAACTGTCCTATCAAGCTAAACACAGGTAGTATAAAATCTCGAGGCACTGAGCCAAAATCTCGAAAGCACTACCTACTACTCCGAGGACCTGAGAGTACAGAGACGACACATAGGACTCTATCTATATCTATACAAGGCATAACAGCCAGTGTCTCCACATGAGACTTCACTAATGTCCCTACTGTTGTTGTTGCTGCCCTTCACCTACTGAAGGATTCTTTCCTCCTCATCTGCGTCCACCTAAAAATGTGATTTCCACGGGGGTGAGACAATTGTAAATTGTCGCAGTGAGAGATATAACTCTCCGCCAGAAACATTATTATTGCAGTTTAAGAAGATAAATATACACAAAGGAATTATATTTGTTTGGTAGCAGTTAATTCAATGTCTAATAGATTAGACATCATTCTTATCAAAAGAAATACAACTATAATTTGATAGAACAACATGTCACTTATCCTTTAAGGAATATAAAGAACATGTATAACATTTATTCACTATAGAATCATTACCACAACATTAACTCTCTTCATGCTTAGATCTTATATCTAATGCCTGGCATTGTCATTGTGGAGTCATGGCCTGTAGCCATACTCTTTTCACAAAGTGTTGGGATCTTAGTCCTTTAACTCGTCAAGTACATTTCCACTTCTTAACAAGTTCATTATCATGATTATAGAGTCTGGGTATTTGAACCCTCATCTCATCATAGAACACTTGTTACCATTTATTAGGTAACTTCATACCTTTAGGTCATCTGACTAAGAACATTATAATTTTTGCTACACAAAGTACTACACATAGATCATAAAGCTCATATCACCTCTCATTATCCCTTATTAGACAACAAGGCATATTATGGCTTATAAAGCTCATAAACAATCTAAGATAATTATCACATCATGTGACACGCATAACTCATTGATTATGGGTTACCTCTCACTAAGAAACAAGGTATATGAAAACTTATAAGGTCTATAGAACATTTTCAGTATACAGAACATCATAGCTCATACCTGGCTATGTTCATCATCTCAACATAACTGCATGATTAGTGATCATGATACCATTACATATCAGTAACATGCAATACAAGGGTTATCTTATTTCATTCATAACCCATCAATCCGTATTAGAGTTTCACATAGGATTACTCTATGTTAAGACTTCACATAGAATCATCTTGTACTAGGGTTTCACATAGCATTACCATGTATTAGGGTTCACATAGCATTAACTTATGTTAGGGTTTCACATAGCATTACCATGTATTAGGAATTGACATAGCAAGGAATCAATATGAATAACATAAGTATTCTATCATACTCATTTATTCTCATCATTCATCATTGAATGTATTATCAACACAAAGTATGAGTTTCTCTCTCATCTTTTCCAGAATATGATTACATCATAGTTTATAGGTTTGGAATAACCTTTTCATAAGGCATGTTAGCCTACATTCAACAGAGTGCATTACATCTCAATGTAACCATTGACATGACACATCTCATGTGTCATTCATCCAATTATCCTGGACTTATAACACATCAAGGTATACCAGTATAGGGGTGGTGGATGTGATATCTATCATATCTTGATGTATCACTTCCCTCAACACCTTTATCTTACTTGAGTTCATACACTAATTAGTTTGTATTAGGGTATTCTTCATCCTAATACTTATGCACTAGATCATCACATTCATCATGCAAGGTAGTGGTCATTAGTCACTTCACTTAGAATATACAACCATTGCCAAAACTATGGACTCATCCTTAAGTTAGGAACTAACAAAACGGCCATACTAGGTCACTTGCAAATCAACTTCAAGTCGAGCATAGAGCGCCACAGCCGTGTAGTCAAGAACGACCGTGTAAAGGGAAGACACCACAGTGCTACCTTGCACGGTCGTGCTACAGAAGATCACCATGACCATTTTACATCACCACGGCTTCCATCATCCAACCCCTTTAGCTTAATTAAGAATAGGACTCTCCATATTTATAATTTGAGGATTCACATAGAATATTCCATACATTTGTGGATTTCACCTAGTATTATTCTCCAATAGAGTTTTACATAATTATCCTTCTATATCAAGGATTCACCAAGTATTATGTGAATTTAGAATTTCATAACACATCACCCAGTGGAAGGACTTCACATAGAATTAGTAGCACAACCCTATATTATGGTTTCATATACCTTTATCCCATTTTAGGGATTAGGGTTTATCATTCACATCCAAGTGGGGTTTCTCTTTCCTCTTACCCAAATTAGGGTTAGTATATACATTTTCCATTAAATTAGGGTTTCCTTCATTGTTACACTAAGTTAGGATTACATCATCACCCTGGATTTATGATAACACTCAACTTTTCCCTAGATTAGGGTTTCACACATAGCTTTGTTCTAATTAGAGTCTCACACATAGCATTTCTCTAATTAGGGTTTCACACATAGCATTGCTCTAATTAGGGTTTCACACATAGCATTGCTCTAATTAGGGTTTCACACATAGCATTGCTCTAATTAGGATTTCACACATAGCATTAATCTAATTAGGATTTCACACATAGCGTTTCTCTAATTAGGATTTCACACATAGCATTGCTCTAATTAGGGTTTCAAACATAGCATTACTCTAATTAGGATTTCACACATAGCATTGCTCTAATTAGGATTTCACACATAGCATTGCTCTAATTAGGATTTCACACATAACATTGCTCTAATTAGGGTTAAGGCTCATTGATTAGGGTCTCATGATCTCATTATCATGGATCAACCATTATCACATAGTTTACTCATAATGAGAGAATTAGGGATTAATTATATAAGCATTCATCTCTCTCATTATCTCTCTCATCCTCTTTAGGATGTTAACTACTCCAAGATTAATCTAGGTTAACTCTTCACTTGAGTACACATAGCTAGGGTTAACCTTCACAATCATCATGGGTCTACATCTTTATTAATCACATAGCTGATCGACCTTTGATCATATTAGATGTCCAAATGGTCTAATCAATTAGACCATCAATTATATAATGAATTCAAAAGAATTGACCAATTAAACTTTCAATTCCACAAAGTGATCAATTGGGTTAACCATTGAAATCTTCAATTGCATTAAGAATCTAAATAGGTTCATCATATTGGACCTTCAATTACATGATATATTCAAATGGGTTAACCATGTTGATCTTCACAAAGTTAATTACTTAGACCCTCAATGATCTTGGTTCTCATACATCAATTGGTTGAAAACTAATTGAACAAGTTATACTTGAAACCAATTGGACAAAGTAGGTATTGAAACCGTTTGCACTTTGGGTCTCCAAACGGTTTGAGATCGTTTGGTCCCAAACGGTCTTGAGACCGTTTGGACTCAAATGGTCTTGAGACCGTTTGGTCCAAACCTTCTCAAAACCACATGGACCAAAAAGGTACTTCCACACTCAATCGATTCAATGTTTCAATCCATGGACCAATTATAAATTGAATCACTAAAGCATTCATCAATTGGACCACTAAATCACCATTCAATTAAACCTTCAATTTAGGGTTTTGAACCCAATTTAACTAGGTTTGATAATCAAGAAACCATCACTTAGGGTTTGAAATTGAGGATCCATCAGTGGTTGACATTGTGGAATCAAATCGATTGAAATCAATGAACTATCATCATCACATGATATAACCTGACCTCAAACGGTCTTGGATGACCACTAAAAGGTCTTGAGACCATTTGGTTGATCTCCAAAATGTCTTGAGACCGTTTTCCCATTCCATCATCAAAAACAATGACATCCAATTAGGGTTTTGGACCATTGGATTGATTATCAAATCAGCACTTAGTTGCAATTCAATTTGGTATCTTTGGATCATCAAATACCCAACCATGCTCAACCCTAGACCTCAAAACGGTCTTGGGTGACCCTCAAACGTTCTTGAGACCTTTTGGGTGATTCCCGAATGGTTTTGAAACCGTTTGGGTCAATCAACCCAAACCATCATCTCAATCAATTTCAAAATCAGCACTTAGCCGATTAGGGTTTGCAATTAAGGAATCATTCACAATTGAAACCTTCAAGATCAAACAAGTGTAACCATTGGATCAAGATCCAAGTACCACAGCATATATCTTCAAACGGTCAACCATTTCAAATGGTCAACCATCCCAAACGGTTTGGAACCCAAACCACCAAACGGTTTGCAAACCGTTTGGTCCCAACATTGAAACTATTTGCCCTAGATATTTGGGGAGGTGTGTGCTTATGATGATGTCATAATCATCAAGCTTCAAACTCATGAAATATATTGTGATTTCCATGGAGATTGCATCAATCAACCAAACTTAATTTCAGAAATGTAGAAATGATCACCAATTGATAAGGAATTGATTGCAATAATAAAATTAAGGGTTCAAGTTATAAAACCCACCTCCAATTGAGATCCAAAGCTCCAAGCTCACAGCAACAGTAGTGGATGCAACTCTTTTCACTATTCCAAGGGTCGTCCTCAAGCATTGAGTGAAAAGAATTGGTTGGAACTGAAGAGGGGATCGAGATATGAAGAATTCATGCATTGATTTTCGATTTTCACCATGGATTTAAGGTAAAAGAAGGTCAAGAACCTTACCAAAAGGTTGGGGGTCGTCCTCCTGATCCTCCACAACTCCTTCGTCGTTTTCCAAGCAAGGGGAAAGAAAGGAATCCGAAAAAGCCTTTGTTTTGGCTTGGAAAAGGTACTTTTATAAGAAAATTGATGAGAGAGAAAATACTTTATAAAAGTCTTTTAATTCCAAAATTGTTGCCACCACTTCCCCCTTGGTTTCTTGCATGCAAGGGCATCTCTATCCCCACCGAACTCCCTTCCATTATCCATGAATTAAGGGAAAAGAAATTAAGCACCTTAACCCTTATAATAAGAATATCCATATGTGAGTGGAAATTCTTTTTCTTATAATAATGGTGAGTGGGATTTCACCTCCTTAGGATATTATCTTGCCTTTGCAAGGCTTTAAACTCATCCACACACATCTTAATCCAACCATTTTAATTTTGGTTGAAGGCCCTTTAATTAATACATTCATTTTTTTCCTAAATTAAATTAGGGTTTCACTTAGGATTAAATCTTGATTATTTTAATATCAAGATTCCCTCTCCTCCAACTTAATTCAAATGAGGCGCCCCTTTTATTTTATTTGCTTTACTAGATTACAAGAAACATTAGGGACCTTGTTGAAGTGGTAATTTTCATATTAAACCCTAGGTTTTGGGTAAATTGCACATTACACCAAGACTAGGTTTTAATGTACAAGGATTGTTTTACAAGCTTAATCTTGGTGCCCAAGCTTGTGAAAACCATACCACTACATCATATTAATTCTTATGATGTATCAACATCATAGGAATATCTTATCATGCAAAATTTGCAATTTAACCCCTCAACTTGGGTAATTTGCACTTTAGTCCAAAATAAGCAAACATTGCTTCAACATTGTTTAAACAGGACCAAAATTGAAACATAAGTTTCTCATGAGCCCTAATTACTTTTCCCAAGATTAGATTAAGCATCTACTCAACCTTATTAGGCAAAACATCTAGGGTTAACACATAACCCAGGTCAGGGATGTTACACACAATCACACTTCCACGAGATAAACAGTGTACCACGTGGAGGCGTGCCCACACATAGTCGATCAAGATTTTCATGTGTGTTGCTTTATGGAAGGAAACTAAAACTTAATATTATTAATTGAGGGGTTTTATTAATACATATACATATACACCACATACTTATAATACTTATCATATACTACTATATCCACAACCACAAATGATAAACATACAATCACAAATACAAATACATCGGTCATTGTCATACTATTATAATCCTTTGGAGCAACAAAGGATTACGGTCCACCTAAGGTCTTATGCATCTCATGCAACAACACTTGTTAATCAACCTGTAAGGATCAACATTATAATGAACAACTTCATAGATTCTTTGTGAGGTTGGAACTTTAAGTTGCATCTTGGAATTGGATCTTCATGTTGCTTCTCCATGGATGCTCCTTGGAGTTGGATCTTCAATTTTCTTCTTGGAATTAAATCTTCATGGTGCTTCTCCATGGACTCTCCTTGGAGTTGGATCTTCAAGTGGCCTCCTTACATCAAGTTTACAAAGACTAAAACTAATCCTATCTCTATTACATCATATGAGTAAAAATATAAAGGGAAAGAATTAATTACACTTTGAAATGAGAGATGAGGCTCGGCATGCAAGCCAAATACTTTATACAAAGGATCCACGTACAACCATTATACATCCATACCATTCACAAACAAACATATCCACAAGATTAACATCCACATTCATTCACAAAAGGGTTACTAGGCCATAACCGAGCATGCATTTACCACATAAAACAGATTTTAAAGGTGGCGTATATGATATCGTAGGTATATCTACATATATGTATATACATATTAAAATTGCAGTACTTTTAATGTGGTACATTCTCCATTAAATAAATTTTCAACTCCCACATAGACTATGTGGGGTACACAGGGGCCACACCCCTAAAAGGTCTACAAAATTTTACTTTTTTGTACTTAGGAAAATCAATATTTTCCATAGTCGACCTTGTCTAAAACGTCAAAATTAGAAGCCTACAACGTATGTGGAATTAGGTTTATATTTGCACATTAGTAGTTTTAATTCACATCGTATGTAACATTGAAAACAATATATAGGATTCGGTCCTATCAAAACAAATCTAAATACGTCGTAGATCGACGATGCTTTGATACCACTATTGGGTTTTGTGGAGAAAACATGTGTGGCAGAAGCAACAAAAATAAATTTTCACACAACCTAAAATAGGATCTCGTCGACAACGGCGTATTCAGAAAGAATGTTCACATGATATACCTTATCACGGAGCAAGTCCAGCGATATCCTGTTGCACTATGGTGTGCAATGTTGCTGGCCTACAGAGATAGTACTTCTCTCCTGTTCACTAAGTGTGTCACGGGAAGATCCGGCGACACTCCTTTCGTGCGATGGTGTACACCGCTTGTAGCGAGTATAGATGGTTATTGACGTCCTCCGAACACAGGCATCTCAACATCTGTGTCTCTACTTTGTCCACATGGATGGACTGGAACTCTACATCGTGCTTTGAGCCGGCCCAATAATTTGCATATACTCAAAAACATACAATTTGAGAACCTTCTCACATCAAAAGTTTCTATAAGGAAAACTCATTGTGTTATCCCAACTTTCCTAACATTGGGATATCTCGTTTTCTTTTAAGGAACTATATGATTGAAGTTATACTTAATTAATTAAGCTAATTACTCATTTCTAACCGCATCAATCAAGTTACAAGCAAAGATTATCATAACTATGAAATATATAAAATGGATGTTAAAATCACATTCCTTTATGGGAATCTCGTTGAGGATGTGTATATGACACAACAGAGAGGCTTTACTACTCCATTGATGCCAAAAGTTGTGGAATCTATTAGTTTCAATATACAAGTTAAAGCAAGCATCTTGGAGCTAGAATGTTCATTTTGATGGGACAATAAAATAATTTGGTTTTACAAAATAAAGATGAACCTCATGTTTACAAGAAGGTTAGTGGGAGAATAATTTTATTCCTCGTGTTGTATCCATATTAAATACCATTAATGAGGAATGCCATCCCAACTCTATAGTTGGTTAAAACTTGGTTGGGAAATACAATATTCATGAAGGACTTAGGGGAAGCATCATATATACTAGGAATTAAGATATACAAAGATAGATCTAGAAGTATTCTTGGTCTAAGTTAAATTACATATATTAAAAAGTGTGGAAAAGGTTCAACATGCAAGAGCCTTGGAGAGAAAACATACCCATGTATCATGAAATAAGTCTCCCTAGGGCTCAATGTCCCAACTTTTCTGAAGAGAGGACACAGATGAATAATATTTGTATGCATCTACAATTGGATCTGTTATGTATGTGATGATATGTGCATGTCCTGAAGGCTTCTATGATTTGAGCATGATAAGTAGGTGCCAGTCAGATCCCCGTGAAGGTCATGGGATTGATGTAAAGAACATCCTCAAGTACTTGAGGAAAACAAAGGATCAATTCCCTATTTATGGTGGCCAAGAAGAATTGGTTGCAAAGGATAACACTAACACAAGATTCCAAACTGACAATGACAACTATTGATATCCTTTAGGTTTTGTATTTTTCTTTAATGATGAAGCTTTGAGTTGAAAAAGTTCCAAAGAAAGATAGAATGTCTAATTCTACAACAACGTCTGAGTACATTGTTACCTACAATATAGAAAATCAAGATGTATGGATCAAGAAGTTGGTCAGTGAACTAGATCTGGTTCCATCCATTTACAATGTAGTAGAGCCCTATTGTGACAAAAGTAGATCCATTACACAATATAAGGAACCTAGATCACATTAGTGTTCTAAACATACACTACAACACTACCATCTCATACAAGAGATCATGCAATGAGGAGATATTTGTAGAGTACCAACCAAAAGAAATATTATCGGCCCTTTAAAGAAAACACTTTCATAGCAAAATCATGATGGTCATGTTAGTGTTGGTATATATGCCCATAGATCCATCCCAAGTGATTACATGGATTCAAATATTAATTAATCAATTAATACGATTATTTGGTTAATTAATTAGTTCAAGAATATTCTAATTAATCCATGAGCAATTTAATTAACATAGTCTTTCTATTTACCGATGGGTTTAGGGAACCCTGATTCCTTTCATCTCCTGTTTAAAGGGGCTTGACTACCTATATCTTTATAAGATATACAGAGAGTCTTTTCAGTTTACGCTCACATACATAAACCCTAGCCATCACCGTCCTCAGGAGAGAAAGGAGAGCATCGTGACACTAGCACGTCGCCACACGGATAGTTGAAAAAGTATTAACAACTATTTTTATCTAATTAGTACACAATTCATAAGTCATGGTCTCAATTTTGACATCAAGGTTCAACAAAAAAACCCATCACAAATTTATAAAATCTAAGATATAACCTAGATATTTCATATTGAAATAGGTTATGCTCACCAACTTAGACTTAATTTTGAAAGCTCTAGCATCGAGGGAGGTTAGTGAACTGAGTCTTTCACAACTCAATTTAAACTACTTTTCCAGAGATTCAATGAATTATACGTAGTAGTAGTAGTAGGAATAATAATAATATAAAAGCAATATTAACAATAACAATAATAAAAAAGAATGACACTACTCAATATCTTTAGTCAAAACAATGGCTTCCGCTACCCTGGTTCCGCGAGAAGTGGCGATTTCGAAGGCGACAGAGGAGATGGCGGTGGGGATCGGCCGAAGACCCAATGTCATCTCAGCTCGTGGTCTCGGAAGCAATGTTGGAGGAGATACGACTGATTCAGTTCTACATCCAGCAGTCACATCTGAGAAATGGGAGAAGTTCAAGCCTATTCATAGTGCAAAGCCGGGTGAACTGAAGGTGAGGGAAATTGAGATCCGTGATGGTAAACTGGTGTACCCTAGAAAGGAAGCTCTGGAGAATGCAGAAAAATGGAGCAGGTGCTTAATGGGCTATGTGGTAGATTTCCGACCTTACATCCCAAGGCTGGCGGAACACTTCGAGAACATATGGGACATCAATGGTGCGTTCGAACTGTTTGACAGAGGGGAAGGATTCTTTCTTATCAAGTTTTCTGAGATAGAAGATCTGGAACGAGTCCTGAGAGGTGACTGGTATGTTATGAACAGACCAGTAGTTCTGAAGAAATGGCACTTGGGTGAAAAATAGCAGAAGGCTATTCTGGATGATGTTCCAATTTGGGTTAATATCTGGAATCTACCTATTGAACTCTGGGATGCTAAATCGTTTGAGCGGATTGGGTCTTATTTGGGTGTTCCAGTAAAAATGGACGAAGGAACATTCTCTATGAGATGCGTGGAAGCTTCTCGCATATTGGTCATTATGAATAGGAATGCTAAATTTCCAAAATATATTACTCGGATGAGCGATGAGGGGGATGATCATGTGGTTTCCTTGTCTTATGACTGGATTCCCCACAAGTGCAGAGTTTGTGGCTTTCTGGGACATGGAGATTGCAGAGAAGTAATTCCCCCCTGAAAAGAAACGCAAAAGGGTTCAGATCTCAGAGGAAGGTTTGGGAAGTTAAGACAAATCATATTTCAATTCGTGAAAATGAAGAATAGAGAAACATTAATGAAGAGGATGCCACTTTTGTTGTTGAGGAAATCACTGACGAAAATGAGATTTTGTAGAAGAAAGAGAGACTTTCCAAGAGTGTTCCAGCTATAGAAGATCTGAAGTTATCGGAGGAAGTCAATAAAGATGTAGGAATGATAGTTGTTGGTTCTGGAAACCATGGTTCAGGTCCTTCCACTCCAAATCCTGCCCATGTTTCTACAATGAAATCGCCAGATAGTGAATCTAGCTCCCAAGCTTCATCAAGTTCTGTGATTAATTTCCAAAAGGCTCCGCCTAGATGTCAGGGGAAGTTGAACACTGGTATTATAATTGAATCATCGTCAAAATATTCTCCTGTTAACAGAGAATTATCTATGACTTCAAAAAGTACTAAGGCTGCCAGTCCAACAGCCGAGTTTATTAAATGACTCATTTAGCGATATCCTTCTGGAATGTTAGGGGAATTAGCAACAAACTCCTAAGTGTCCAGGAGGAGGTCAGGAGGGCAAAATGTGATATTTTTGTCCTTGTTGAAACAAAATTGAGAAGTAATAAGATAGAGAAAGTGATGAATAAGTTTTTTTCTGATTTCAAGTGGATTTCGAATAGCAGATCTCATGCTCTAGGCAGAGTTGTTGTTCTGTGGAGAGAGGAGTCTTGCAGTGTTGCTAAAATCAGTGAAGGGGATCAGGTAGTGCACTTTAATGTTGAAAAGGATGATATTACTTTGAATGTTTCTGCTGTTTACGGGCATAATGGTGATTATGATAGTGCCACCCTTTGGAGGAATCTTGAAGTCAGTAATCTGAATTCTTCTGGCCCTTGGGTGATCATTGGATATTTTAATGCGGTTAGGAAGAATGAAGAAAGAATCAGTACTCAACCTCCTATGAAGAAGTCCATGGATGACTTTAATGACTTTGTTTTAGATAATTGCATTATGGAGATGGAGTTAAATGGGCCGTTTTTCACCTGGGGTAATCAGCAAGAAGGGGACAAGTTTATTGCCTCAAAAATTGACAAAGTTCTTTATAATGAAGAGTTTCTGAGGAGCTTTACTAGATTCCATGGTGAGTCCATTTCTAATACGGTCAACGATCATAGAAGGATCATGTTATCTATTGGAGAATCGAGAGTTTTAGAACGCATTTTAGATTTATTAACAGCTAGGGAAATCATAGTGATTTTCAGGACATTCTGAAAGATAGTTGGGGGCTGGAGATTGAAGGTTATGCTATGTTCAAGCTCTACAGAAAGCTGGATAATTTAAAGAATAATCTCAAGGTGTGGAATAGGAATATTTTCGGTAATGTGCATGATAATGCTATGGCTGCAAATATGGCTGCTTTGGACGCCCAAAATCTGTCGGATATGAACCCTACTGATACTATCATGAGAGCAAATGTTAATGCTCTTAGAAAGGAGGCCAGGAAGGCATTGGACAAGGAGGAAGCTCTGTACAGGCAAAAATCTAGAGTTCAGTGGCTTAAAGAAGGGGACTCCAATTCTAAGTTTTTTTATTCCTTGCTTAAAATGAGAAGGGTTAGAAATACTATCAATTGCCTTAGTATTGGGGATGATATCTCTAAAGATAATGATGTGATTAGAGATTATATTATTGGTTTTTATGAAGATCTTTTCTGCAAGGTTGACCAAGGACATGCTTGGGTTGGTGACTGGAGTGGACCTCGGTTATCTAATGAGCAGAACAATTTGTTAACTAGGATGGTCACGAGGAAAGAACTTGATGATGTTGTTCACGAGTTAAATGATGATAAAATTCCTGGACCTGACAGTTTTAATGGGTTTTTTCTTTAAGATTGCCTGGAAGACTATAGGGGATGATGTGTTCAATGCTGTCAGTGAGTTTTTCTTGAATGGGAGCATTCTTAGGGAAGCTAATAGGACTTTTTTGACTCTCCTACCTAAAGGCTCTGAATCCAATCTTATCACTAACTGGCAGCCTATTGCCTTGTGCAATGTCTTCTATAAACTCATTTCCAAGATTCTGACAAATAGGTTGTGGATTTGTCTTCTTACTATTATTGATATGAATTAGTGTGCTTTTGTGAAGGGAAGAAGTATTAAAGATGATATTTTACTCACTAATGAGATCATCAGTGATATTAAAAAACAGAATGTTAGGAGTATGTGTATCCAGGCTGATATCTCTAAATCCTATGACTCTGTGAGCTGGAAATATCTCTTCTCTGTTATGTTCAAAATGGGTTTCTCTCCGAAATGGATTCGTTGGATTGAAGTGATTTTTAGAACTTCTTCTTACCAGGTGCTTGTCAATGGTGAAGCTACCAGAACTATTTTTCCCTCTAATGGTGTTAGGCAGGGTGATCCTATAGCACCTTACTTGTTCACCATAGCTATGCAAGGGTTTTGTGAGTTGATTAAGAGAGATCTTATGATATCCCCTATTCAGATTTCTAAGAATTTGAAATGTTCGCATCTTATTTTTGCTGATGACCTGATGATTTTTACTAGGGCTGATTCTACTAATGCGAAAGGTATTAGGAAGCTTCTTGATAGTTTTGGCTCTATGTCTGGTCTCCATGTCAGTAGTAACAAGAGCTTGATCATCATGGGTGTGAATGAAGATGGTGATGAGATTTCTAATATCCTTGGCATAAAGATGGGCAATATGGATGATACTAAATACCTGGGGCTACCTCTTTTCTATGGAAAGTTGAGCAAGAAACATTGTGAGAAGCTGGTGGATAGGGTTAAGAAATGTATGGAAGGATGGAAGGCTAAGTTGTTGTCTCTTACTGGGAGGGTTGAATTGGTTAAGTCTACATTATCCTCTATGTATCTTTATTGGGCCATGATGTTTCCTATTCCATGTTCTACTCCTGATGAGATTGACAAGATTTGCAGGAATTTTATCTGGGGCTATTCCAATAATAAAGCCAACATGCACCTTATTAAGTGGGAAGATGTCACTTTACCTAAGAAGGAAGGAGGTCTGGGTGTCAGGAAAAGTAAGGAGGTTGTGAATGCTTATCTTGCTATGAATGCTTGGGATATTTCTAGGAAAAAAGATTCTTTATGGGTCAAATGGATTAATGAAAAGTATCTCAAGAAAGAGTCTTTTTGGAGAGTTCAGAATTCTCCCAACTTTTCTTGGTTGTTCAATAATATTATTCGGAGCAGGGGTTGTCTTCTTAATTTGGTTGAGTTTAAGGTGGGAAATGGAAAGATTATTGACGCTTGGGGTGATCCTTGGATTAAAGGCAAGTTTCTGAGTGATATTCTGGATGAAAGTATTTCTATTACTGTTGGTATCTTGAAGTATACTCGTTTGAGTATGTTTATTGCCAATGGTGAGTGGAAAGTTAAAGACTCTAGGTATTCTCATATGTTGCGTGAGATTCTGGATACTGTCCCTATTTGCAAAGATAATGAAGATGAGATTCTGCTGAAGGGTGTCAAGAATCCTAAATTCAAATTCTTTTGGGATTGTATTAGGACTAAGAAGAATGAAGAGAGGATTTTTAAGTGGATATGGCAAAGTAAAAGTAACATGAGTGCAAAGTTTCATATGTGGAAGGCTATCCACAATAAGCTTCCTACATCTGATTATATTAGGAGGAGAGGGATTCATGTTACTTCTATCTACTTTCTTTGTATGAATGCTTACTAAGATACTAACCATATTAGCTTCAATTGTAGCTATTCCATTAGTTTGTGGGAGATGGCTAAGAGAAATGGGTTGGTTAGTGATATCCCCAGGAGTTGGGATTCTATTGCGGATTTGAAGAGTTTGAAGGATGGCATTGCTATACCTATCATTATGCTTCATTGTTGGCGGGAAAGAAATAGTAGAGTGCATGATAATAGGTACAAGAACCCTAATGTCCTTTGGAAAGAGATTGAGAATGATGTCAAGTTGTTATCTATGTGATTTGATGTTGTTTGCTTCTGTGGGAGGTTTGAAGGGTTAGTGTTGGATGAGTTTCTGTCTTCGAGTTTGGTTGTTTCTCCTGGTTGGCTTCTAGGTATGCCTTGGAGGTTGTTGTACCTGGTGTTGATGGTTGGATCGGTTTAGCAAGTTGTGTTGGATGCCTGTTTGGTGTTTTTTTCTGTACTGTTCTGGTCTTAGCTTGTTCACCTTGTATTTGGTGGTGCTGTGAGGGTCGAGTCACCATCCTTTAAGGATGTCGACGCTCCCCTCCTTTATCCATCTTCAAGCTAGGGTGTTCCTCTGGTTATGGTTTTGGATGCATCTTGGTGTCTATCTGCTGGTGGGTGTTCTTGCTAGTTTTCTTTTCCTGATGTTCAGCTGTTATCATGATGATGCTCTCCTTTCCTCTGTGGATCGTTGGCTGCTGGGGGAGGTTGCTGGTTGTTGTTCCCTTTGGCGGAGCTGCTGTTTTCTGCTTGTTCCTCTTGGTCGGTTTGTTAGATGGGGTTCCTGGTGGTTAGTGTTGATCTGAAGGTGAAGGGTTCTTGCTCTGTGAGTGTTTTCTTGCTTATTGCAGTAGGGGGCTTATGCTGCTGTATTTTTTCTATGTGGTCGTTGAGGTGGAAGGTTCGGATAAGTGGATCATTATGGTGTTTCCTCTCACATCTTCTTTGATGGTTGTTGAGAGGGTCGAGTCCCCATCCTATGTGGATGTCGACGCTCCCCTCTCACGCCATCTGGACGTGTTGGTCTTGGTGTTGATGGTCGTGTGGCTGAGTTCTGCTCTGGATGGAGTTTTGTTTCTTCGGTTGTTTGACAGATTTCCAGTGGCTTGCAAGCTTGCTGTGTTTGCTATGTTTTGGTTTGCAGCTGTTGTTTTAGTTGAGATCCTTGCCTGGTTGGAGCCTTCCTAGCCCTGAAGATTTCTTTGATGCCTGGTTTGTTCTTGGTATGCTCTGGAGTTTTTCTGAAGATTCTATCTGTGAGAAGCTGGGACCTTGGATGTTCTCGTTCATGTTATCTGGGTTTCCTCTTGCTCCTGTTCTGTTGGTCTTATTGCTTATTCTTTGTAGGCTCTTTGAGGTTCTGTCTCCTTCTTTAGACAGTTCTTTTTATACAGCCTTTTCCTTTTCCTCATTTCCAGTTGGGAATGAACGCATTGTATATACCACCTTTACATAAAATGAAAAAAAAGCAAGACGAGTTTAGCCAACCAAAAAAAAAACAATAACAATAATAATAATAATAATAATAATAATAATAATAATAATAATAATAATAATAATTCATTTGTCATGAACTATTCTAAGCTGACTATTTTCTATCATTGAAATATAGTTTCTACGACACACATTTGCATAAAATGACTATTTAAATCTTGTCCCTAAAGAAATAAAGGACTTTATTTCATTTTTAGTTCTTAGTTTGAAGAGAAGCCTATATACGGGTGAGCAGAATTTGGTTAATAGCTGATTAAACAAATGGTTAATTTTTTTTGGAAAATTTGGTTAATTCAGTTAATTTGGTCAATTTATTTTGGTTAATTGGTTAAACAGTAATTTTTTTGTTAAAAATATTTTTAGTTTGGTTAGCCAAATAACTACAATTTTTTTAAAAACATATCTTGTGCATGCATATATGCCTACATAATTGTACTTATATTAAAAAAACTTCCATATTGGGTTGTAGATCACAGTGACTGGCTTGTGCTGGTGCTAGTTACACTTTCCTTGTTGTATCGTGACGTCCCATACTTTTCAAATGGAAATGATAATACAACACTTACTGCATACTAAAAATTTTGGGATTCCCTCCAATCTCCCGCACCATTAAATCAAACCCAACTTTTATGTTGTTGGATATTTGAATACAACCTAATCTGACCGGTTATCGCAAACCAAACATGCCCTAGGTGGTAGCTCTGAAACAGTTGAAGGAAGCTTCCATGAAGTATCCTTCACATGGCATCATTCCTCCTATAAATCATAATATGGCGATGAATCAGCAAAAGTAGAGTGTGTATTGGAACAGTAGGCATTTGTATTCAAGAAAAATGCATGCAGAATATTTTAGGAAAAACTGCATAGATAAAGAGCGTAAAAATTACTTATATAAGGAATTTTAATAGCATTATGTTTGGAATACAAGTAGTAAATGTAGGAATAGAAGAAAATAAGACAATTCTGTTGAAAGGATTATCTTTGCAAAACCTATTTAGGGTGAGCGCTACTACCAATGTTATTTAGTTAATCATGTTAGAGGTACAAAGTCTTTTGAGAATTTGAGAATTGTAGATGGAATACATTGCAGAACCTTTCAAGAGGTTGTAGACAAATTTTGTTTATTGCAAATGGATAACAATATTGAAGAATGTCTAGATGAAGCTATGCTATTTCATATTCCTTCAAGCCTTTAAAAATCATTTCTAGTATAATTATTTATTATCCATTAGTTACCCCCACAATGGGAAAAATTTGAGAATCCATTGAATGAAGACTTCTTGGATGCACACAAAAGTGGTTGAAGTAATGCTTATAAAAGTTCTTTAAAGAATATTAATATGTGCCTAGAGTCAATTAGGAAATGGTTATAAGACTTCAACTTGTCATCTATCCAACAAAATGATCATGTAAAGTTATACAAAAAGGTAGAATAAGAATTGAAAATTATTGTACCAGATGAAGATATTATTTTACTTTCACAATTGAATTATGATAAAAAAAAACTTTCTTATAAAACTATCATGGATTGACTGGAAAATGGGAAACAACGGATATTTTTTATTTATGGTCCAGGGGGAAGAAAAAACTTTTTTTTATCGTGCTTGAAGTAAGATCCTGTGGTTAAATAGATCTGACAACTACAACCTCTGGCGTGGTAACATCTTTACTACCATCTGGTCATACTACACACTCAAGATTTAAGATATCACTAAATAATGAAGAACAACAAGTATGCAATATTTCAAAGTAGAGTAGTTAGGGTAAGTTACTCCGTAGAACCAAACTAATAGTCTTGGATGATATATCAATGGTAAGTAATAAAGTAATAGAATCATTGGATCTTTTACTACAAGATATGACAAGTACGTTACTTCTTTTTGGAGGAAAAATTGTTGTACTTAGTGTTGATTTCAGAAAAATTCTTCCTATTGTACCACATGGAGGAAAGGAGTAAACTATTTCAGCATGCTTTGTGAAATTAAAGTTATGAAAACATGTTAAAATTGAGAGAAAACATGAGGACCATATCAAATGCATCATTTAATAATTTTTTACTTGAAGTTGGAAATGGAGCAAGCGATGTTACACTAAATGATCAAATACCATAATGTATGTTAATCTACTTTATTAATGAAACATCTTCTAAGCATGAATTAATTCAAACAATTTTTCTTGAACTTACTACAACTGATGACGATAGTATCTATCCATTGACAAATCAATGCTATTTTGACTACCAAAAATAAGTTTGTTGATGAGATAAATGACCTCTTGATTGGTATGTTTCTAGGAGAGGAAAAATAATACATTAGCTTTAGTTCAGTTGTTGACAATACCAACCAATTTCAAGAAAGATTTTTTGAATTTATTTACCCATGTTGGGCTTCCTCTTCACAGGTTCATATCAAAGAGAAATTATCCAGTCATGTTGTTTGGAAACATTTGATCAATTTTCATGTCTATGTAATGGAACACGACTTATTTGTGGAAAATTCACAAGAATATTATTGATCTTGAGATAGCAATCAGAGACAAGAAGGGTTGAATGGTATTTATTCCAAGAATTCTATGGATGCCAAAATATCATGAAAAGATACCACTTACCTTCAAGAGAGTACGATTTCCAATCCGATTATGATTGGCAATGACTATCAACCAGGCACAAGGAAAAAACTTTAGATAAAGTTAGATTTTATTTGACTCGGTTTATATTCTCTCATAGCCAGTAATATGTTGCTTTATCTAGAGTGAAGTCACCAACATATCTTAAAGTATTGATGAGGTCATATTTTGCGGAAAAATTAGATATTACAACAACAAGTAAATAATGTACACTTTGATTTTGTAAGGTGGAGGAATCATTTAGGTACAAACGATGCTTTATCTTTATTTCATTGATGTTTATGACATTTTTCGTAATTGATATTGGCTATATCTTTTCACTATGTTCACAATTTCGAGGTCAGGGTCAATTGGATGATAGGTCCTACATCATCAATATATGACAAAAATATTTATGGAAGAAGAAGATTCATAGATAAAGAGGTATGATCGCTAGTAAATTTATATACTTATAACATTTGTAGGGAACAAAGATAGAAATTTGTCATGCCAACAAGGAGATGAAGCGGTTATAATTTCACAGTAAATGACTGTTTGATGTATGTCCATTAGGAATCTACCATAATCATATGTGATGCAAAACACGTGTTTAGCACGTGTCATACACTAGTGTATGTAAGCAAGGCAGCCTGAAATGAGGGATTGTCTCTGTCGTGGAGATACGCAGTTGTGACTGTTTGAGTCAAGCCCACAAGAACGAAAAGGTGATATCGAAATCGTCAATCACTTGTACAGAGATACTGAAAGTATGTACGTGTACGTTGTACTCACAATTTGAAAGAAAAAGGAAGAAAATGTAGAAATAAATACAAAAAAAAAAAAAAAAAATTCGAGCAGGAGACACATTATCAGCTGTTTGTCGTGTCTGTGTTTAGATGCAATATAAACAGCTAAAATTTGATGAGCGTTTGAAGGAAGCTTCCGCGAAGGATCGCCTGGCCCCGTTGCTTCCTATATAATCGTTTACGTGGCGATTAATAAGCACAGTAGAGTGTGTATGTCACAGTAGGCATTGAAGGAGAAGGCGATAACTTCCATATGTAGTTGAGTTAGTTGTGGTGACATTACTACCATTGGCGGCAAAGTATTATCTGGTTGCGACTGTCACCCGAGCTTCACTTCCAGAAGCACAGTTTCTCCCAAACTCTCCACCGCTTCCCGCTAGCTAGCTCCCAACAACAACCCACGATTGTAGAAAATGGCATCACTACCCAACGGCGGCAGTCTGCGGTCCTCCAATGGCGAGCCCCTCCTCCCTGTGTCGTCGGCTTCGACGCAAGGGTTGACGAGGAAAGGAACTAGCAAGGAGCTCCGCCACGGGAGGACTGCTCACAACATGTCGTCGTCGTCTCTCCGGAAGAAATCCGACATGACTCTGGTCTCCAAGGTCCGGTGCGGCCTCCTCCGTGACGTGCTGGCGAACCTCCAGGAAGTGTTCCTTGGGACGAAGCTGGCGATCCTGTTTCCGGCAATCCCTCTCGCCATCGCCGCCAATTGTTTCCAATTTGGAAGTGTACGTTTTTCACTTGCTTTGGTCTCGTTTGGTTCGTTTTTCACTGGATGTTGAAATCTCGATTCAACGCCGGTCTTGTCTAATTTTCCGCCGCCGGTAAAGTCATTAGCGAAGTGGAGTAGAATGTGAGGAGTGATCGGCGAGCTCGGTAGTAGTCATTCGGTGCAATTATTAAGCGACGGATGCAGTAGGGTGGGTACACGCCGATTGGAATAATTGAACATGGTCGATCGTTGTCATTCCTGGCCACAGAAGCTTGCAAGTTGCAAGGCAGGGTGCTGGTCGAAGTAGGCTCGGCCGCATATAGATCACTACTATGTACGGTTTTTCTCCATTTCCAATACTCAAGTATATCAAATGGTGCTCTACGCGCCACAACACAAGGTGAGCGAGTGGTTGTGTGGTCGTCTCACCGCCATGGTCTCTTGTTCGTGGTCGACCTTGGTTCATCCTAGTGATTCAATGAAAGGATTGTGTTGCTGGAAAGCCGTAAGGAGGACTGTTGATATGAACGATGATGAATCTTGGATTCTCTCTCCCGATAGTCTATTAATTAATTAATTACTGCCCACCACGAGTTGATTGTACAGTCTATCGAACATTTATGAGAAGGATTAAAAAGAACCAGTGTTACGGTGGGGATTTTGATGATAAATAAAATCAATATTATAATGATTCGTTCTGCATGATTGTATAATCCTGATCAACGATGCTTCCGTTTTGTGTAATTGCAGGCATGGTTGTTCGCACTGAGCTTGCTAGGCCTCATCCCTCTAGCAGAAAGAGTGAGTTTCTTGACGGAGTAAGTGCAACATTGTTCATTTCAGATCCTCCTCCATCTTCTTCCTTGTTTCATCATCTCTAGATCTGACGTCCTGTTTGTTTCTTTGCTTATGGTATCTTGCAGGCAGATAGCGTACTACACTGGACCAACCGGTGAGTGTTACTGACAGTCCCACCTCTCCCACTACTAGTCTCTTCACATCACATGTTTCATATCTTTGTACCATTCATGCATACTGTTAATTCAAACTACCCAATCATACACATCATCACGATGGGTGGAGACAAAAACTTGCGTAGACATCTGTGCTACTACAGTCACCCGTGACCCTAGTATACAAGCCCCCAAAACCTCTCCGCTTCTTCCTTTCTCTCTCAGGGACTCTGCATAGACATCTGCTTATGTCTCTCCAGACGAGCACCCAAACACACATACAAAACTGAGTTAATTCCAGGCTTTTCCAGGCCCATTTCATGGAGTCCTCAATCCGCAGTCTTGGACAGTTGGACTATATGGAATGTACAACTATGGCATGAAACGACGAGGACCACTAGAGACTGGCAAACCCCGTACCCAATTCGGTGTCTTTTTTCTTTCTTAAAAAAATTAAATACTTTCACCGACAACCTTTGTTTCATCCCTAGGTATTGTTAAAACAGAAACTGATGAGTGGACAAGAATTATCCATGTTACCAGACCCCAATAATTTGGCCGGAAACTTAAGTTAATAGCAACATACTAGCTTTTTTGAGGATGAAAAATTATGTTAGCAATTCCGTGGGCTCCGTGTTGTACCAATTGGTAGCTAGCTGGTCTATATCTCAGGTACAATCCTTCCCGTTTGTACCCTACCATGGACACCTATTATATGCCGCCGCGATAGTAGCGACGAGGCGCATTTCAATCAAGTTATAGTAACTGTCCAATCGGACGGCACCCACAACTAAAACACGTGTACTTGCTTGTGTTTCTGATTAAAAGAAACACATTTGGTCAGTTAGTCCGGCGATGGGTCTGATCCAGTTACTTGTCGGGGTTGGTTTTGGGTCAGGGTCAAGGTCCTGTTTGCTGTTTCCATCCTCAATGATTAAGTTTTTTTTTTTTTAATTAGAAAACATGTCGCTGGAAATTTTACAGGTGAAATAATGTGTATACGACTAACGGTTTGTATGTATTAAAGTTGCGTGTTTATAGTTTCAACAGCCTCATAAGTGTTGTTCTTTTTTTTTCTTCTAAAGAACGCTATGCTGTGTCTCTCTCCGCCTGTTACATTCCAAGTGATAGCTTTGTTTGTAGGATCCAGATTTGCTGTTCCTCTTTGTAAGAGAAGTAGCCTGCTTCTTCCCCTATCAGTTTACACGTGTCCGTGTCCCTGCCCATCGGTTTGTAGGGTCCAGATTTTGTTGACAGCACAGGTTATGCAATCAAACACACGGTGTAGCCTCCTCTTTGTTAAACAAGGAACAGCAAAACATGAGGATTGTTTGTAAAGCTCAGAATAGTTTCAACAGCCTCATATGTATTGTTCTCTTTTTTTTTTTTCTAAAGAAAGATCTTTAGTGTCGTACTTATGAAAGTCTCTCCCTGCCTTTTACATATTTTACTATAATAAAGCGGATTCAGGAATATGAGGATATTTGTTTAGTAAACAGTCAGTGACAACAACAATATTTTAATCGAAATGTGATATGAGAAAAATGGTAGGAATAGCTCCTAGAAAATCCAGATGCGTTGAACCAGGTGATAGCAGCTTTGTTTGTAAGGCTCAGAATAAATTTATATCTGTCTGTCTAAGTGGTCAACGACAATTCCGAAGTCATTCCACCTTCTCAGGGAGTGTTGGTTTCGGGTTGGTCAAAGTCTAGTTCTTATTTCATACTTTGACTTGACCTGACCCCTTTGTTCCGCAGAAGAGGTTACTTTGCTGGACTTTGACATTATCCTGTTCTAGTGTCACACTATTAGAAATGTGTTCAATCGTTTCAGACTCTTAAGAAAAAGAAAAAAAAGATAGTAACCATATTGCTGGCGTAATCACAAACGTTGTACACGTGCAGTCGGCGGCCTGCTCAACGCAACATGCGGCAACGCCACCGAGGTGATCATCGCCCTGTTCGCGCTGTGGCAGAGGAAGGTCGACGTCGTCAAGTGCTCGCTGGTCGGGTCAGTGCTGTCGAACCTGCTGCTGGTTCTGGGCTCGTCACTGCTCATTGGAGGAGTGGCCAACCTGGCCAGATACCCGCAGCAGAAGTTCGAGAGGAAGCAGGCAGACATTGCCGTCGGGTTGCTGCTCCTCGGTGTTCTGTGCCACGTACTCCCGCTCATGTTCAAGATGTCTGCAACTACTGGTGATGTCGGGACTGTGGTTGATGTTCAAGGACCGACGCTTCTGCTTTCTAGAGTGTGCAGCATCGTCTTGCTGCTGCTATACGCGGTGTACATCTTCTTCCAACTCAAGACACACCGCAACATCTTTGAGGCCGAGGTAGGTATACACTATCATACAAGCGTCATCACTTCCACCATTATTCATCTTTCACTTTCTAGTTTCCCATCTGCAACTCCCGTCTCACTCGCATCGTGCAATCTGCTGGAACTCCTGTAGGCAGAAGAAGACGAGTACGATGACGACGTCGCCGGTGACGAAGACGCCCCAGTGATCGGCCTAGCCAGCGGCATAACATGGCTGGTAGGCATGACCGCCGTCATCGCCGTGCTTTCCGAGTACGTAGTCACCACCATCGAGCCTGCCGCCGACTCGTGGGGACTGTCCGTAAGCTTCATCAGCGTCATACTCCTCCCAATCGTAGGAAACGCCGCGGAGCACGCTGGTGCCATCATATTCGCATATAAGAACAAGCTCGACATCACAATGGGAGTCGCACTCGGCAGCGCCGCGCAGATCTCCGTGTTCGTAGTCCCGCTCAGCGTCGTGGCAGCGTGGACCATGGGTGTGCCCATGGACCTCGACTTCAACCTGATGCAGACCGGGTCGCTGCTCGTATCCGTGCTCCTCGTTTCTGCGGCGCTGCAGGATGGGACGTCGCATTACCTAAAGGGACTGGTGCTCATCCTCGCGTACGTTGCCATCGGGGCGTGCTTCTTCGTGCTGCGGACGCCGGTGACTTGAGAGTAGTAGTGCCACAGTATAGAGAGCATGTGAACAGAGGTCCATCCATTTACGATGCCTCAATGCCTTTGGGTTTCATGGATCCCCATTCCGATGGCTAGCTATTTATAGAGCCCCGTTGGCTCTTAGCGTACTGAGGTGGTCAATTGTCAGCACCCTGGGCTTCGTACTAGCTTACCAGCTATATATATATTTCATGGGTAATTGGAGTAGGGGTGTATTTCATGGTCCTCAAAACATACACCAGATCAACGTGGAGATTACTACGAGTATAAGGCCATGTAATTATTCGTTGCTGTCTCACTACTGTGCTGATTTTCCAAGCCAATTCCCAACAGGACGGAGACAGCCGGAGAGCAATAGTGGTCCCATTTCGAAATAAAAATGATTCGTATCTTATGTAGTAGACCATGCATTGTATGGCCTTATCGGTCATTCTTATAGCCAATAATAAATGTGTCCAATCTTGTACTATATACGAAAGGCTAGGGGGTGTTATGTGCAATTCTTTTCTTCTGTCCTTTTTTTTATATATAATTTCATATAGGTTTATAATACTACTTAGTTGTACCCTTAACTCCTCACTGATGTTTCCTTTTATTGTTCAAAGAGATGTTTGGATTAAGTATCCGTGATAACTATATGAAAATCAAGAGTTTCTAGCTTAGTCAAAGAGACATAGTCACAAAGCATCAAGCTAGCAATCAAAATCCCAAAATCCATTGCAAAACATAATAATTCACCCTTCTCAAGCACATTCTTAGCGCGTCACGTTTTTAGACATAACATTATCATAGTATAGAATATAAATATCACATTCACTACCTTTCATTATCATGTAATGGCCGTCTACCGTGAGCAATAGCAAAAAAAAAAAAAAGGAATTCTTTGCTATAAGAGTTGCCATAAAATATGTAACGCGAAAGACTTCATTCCCATACTTATATTATGTAATGGTTGGTGTCTTACATTCCCAGAGTAACCATAAATCATATAACGCGCGCTAAAGATTTTAGTTCCCAGATTTATCTTCGTATAATGTATTGCCTGGACAAACAACGGCAGAATCAGGTTTTGAAAGCGGATGAGGCACAAGTAAAAGACGAAAATAATATTGTAGACCTACAATGTTTGCTGATACATAAAAAATGACTCCTAAATTAAAAAAAGATAATGAATAAGAACAAAAATATCAAATTTGCACAAAATATAAAATTCCTCAAAGAGGTAGCATAGTCTAGAATATTTATATCATGATATCCACTTTAAGATTTTTTGAATTCTCGCTTTCAACATACGCTAACAAATAATTATTGATATATTCATCAACCATTATATTCCATACTTAATGATTTGCAATCTTCATCGGAAAAAATATTCTCTCAACGGATATAGTTTCCACCGATAGAAACAATCATTGTTTTATTTATAAAAGACAATAGACTAAACAGCTTATGCAGACTAAACATGTTAAACATACAAGAATAGCAAAGGATATGACTAACAAGATACAAAAAGAAGCAGACAACAACTATCATCATTAGCCTGACTATCATCATATACCTTGCTAACACTATAAATAGTCTATTAGCATAAGCATCTCTAACATCATGAATAATGGTTTCGTTTGGTTGGGCTGCACATCAACGCTTGCAGTTCCAACTATGCATGTTTTCAAACTATTTACGTTTGGTATTGCGTAATTGCAACCAACATCTAGAAAATAAACTACACGTTGTGGTTGGTTATAGAGAAAATAATGAAAAACCAACTGCGCACTTTTTAGGTGCAGTTCACTTCCCCACTCGTTGCCCAGATAAAACTATACTTCATGCTATACGAATATACAGAGATCTCTGGAAAATGTATGCAGCTGTTGACTTCCCGTCAAAGATAAAAATCATTAGTGGCTGAAACCGCATCTTACCAAACAAAATCAAAACAAAACTGTTAGTTTTACCTACGAGCAACCAAATAAATACATTGGATTTTCAACTATATACTTTTGATTTCCTGTTTTTTAATTACATGTGTGGGTTGATTTTACACCCAACCAAATTAGCCCTAAGTCTAGCAGCATGAGCATAGCTAACAATATTAGCATTCTAATAGGTTGAGAAGATCTACATCATAAGTAGAACTAACAACATAAGCACAACTATCTACCATAACCCTGATTAGCGATATAAGCATATTTAACTACATAGGCATGATTAGCAGTATAATCATAGCTAACAACTTGAGATAACTATCATCGTAATTATAACCAACAATCCCGGTATATCTAACAACATAAGCATGGCTACTTTTCTTATTTCACTATACATCGTCTATATGTGAAAAGAGCAATCGATGGTTATCATCCAATGTGAAGTGTTGTGTAATCCTAAACAGATATGCTACATGGTTGTATTATATCTTTCATTAAGCCTTGGTGAGTTTGAGTCATACCACTCAAAGTCCAACTGACCATCGCTTGGTCACAATCAGTTCCATACAAGATCTAAGAGAGTCGGAATCCAAAGATCTTCCCCACTCCCGGTTAGTACGGGTCTGCCGTAGTGACACATAAGGTCAAGCTGCAAAACAACCTAGTCCTCACTTGATACATGTAAGGACCCTGACCTGCGTTTAGGGTTTACCCTGTTTGTTTTTCTTAACCTTGGTGGTTTGACGCTTGCTAATCACCTCTAAGTGGTGATTAGGGTTTGGTTGTGCTTTGTTGAGAGTTTGAGGGGCTTCTTGCAAATAACCCAAGTTTAGGGTTTTGTGTGCAAGTTTGCCATCTTGTGAGATGTTTTCCCCTCTTTGCTTCCTCTAGGGTTGAGAGGAAGGCTTGGGCTTGTTGTTTGAGTTTCTTGGGCCTGAATTGAGCTTGTTTGGGCCTTGAGGTGCTTTCTTTGGGCTTGGTTGAGCCTTGTGTCGGCCAAATCTTGCCTTGTGTCATCCAAGGTGAGTTTGTGTCGACCTAGGGTGAGTGTGTGTCGCCCAACACAGAGGTGTGTCGCCCAGTAGCTTGGTTGTGTCGCCCAACAGGAGTTGATGCTTGTGTCGCCCATGTTGGTTGACCTTGGTTGGTGGACACTTGGTGCATATCTTGGACAAGTGTCCCATGCCTTGCTAGTGTGTTGGCTTGAACCCTCGGACAAGTGTCCCTTGGGTGGACGACACTTAGCATGGATCTACCTTGGTTTCTCCTCCCCTTCTTTCTATATAAGTAGCTCTTCTCCTTGCCTTAGTCTCCTTTGATCTTTGGTCTCTCCTCCACCTTGAGTGCACGATATCCCTCTCCATCTTTCTTGTGTTGGCTGATACACTCCCTTGGAGTTGAAGTGGTGGCCGATACACTACCTTGGAGCTGTGGTGGACGATACCCCTTGGAGCTGGAGTGCTTCTTCTTCCTTGGAGCTTAAAGGCGGGTTGCATAATTTCTAACCCTAACTACTTTACCTCTAGCAATAACTTTGTTACATGTTAATAGTTAGCTTAGTTCTTTGTTTTGTATCTTGCTTGTTCTTCCTTTGATGGCCGATATACCCTTAGGGTTTAGGGTTTCTAGTGATCTAGGGTTTGGGTTCCCTTGAGTTGGAGGTTGATGGTGACCTAGGGTTGGGCGATATCCCTTTGTTGTTGGGTGTGTTGGACGATATCCTCTTTGATGGAAAACATGGCACCTTTGCCTTTGAGTTGGACGACAGGGTGCTCTCTATGTTGGACGATAGGGTACCTTGAGTTGGACGACATGGTGTGATCTTAGGGTTGGCCGATACCCTACCCATATGTTGGATGATAGGGCGAGCAAGGGTCATGTTGGTCGTTATGTTAGTGACCATGGTGAACGATAGATGAACTATGTTCTTGTTTCTTCTCTTGGACGACATGCCTTGGTTTCTTGGTGGACGACAGGGCCTGGTTTGGATGAGTTGGTTGAGTGACACGTTATGGCACAAAGTGTGACGGCCGATAGCCCTGACGGGCGTTGCATCTTGTTGTATCAGCCGATAGGCCTGGGGCTGTGACGCGCGACAGAAGGTTGGGGTTGTGTCGGGCGACACGCCCTTGGGTTGGGGTGAGTGTCGACCGTTAGGCCTGGATAGATGTTGCACGTTATCAGGAGTGTTTCCCTCTCCCCTTCCTTCTTTCTCTCCCTCTCTCTCCTGGCCATTGTGAGGTTGCTAGGTGGGTGTTAGCCTAGGATGTCGGGCAAGGTGGTGAGCTGTGATGGGCGTTGCCCGATGGGGTGTGTCGCGCAACACTCCCTGACGCACGACACCCATGTCGCCCGGTTCTTTTGTGATGGGGCGTTGCGGGCAGAAGGTTGGGTGCAACGCAGCGTTGCTTCCTCCCCATGCCTAGCCAAGTTAACTAGCTTTAAGTGAGGGTTGTGAGATCTTATGAGAGGGTAGGTAGTCCTTTTAGTGACAATTTTAAGTGTAACAATAATGACAATGTTGCCTTGATTAATGATAACAATGACATGGTAGTACTAATGATAGCCATGATGATAATAACAAAGATGTTAATCGTGTAGATGATGGTGATGCCTTGCTAGTGAGTGAAAGTAATAATAATGATCATGTTGGAATAATGTGGCTAAGTGACAGTTACATTAATAGTCTGCTTAATGACATAGCAATGAGGATAATAGTAGATGGTGATTCTAATAATGGTAATGATGGTAACAAGAGTAGTAATGACATGATATTGATATGAATCTTATGCTTAATTGTTAATGGTTAATGATAATGATAGATGGTAATGGTATTAATGGTTGCTTAATGATAAAGATAAGAATGATGATAGATGATGGTGATGGTAATGACAATTGGTAGCAATAGTGTTTGCTCTGTATACTCAACATGCTTTTTATTATAAAGTGAATACCTTGATTGTTTGTATAATCTTGAGATAAGGGTAAGTATGTATATGGTCTGATAATGATGTGCTTAATACACTTGATCACCAGATAAGTGTAACATTGATAGATAGATTATCTTGAATGATAGTTCATGATAGTAAGCATATTCTTTATGTTGAATCTATGATTATTGTGTATCCTAACCATGCAGGTGATGTGTAGCCATGAAAGGGCTATGTGACATATGCGATGAGTAAACATTACCTTGATAATTGTTCAATGAGATTATATATGTGATGTGTTGGTCCCATGTTGATGATGTGAGCCTTGAGAGGCAGTGACAATACATGATGAGGGATTGAGATCCCATGGTATGTGATGATCCTTGAGATGGATCTGGATGGTAGGCAAGAGTCCAAGTGGTAACATGTGATGTTGGATCCTTGTGATGGATCAGGTTGATGTGGTTTCAATAATAATATAAGGTTCTTTACTTTCCGTTATATCTTGCATGTTATACAACTTGGTTGAATCCTGCAATCCATCTAAAAGATACTAATTAATTATAAGTGGAATTATATCATGTAGTTTGCCCTGGCCATAGATCCATCATCGTAAGGACTTGGTGATGGTGAAACGGGTGCCCCTACGGGTTAACCCAGAGCGCATATTGTTGAATATGCGAGGTTACTCCTAGCCTAAAGTGAGGAGGTGAGAGTGTAACTTCGGTTGCAGACTCAGATATGTATATAGAGCATGGTGAACAGGCCCATGGCTCAGGATACGTGAGATGATGGGCATGAATGCGTTCATGACTCAGAGCACGGTGAGCAGGCTCGTGGCTCAATTGTACTAGCGCCGAAACCTGTACCAAGGCAGGCTAGAGTGAGGGTAGCCTATGGAGCTGACCCAGTGGCTTAGACCACTAAAGCATGTGACTAAGGGCATGCTTGTGTTGTGCTCGTGTACTGACCACGAGGTGGGAGGTCATGGAGTCCGGCTCTTCCATTGACCTTGTATGGCACCGGTCTTAGGCTTCGCAGCCAGAGGTTGGATTTGAATGGTACGATTCAAATCCTCGGGGCATAATAATACGTAATACATCCGTTTAGTATTTACTTCTTAAGATAAACACGAAACATTGGTTGAGGCCTTGTTTGTGTATTTAATTCTGGTCTATCTGCAGGTACTTCTATATTCACCAGGTATGTGGCAATAGGTCGTATCTTGATGATCAGGTGATGTGGTCATATGTCTTGTTCTGGTAATCATGTTACACAGTGATATATCTTATCTTGTCGATCATGTTCCTGTGAGAAATATCTGGTTATATGCTTTTGTACAGCTGGTAAGCTGGTCGATAAGAATAGCCTTGCTTTATATAAACTGCTCTTGTTATACCTATTAATAGTTATTTGTCGTTATAGTTTATCTTGTTGAGGTTTTGTAGTTGCGGTGGGGAGTTATGTTTCCCGCTGGGACAATATTCGATTGTCTCACTCCGCTGGTTTTCAGGTGGTCGAGGTAGACGTGGTCGTGGTCGTGGTGTTGCGGCCGAGCAACTTGAGGAGAAGTAGAAGGCAAGCGATGGACATGCTGCTATTTTGGATGGTTTGTAGTAGAGTCTAGAGTCATCCCTGTACTCTCAGGTCCTTGGCAGTGTTTTGACATTGTTTCACGATGAACGATCGATGATGTTTTGTATATCCTGCTCTTGGCCGGATGCGGGCCTTTATGTATACAAACAGGTGGTGAACTCATGTGATGGATGAACAGTTGTTCCTGAGCTATGGATGCGTATCAGATCTCGTGTAGGTGTATATATATGACATGTCTCTGTGTAGGTTGAGGACCGAAAAGTAATAGTTTCACAGTTTATCAGTTTTCCGCAATCGGTTTTAATTAACCCGTGTTTTCATAATCTGTGGTTATGGTGTTTTCCGCACGTTTTCGTGTAACACCTCGTTATCTGTATAATAATGGAATGTGTTGCCACAATACATGTCACAATACTAGTGAAAGGAGGTGGGTATGCAAACCCTACCATCTGAGGTACAACCACAATTATCCTCAATCACACCACATATATAAAAATCTGAGATACGAACACAACGATTCTCCTACCGAGGTAAGACCGCATTCATCCTCAAAACCGTGGGATCAGGATGTCAAGGATGTACATTCACTTGCATCTTGCACACTCAATAGTTATGTATGTGCTCTGAGCTTCTCTTAGGAATGCTAGTTTCCTTATCCAACAAGCCCTGACACTGGAATGGTTCCACAACACATGACACTACATGATTAGAGTTTCACTTGATTAGTTACTGCCAATTGGGTGAATTAAGGCAGTATCAAACAAGTGGACATATAAAACCTAATTCATTTCTAGCAAGCATATAAGTATAACAACTTCATAAGATGTAAGACATGAAAAATAATTCTTATCAAACAATATCACATGGTACTATTTCATTTCCACCCATGAGACTGTACTTGTCATCATATCACCATGTAGGCTTGGCATAAATACTGCAACCCGACCTGACCCGGCCAGACCCAACCCGACCCGACCCGAAAATCAAGTTTTTTGAGTTTGAAATAGGATTCGAGTTTAAGTCGGGTAGACTCGAATCAGGTCTTTTAACTCTGGGTCAGGCCCAAGTTTGCCCAATAAAATCTAAGAACCTGAGGGACCCGAGTGTGGAGCAGCAGAAGACTAGGTATCAGCATGTGGCCCTAGAGACTAACAGATGTGCGGCTTACTTGTGCCTTAGCTGCATACTTCCCTTACCGCTTAGTTACTCCTTGCTTGTTTGTGAGTTGCGGCTGCACAATGGCTTCTCAACTCAAACCCTAGGCTACCCCCTCATCCCAACCTCTCTCTCACTCAATCTCATCAACCTAAACCTAGCCGCCGAAAGACCAACAACCTAAGGAGCTGGAGATCGAGATTGGGACTGCGACTCTACAAGGAGATGAAGAAGATATCGAGACAAACAAGGAGATCTAGAGATCGAGATGTTGGTAGCTGATCGTCGCTTCCTCTGTTCCTCAATGGCACACATCTTCGTATGTTCGAGATCAAGATCGTGTCTTCTTCCTCTTCACCTCTTCGGTCTCCAGGTTTGTACCCATTTATGCCTCTGGTATCCGTTTTTGTATCTCCCCCTTTTCACTAGAGCTTTTCTCCCTCTTTTCATCTTGCTTTGCTTGCTACGCATGTTGCCAATTCAATGTGTTCCTTGCTACCATGATCTATATCTATTAGATGCATCCCTTCTCCCATCCACCGCCGTGCTCCTATATCTCCTCATCCCCCAGAAGTTCCTCTTCCTCTAGATGCATCCGTTCTTCTTCTCTCGCTGACGCTCCTGTATCTCCTCAGTCAACCTCGATGCAGTAATTATTTTCTAATAGATCAAGGTAATTGTTCTTACGAATTGTATTGACCCTATCATGCTTCTTCACCAGGCTCAGATCTGCATATCGCCTGTCACGAGTGTTGCTTAACCGCTTCCAAGATCGATTAGTACCACCTATGTTTACTTTTTTCTCTCCAGCATTAATCTATCTATTATCATGTCTAATAGGTTGAGAAGATCTACATCATAAGTAGAACTAACAACATAAGCACAACTATCTACATAAGCCTGATTAGTAGTATAAGCATATTTAACTACATAGGCATGATTAGTAGTATAATCATAGCTAACAACTTGAGATAACTATCATCGTAATTATAACTAACAATCCTGATATATCTAAAAATATAAGCATGGCTACTTTTCTTATTTCACTATACATTGTCTATATGTAAAAAGAGCAATCGATGGTTATCATCCAATGTGAAGTGTTGTGTAATCCTAAACAGATATGCTACATGGCTATATTATATATTTCATTAAGCCTTGGTGAGTTTGAGTCATACCACTCAAAGTCCAACTGACCACCGCTTGGTCACAATCAGTTCCATACAAGATATAGGAGAGTTGGAATCCAAATATCTTCTCCACTCCCGGTCAGTATGGGTCTTTCGCAGTGACACATAAGGTCAAGCTGCAAAACAACCTAGTCCTCACTTGATACATGTCACAACACTAGTGAAAGGAGGTGGGTATGCAAACCCTACCATCTGAGGTACAACCGCAGTTGTCCTTAATCACACCACATATACAAAAATCTGAGATATGAACACAACGATTCTCCTACCGAGGTAAGACTGCATTCATCCTCAAAACCTTGGGATCAGCATGTCAAGGATGTACATTCACTTGCATCATGCACACTCAATAGTTATGTATGCGCTCTGAGCTTCTCTTAGGAATGCTAGTTTCCCCATCCAACAAGCCCTGACACTGGAATGGTTCTACAACACAGGGCACTGCATGATTAGAGTTTCACTTGATTATTTACTGCCAATTGGGTTAATTAAGGCTGTATCAAACAAGTGGACATACAAATCATAATTCATTTCTAGCAAGCATATAAGTATAACAACTTCATAAGATGTAAGACATATGAAAAATAATTCTTATCAAACAACATCACATGGTAGTATTTCATTTCCACCCATGAGGCTGTACTTGTCATCATATCACCATAGTACACAATTCCTAATCACATTGATCTAGGGTTTCAACCCTTTTCACATTATGAATATGTTTACACTTCATTTAGGGCTCAACCAAGCCCAAAGGCCATTAAGATCATCGCATCATTCCTGGTGAGATCATCATTATCTTTCCATGCCTTATAATCAGGCTCAATAGATATCACCATACATGTGATCCACAAACTTAGCATGATGTTTCATTAAGGAACTAAAAGGTGTTCATAGAATAACATAGCAGGGTTATCTTCGCATTAAGAGCATTCCTCCATATATCAACATACAAGACGACTAGGTATGATTGACCACCGTCATACTTATAGTGCACATGTTTAACATAAGAAAGCTTCAATCATAAGGTTATGATAACTATTAGTTAACACGTTAAAGTTATAACAACATTAGGAAGAATATTGCATCATTATATTAATCATTCAAGGAAGTGTAGCATGATTAACCATCATCATCATTTATTTGCATAAGGGTAAGGTTCAACAAGATAAGTTACATTGAAACTACAAATCAACATTCATACACAAATCCTAACCCATGGCATCCCCATTGGATCATCGATGCATAAGGTCAAGCATTGCCATCAAATTCGATACTATCCCCTAGTATGGATCCATGTATAACACAAGGTTTAACCATAGGGTTATATTAATTCGAAGGAAAGGTAAGACTACAAAGTCAAGGCATTGAACCATCAAAATCACATCATCAAAACCATAACATCAAACCATGGGCTTCACCTAAAACCATCAAATGTTAAGGAATCAAACCCTGACTATTGGAACTTGTTCTTCATTCTAACAATCAATTGAGATATATGCCAAAACCATTAAATAATTTAATTAAGGAAACTAGTGGATGTTGAGAAGGTAATACCATTGGTTTAAAAACAAGTAAACACCTTGGACAAACCATCTAGAGAACCATCGAGTTGTGACCTAGGAAGAGTCACCAACTAAACCTAGAGAAGCCATCCTTTGATAACATAAAGAGTACCATCAATTGAAGACATAAGAAACACCATCGGTTGTGAGAATACAACCCACCATCGGTTGTCACACAATGGATCACCATCCATTGTGGTGTCCAGTACTACCATCGGTTGTGGTGTGCAAGATCACCATCAGATCATGGAGTCAGAACCTCCATTGATTGGCACCATCGAGTGTTGAACCAATAGAGCCATCTGTTGGTGATCATAGGTCATTGGACCATCGAGTCTTGGAGTCAGAACATCCATTGGTTGGTGGTCTAGTAGGGCCATTGGTTGTCGGAACTAAGTACTCCCATCAGTTGTCATTAAGAGGTGATAAAACAAAGCAAAACACATGGGAAAGCCATCGTTTAGTGAAGGAAAAGAAATCCATCAAATCAAGCCATCACTAGGCACTAAGACCATCGATTTTTAGAACCAAAGGAGACAAAACAAAACTTAAGGTAGGATTATTGGTTGGCATGAGAAACACCAAAAAACCAGCACCAAAAGCTAATCCATCAATTCTAGCAAAAAGGCAAACCATCGAGTTTTGCACAAGGTAGAAAATAGACTTCAAAACCCTAAGTATGCCAATCATTTGTTAAGCAAAAACAATCATTTGTCCAAATGGAAGCAAGGTCTAGGGTTCCTTCTACCAAGTAGGGTACATGCATAAGGTTTAATATCCATTCATGGTGATAAACTACTCAAGGAACATTACTTAAGCTTAAACCCTAGGCAAAGGTAGATTCTTCATGCTTAAAATTTCATTTTAGAGCAAGAAAATGAGCATGTAAGTTAGTAGTAAGCAATAAACGTGGAAAAAGTTATAAAGTCACCTCTAGGAAGAAGATGCAGCTCCAAACAGAAAGGAAGCTTGAAAAAAAGAGAAGAAATCCCTATCTTGAGCTTTTCATTCGACCAAGCTAGCTCTCCTCCATAAAAGAAGCAAACCCTAGGTCAAGGAAGCAAGAAAGATAGGTTCTTTAAGCTTTAGAGAAACCTCTTCCATGAAACACCATGGTTCAGACTAGAAATAAGGTAGAATAAGATGGAAAATGAAGGTGAGAAGGAAGAACTTACTTTCTTAGGTTAAGAACAAGCAAAGGAAGCTTTACAAGCTCAAAAGGAGGGTAGATCTGAACCCTAGCCACACATGCAAGGAGATCGACCACCTTCTTCTACCTTAGGCACCTTCTTCTCCACTTAGCCAAGGAGAATGAATATATAGATAGAAAGGAAGAGAGAGGAGTCCAAAGGATTCATTTGGGTGCAAGAGGGAAGGTATAGCAAGCTAAAGATAAGAAGGGAGAGAAGTTTGAGGTGTCCTACAAGGTTTGCCATGTGTCCATGGCCTAAAATGTCATGTCCATGAAGAGAAGAAGATCCATCAGTTGTGGGAGTCTTTAGGGCCATCATATATTGGCTCTCCAGGTCAACCATCATGTTTCATCACTTGGTGACCATAGGTTCTTGAGACCCTAGGTCACTAGGTGGAAAACCATCGTTTGAGCGTCCTCCTAGGTGAACCACCGACCCAATGGGCCTCAAGAGGGGAAACCATCAACCATCACACATATAGGGACCACCATAAATTGTACTCTTAACAGGATAACTACCGGATCCCAACCAAATAGGAGGACCATTGAGTTATGGCTTCAAAGGTAGCTCATCCATGAGGTGGTAAACCCTAACTCAACCCTAGAAAGGTATCACTATCAAACCAAGGTGCAACAAGGCACCTCATGGCCCAAAATGATAAAACATGATATGAAAACATATAAGGCACCCAACGAATATGACAAATTGCAAGAAGATCTCAAATATAGGTAAATTGCAAAAAAAAAAACAGAAACAAGCATATAACTGCATAACTTACATAATTAGTGTCTAAACTGGACCAAACTTGAAACTTAAGCTTGTCACATGATATTAAAGAATCAAAGAGGGTTCAATTAAGTTTTAATCACTTCATTATGATAATAAAGCATGTTTAACCAACAATCAAGGTCATGGGTCTCACAACCATAAACCCCTAATAGTGACTTTGTCCCCAAAATCCAAGGCAGACAAAGACAGGTACCTCCGATGCACCTCAACCTCTAATCTCCACATGGTTACTTACATCTTATGGTGAAGTCAAAATACTCACATATGAATCGTGTTCTTCTCCCTCGACTCCTACATGTCTCGTCTTGGTTAAGAATATAAACCTCCTTATAGAAAACATCCTCATGCAACTCCGCCTCCACTGTATGTATCAGTTGTCTTGTACCATGATAACACTTCCTCAACATGGAACATAGAAACTTTTGTGCCACATGTACAACTATGGTAGTAACTTTTCACTTGGAACACTAGTTGTCATTCTGAATTGTTATATCGGTTGTATCTGCACATCACTCAGAAGCCATACTTGCTTGCTTTTACCAATCATGGAATATCCTATATATCTTACCATGTGTAACTTCACAAGCTTACATGTATTCAGATTTTGGTTTCATGGTGCCATAACTTTCTCTTGTAGTTACTAAACATTTAATTTTGATAGGTTACAATGTAATTCTCATCTTCATTAAGGGAAATATTGAGATACTTTCACCATGATTTCTTATTCATTATGCTCTTTATATTGTTTCAAAATGACTACTTGATCAGAGTAATAAGAAATATAACAATCTAAGAGTTCCATACTTACTTTTTCTTCAAATTCTGAATACCTGGCCAGGGCATCCAAATACTAGGATTAGGCAGTATGCATCACGTTCACATGTTATGTTCCTTACTTAGACATCAACCTAGTCCTAAGTCCTAGTGTGCCTGTAGACTCAACGAGCCTAAAGCTCTTATACCAACTTGTGAGAACCCATCATGCTAAACAAGATTACTCAAAACTCAAAACACGATCAAACACTAATTAACCACATAGTAGACAAAGGGGCTAAATAAAATCGATTTCAACATCACCAACATCCTCACAAACATTTACATGAAAACCCAACATTTTACTTACTTTCATATATCAGGTCAAGAATCCTTTATAATATTTTATGACCTCTGCCACAACACATATATGTACAAAAGAACATCATCCTAATTTATCACATGAATATGTATCAATATTCTACCGAAAAGCTCAATCCGAATTAAACATCATATACAAACTTTCCTACCTAGACTCAAGTGTATAGGAACAACTCTAGGACACACTAGACAGCTAAACAACCATCTCTAAGGTCCATCACTTCAGCTCCTCCCCGCTTCCATGGGTCTATTACCACTGCTTCCAATCACCTAAAAAGATGTGGTGACTGTTACACCATGAGTTTTCCCTCTCTATTGTACTCTTTCTCTCACATCAAGTGGCCAATTACTCACTCCAATATCATTTACATTGCTTTAGTGTTGTAGCGCTCCATTTTGGTCACTCCATTGATCAATTCCACTATGTGTGACTTTAGTTTATTTTTTGAACCTTGTAATATTCTTTGATATGTCACCATCTTCTGAGATGATTTGAACCTCATCACCATGATATTTTGGATCTCTCAATGTGCCTTAGATCCATAGTCAATCCAACGACCCTCACTGTATCTCCTAGCTCTGTACTACTATTCCATGCGTGAACAATGGAACACGAGAGGGAGCAAAATCTCCCCACTACACGTCCCCTTTGAAGGAATTATTGGTGAAAAACACTTCTCCTTGTGCCTCTCTCTCTTTTTGTAACATACTTATATCTAGGATTATAATGTAATAATTTTTTTCCAAACTCCTTTTCCATATATGTTGACATTATGCTTCCTTTTCCCTAAATTAGAGTGTATTATGGGTTACTAGAGTCAAACAAACTAATAAACTTATAATTACCTTTTTATATATAGTTTTAAATAAAATAATTAATTACTTTGACAAGTGAGGCAATCTAATAAGAAACCCAATAAGAAACCCATTTAATACTTATTCATCCTATTTCAAAACTCAAGAATAATCCTACGATTATAATATGATATAAATTAAATTGATAGGACTTATGGCGTCACAATTGACTTAGTAGGAGTAAGTGCGCTAAGTGAGATTTTAATACAAGAACAATGAAAAGGAATGCCTAACGTCTTCAAAAGAGGAAGCTAATATTAGAATTGAATTTCATGACTCCTCATTAGCATGCCCTTTCATTACATATCAATCAGATGTTGATTGCTATCCCAATGAAGTTACTATTGAAAACCTTAATTAACTTAGGAATTAATAGTTGTAATTGACTAAGCATTTAGATATTTCCTAAACTTTTTCCCCCTCTCAATGTAACGCATAATGTGTTACTCCTTCCCCTCCAACTATGTGACCCTAGCTTCGGGCAACGACATCCGCAATGAAGGGCGCTCATCTCCGTCTCCCTCATCTTCTTCCCCCACCTTACCCCTCTATTTCTTCCACCTTCTCCTCTTCCCTCGACGTGACACAACCCCCAACCCTAGCTATCCTCATCTCCATATCTTGCTTGGACCTGCCGCACGATGTTGAGCGAACTAACATCAATGAACACCAATAACACTCCACCATGGCATCCAACAATCAATGCCAATCTCAAATGTCTGTTGCTTCACCTTCTTGCTTACCTCTCTCTGCTAGCACCCTGTAGTTGCAGAAGCCAGGAAAATGCCGCCAGTAATGGCTACAGGAGGCATTGGCCCTTGCGACGACATGCTTCCCCTTGTCTTTAAACCCTAGCTTAAGGAACCTTGACATAGACCTGCAACCATCACTTCTGGGCACACAGCTGACATCCCTTCCACTCTCGACCCCCCTTTTCCCTAACTGAACCTACAACAAAGCATGCCTCAGGGTCGTCGACCTCCAGGCATTTCCAAGACCTCCTTCAATGAGGAAATATTGATCATCTAAACCACCAGAGCCACCTCCTCCCTCACTGGTGAGCAACTACATATTCATAGATGGCACCAATAATAGATTTGAACAGTGACGTTGGTTCTCCATCGCCTCCTCAATGACGTCGGCATCCACCGCCCAACCTTCAAACCCTAACCACCTGACCCAGCTGCCACCTAGATCTACAACACCTGTCATCACTAAGTTCTAGACCTCACCACAGATGAGCTCCACCTTAGCAGTAGTGCTAGGTCGGATCACCACCACAACCTCTTCCTCTTATCTTCATATCCCTCTCACTAGACCACAGACACCCCTTCTCCTTCCTCTGTGCGATGACCACTTTCTTTACCCTACCAAGGATAGATCTACAAGAAACCATGACAAAATACAAACCTCACAGCCAGTGGATGACAGACAGTCACAACCAAAATTGCTTCTACCTTCCTCCTGCAACATCAACGCCTCCCTCTCCCTATTACCCGTACAACCAAGGTTGGTACTACAAACCCGTTTCTACATTCAGACATGCAACCAGAGTCTGAGTTGCAAACCACTATGCCTTGTTGGACCAGAGGAACTATTGCATCTACAACTCGCTTCCCTAACCCTAACTACTCCCTCAATGAGTAGCCACCCATCTTCAGAGAACCCATTGTAGCATCTCCAAGTGATAGAAACCTAGAAATACCTCTTGTGTGCAGGTCATGTGAGTGGATATACTCTCTTCCACCACAACATGATCAAAGGATGTTTGAGTGTATCATGTTCATGAGTTTCAGATCCTATTACTTCATTCTTCACCAATAATGTGGCTACAAGGAGCCAAGAAGAAAGAAAACAACCTTGAAGCAAGATTGATCTTTGCATATCAATTTGATCACTTGATCACTGGGTTAGTATACCTCTCCTATGTTTTATGTCATTTTCGTCAATTTAATATAGATAATGGAACCTTACAAGAATATAAATTTATCAATACATATAAATGTAATTAACTAGCAAACAATAAGTTTGAAAAGTCTCATTTTAGGAAACTAATTCGTATATGTATTTTATATCATAGAGGTTAGATAATAGTCATAATATGACAAATATATAGAATGTGGTCAACATGTTGATCTAAAATACTTGATTAAATAACTTGGTACTATATTTGTAAATGCAAGTTATGAAAATCAATAATTGTTATTAAATGTATTCTAGATCCCAATCTCAATAATTATGCATTGAAACCCTAAAGGTATAGACATATATTTGATGATAATTTGAAACACAATAAGATTCATTTATGTAATAACATATGAGTGCATGAGGGACTTAAACCTTGGAGTACTCTAATAGAACATTCTTATAAATATACCTCACACTTAGAATGTACTTGACCTTATTGGTTGAAAATTGAACCTTAAGATATACATAGAGAGAGTAAAATTAAGAAATAATTCTAGGGAGTGCATATTATTACCTACACATATGTTTAACCTAGACATATTTACACTTATGTGATTAAACATCAATATTAGAACTACAATGGATATCTAATTGATCATACATTTTCTTAATAAGGTTAATAACTCTAATATGCCATGAAGTGATCGGGACTAGGATAAGAGCAATACATAGATATATAATAGGAACACCTACACATGTTCTCTTCAATTTGACTAACACACCTAATGCATTTCTAGGGTAAATCATGATGTGTGAATCAAAATGTTGCAATAGAGTTAAATGTTGGTTATGAATATCAGGTATGTACTCCTCCCTGTTTAATTTTGGGCATAAATTGACTTAAATCTTCTTACAATGAGGAATCTTTTGACTTTTGTCCCTTTTATTCGTCCATATTGAAAATTCCTTATTTCATGATATTGAAACATCTGATTCCATTTTTCTTGATATATGCTTTGTTGCCTTAGGTCTATGACTCCCCCTATTTTGTTGTTGTACTTGAAAATGTGAATGGTGAATGCAAACTATCTTGCTACTCTATTTATGCATGCTAGATAATTTGACTAGTTTAACTACTGTATACGCATATGCGTAACCATTAGGGTATGTGTTTCTACCTGGGGTATACTTTTCTATCCTTATATATACAGAGGCGTGTTTTCCAGATAGGGTGTGCATTTCCACCCATTTTACTTAGGCTAATGACTCATTGGTGTCATGGCCCTACTATAATTACTTCAATCCAATATATCTACATGTGAATGATTATGATTGTTGTGATATTGTGAATGGTAAATGGCAAGATGTGTTATCTCATTTATTTATTTATATGCCTCATTATTTTGGAATTCATTTTCTTGATATATCTCTTGTTGGAAATTACCTATCTTTTGATGACCTTCCTTTTTAAGGGAAAATCTCTTTTGCCCTTTTAACCCATTTAAATGCCCAAAATATTGTTATCTGTACATAGTCAACGCATACTCTTAGTTTCCTATTTTTTAGGGTGTACCCTCCACCCAGGTTTTGGTACTTTATAGGTAAGAGAATTGGGATGATCGTGAGCTCGTTGGTGAAGTTAAGGATAGCTTGAGATAGTCTTGTTACCCTCTACATATGGGCTTCTATGTATGTAGATGTAACCTTTTCATTTTATGTACCACCCTTAGGGTGAGAAAGTTATGTAAATAGAAATATTTTGTAACTTTGTAAAGATTTATGTTTTCTGCTACTTAAATATTTCACGGCCCAAGTTTGTACCATTGAGTGGTCCCACTATCGGGTCCCACTCCTTATAGAATGGTATCAGAGCCTAAGCAGATGGTAACTAGACTATTTCAAGTTATCTTAGATTGTTCGTTAATAGGTAGGTGGCCCTTTAGTGGTTGTTGTCATACCTAAACCTAAATTGTGTTTACCAATTAGGGTTTCACCCCCTATCCAATTTGGTGGTTTCCCAAACAAAGTATGTGGATGACATAGTTTTGGGTGAACACTTATCAATCCTACCCTCTCTTTATTAATATAACTTTCTATAAGTAATGTTTGACTCTCCTAGGAAGTAGCCTCTACCTCCCACCTTAGGAGTGGACAATTCATCTACTATAGAGAGTATGTTGAATTAACCTCACATAATTGTGTGTGACCCTAGTGCAAGTCATTAAACCTTTTACTTTTGTTGTTTTCTAGCATGCCTATTATACGTGAATTATGTGGACTGAGCATGCCTGGATACAAACTTAGAATATTGACATGAATTTTAGATTTTGAGATGTTCTAGGATAGCATATAATGACATGAACTAGATTCTTAAGGTTAGGCTTGTCTTTCCTACCACATGGAGTTATTTCAAAATAGTTTCCTTGGGACTCACCATATAAGGACTGGATACTATCTTAGCTAAAATTGTGAGATCTCATAAATGATGAATTGCTGAAGGAAGATATAGATTTCAAGTAACAATACTAGGGGTTTCATTCCTCACATGCTCATAAGGTAGGAATTATGCTTATCTCCCTTGTCCTATAAAGGGATGATCACGTAATTGGATCACATAATAAACTTGTGTACCATGTTATTTCTTTTCTGAGGACATATGGATGAATAGACATGTTTGGAGGGGTAGTGGGCACTCTTTTTCTTGAAACTTTGGATGTCCAGCGTCACTAAGGTTAGGTGATGTAGGTACATCTAGGGTTGATCCACAAAGATTTGACCACTCTCTCATCACAACTGTGTCATTAATTTATCTGAGGCATGAGATAAGGAGTAGCTTGACCATCTAGTTCACTCGAGCTTGTAATGTTACCATGGTAGTAAACCAACTAAGGAAGTATAAACCTTAATCTCTTCTTATTATGGCTACATGATCTTATAAATAAATGATGTTTTGGGATGTGATGGCCTAAGTCACGAGTAACAAAATTGTGGGATAGTGGAGGTCATGCCTGGTAGGACCTACTAGAAGTTAGTGGTGTGATAGAAGAAACATGTATCCCATATATAGAAATGTGTGTAGAGAAGCCTCTTTTATGAAGATGAAGTGATGTTACTGTGGTAGTATATGTGTAGGTAGTAGCAGGTGGCCAACTTGGTACTCGGATTGATTTTGGCACCATTTTGGATTCTGATTGTAAGGTTTTCACCGTCAAACTTATTTTCATTATTAAATTATATTTACAAAAAAATCTTTTTTAGATTTCATCAATGGTTTGGAACCAAGTCGCCACCACAAGGAAGTTGTAGTAGTGCATAGGCCTTTAGTGAAGAAATCATTGATTTGCATGTTCAATCCGCCGGCCCTAGGAATAAAGAACAAACATAATATATATAATCTAGTTGACTACCCTTTCATTTCTCTATATGGGTAGTAGGATCCTTTTAAGGGGTGGAGCCTTATAAACTTCGGTATGTAACTTAATTTAGTGAATAGTTGAAATCAATGGTTACTAGAATAGGAAACTCTTGCAATGTTAAACAATTATAGGCACCGTCGAATAGGGTGGTGAGTAACAATTTCTAATTATTCCATCATAAAAGATACTTTAGTAAAAGAAAGAAAATATTAACTAATCCCTAAAGGATAAACTTAATTAGATAATGTACTAAGTTATATGTAAAAAAGTGATAATGACGTTGACAGTAATCATGATGTGACATGTTGAGGTCCTTGTTCCTAAACAAGTTTAGTCCATCAACTTGGTTTTTGTTATATGAATGACCCCAAACGAAAACCTAGTTATTGGAAATTGATCATTCGAATTTAGATGGTAAAAAAAATAGAAATGGTAGTAAAACCTAGATACCTTATACTACTAACATCATGAAATGATAAGTGAGTAGTCAACCCACCATAATAGTGTAGGTAACCATGACTAATACGATCTTGCTATCCTAATCCTAGGATTGGTGTTACTTACCTATCTAAACCCCTAATAGTTGTATAATAGATACATGAGGTATGGAGCAACATAGCTTCACCTTAGAAGTGTAATATAAGGTTGACATGAAATTTTATGCTTGTAACGACCCCGCCTCCCGATAACCCCCAATTAAGGGAGACCCGAAGGTCAGAGTCGTTATTCAATTAACAGGATCAAATGTTCGACAAATAATCAATAACAATTAATAAATTTTACCAACTAAACTGGAAACTGGTATAAAATAAAACTTTACTTACCTTTGAAAACTTTGGAAATCTATCTATCCAGAGCTTGAATTATTCTATCTAATCCTCCTTGTACTTTATTTCTTATTTCCACAAGGTGTCACTTTACTATTTGTTCTTTCAATTGTTTTTCCTAAAACGCCGACAAACAAAATGTCGGTCAGTATATCGAAATATACTGGTATGTGGGAACAACCAAAAGTTTGCACATATGGATAACAATCTAATAATCACAATCAAATTAATTAACAAGCCAATTTACACTTTTTCAGTATGACATTCTCCACCGCTTTTGCCCTAACCTTGGCATACCCACCTTAGGGTGCCCTTTGTTAATGACTTAAGGCCACCTTCTCAATCCTGAGCTTGGTGCCTGTGGGTCACCCCTCATGGTGCCCACTAGTCATGCAATATCATAGGCCACCTTCTCATTCCCGAGCTTGGTGTCTGGGGTCACCACTTAAGGTGTTAATTGGTCTACCCATCTGGGCCTGACCTTTGGCATCATCCATCAGGGTGGCATGTAGGTGCGAGAATACATACTTCTATTTTTTTTAATGTGATAATCATAGTGACTTTATGATTTGCAAGTATGAACATCCAAACAGATAATTTGCATTCAATGCGATTAATCATCCGGAAAATCCTTGGGAAACTAAGACGGTTATCCATAATTAACCACATATTTGATCCAGAGCAACTTGATTTTCCAATCAATAAGGATAAAGAATCAATCAACAAGCAATCAACAATATCCTGAAATTAATGCATACGATCCAAGTGTTATAGTTTATCCAGAACATTCTAAAGCTAGACTTGGATTCCACCTTAGGCTTTCTAGACCACATTAGGGTTTTATTAGGGTTTTTGCCTCCATAACGCTTTTATCATATTAAATTCTCCCTTAGTTCATAAACCCTAATTTCAACATCATAAGCCCCATTAAAGTCGATTATTTCTCTTTGATACCAAAACTACCTTCTTTATCCTTTTAAGTTATTTCAAGGTCATTATACGCATTTGTCATCAATTCATAGTCCATTATGATCCAAAACACATAAGAACTCAATTTGCCATTAATTCCACCTTTTATTCATGAGAAAACCCTAATTACTACATTTAGGGTATCTATCCACAAATTAGGAACTTTAATGCTCGAAATAGCTTAGATTCAGCATATTCCAACTTAAATCATGAAATTAATCAATTAGAGCCATTACTAGTCGAATTAGTCAGCATTAGGGTTTTAAGGCCCATTAAGTCTATTCATGCATATGCAATTCTAAATCAACTCATTATATGCAAAGTTCATCTTTTCCTTCTTAATGTTCCTTCTTAGCATTAACCAGCTAATATAAACTTTAAACATCTATTAAACCCTACTAATCACTTTAATCATATCAAAATAGGGTTCTTTACACATTATTACATCTAAAGCTAATAACTTCATTACTTTTCGAATTGCAAAAGGAATCAGACTTCAATTATATTTTTAATGGATTCTCCTCATTTTTCTGAGCAACTTTCATATTTTATGTGTGCTAATCCGAGCTACAAATAAATAGATATGATTTTAGCAAAATTACCTATTTTGGGCCAATCCAGGAGCGCCATGTGGTCAATCCCATACAAAGTTGTCCGATTAGGATTTATAACTGAATTACCATTGTACCCCCGCGTAAGTGGTTGCTTCTTTAGCCTGTGGAGGGGCAAACTTGTCCAACTCCCTTTTGAGCGTCTTCAACCTCAGACTCCCGCAACCAGACCGCCGCAATAGCCCTAACCGCGGCTTGCGCCGCCTGCTCTCCCTCCTCTGGACCCAGAAGATCACTGGAGTAGGTCGCCCTTGCTCCGCCACCTCCTTCCGATCTTGGGGCGCCACCCAAATCTTGACCAGAGTGGCTGGTTCAAGTAGGGTCGTCGTGCGACCTGCAGCAGGTGCTGTAGCCATGCGGTCATTGCTGTGCCTTGTCCAGGGCACGACCATGATTGCAATGCATCTCCTTGGCACCTTGGGGCATCAAGGTGACATTGCAATCCACCCTTACCGCCTCATGACCTCCTGATCATGCAATTCCTCACAGCTACGGTTTAAGAACGAAAATATGGAAGAAGGATGTGTGGGATTCTCTCTCCCTCTCTTGTACATGAACTAGGGCCTTACCCCCTTTATATAGGGTGAGTACCCATGCCCTAGGACGACCACCTATGGGTTAACTTAATTCTATTCCCAATAGGAAACAAATTCCTTCATGGAAAAGAAATCCTTCCATGATATTCATTATTGCATGGATTATTAGCAATACGAAAATCCTCCCTCTTATTCTCTTTATTCATGCCTTTTTATTCATTGGTCTTGAAATTATATTTTCCTTACGTAGGAAATACTTCCTTTTATCAATATTACAAAATTCATCGATAATACATCACATTATGCTCTTATTTTGCAATCTTGGTATTTCCTCTTTCTCTCTTATTTATTGGGGCTCCTTGGACCCCAAGAACTCAAAGAATTCGAAATCCCTTTTTAAGGAATACTCATTATCCCTAAATGCATTATTTCACATTATCATGTTGAGTTCTTATTAAAATATTTCTTTTTGAGGATTTCTTTTTGTTTCTCTTTACTTTTCCTCATTGATTTTCCTTTTATTATTAGGAATCCTTGGGATACGAAATTCCACCAAGGATAACTCAATTATACTTCTTTTTACTTATTTTCCACATTTCATCAATATTTTCAATTTCTTTCTTAACAAAGAAATACTTAATTGATCTTTTCTTTTCTTATTGCACTCTTTATGTAACTTTGGACTCCTTGGAACCCAAGGAACCCAAGAGGCACGAAATCCATTCTTGTATTACATTCCTTTTCCTTCTAGAGGTTTCCACCTCATCTCTCTTTTCTCAACAACTCAATTATTCATTAATTAATTGAATTTCCTTGTTATTGGGCCCAATAGCCAATAAAGCCCACAAATCAAACAACAAAGCTATTTTAAACGAAATCCATTTATTCACAACAAATTATATCATTATTTGTCCAAATATCTTTAATATGAGAAATTACATTTCTCACCAAAGGAACCCAAAATTTGGGGTTGTAACATCCTTCCCCTCTTATGAGAATTTTGCCCTCAAAATTCCATCAAGTAAGCAAACAAACAGGATAAGTCTTCTTATGTCCATCAGGGCTCCCATGTGGCTTCACCCTTTCCATGGTGTTCCCCAAGAACCTTCATTATCTCATTTTCTTCCATCTGAGTTCTTTCTTACCTTGGTATATCGTACCCTCATAGGTGACTCAGGACTTTTTAGCCTTTTAAAAGCTGAATAGGTTCAGGGCTCAGCACCTGGCTTGGGTACCTCACATAGTGCTCTAGATCGGACTCATGCAACACATCATTTTATCCTGAGGGGTAAGGTTAAACACAACCATCTCCACCAATCCATCTCAAATGGACCCATATATCAGGGACTCAACTTTCTCAGTTGTACCTTAGAGGGGTCAGATTTTCACATCACATATTCTCCCACAGTGAACTGCATGTCAGTCTGCTTTGTATCAGCTCATGACTCATATCACCAATGGGCTCTCTCTCAGCCATTGCACGATCAAAGCGACTTCATCTACACACACTATGGTTCTTTTCTGACCTTCATGAGGCCTCCTTCACCAACATCATCTTAATGAAGTGGTGACCGACACAACCTCTCTATAAGACTTCTTGCATCCCGATAAAGACTATGGTGGTTAACATCACATCTTAAGAACTGTCTCTGTGTATCACCCTAAATGAGCACACATGCTCTCATCAGACCCTCTAGTCTGAATCATATTGTCCATTAGTATGGGGTGATAAACTATACTATCATCGAGTTCCTCATGTATCCACTTCCACCTCATGGAAGTGAACCTTGGTCATACCCAAGAACTTCTGAACTCACATCATGATGTGGTTGAACCATCTTTCTCTCTCTTAAGTAGTTCAACCAAATCTGTCCCTTGACAGTACTCCTTTCTTTCTCATGTCATCTAGGTTAGGCGATCTACCATAACCCATATTGCATCTCGACCCTCCTTGGTCTAGGGGAGACTTACCACAATATCCATAGTGAAGAACTCCCATTCCCTCTCAGGAACTCTTTTATCCTTTATATCGATACACTGGGTTATTGGTGTTCATCCTTCACCTCCTGGCTTGCATGGCCACATGCTACATGCAACTTTGTTTTAAGCATCCAGAGTGCTACCATCACTTATTATTTTTGTAGCATCACAGTAGTTGGTGATATTAAACCATGATCTCCTGTACGTCATGATTCCTCAAGATCGATTCCTTAGAAACCCTAAACCATTCTCATCAGGGTTTTACTACCTTCATATCCCAAGAAGTGTATCCATCCTTCTACCCCATCAAGGACTAGGCTGGCTATCCAAATAACCACTAATCTTGTTCAACAGATCTCATTACATCTGTGTAAGCCAAAACACATCTTCTTTCCAAACTTAGGGTTAGCCAAACAACCTCAACTTCTTCTAGCTTCCAGTAAAACTAGGCAGCTATATCTCAACTAGAGTATTCATTACCCCTTCTTATCCTTAGGTGTTAAGTAATGTCGAAGACGTACACCTCTAAGTTTGTCTTCATCAAGAAACTCTGATCTCATCCTCAGGGTGATCAAACTCAACCTTGGTTAACTTGTAAATTCCACATAGCTTCTGCTAAAGACATCCTTATTTCTCTTACTGTTTGTAAACTATCCATGTATCATTCACTCCATCAGGGAATGTTATCATCTCTATCCTCATTCTTTGTAGCAACGTTCCAACTCACATCATCTTTTATCCTTAGTGTATGGCATGTGTACGGTCCTATCTCTCACTCCCATAACAAGAGGAAATAAGCATTTGGCTACAGTCCAAATACAGAGTTCTTCCTGTTCCAAGAATAGAGATGGTACAGCCCACCTTGCCAGTACACTTTCAAATCTAAGTTGAAATGTGCCATATATGTCTCTACATCACAACCATCATGATATCAAAATTACTTCCATGGAAAACTGGTCTCGAACTTACTTGGTCCAAGCACAATCCTTTGTCATCTCCTCTAGGTCTATAGGGTGTCGGCACTTTTTGGGTCATCCCTTTTCCCTTATGCATCCAGAGAGTGCCCTACTCATCTGCCCTTTGGGTCCCATGAGTCCATGAAGGTGATCAATCTCCTAACCCATGGCCCTCAGACAATGATAGTTGTTACCTCCCGACCCTATGGTCATGTGCAACTAGGGAATTAGGCAACTCCTTCTTCCATTAGTCTTATCCCTACCTGACCCTAGGATAGACTTAGGATTCTATTATTGTACATGTCCAACATAGAACCTTACCCAAACATTCATCATCTCTCTTCTTGCATTCATGGGCTGACTTTCATCCTTTCATAAGGGTCATGGCAACCTGCCTACCTTGGTCGAGCCCCATACCGGTTACCTCCATGGTAACACATCCACATGCACATAGAGATGGTTATCTATGGGTCTATAGGTTCATTCTCATGCCATGTACTCTTCACTTAGCTTCTCAAGATCCTACGAAACCTCCTTAGGTTACCTCAAAACCGACCAAACTAGTAAACTCCCTACCAAAGGGTCGCTCTCCCAGGATGGGAGGAAACTACACCTTTATAACAAAGGTCACAAGCATCCTTAGGGTTTATATACACATGAGCATGCTTAACCCATCAGCTACTAGGGAACCAGTAGACCACCTATTAAACCATGCCAGGTCATACTTGTTCTCTTTCCTCATCATTAGGTTAACTTAGTTGTGAGGGGGGGTTCATCAAACATACCCTTAACTTAAGGGGTTTCTTTTACCTCTACACATGAGGAGTACCATGCTCAAAACTATAGAGACTCAAATCTCATCATGAGCATTGGGTACAATGCTTCCCATCTTTGGCCAGGAACCCTAAGTTCTCCTTTGGATATCCAACTGCATGCTCAAACTCTTAACCACAAATCAAACATGTCCAAGGTATGTCATGTACTCCCATGATCCTTTTATATGAGAAACACCCTAGAGTTGATTCCTCCTCAAGGACAACGAACTAGGTATAAAGCCTCACGGCTGGTTACTTAAACCTCCTCAGGGTCTAAAGCACTCTTTATCTCATCCAGCAGGTAACCACTTATACCATGGGTACTAGAAGCATCATCCTATTTCTAGGGTTTGGTTCCTCTAAAGGAAACCAAGATATCATCAACCTCCAGGAATCAAGCATAAGGCAACCACTATCATCCACGTAGGTCGCATCATCCTCAACTCCCACTATTCCTCACATTTCAGGGTTTTAGGTTTCCAACCTTCTTGCTTGAGTCCTTCTTTCTTCTCTAGAACTAACTCTACATCCAACCTTACTACCAGATGTCCTTTCTCCATGAAGGATCAAGCTTTACTAGCATACCTTCACATGGGTGAAGCATATGCTCGAACTTAGGTTTGCTCAAAATCATTCATAGCCCTTTATACTCATTCCATGATCCCTTAACCAGGGTTTCATCAAGCTATACCCTACATGCCTAAGCCCATAGGGTAACTATAGGTTCTATTCTAACCTCATCCATGAAGGAGATATCCTTCTCTCTAGCATGCACGACCCTCTCCAGGGTTGGTCGCCAAAGGTACTAGGTCATCTACCCTTTTATGGCATCCCAAAGGCATGTCCAACCAAACACTCGGTCAACCATGACATCTAACTCATCATGTCATCTCTCTCTCTAACCTCCACTTAGGGTTAGGGTTAACATCATCCTCAAAGGATGTACTAGGTATCTACTTTTAATGGAGGTCTCTACCTCCAAGACTAACTCTCTCTACTCATCCTCCTGCCAAGGAGGTCTATCCCTAGGTCTCTTCCGAGGGCAATGACAACTTATGTCATGTGACCTAAGCATGTATCTATTCTTTTATGCATACTCTATTAAGATTATGTCCATGACATCTTATTTACATGCTTTTTATTAATTTGATGGAGGATCCCTTAATCCTTATCAACCTTACCCATACCTCAAGAGAGCGAGGAGAAGAGAGGAAACCCTAATCCTTAAGGTCCTTAATAGAATTTGAGTTGAGAAGGGATGAACAAGATGAGAGGGTCCTAAAGGTATCTTATTTCGATTCATACCCTAAGACTTTGGCCAGGAAGTCACACAGATATGGGAGTCCTCGTATTCCGACTAGCGGTGCGGAAGAAAATATTGCCAGCCCCCGGTCGTGATCCTTTTCTAGACACCTCTGTCTTTCAGATAATCCTCTAATAACTCCCTTGGGTTCTACAGAATTTGTAAAATTTAATAATTATTAAAGATTAATTGAGGAACCTATGCTCTGATACCAATTGTAACGACCCGCCTCCCGGAAACCCCCAATTAAGGGAGACCCGAAGGTCAGAGTCGTTATTCAATTAACATGATCAAAGGTTTGACAAATAATCAATAACAATTAATAAATTTTACCAACTAAACTGGAAACTGGTATAAAATAAAACTTTACTTACCTTTGAAAACTTTGGAAATCTATCTATCTAGAGCTTGAATTATTCTATCTAATCCTCCTTGCACTTTATTTCTTATTTCCACAAGGTGTCACTTTACTGTTTGTTCTTTCAATTGTTGTTCCTAAAACGCCGACAAACAAAACATCGGTCAGTATATCGAAATATACTGGTATGTGGGAACAACCAAAAGTTTGCACATATGGATAACAATCTAATTATCACAATCAAATTAATTAACAAGCCAATTTACACTTTTTCAGTATGACATTCTCCACCGCTTTTGCCCTAACCCTGGCATACCCACCTTAGGGTGCCCTTTGTTAATGACTTAAGGCCGCCTTCTCAATCCCGAGCTTGGTGCCTGTGGGTCACCCCTCATGGTGCCCACTAGTCATGCAATATCATAGGCCACCTTCTCATTCCTGAGCTTGGTGCCTGGGGTCACCACTTAAGGTGTCCATTGGTCTACCCATCTGGGCTTGACCTTTGGCATCATCCATTAGGGTGGCATGTAGGTGCGAGAATACATACTTCTATTTTTTTTAATGTGATAATCATAGTGACTTTATGATTTGCAAGTATGAACATCCAAACAAATAATTTGCATTCAATGCGATTAATCATCCGGAAAATCCTCGAGAAACTATGGCGGTTATCCATAATTAACCACATACCTGATCCAGAGCAACTTGATTGTCCAAGCAATAAGGATAAAGAATCAATCAACAAGCAATCAACAATATCCTGAAATTAATGCATACGATCCAAGTGTTATAGTTTATCCAGAACATTCTAAAGCTAGACTTGGATTCCACCTTAGGCTTTCTAGACCACATTAGGGTTTTATTAGGGTTTTTGCCTCCATAACGCTTTTATCATATTAAATGCTCCCTTAGTTCATAAACCCTAATTTCAACATCATAAGTCCCATTAAAGTCAATTATTTCTCTTTGATACCAAAACTACCTTCTTTATCCTTTTAAGTTATTTCAAGGTCATTATACACATTTGTCATCAATTCATAGTCCATTATGATCCAAAACACATAAGAACTCGATTTGCCATTAATTCCACCATTTATTCATGAGAAAACCCTAATTACTACATTTAGGGTATCTATCCACAAATTAGGAACTTTAATGCTCGAAATAGCTTAGATTCAGCATATTCCAACTTTAATCATGAAATTAATCAATTAGAGACATTAATAGTCGAATTAGTCAGCATTAGGGTTTTAAGGCCCATTAAGTCTATTCATGCATATGTAATTCTAAATTAACTCATTATATGCAAAGTTCATCTTTTCCTTCTTAATGTTCCTTATTAGCATTAACAGGATAATATCAACTTTAAACATCTATTAAACCCTACTAATTAAAGAAACCCTACTAATCACTTTAATCATAACAAAATAGGGTTCTTTATACATTATTACATCTAAAGTTAATAACTTAATTACTTTTGGAATTGCAAAAGAAATCAGACTTCAATTATATTTTTAATGGATTCTCCTCATTTTTCTGAGCAACTTTCATATTTTATGCGTGCTAATCCGAGCTATATATAAATAGATATGATTTTAGCAAAATTACCTATTTTGGGCCAATCCAGGAGCGCCACGTGGTCAATCCCATGCAAAGTTGTCCAATTAGGATTTATAACTGAATTACCATTGTACCCTCGCGTAAGTTGTTGCTTCTTTAGCTCGCGGAGGGGCAAACTCGTCCAACTCCCTTTTGAGCATCTTCAACCTCAGACTCCCGCGACCAGACCGCCGCAGCAGCCCTAACCGCGGCTTGCGCCGCCTGCTCTCCCTCCTCTGGACCCAGAAGATCACCGGAGTAGGTCGCCCTTGCTCCACCACCTCCTTCCGATCTTGGGGCGCCACCCAAATCTCGACCAGAGCGGCTGGTTCGAGTAGGGTCGTCGTGCGACCTACAGCAGGTGATGCAGCCATGCGGTCGTTGTTGTGCCTTGTCCAGGGCACGACCATGATGGAAATGCATCTCCTTGGCACCTTGGGGCATCAAGGTAACATTGCAATCCACCCTTGCCGCCTCATGACCTCCTGATCACGCAATTCCTCACAGCTAGGCTTTAAGAATGAAAATATGGAAGAAGGATGTGCGGGATTCTCTATCCCTCTCTTGTACTTGAACTAGGGCCTTACCCCCTTTATATAGGGTGAGTACCCATGCCCTAGGACGACCACCTATGGGTTAACTTAATTCTATTCCCAATAGGAAACAAATTCCTTCATGGAAAAGAAATCCTTCTCTCCTATTTACCTTCCTGATATTCATTATTGCATGGATAATTAGCAATACAAAAATCCTCTCTCTTATCCTCTTTATTCATGCCTTTTTATTCATTGGTCTTGAAATTATATTTTCCTTACGTAGGAAATACTTCCTTTTATCAATATTACAAAATTCATCGATAATACATCACATTATGCTCTTATTTTGCAATCTTGGTATTTCCTCTTTCTCTCTTCTTTATTGGGGCTCCTTGGACCCGAAGAACTCAAAGAATTCGAAATCCCTTTTTATGGAATACTCATTATCCCTAAATGCATCAACATGCATTATTTCACATTATCATGTTGAGTTCTTATTAAAATATTTCTTTTTGAGGATTTCTTTTTGTTTCTCTTTACTTTTCCTCATTGATTTTCCTTTTATTATTAGGAATCCTTGGGATACGAAATTCCACCAAGGATAACTCAATCATACTTTTTTTTACTTATTTTCCACATTTCATCAATATTTTCAATTTCTTTCTTAACAAAGAAATACTTAATTGATCTTTTCTTTTCTTATTGCACTCTTTATGCAACTTTGGACTCCTTGGAACCCAAGGAACCCAAGAGGCACGAAATCCATTCTTGGATTACATTCCTTTGCCTTCTAGAGGTTTCCACCTCATCTCTCCTTTCTCAACAACTCAATTATTCATTAATTAATTGAATTTCCTTGTTATTGGGCCCAATAGCCAATAAAGCCCACAAATCAAACAACAAGGCTATTTTAAACGAAATCCATTTATTCACAAAAAAATATATCATTATTTGTCCAAATATCTTTAATATGAGAAATTACATTTCTCACCAAAGGAACCCAAAATTTGGGGTTGTAACAATGCTATTGTCGATTACTTAAGTAAAATAAAAATCCATTATTTTATTAGGAGATATAACTTAGTAAACAAGACTATAACTGTGTGGATTTCAAGGATGAAATCCTCTTTAAGGGGTGGTGTGTTGTAACATATTTAAATCTAGGATTATAATGTAATATTTTTTTTCCAGACTTCTTTTCCATATATGTTGACTTTATGCATCCCTTTCCCTAAATTAGAGTGTATTATGGGTTACTAGAGTCAAATAAACTCATGAAATTATAATTACTCTTTTATATAAATTTTTAAATAAATTAATTAATTACTTTGACAAGTAGGTCAATCTAATAAGAAACCCATTTAATACTTGTTCATTCTATTTTAACACTCAAGAATAATCCTATGATTATAATATGAAATGAGTTAAATCGATAGGACTTATGGAAACACAATTGACTTAGTAGGTGTAAGTGCACTAAGTGAGCGTTTAATACAAGAACAATGAAAATGAATGCCTAACATCTTTAAAAGAGGAAGCTAATATTAGAATTGAATTTCATGACTCCTCGTTAGCATGCCCTTTCATTTACACATCAATAAGATGTTAATTTCTATCCCAATGAAGTTACTATTGAAAACCTTTAATTAACTTAGGAATTAATAGTTGTAATTGACTAAGCATTTAGATATTTCCCAGACCTGTTTCCCCCCTCAACATAACGCCTAGTGTGTTACTCCTTCCCCTCCAATCATGTGATCCTAATGTCAGGCAACAACAATCGCAATGGAGGGCACTCATCTTGGTCTCCCTCCTCTTCTTCCCCTTGCCTCCCCCTCTATTTCTTCTTCCTTTTCCTCTTCCCTCGACAAGACACAACCTCCAACTCTATACGTCTTCATCTCCCTATCTCTCTTGGACCTACCACACGATGTTGAGCACACATATGACAATAAACTCCAACAATGCTCCACCATGGCATCCAATAATCAGTGCCAATCTCAAAACATATGCTGCTTCACCTTATTGCCTACCTCTCTCTGATAGCACCCTATAGCCATGGAAGCCTGTCAAATGCCACCAAAAATGGATATAGCTAGCAGTAGCCCCTGTGACGACACACTTCCCCTTTTTTAAACCCTAGCGTAAGGAACCTCAACACAGATCTGCAACCAACACTACTGGGCACACAACCGCCATTCCTTCCACTCTTAGCCCCCCTTTTCCCTCACTAAATCTACAACAAATCATTCCTCAGGGTCGTCAGCCTCGAGGAGTTTTTAAGACCTCGTTCAACGATGCAATCTTGACTGGCTAAACCACCAGAGCTTCATCCTCCCTCACTGGTGAGCAACATCACCAACTACATATTCATACCTGGTGCCAACAATAGATTTGAACAGTGACATTGGTTCTCCATCGCCTCCTCAATGACGTCAGCACCCACCACCCAACCTTCCAACCCTAAGCACCTGACCCAACCACCACCTAGATCAACAAAACCTATCGTAGCTAAATTCCAGACCTTGCCATGGATGTGCCCCACCTTATCAGCAATGCTAGGTCATATCACCACCACAACCTCTTCCTCTTGTCTTCAGACCCCTCTTACTAGACCACAAACACCCCCTTCTACTTCCATAGTGCGATGACCACTTGTTTTACCCTACCAAGAATAGATCTGCAAGCAATGATGATGGGACACAAACCTCACAACCAGTGGATGACAGAAAACCACAACCACATTTTCTTCTATCGTCCTTGCCCTTCCTCCTAAAACATCAACCCCTCCTTCTCCATGGCTCCTGTACAACCAATTTTGGTCCTACAAACCCGTCTCCACATTCAAACATGCAGCTGAAGTCTAAGTTGCAAACCCCTATGCCTTGTTGGACCAGAGGAACTACTTCATCTACAACTTGCTTCCCTCATCCTAACTGCTCTGGCAATGAGTATCCACCCATCTTCAGAGAACCCCTTATGGCATATCCAAGTGATAGAAACCTAGAAATACCTATTGTGTGCAGGTAACATGAGTAGATATACCCTCTTCCACCACAACACAATCAAACGAGGCTTGAGTGTATCATGTTCATGAGTTTCAGATCCTTTTACTTCATGCTCCACCAATAGTGTGGCCACAAGGATCCAAGAAGAAAGAAAACAACCTTGAAGCAAGATTGATCTTTGCATATCAATTTGATCACTTGATCACTGGGTTAGCATACCTCTCTTATGTTTTACATCATTTTCATCAATTCAATATAGTTAATAGAACCTCACAAGAATACAAATTTATCAATACATATAAATGTAATGAACTAGCAAACAATGAGTTTGAAAATTTTCATGTCAGGAAACTAATTCGTATATGTATTTAATATCATAGAGGTTGGATAATAGTCATAATATGAAAAAAATATAGAATGTGGTTAACATGATAATCTAAACTATTTGATTAAATAACTTGGTACTATTTTTGTATATGCAAGTTATGAAAATCAATAATTGTTATTAACATTAGTACAGAACCGACCTTTAGTGTCGGTTATTTAAGACCTTTGGCGTCGATTTCAAAGCGACACCCAAGTTGGCACCGCTAAAAGTCGAAACCTTCAGCGTCAGTTTTAACACCGACGCCATAACCCTTCCCGCCACCAAAAACATGCTAGCAAGGGAACTATAGGCGTCGGTTATTTAATAAAATTGACAGTATATCCAGGTCAAAGGCGTTGGGGTTTCACAAAAACCGACGTCATAACCCTTCCCACCACTAATAAAAAGTGCCAGCAAGGGCACCATCGATGTCAGTTTTTATATATAATTGACGCCATATCCCTGGTGCCATGAAGACCCCACCACGGTCGTGCTTCCCAGCACGACCATGGTACCTAGCCACATAGACTTTGGTTTTTTGCTAATAACTGACACTATATGTCTTTGTTGTCAGTTTTATACTAATAATCGATGCCTATGTTCTGATTTTTTTTCTTATCAGTTTGCAGGTCTGCTGTATGGCTGGTCACCATGATGTAGAACTGGCACTTCAGTTCTGAACTGTAGGTTTACAACATCCATTGATATCAGCCAACAGCAGGCCACAAACTTGCAAAATTAACAAGATGGACAACAATTTATGATCACACACATGTATAATAACATTTAATTCATATTATTTTTCATCACACACATGTAAAAACCAATAGTTCCATTTCAAATTTCCTCCATTTTCACACACATTTAGCAACCTGCAGTTCCATTCATTTCATCTCTTTTCACATTCAGACACATGTAGAAACATTCATGTATTGATCATATTCACATTCACACATATGACAATTCAAAAAAATTCATTCACATTAATACAAAAATAATTATGAGAACAAAGTTTAGAAATATCATTCTTTATTCATCATAGTCATTATCGCCACCACTATCCCAATCATATTTAAAAATTCCCGCTACTTGTAGGGCCTTTTCCCATTGTTCTCTTACGTCATTTAAGTCTTCCATCGTATGGGTATTATGTACATCTAATAACTTTTGACATGTAGTGAAGTTAGTTTTAAACACCTACAAAGAGAATGACGTATATATATAATTAATAATATATAATAAGATTGATATATTTCATATTATCTAATGAGACTATATATAATACCTGATGTATGGTATCGATTTCCATTGCGGCATATTTGATAATTAGGTACATAAATCACATCACATAGTATGCACATGCCCATTCGTTGTCTTGTGTAGCACACTATAAATTGAAACATACAAAATATTCAAAAATACAAATAAGCACATTTCACATAAATAATATATACATTGGAGTCGAGAAATTACTTTCACATTCTCCCAAATTAGTGGTTGTTTCTTTTTCTTGGGGACCTTTCCTCCAGCTTTTTTGAACTCATGTAAATCCATACATGTTAATGTAACACATTAAATTGCATAATTAAATACTAATGTAATAACAAATGTTAATGGATATAAAAATATGAAATATTTCTCATGGGAATAATGGCATTTTCATTGTGTGTCCATATAATGTATTCAATCCCTTCCCCACATGATCTAGATAATAGACAATGAATGTCTTGGGGACAATAACTAGTAACTCCCAATGCCTACCACTAAAGGTAAGAAAGTTAAAAATTAATACTCAAAATCCACAATAAAAATGTAATTTTCTTAAGTCCAAATTATAAACAAAGTAAACTTACTCAACATTGAATGGAGCTATTATCACCGTATTCTTTTTTTAACAAAATATTTAAAATTAGTAGAGTAGTATGAAGTAACTAATGAATGGTCTTTATCTACAAGACTAATCAAAGATGGAACCAAAAATCCCACATGGGAAAATGAAAAATCTGTACATATCGTGTGTAAGTGGCTGCAAAACTTGTATTATGTATGCATTAATATATAAGAAACCAGATCACCGTATATAAAACAAGGTATATGGACGTATAAACAAGATATCTCCATATCCATATCTCTATCATAGATGTATTCATCCAATCATAACGAAACAACTCCAAAATATCTTATATAAATAGATTGTTATCGTATGATTGACCTGCAACATCCTTTGGAATAGAAACATTTATAGGGAAATTTGGATCATGTTTGCCTATCCATATGGCCATACCCCTACAATTAGGACCTAACGAGGCATGTAGGTCCCTTGGAAGCCAACTTGGTACTTCAGGAGGTGGAGGTGGAGGCCAAGATGTAGCGGGTGTCTTCCTTTTGACATGTATGTATAATTTCAGATCAATTGACTCATATATACACACTAACAAATTAACGTAATGTAAATTTACCATACAATATTAGTATAGACGACATCCACTATGGGCCAAAATATCACTCTGCCTTCTGCCCCACCAAGCGTTTCAGAATCTGGGTGGGCATATGGCAATGGAAGGTCCCTCCAATTGGCGAGTACATGTATCGGGCTCACACAAAATGCACGATCTGGTACTGGAGTCCCATGAAACATGTCACCTGGAAGGGGTGGGTAAGACGACGCCTCTGCAATGACATATTCTTGACTTTTTCGATGACATGGCTTCAACCCCTACAAAATTATGTAAAGAATGTTATATACATATATACATAAACATATCATCTTGAAAAGACTAGATACTATGTCATAAAAACACTTACAGTGGATGTGCTAGGTGGTGGGTCTACAAGATTATTTCCAACCACCTCTATAGTAGGAGAAGAGCGGCATGCCACATGTACTGTCTGAGTGGCAGCTTGAGATGCCTATCACTTTCTATTTTCTTCATGGAGTCTCTTATCAAGTGCTTCCTCGACTCTCCTATTAATTAACTCATCTACCTATACATGGAAAAAAGAAATGCTAGCTTTTGATTATTGAATTCCCTTTCACGATAACATTCTAAAAAAAGAACAAGTTACCTCAACATTTGATAATCCCACTTTTGAGACAGGTTTGCACTGTGATTGCCCAAAAAATGCTTTTATGCCCACACCAGCGCCTGCACCCCTAACACGTCCAAGATGCTCTGGGTTACCCAGAGCAATTGTCAATTCATCCCTTGTGCCCTCAGGGATGAACTTGCCTTCCTTCCTCTGCTCATGAAGCTCCCGCTAATCGCCATCAATAGAAATGGGTAAGTAAACATAACAATAATCAATATGAATTGCTCTAAGAGTTGAATTTTACCATTTTTGCAGCCGCCTCAGCAGTTGCGGGCTTAGTTATATCTCCTTTCTTGTTTTTCCTCCCATCTATCCACATAGAATGGTGAGGCAGAGGTGCATGACCAATAGTAGAGGACTCTGCAGTCTCTTGAGTAGCAACAAACTGAGCATTAGATTCAACCTGTAGTCTTTGGCAAACACCTGCATAGTCTTTTGGACCCATCGTGTGGTCATGCACATTTAGTACACACTTTGATCTTTGAGCATCGCGGATAGCCTTATTAGTAAGCACATTGATTTGGTTAGTAACACTAAAGGTTAATCTTTAATAGGTGAATACATAAGAATGTATATTAATTAAATTGGGAGTGGCGCTTAATACCTTGAATTCATCAATTTTTCTTTTGGTAACAAACTCCTCCCAGTCATTGGGGTCCAGGTAGTTCCATTACTCAATGGCTAGCTTATTCCTCTTCTCAGCATCTCATATGTAATCTCGGGTGAGATTTGTCCTATAGTTCCTTAGGACCCTCCCACAACGTTGCATCACACATTTACGATGTAGCTTTTCATCCAGTTCAAATATACTCTGCAAAATATAATTGCTATTAACTAGTATCCTAAAAATTAGTAATCTACAAAATAGAATTGCAAATAATAATAACTCACGCATAGTTCCTTCCATACTAAGTCTTTCTTCACCTTAGGAACTTTATGCCAAGATTCTACATTAGGACTAAAATGGCTACGAGTAAGAACCCCAAGATATGAAATAAATGAGTTGCGGTTCACTCCAACTGAATTTCCTGCATGATCAAAATCCACAGCCAGTTTGGGTCCATTGCCCCTTTTTTGTAGTAACTTGTTCATCATAGTGATGCCCCTCACTTTTTCAATTTTTTTTCTGCTCATCAAGTGTCCCAAGTTCATCAGGGGGTACATCATCAACCTAAAATTTGACAAAATAAACACACTTATAGGATATAACTATAAACAGACATATAGATAGAAATATAGGATATATTTTTAAAACATACATTGTGAGGCAACACATTGATATCCTCACCCTCATGGTAATCATCATCAAGATCATCATGCTCATGCTCATGCTCAGCCATCTGAATGTGTCATTAAAAAATCAAACAATTAGCATTTGACATAACTAGAAGATAATAAAACATTGTAAAGTACACATTCGGAAAAATAAAACATATAAAAAAATATAAACATGCATGCCTCTAATATTGCAATCTTTTATCAATTAACAATCCTTCATTGTGATCTCTGTGCACATACAAGTCATCATTAGCTTCAATATTTGGTGGTGTTGGCAACCCAACTGAGAATGGACTGGAGTCATCATACTTATCATAGTATTGTTCTTCATCTATAGGATCTTCAATGAACTATCTTTTACCATGAAGAACAACTGACCATCTATCATTTGCAGAATCATCGATATAAAATACTTGTTTCGCCTATGATGCCATTATGAATGGTTCACCCTTCTCGCCAGTCTTTTCAAAGTTCACTAATGTGAAACCCAATTCATCCACTATAACTCCTTTGGTGTTATCAACCCAATTACATTTAAAGAGAGGAATTTTGAAATCTACGTAATCAAACTCCCATATGTCTTCAATGACACCATAATATGACATTTTAGCTTCACATGGACTCTTATCATTTGCACTTGCAAAAAATAATGAAGACGCTTGAAGGGTGACCCCACTATTTTGGACGACACTGTTATCATCTTGTCGCTTGTGTAATATGAGAATCCATTTATGTCAAACCCTTCATAAGACATAACATTCAATTTTGGTTTAAATGCAAGGCATTTGATAGTTTCAGTAAGATTATTAGGTGTTTGAGATAGTTGATGTAAGACTTTATCGTCAAACCACTTAATAAATGTCTTGTTATGCCCTCTAGCAAGCCACATTGAATTGGATCGAGGATATTGTCTATTCATGAAATTAGTATGTTTCTTTATATAAACACTCACTTTGTCGATGTTGTGTAAAATATACAAGTGACCTTGTTCCAACTGCTCACGGCTGATTATTTTTATCTGTGATCCCAAAATTCCTTTTCCAAAATGCTCCTCAATATTCTTGTTATTAACAAGAGTGTCATTACCACTCAGAAAGTCATTGCAAAAATCCATAACCTCACTCGCCACATAACCCTCAATAATACTCCCTTCAAGCCGATAACAGTTTAAAACATTACCTTTAAAAAAATGCTCATGTATCGTTCAAAGGGATACATCCAATGCAAGAAAACTAGTCCCAACATTTTCACTTCCCTAGTCAAGTGGACAACAAGATGTACCATGATATCAAAGAATGAAGGAGGAAAATACATCTCAAGCTGACATAGGGTAACAACCACTTTTCTTTGCAATTTATCGAGAGTATTAGGGTCAATAACTTTGCTGCAGAGACTATTGAAAAAGAAACAAAGTCTGGTGATTGCAAACCTTACATGCTTCGACAATATAGATCAAATTTCCACGGGCAATATTTGTTGCATTAGAGTGTGACAATCATGAGATTTAAGACCTATCAACTTTAGATCTTTCATTGATACCCATCTACGGATGTTGTATGAGTAACCCTGTGGCACCTTAACAATTGCGCACAACAATTTCTTTAACTGGTGTGTTGAGATTGGCAGCTTGTTTCCTTCAGGAAGAATTTCTTTCAACAAAGACAACAATGACGTGAAGCTTTTTTCACTCCATCTATTGTTAGCTTTCAGCTTATACAATCTCAACACAATGCTAAGCTTTGTAAACTTAGTACACCCTGTATATAACGGTATCTCAACATCATGCACAATGTTTCTAAACATGGGAGGTGGATCAGTGTGCTCTACCCCACAACTATCCAGCATCGCATCAACAATGTCTATTAGAACTGGTTCGTTCACATCTATGTCATCAGAGGCAATTTCTTCTTCCACACAAGCACTGCTATCAACATCCACTGATTTTAGGTTTGAAATCTCTCCATTCCAGTGCCATTCTGTATAGCATTGTACAATCCCGTTGCAGATGACATGACTTTTGATTTCGTCACCAGTGCTGACTTTCAAGTTGTTACTTCAATGCCTACATGGACAGTAGAACCTATCTCCAGGTTGTTTCCTATGTTCCTCAGCAAATCTAATAAATTGATCAAGACCAGAAATAAACTTTGGGGTGTAGCGATTTGGAATGGACATCCAAGATCTATCCATTCTATGATCAAAGAGAAAACATGTATATATTAGAACAAGATTAGGGTCTAGGGTTAAAAGATTAAGGTTTATGGTTAAAACTTTAGGGTTTAAGGTTTTATATATAATAAATGTGTACCACCTATCCCATTCTTGAACACCTAATCTCACTAGTAAGTGTATAATGTGTATTGGGTTTTCAAGAAAATTTCGACAACATTTCCCCACTGTTCTCCAAGTACATATGTACTTAGAGAACAAACGGGGAAATGCTACCAAAATTGTTTGAAAACCCAATACACATTGTGCACTTACATCCTAAGTGAGATTAAGTGTTCAAGAACAATCCCAAACTAGGGACTATCCAATATTTACTCCTAATGAGTAAATCTTGGATGGATTTCTAGGCCAACAAATACATGTATGTTGTCATTCTTATACCTACAATCCTAGTTTCATCATTCATATCCTACTTCTTCAAGTTAGGGTGATTATTGATGTTTTTAGAAGCATGATTGGAAATCTAGGGCAAAGTTCATCATTTACATTCCAAGCATATCACATGAGTGCATTAGAGTTCATCATTAAGCAAGAAGGGTGATTAGGATTCTCAATATACTCAACAAGGAAATCAGTTACCAATTTCATAGTTAGGAGGGTAGAGATAGCCTAAGATCTAGATCTAATGGTTCACAATGAGCCTGTGATAAAATATTGAGCTTGACACACTACATAAGGATGGAACTTAGTTCAATATGATTTAGATCTACTACAACATCATCTAATTATGTTTATTTGTCTATGCTTATTCACTCTTTTCCCTGCTATTATTACATATAGCTAGGGTTAATTACCTGATTTACTTCAAATTTGGTAGATTTTCTAATTGGACTATGAAGAACCCAAATTATAATTAGATTCTAGGTTTGAGCTAGGGGATTATGTGATTCATAATATTAGATACCTAGGATGATTAATGAATGAATAATTATTTGAGAGGAGTTAAATTACCAAATTGTGTAGGAGGCTATAATATATCACTACATATTCATATACCAAGTAATGGAGAATAGATGAACACATATGGAGTAAATTGATATTTAGCACACTTGTACATTATTGCATAACCATGGCTAAGTTGTGTACATAATTAATTTAATATGCAGTATGATATTTTGTCATCATGTGTAGGAGTCATATTTGGATTTCACATTGTTAGGAGTCAAATTTGTAATTTAAAATTATTGGACATGTTTATTTTAGAATAAAATTCTTGAAATGTTATAAAAGTTCATGTCACATGCATGTATATTAGTGTTTATACACATTTTATTATCAAAATCTTGAGTATACCCTATATACAAGTATGCATTGGAGGTAGTACCAGTAGTAAATTCTAATATAGTCTGAAACAACATGTCAACCATAATTGTGATGAAAGAACAACCTTCTTGAGAATATTGGTTTTCTCATATTCCATTTCATTCAACACAGATCAACCTTGATAGAATATTTTCTTTACCCATATGTTATTCTAGTTACCATCAAATATAGATAAATATATGGATATCTATGTTTTACATCAACTAAATGCCAGGATGATGATGGAGGAAGAGTGGAGGAAGAAGAGGAGAAGGCCGACATGGAGAAAGGTACCTGTCGAGCACAGAGATCAGCAGGCGACAACTATAGTGGCAACAGGCGAGCAGGCGGCGATAGGTGGCAATGCGTGCAGCAACAGGAAGAAGAGGAGTAGGCGGTGGTGCATACGGCAACAGGAAGAAGAGGAGAGGTAGGTGGAAGTGCGTGCGACGGTACGAAGAAGAGGAGCAGGCAACGACAGTGCGCGTGACAGTAGGAAGAAGAGGAGTAGGCGGTGGTGCATGTGACAGTAGGAAGAAGAGGAGCGGCATGCGGCAGCGGCAGTAGGTGGCAACAACGGCAAGAGTGGTAGGCGGCAATGGTGGCAGAGAGGAATCGCCAGAGCCCTAACTTGGAATTGGGAATGAAACAGAGAAAGGGAAGGAGTTTGGTTCGTGCAAGTGCTATTAAGTTAACAATAGATGTTGGTTATTATAAACAACCGACGCTTAAAATAATAGGCATCTGTCACTACAAAAAAACTGACACCTAAGTTCAATGATAGTCGTCAGTTCCAACTAGAAAAATCGCCATCTATCTACATATGCTGACAAAAAAAATGTTCTTGAATTATGACCATAGTCGTCGGTTTCTGTAAAAAACTGACGCCAAAGGGAGGTGAAAATTTTTGTGGGGACAGTGTGTAAAAACACATCGACGTCAGTTATTTCAAGAGAACTGACGACACAAATGGGCCCAATTTCTGTCTCGTGAAAAACCTTTAGTTGTCAGTTTTTTGGTAAACAACCGACGCCGTATGTGAAATTTTAGAGGTAATTTTTTTGCACTGAAAAAATTGGATTTGGCGGGCGATTTTAGGCGTCGGTTTCTTATTGAGAAATTGACACTAAATAAAAAGTGATACCCGTGTCTGGCCGGTCTTCACATATAGATGTCAGTTTGTGCTTTCAACCGACATTATAGGGTTTAGGTGTTTGTTTTTGGGATACAACCGACGCCTCTAAATGTGACGTTATAAGCCATTTCTGTAGTAGTGAAATGTATTCTAGATCCCAACTTTAATATTGTTATGCATTGAAACCCTAAAGGTATAGACATATATTTGATGATAATTTGAAACACAATAAGATGCATTTATGTAACGACATATGAGTGCATGAGGGACTTAAACCTTGGAGTACTCTAATAGAACATTCTTATAAATATACCTCACACTTAGAATGTACTTGACCTTATTTGATGAAACTTGAACCTTAAGATATACATAGAGAGAGTAAAATTAAGAAATAAGTCTAGGGAATGCATATTATTACCTACACATAGGTTTAACCTAGACATATTTACACTTATGTGATTAAACATCAATAGTAGAACTACAATGGATATCTAATTGATCATACATTCGCCTAATAAGGTTAATAACTCTAATATGTCATGAAGTGATCGGGACTAGGATAAGAGTAATGCAGAGATATATAATAGGAACACCTACACATGTTCTCTTCAATTTGACTAACACACCTAATGCATTTCTAGGGTAATATCATGATGTGTGAATCAAAATGTTGCAACAGAGTTAAATGGTGGTTGTGAATATCAGGTATATACTCCTCCCTATTTAATTTTGGGCATAAATTGACTTAAATCTTCTTACAATTATGCGTCTTTTGACTATTGTCCCTTTTTATTTATCCATATTGCAAATTTCTTATTTCATGAAATTGAAACATCCGATTCCACTTTGCTTGATATATGCTTTGTTGCCTTGGGTCTATGACTCCACCTATTTTGTTGTTGTACTTGGAAATGTGAATGGTGAATGCAAACTATCTTGCTACTCTATTTATTCATGTTAGATAATTTGACTAGTTTAACCATTACATATGCTTATGTGTAACCATTAAGGTATGATTTTCTAATCTAGGTATGATTTTCTACCCTTATATATACAGAGGTGTCCTTTTCCACCTAGGGTGTGCTTTTCCACCCATTTTACTTAGGCTAATGACTCAGTGGTGTCATGGCCTACTATAGTTACTTTAGTCCAATATATCTACATGCCAATGATTATGATTGTTTTGATATTGTGAATAGTAAATGGAAAATGTTTTATCTCATTTATTTATTTATATGCCTCATTCTTTTGGAATTCATTTTCTTTATATATCTCTTGTTGGAAATTACCTATTTTTTAATGATCCTCCTTTTTAAGGGAACATCTCCTTTTCCCTTTTAACCCATTTAACTGCCCAAAATATTGTTATATGTACATACTCAACTTTTGCTAATGCATACTCTTTGTTTCCTATTTTTTTGGGTGTTCCCTCCACCCAGGTTTTGGTACTTTATAGGGCAGAGACTCAGGATGATCATGAGCTCATTGGTGAACTTTAGGACAGCTTGAGATAGCCTTGTTACCCTATGCATATGGGATTATGTGTATGTAGAAGTAACCTTGTCATTTTATGTACCACCCTTAGGGAGAGAAAGTTATGTAAATAGAAATATTTTACAACTTTGTAAATAGTTATGTTTTCCGCTACTTAAATATTTCATGGCCCAAGTTTGTACCATTGAGTGGGCCCACTATCAGGTCCCACTCCTTACACTTTTCCCTCTCATTTCACCCTAGTTGGAGCCCTAGGGAACTGCCAGATGCTCCCCCTTGGCTATTGTGGCCAGGAAGCACCAATGTGAGCCAACAACCTCGCCATCCTCGTGGGACACCAGAGTAGGAGGCCAACACTCTCCGGCACACCTGGAACTTCCAGCGCCACTTTTGGTTGGCTCTGACAAGCTCATCTCATCCAGCCTCCACAACCAGACAACCCTCTCATAGGATTCTGGCGTTGGAGATGAAGGCCTAGGGCGATCCAACCAAAGATCGAACAATTGATAGAGAGCCTATTTTTCTCCTCTGGTGACTTTGTGATCCAATATCATGACGTTACATACATGTGGGTCTGTGTGATCTCTTTGAAGTGTGGTGGTAGCTAGCAATGGTGCACATCTCCCAACCGTACAACAGCAGTGGATAGCGGCGACCGGAGCTCGATAGCTACACAGTCACGATGATTTGAGTAAGAGAGCGGCCATGGATCATCAGCTGGAAGGCATGTCGTGAGCCAATCGATCTAGGATCAAGGGTAAGAATATTGATGAGGTAACACCCTTTTATTTCTCTATAGTTTGGCCTCCAATCTTCTAAAAACTGATAACTCTCGCACCCTTTGGTCAAAATACATGAAACAATATACCAAATCTATCCTCTCAAAAAGATATACAACATGGAACCTCTTACAGACCCTAATTCTTCTACTTGTTCCCATACTTTCTCAAAGATGTTGTATTTAGTTATATCGAACACATATAATGCACTTTCATGATCAACTTTGAAACTTTAATCACCTTTCACCCTCATAATTAAGAAATAAGTATCTTTTTCTCATATTTGAAGTAAATGAGGGTTCTAATCACCCAATTGCTCTTGAATGTCTCTAATTGCATAAAGTGACTTTCTTTTGGACTTTAATGATGTAGTTTGCCCTTAAATTTCTAACCTAACACCGTTATGACATCTAAGACTCCCATATCTAGAAACTAGTAAGTTTTCTCTTCTATATGACCCTAATATGAGCCCATAACTCCCTATTTCCTATGTGTGGTTATATGGTTTCAAATGCTTGAATGTGACTCCTTTATGATGATATATTTTGAACATTGAATAAAGGAGGTCCTTTACCCATTTGATGCATCCAACTCTTGTGATTCTTTGAAATTGGTAGCATAATGATTTGTTGTGACCTAAATGGCTAAGGCCAACCTCTTTTGGGTTATATGATGTGTGTGTCCCTATTCACCCTTAATTCCCCCTTATGTGACATATGTGACTTGATTTATACTCTCATGCTCGATTTCTTAATGTGGACCTTTATCTCATGTCTTACCCTCTAAAATCAGATATGATATATCCTTTGTGATCACCTTGGTGTGGAGGTACCATCTAATCCACATGTTGGGACCTTATGACCTAGGTCTTATGTGTTGGTTTTTTGGAATGCATGTTGATAATATGTAATCCTATGATGCCTAGACTTAGGAACATCCACCTAATCTTGAATGTGATAATTGTTCCCTCATATTGCTGATCTTGATTGGATTCTATGCTTAGACCCCTTGAGTTGATGAGCCCTTGTCTTGCTTCCCATATTAAGTGACTCAAACCTTGAAATGTGCATATAAAGTGAATGGAACCTCAAAATGACATGAAACTTGAACCCCACCTTGATGATGAAACCTGAATCAATAAGAGATCATCAAATCCACTAATAATCAACCTTGAACCTCACTTGGCCAAAGCCCTAATATGAAGCTCTTTAGGGTTAATGATGATAATCTAATACATGTATGTAATATTATGATTAATCATGTGTTGCTTGTGGCTAGATGGTCAAGGATGTGTTAGGTTATGAAACCTCTAAATCAGGTATGGAATTTAATAATTATATGACTGTGGCTTTCTTGCTTGAAATGTGATACATATGTATGCTTGTTTACTAGCTCAAATATTGCCATATAGTGTATTCTAGTATGTACTTCATTTTGTCTCGCATTGTTGTTTTATAAATTGCAAACATAATATGAAAAATACACTATACAATGTTGAAATAGGTTAACTATTGGCGATGGCCTTGAGGTCCCTCATGTATAAAAGTGTTACAACCCCAAATTTTTGGGTTCAAGTGGTGAGAAATATAATTTCTCATATTAAAGATGTTTGAACAAATAATCATATATTTGGTTGAGAATAATTGGATTTCATTTAAAATAGCCTTGTTGTGTGATTTGTGGGCTTTATTGGCTATTGGGCCCAATAACAAGGAAATAACAAAGAAAATTCAATTAGTGAATGAATAATTGAATATTCGAGAAAAGAAATATGTAGAAACCTCTAGAAGGCAAATCCAAAGAGGATTTCGTGCCTCTTGGATTCCTTGGGTTCCAAGGAGTCCAAAGTTATAAAAGGAAAGCAATAAGAAAAGAAAAGATTAATTAAGTATTTCTTTATTAAGAAAGAAATTAGAAAATAATGATAAAATGTGGAAAATAAGTGGAAAGAGGCATAAATGAGATTTCTTGGGGCAATTTCGTATCCATGAGATTTCTAATGATAAAAGGAATGCCAATGAGGGAAATAAAAGAGAAAGAAAGAGAAATTCTCAAAAAGAGATATCTTAAAAAGAAATAAACATGATAATGCAAAATAATGCATATAGGTGCATTAAGAAAGATAAGGAGTATTCCAATAAAATGAATTTCGAAATAATAGAGTGCCTTGGGATCCAAGGAGTCCCAATAAAGAGGAAAGAAAGAGAAAATATTAAAAAGGCAAAATAAGAGGATAATATAATGCATTATTAAGGAATTATGAGGTATTGTTAAAAAGAAAGTGATTTTGATTAAAAGAAATAGAATTTTGTGTCAATGGATTAAAAAAGTAAGGAAAGAGAGAATAAGTAAGAGGGATTTTCGAATTCCTAATATCCAAGCAATAGGAGATACCGAAAGAGAGAGAGAGAGAAGAATTGCTTCTCTTTGAAGGAAAATGAGTTCTATTAGAAGAAGGACTTCTTTTCCTAATGGAAAGTCCTCACAGGGCTTCGTTGGGTTCAGCTATAAAAGGGGTGAGACTTGGGGGCGAATCTAGAGAGATCTCACGTCTCCCACCCTCTTCATTATCTTCTTCATACTTCCTTACGTTCTAAACCCTAATCAAGGAAAAATAGTACAATCAAAGCACAACAAGGAGCCAGGGAGGGTTCATGATGGAAGCTTAATACCCCATGTTGCTGAAGGGAAAGAGAGTCTTCGTCCCCAGGCCCTAGACGAGGTGCAGCAGTAGTCGCTCGACCTGCAGGGCAGCCGCAAGTTGCCGGCCTGTGGGGTGTGAAGACAGCCCTGATGGCTTACATCGGGCGGCGCCCTAGGTGCGGGGAGGTACGGCGGAGGTCCGGGACCCTTTTCCGGAGACCGACGAGGTCCAAGAGAGGGAGGAGAAGGCCGCAGCCGCAGCTAGGGTTGCTGCGGCACAAGCAGCAGTCGGATCGTGAGGAAGAAGAAAGGGGAGGCCTGATTGGACGGAATTGCCCTCCGCAGGACAAAAGAACTGAGTTTTAAGTCGAGAGCAAAACCGTAATTTGGTTATGATTCTCAAGCAATCCGCGTTGCATGAGCTGGATGACGTGGCGCCATCCGATTGGTCAAGTAAGTGTTTTAATGCAAAATTCATAAATAATTAACCGTAGCTCGGATTAAAACAAGTTATATATGATTTTTGATCAGGAGAACACAAGGAATTCATTAAAAATAGTTTAATATCCTGATTCCTTATGCAATTCGTAAAGTAATGAAAGATATCAACTTTAATGTATTAATATTTAAAGAACCCTATTTTGGTATGATTAAAGTGATTAGTAGGGTTTAATAGATGATTAAAGTTGGTATTAGCCTGTTAATGATAAAAAGGATGGTTTGAATCTAAAAGGATGATATTTATACATAATTGTCTTAATTTATAGTTTCATGTACCTAAGTTTACATGAATGGGCTTAGAAACCCTAATTTGGGATAATATGCCTTTTAATGGTCTCAATTGTGCAAATCCATAAATAGGATAGAGTTATGATGTTCTAAATCCATTTTGAATATAAAAGTTCCTAATTATGGATACAAACCCAAAAGGTAGTAATTAGGGTTTTCTCATGAATAAAAGGTAGAGTTATGACAAATGAGTTCATATGTTAATTTGACCCTAATGAACTTGGAAATTGATGATTGATGCGGATAATGATCTTGTTATGGATTTAAAGGATAAAATAGTAGCTTTAATGAAAAAGAAGCTTAATTGATGATTAATGTGCCTATAATATGAAAATAGGATTATATTTTGGTTAAGATAACCTTAATATTGAAGAATAGATGAGATAATTAGGGTTTGTGAGTAATGGCATAAATATAGGGTTTAATATGGTAAAGGATGAAGGAAAACCCTAAATGCAAAATGAAACCCTAAAATGAATACAGAAACCTTAGGAAGCGATTTCAAGTTGGATAGAAAGAATCTTGATAAAGTGTGTAGTAAATGGAATACATGTGTTTTTCAGGATACTTGAATATGTGGTTGAATTACTTCCTTGGATTGCTTTCTTGGTTGGAATTGATATTAGCTTGAGAAATCTACTGGACAGGTATGTGGTTACTTATGAATAACCGCTTAGTTTTCTGATGGTTTCTCGGACGTTTAATCACATTGAATGCAACTAAACTGCTTGGATGTTCATATTGCAATTATAAAGTGACTATGACTATCACTTAATGTATTTGCCTATAAACTCAGATCCTGGTTCTCTCTGTGGCATAATAGCTAACCTAGTACATGGCTGCCTATGGGTAGGTCCATCAGGTTAGAGAAAGGCCTAGTACATGGCTACCTATTGGGTAGGTCCATCAGGTCTATGGATGACCTAGTACATGGCTACCTATTGGGTAGGTCCATCAGGTCTATGGTTGACTTAGTACATGGCTACCATGGAGGTAGGACCATAAAGTCATAATGAGTTAGATATTGGGCTATCTTCGGATAGTGCCATGCGACTCTATTACCTAAAAGAGAGGTGATATTCATGTCCACTGCAGGGACAGCCCAGAGTTTGAGAATATGTATGGATTGAGTTGTATGGCTTAAAATGTAATCTGGATTGTTAAATTATTAATTGAATGATTATATTGTTACCATAGTTGAACATTATTTGTTTCCTCCACATACCAGCTTCGGCTGACCGACGTTTTGTTTGTCGGCATTTTAGGTACAATGAAAAGTACAAACAGTAAAGCGACACCTTGTGAATTCAAGAATTAAAGAACAAGGAGGAATTAGATAGAATAGTTCAGTTGAGGTTAGAAGATAGTCTCCAACTTTTCAAGGTATGCAAAGAAACATTTTATTACCATTTTCAGTATAGTCTGTTAGAATTTAATAATTGTTCATGGTTATATGTCGAACCTTTGATCCGGGATTAATGGGTGCGGCTCAACCTCTTGGTCTCCCTTAATTGGGGGTTATCGGGAGGTGGGGTCGTAACAAAAAGGGTTAGCTAATCTTGAGCACCCTTACAGACTCTTCCAATGGGAAGTTGTCAAAGGCCTTATGAATACATGATGTTGTTAGTATAATTGGAGTGAAGTGATATAAAATATGGGCTCTCATTTTTCTAAGAACTTAACTTGTTTATTCTTGTTCGTTAATTCTGCAAATCTTTTCAAATTATGCAAAGCTTACGGATGTATATCTTTTAGCCCTGTGCTCAACATCTCGTGTGCTTGACCTGCCTTGTTTCACATATTTTGTAGGTTTAGAGATGGCTAGAAGTTGATGGGCTTGGTGAGCTATATATGGTGTGCTTTGTGTAAGATCCCTTGTATACATGAGTAGACTTGTAAAATTTTACTCTTGAATATGTAAATATAATAAGGTAATGAAACAATTTTTCTTAATAATACTTGTTGAATGCTAAGATTATGATTGGTGTTTTTAGCTTGTTATCTATTCATGTATTAAGCTTTACGCTTCCTCATTCATGCTTTGTTAATACCATGATAGGGATGTATGCCTAGGTCATATCACCATTAAATTATAGCTAAATGGAGTTAGGATTGGGTAATAAATGGTTCTGTGATAGTGACCCACGAGGTGAGACCCATATCCCTGCCAAGGATATAACTCTCAACACTGCTTATTGATCACAACAAGTAAAGTAATTAAACAGTTTAAGCCGATTAAACATGTTAAAAAGGTAGGATTAGAAAAGGATATGATTCATAAGATAAACTAAGGAGTAGATAACAACTCATCCTTAGCCTGATTATCATCATATACCTTGCTAATAGTATAAATAGTCCATTATCATAAGCATCTCTAACATCATGAATAAGTCTAGCAACATGAGCATATCTAATAGTATTATCATGTCTAACAAGTTGAGAAGATCTACATAAGTAGAACTAATAGAATAAGTACAACTACCTGTATAGGCATGATTAGAAGTATAAGCATATCTAACTACAGAGGCATGGCTAATAGTATAATCATAGCTAACAACATGAGATAACTATCATTGTAATTATAACCAACAGTAATGGTAGATATAATAACATAAGCATGACTACTTCTCTTATTTCACAATACATCATCTATATGTGAAAAGAGCAATCAAGGGTTATCATCCAATGTGAATTTTGTGTATAACCCTAAACATATATGCTACACGGATGTATTACATCTTTTATCAAGCCCTGGGGAGTTTGAGTCGTACCACTCAAAGTCCAAGTGACTACCTATTGGTTGCAATCAATTTCATACAAGATCTAAGAGGGCCAGGATCCTAAGCTCTTCTTCTCCCCTAGACAGTATAGGTCTGCCAGAGCGACACAAAAGGTCAAGCTAAAAAATAGCCTAGTCTTCCCTCAGTATAGGTTATAACACTAGTGGAAGGATGTGGGTATGAAAACCCTACCATCCAAGGTACAACCATATCTATCCTCAATCACATCACATATACAAATATCTAAGATACGACCGCAACCATTTTCCTATCGAGGTATGACCTCAACCATCATTAAAACCTTGGGATCAGGATGCCAAGGTTGTACACTCATTTGCACATCGCATACTCAACGATTATGTATGTGCTCCGAGCTTCCCTTGGGAATTCTCATTTCCCCATCCAACAAGTCTTGACACTGGAATGGTTCTATGACACAGGGCACTACATGATTAGGGTTTTACTTGATTAGTTATTTCCAATTGGGTGAATTAAGGCTGCATCAAACAAGTGGACATACAAACCATAATTCATTTCTAGAAAGCATATAAGTATAACGAATTTAGAAGATGTAAAACAAATGAGACATAATTCTTATCACAAAATCACATGGAATATTTCATTTCCACCCATGAGACCATACTTGTCATCATATCACCATAGTATACAATTCCTTATCAGATTGATATAGGGTTTCAACCCTTTTCACACCATGAAGTGGATTACACCTCATTCAGGGATCAACCATGCCCAAAGGTCATTAAGACCATCACATCATTCCCTGCGAGATCACCATTATCTTTCCATGCCTTATAACAAGGCACAACAAATATCACCATGCATGTGATGCACAAGCTTAGTATGATATTTAATTAAAGAACTAAAAGGTGTTCATAGAATAACATAGAAGGGATATCAGAGACAAAGGAATTATACAACCACTACAACACCTTACACAGATTGTAGGTTGAAGGTGTTCTCCAACTTTCCATTCACTTAGGTAGCATTGATGTGCAACTAGGCACCACTCTCTGCTTGTGATGTCATAACTAGTTATGGACACTCATTGCCCACATGATATGGGACGTATAGGGTCACACAGATAGGAACTCATTTAGAATAAGAGTTTATCTTGAATGGTGATTGGATTGATTACTAAAGTGTTTAGGTATTCAATTCAATCTACATATCAAAAGATCGGCTGACTGAACTGCCAAACGACCATCTCAAGGGTTGAGATGGCCATTTGGGCATGCTAGACAGGCGTCTCAAGTGTTGAGATGGCCATTTGGGTTTTCAAGATAATTAGAGTTCGGATTGGCTAAAATTTTACCCAAATTGAGGAGTGAACCGACTAGTTTAAGCTGTTGAACCAACCAGCTCCACTCAGGCTCACCAGACAACCGTATGGGTGAGTGAGACCACATGAGCACTGTAGAAGCTATATTTTCTTGTTGTCCATGGTGAAGACCAGGAGCTGCACAACCACCGTCCAAGAGCAACTAGTCGACAGTTTCATTGAAGTGAGTTGTTGTCATTGGACGTGCTCTAGGACCAGCTATAACTCATTAAACCATCCTTCCTATTTCATAGTAGTTAATGCAATCTTGCTATTATGGGAATACATATAGATTGTTTTTTTTTCCACTTCTATATTCTGTGCTCTTATTTCCCAACAGATATGTTGGTAAGTTATTCCCATAGAGCCAATCATGTGATGATTGACATGGTGCATACCATAAAGGATGTGATTAATACTCATAAAGTCAAGCTTCCAATTCATCTTGTTTCATTCAGTTATGAGATAATGAGGAAACACTATGAATGTCTAGAAAATAATATTACTCAGTGACGTATGTCTTCAAGTATTATACTTGTGGAAATGAGATGATATGGATGTTAAGAGTACATATACATTTTCTCATTATGTCCCTAGTTGGTTGTTACTGTGGAAGGTAGATAGACACCAGTAACACATAAGACTAGAGTGTGGGTTGGTTGATGACTGAGCCTCACTAAGTCATTATATGACGGTATCAAACAACCACACAGATACATGTTAGGGAACAATGTATCAGACAAAACCACCTTGAGGGGGACACATGGGAACCATCATATGGTAAGTCATATTCATCTCTCATAGTGAAGGTGTGATTCTTAGACCTAAGATCACTACACTCGTCACATGTTGCTAGGTACACTTTGACATCATAAAATACAGTCCTAAAACATGGATTGTTATAAAGGTGATGATTGCATGACTTTGACACATGGGGATAGAATTTGAGTGATAGATATGTAATTTTTCCCTCCTATTGGAGTATGATATCTTGACCACTTGATAAGCGAGACTGAGAAACACATGCACATGCACATGTGAATCAATATATGATATTGAGGTCACATTATCTCATATAGTCTGCTCTTGGTTTATGGAACATGGATCAAACATTGAGAGGATGACGAGTCCATGCCTTTACTTCACTCTGGATATCAAATACAAAGGAAATATACAATCACTGCAACACCTTACACAACATGTAGGTTGAAGTTGTTCTCCAACTTTCCATTCACTTGGGTAGCACTGATGTGCGACTAGGCACCACTCTCTACTTGTGATGTCATAAGCTATAGGGTCACACACACATGAACTCATCTAGAAGAGGAGTTTATCTTGAATGGTGATTGGATTGATTACTAAAGTGTTTAGGTATTCAATTCACACAATATATCAATAGATTGGTTGAATGAACTGCCAAACGACCATCTCAAGGGTTAATACGACCGTTTGGGAATGACAAATGGGCATCTCAAGTGTTGAGATGGTCGTTTGGGTTGTCTGGATAATCAAAGTTCAAATTGGCTAAAGTTCTACCCAAATTGAGGAGTGAACCAACTAATTCAAATTGTTAAACCAACTGACTCCACTCAGGCTCACTAGATGACTATCTGGGTGAGTGAGATGGTACATTTGGGCTGAATGAAGGTTTTTGAATGTTTCTCAAACTTATTTCGATTGTAAATCACTTGTGTTGTAAGGAATTAATATTTGATATTAATTGGAGTCAAAATTGCTAAATTCGTGTGTGATTGGAAAACTTCCAAACAGTCATTTAGTAGTGCGAGACAACTGTCTCATCTGACTAGATGACCATTTGGGTCACCAGATGGTTGTTTCAGCTATCGCAGGTTGTGAAAATTCAAGATCTTCCAGTCCCTTCCACTTCCGCACAAATCCGGAATGGACCGGGAACCCTGACCCTAACCACCCTATAAATAGAGGGGTACTGGGGGCTTCCTAGAACACAACAACATCAACTGAGAATCAGTTGTTCTAACAATTTTTGTCCTTTCTAGCTGTGGTAACCGAGAGAGCCCAAGCAAGTCCTACCCTATACGGGAGGGATAACTACAAGAGAGAACAAGTGATGATCATTTTTGTTGGAGAGTAAGGTTGTGATTACTACACCAACGGGAGGGACAACTCCTTCCTATTTGTCCTAGAAGGAAGACAATAGTTCTAGTTGGTCCGCGTGTACTACCATAGAGGCAGGAGTCCTTTGGCTACTTCTTAGAGAGCAAAGTCATCTTGCAGTTCGTGGCAAGATCACAAGAGCGTTGCATACGTTGTTCGTGTTCGTTGTCCATGGTGAAGACCAGGAGCTGCACATCCACCGTCCAAGAACAACTACTTGACAATTGCATTGAAGCGAGTTGTTGTCGCTAGACTTGCTCCAGGACTAGGTATAACTCGTTAAACCATCTTTCCTATTGCATAGTAATTGAAGTTATCTTGCTGTTATAGGAATACAAATAGACTAAATTTTTGTTTCTGCTGTTATACGATGTGCCCGTATTTCCCAATATGATGCACACGCTTAACATGATATTTCATTACAGAACTAAAAGGTTTTCATAGAATAATATAGCAAGGTTATCTTAGCATTAAGAGCATTCCTCCATTATAACAACATACAAGAAGGCTAGGCATGATTCACCACCATCATACTTATATTGCACATGCATTAAGGTCAACGATTGCCATCAAATTTCATACTATCCCCTAGTATGGATCCATGTATAACACATGATTTAACCATAGGGTTATATTAATCTAAGGGCAAAGGTAAGATTACAAACTCAAGGAATTGAACCATCAAAATCACATCATCAAAACCAAAATATCAAACCATGGGCTTCACCCAAAACCATCAGATGTTAAGGCTTCAAACACTGACTATGGGATCATGTTCTTCATCAAACCATCACCTGAGATATAAGCCAAAACTATTGAATCATTCAACTAAGAAAACCATCAGATGTTGAAAAGGTAAAATCATTGGTTGTAACACAAGCAAACACCTTGGACATACCATCTAGAGAACCATCGCGTTGTGACCTAGGAAGAGTCGCCAAATAAACCTAGACAAGCCATCTGTTGATAACATAAAACGTAGCATCAATTAAAGATAAAAGAAGAACCATCTATTGTGAGAATACAACCCACCATCGGTTGTTACACAATATATCACCATTGATTGTGCCACCATTGGTTGTGGTGTGCAGGACCACCATCAGATTATGGAGTCAAAACTTCCATCAGTTGACACCATCGAGTGTTGAACTAATAGATCCATCAGTTGGTGATCATAGGGCATTGGACCATCGAGTTTTGGAGTCAGAAAATACATTGGTTGATGGTCCAATAGGGCCACCAGTTGTCAGAATAAGTACTCCCATCAGTTTTCATCAATAGGTGAGAAAACAAAGGAAAACACAAGGGAAAACCATTGTTTGGTGAAGGGAAAGAAAACCATCAGATCAGACCATCACTACGCACTAATACCATCTATTTTTGGGAACCAAAGGAGACAAAATAGAAGTTAAGGTAGGACCATCTGTAGGCATGAGAAACACTAGCAAAATAGCACCAAAAGCTAATCCATCGATTCTAGCAAAAAGGCAAACCATTGAGTTTTATACAAGGTAGAAAACAACCTTCAAACCCCTAAGTATGACCATCATTTGTTAAGCAAAAACCATCGTTTGTCCAAATGGAAGAAAGGCCTAGGGTTCCTTCTACAAAGAAGGGTATGTCCACAAGGTTTAATATTCATTCATGGTGATAAACTACTCAAGGAACATCACTTAAGCTTAAACCCTAGGTAAAGGGAGATTCTTTATGCTTAAAACTTCATTTTAGAGCAAGAACATGAGCATTAAGGCAGTAGTAAGAAATAAATGTGGAGAAAGTTATATAACTCACCCATAGGAAGAAGATGCAGCTGTAAAAAATAAGTAAGATTGAGGAAAAGAGAAGAAAACCATAGCTTGAGCTCTCCACTCGGCCAAACTAGCTGTCCTCCACAAAAGAAGCAAACCCCAGTTCAAAGAAGCAAGAAATATAGGTGCTTTAAGATTTAGAGAAAACTCTACCATGAAACACCATGGTTATGATCGGGTAGAATGAGGAAGAAGGTTGAAAAACAAGGAAAACAAAGGAGGTAAGGAATAACTTACTTGCTTAGGTCAAGAACAAGTAAAATAAGCTTTACAAGCTTAAAAGGAGGGTAGATCTAAACCCTAGCCACACATGCAAGGAGATCGACCACATTCTTCTACTTGTGGAACCTTCTTCTACACTTAGACAAGAAGAACGAATCCCTAGATAGAAATGAAGAGAGAAGAGTCCAAAGGGTTTGTTTGGGTGCAAGAGGGAAGGTGTATAAAGCTAAGGATAAGAAGGGAGATAAGCTTGAGGTATCCTACTAGGTTTACCATGTGTCCATGGCCTAAAACGTCATGTCCATGCAAAGCAGCAGATCCATCAGTTGTGGGAGTCTGAAATTCCATAAGATGTTGGCCTCCAGGCCAACCATCGAGTTTCATCACATGGTGATCTTCAGTTCTTGAAACCCTAGGTCACTAGGTGGAAAACCATCGTTTGAGCACCCTCGGTGAACCACGGACCTAAGGAGCCTCAAGCTGGAAAAACATCAACCCTCTCACCTATATGGACCACCATCAGCTGTCCTCTCACTAGGAGAACCATAGGATCCCAACCAAAGAGGAGTGTCATCGAGTTATGGCCTCAACGATAGCTCATCCATGAGATGGTAAACCCTAATTGAACCCTAGAAAGGTATCACCATCAAACCAAGGTGAAATAAGTCTCCCCATGGCTCGGCAGGATCAAGAATGATAAGAAAATATAAGACACAACAAGCACGTGGAAAATTGCAAGAAAACCTCAAATATGTTTAAATTGTAGAAAAACCCAAAATAAGCATATAATTGCATTACTTGCACTAATAGTGTCCAAACTGGATCAAATTTGAAACTTAAGTTTTTTACATGATATCAAAGCACCTAAAAGGGTTTAATTAAGGTTTTAAGCACCTAATTATGATAAGAAAGCATGTTTAACCAAAACTCAAGGTCAAGGGTCTCATACATACAATGTTAAAGATTTCATTTCCTAAATTTATGTCGTATAATACATTGCCTTACCGGACTACAAAGGTATCTAGGATTTTATTATGGGTGAGGCACAAGTAAAAGATGAAAATATTATTATTGAACATCAATGTTTTCTAATACATCAATAATGACTCCTCATTGAAAAAAAGATTATCAATAAGAAAAAAATATCAAATTTGCTCAAGATATATCACAATGTTCCTCAGGGAGGCTGCACAGTCTAGAATATTTACATAATAAATTCCACTGCATGATTTTTATCAATATATCTATCAACATGTGCTACCAATAAATTATTGAGATATAATTATCACCCATCATATTCAACAAGTGATTCTTTACAATATTCATCATAGAAACATTGCTAGTTCTAAAAGATGATAGGCTAACTAAAACTCATTATCTTGCTATATCATATCATCTTTTGAGAAATTTCTATGAGGTTATGGAGTTCTTTCTATGAATAATTATGATAGACATGAAATATATAGTTATCAAGATGACATCTCAATCTCTCAACCTCTTGCAAGTTTAAATCTAATGGATCAAATTGTGCAAGTCTAATTAGCTTGTCTTCATCATAAGCACAAAAGTCATTACATGGATAAAGAGAAGCAACACAGAGTACCAACTTAGTGTTTCTATCATTGTAGTGGTCATATATCTCATTCAATAATATATCTACCACTTTGTTATATATCTCAACCTAAAAATGTAGATCAGTCTTAACCTCCTAGCCATGCCTCGTTCTACCTAGCATTGCATAGGTATCATCCATGTTTTAGGTACCTCATACTTTGTGCATAGTTCATTAACCATGATAGTGAAATGCTACTATGAGAGGCCATATCTTATTAAGAAAATTGTTTGCACCTTCATTGTGTTGATGAGACCCATGGAGTTCACAATATCATGATATTTTTTTTGCAAAATATTTGAAAATTCATGATTTATTCCCAAGAGTGTTTTTCTCAAAAGCATCATGAATATGAAATCAAATGTCTCTATGTCAAAGGGTTGTTTGGTATGATTTATTACTTTTTTCCTACTTATTATCTTTATTAAGAATCTACAAAACTTTGATGCCAAATGGGTACATAACTATTAATTTTACTAAATAGTTATGACGTCAGTTGCGTTGGGTAGTATCTGACTTTTTGACTTGATGTTACTGATTTTTTCATTGTCTAGAAAAAATCACATATTTCAAGTACCTTTTTCACTCTCTACACTTCTTCATCTCAAAGGTAGTAAGTCTGTTTACATGAGCCAATAATGCAATTAAGGTCCTGATTAATTGTTTCAATTAGACAAGAAATATATACATGATTTCCAACAACTAAAACAAGTATCAACTATAATTGATTATCAAACAAATGAACATCAAAGTCACAATGATTCTCTTTAAATATTAGAGCTTACAACACATCAAACTCTCCTTAAATATTGCTCGCACCCACGTATCCTTAGCCCCTCAAATTTAAGAAATTTAATCAATAAATACTAAAAATGTTTTTTATTGCTTCTTTAAGTGACATGCCACTATGTCACTAACCTCCACCAACCAAGAGATATTTCAACAAGCATAAAATTCATCTCAACAAAGTGAATAATCAAAATCATTTATTCTTAGGTCGATATTTCATGAGAATCATAAACTAGGAAAGCAAACATATCATTGCAAGTAGATATATTAGAAATTATATCCTCAAAAACTAGACTTCAAATGACATCAATTGTGTATTTTATTATAGAAGGAGATGTAATTTTAGTTTTTTGGCATCTTTGTTTAGAACAACTTGCTAAATGTCATCTCTTTGATATGCAAGACAATGAGTAGCTCAAGAAAGATGACCTAAAAGTATGATTCTCATATTTGTCATGGCCAAAGAAGGCAAATCCTTAATTCAAAAGAAATATCATGTAGTCAACGGTTGATTTCAACCATAAGAAATATTTACTCTTTATTGCTTCAGTATCCCTAGAAATAGAATAGCCAGTCATTGACGACCATTAATTTGGGTTTGACATTTTTGGTTTGTTTCACCATAAGGTTTTGTTGGCTCATCTATATGATTATTGAGTCTCTTTTTGTCTTTCCATATCAAAACCCAATCCGTCACTGATAGAAAATTGGTATGTGTGTGGAAAGGAAAAGATACAACAAAATAGACAAATTTGCATCTTGGTGATGCAATATTTCGACCAATTGTAGTGTTCATCATACCAACTTGATACAAATTGATGCCTCTTAGATCTAAATGTTGTGGTTGGGAATTCATAATGATGTGGTTTGCATAGTCCTCTTCTTAATTATATCCTTATACCCACATCCTACACATTAGGGTGATAATGAGAAATTCATTGTTTCACTTCATGATCATTTTTATTATTTTCTTCTTCTTTAAATTTCACCCCACCACTTTTTTTTTGGATAAGGTAAAATATTACTCACTTTGGAAAAGTATATGGTAAGAAAACTCAAAACCCCATATACTATACTGTACAAAGGGGTCTACAATATAGAATACCCAAATGTCTAAGGATCACCTGGTCTAGACCACCACATAGACGTGGTCTAACCTTACACACTTCTATAAAATTATTTTCAATATCTTTAAAAACCTCCATAGAGTCTCTCTCCTGACCAGAGTGGAGTCTATTATTCCTCTCTCTCTCCAAACACGAGAAGAGCAACACCATGAGACAAAGATCAACAAAGCACCTCAAAGAATGACTCTTTGCTATTTTCTCTAGGGCCCAAGCAAGGCTCTCATCAAAATTGCAAGGTGGACAACCCCTCCAACAATTTTTTTGAGCACTTCTACACCAAATATACTTTGTATATGGGCATTTCCACATTAGGCATTTGTAAGATTCATCCTCCATCTTTCAAAGGAGGCATTGGATAGCTGTATTCACCCCACCCTCTCAATTTGTCTAGCATGGGCATTATCCTCATGATTCCTTGATACAAACTACAAATCTACTTAGGCATGTGGAGTCAGTTCCACACCAACTAGAACCATGAATCTTGGGGTCCAAACTGAGGAATAAGCCACAATTTCTCATTTAGTTTGATCAATATCTCTCCTAGGTGTAGGTAATGTTACTTAACATTATCCCACCTACCATCCATGGACCTCAACACTCTTGAAAAATTGGAGCTTGCCCCTTCAGTGAATCCCCACATATCTATCTCGTCCAGGACAACCAAGGGCATATTGGGTTCATTAGGAAGACATCGATCATTTTCAAGGTTGAAGAAAAAATAGTGGTTTGTGGATCATGTAAGCTTAAGCATGCCATCACACACAGTCTTGCCATAGAGGGAAGACCAAAGTGTGATCTCTACTCACCCACAAGAAATTTCTAAAAATAAAACACGCCTTTTATAGGTGAAAGGCGGAAGCTTAGTCTATCTACACCAGAAATCCAACTTGGTCACAAGCACCGTCCTGATAAGGATAGCCTTTTTTGCTGAATAAATGGTGAACCCCCTCCATATGTCAACAAACTCACAGAGGTTGTCAATGATAGAGGAACAATATCTCCCAGGACATTTACCCCTAGTCATTGGTGTACTCAGGTATTCAGTAGGGAAAGAACCCTCCTCCATGAAAGCCACTATCTTGAGTCAGTTTCTTCTCATGTCACAAGATGTGGAGTGTTATACTTACAATTTGACTCACTAATATACAATGCCCATCAATATCCCACACACCTTTGCAATGTGCATCATCCCTTTGAGGTTTTTATCATTACCGACAATAAACAATGATACATCATCCACTAAAATCAAATGAGAAGGAACAAGGCATAGGACACCTTGAAGGATCTAATATCACCTCTATCTTCATTGTTAAGAGTCAGGAGGGTCAGATCTTCCATCACAATAGTGAATGGATGGGGGGACATAGGATCCATCTGACTTAGACTATTAAAGGCACCAAATAGGCCTTTGGGAGATCCATTAATCATAATCAAGAATGAGGTATGTTGGACACATTACTTCATCAAGTTAATATAGAAAATCCAATACCTCATAGAGACCGTAACTGTCCTCAATGCATGATGATCAACATGGTCTTAAGCCTTGAATATGTGATTTGACACATGATTTCTTCATTTTGTTCTTGGTGTTGAAATTGAAGAGGAACTCCCCCACAAGTAACAACTATTTGAAATGGATCTTTTCCTTAATGAAAGAAGATTGGTTGGGGGATATGATAGTCAATAGTACCATCTTAGGCCTTCTCACGAAGAGTTTAGAAAAGAACTATAAGAGGAAAGAATAGTAGGCTATGAGCCATTAGTTAGCCAAAGAATTAAGATGAGCCTTCTTGGGTATAAACTATAAGAAGGAATGGTTCACCTTCTTTGCCATAGTACCACCTACTAGGAACCATTGAACCATTTGGCACACATTTTCTTTGATAATGTGCCACTTAGAATGGAAAAATTTTCCATTAAAATTATATAGAACTAGAAGCTTGGACGCTCCAATAGAAAATACCACTTTTATGATTTCTTCATAAAAATTGGTCCACAAAGGATGAGGTTCATAGCCTCCACGACTCTAGCTTGGGGTAGTTCACAACTTGTGGAACTCTACACCTGGTTGTATAGACTGCTAAAAAATTCCACAACCTCAACCAACACCTATGAGGTCCCCTAGTTGTACTATCCTCCTCCTTGATTAGTGTATGTATGCAGTCCCTCATATGGTACTTTCTTCTTTCTCTATGGTACACTTTGGTATTCATGTCTTCGTCTTTGATTTATCTCAATCAAATGCGTGCTAAAATTGGACTTCCTCTGATTTCTTTAGAGTAACAATCTTATAGCTTCCCTGAGCTTTGGAAGACATCAATCTTCATTAAGGGTATCAGCCCTCAATATTGTGATAACATCACTATAGGTCCCAATGGCCTTCCTGATGGGGGTAGGAAAATCAAAAAGTTCACGGGACCATGACTTCAGAGCTAGTTTTTCTGCTTCAATTTCTATGGAACAGTGAAGACGGGATTTCACATAACATATGGTTCCCACCGTTCTCTCATGTCTAGGCCACTCCACCCAAAGTTTAGGAAAATAAAAGGTTTTATTCATTTGGGAAGAATTTACCAGCTTTACAATCGTCCATGTGTGATTGCCACTGGGATGACCCCCGATCCAATGTTGGCCTTAGGAAATTCCAATGTTGGACTCAGGAAAGAAATTTAGCCAACACGAATTGTCAAGTCCATGATCCAGATTACTAGCAATTCTAAAACTTGGGATAATTTGTTCTGCCAAATAGAAATGCCCCTCAGTCATGTAGAGATCCACTAAATTGAACTAGTCCATTGTTTCATTGAACATGCTCATGATATAGTGCATGATGGGATTGCCTCCAAATTTCTCAAAATCTTTCCTTAGATAGTTTAAATCCCACAAGACGATCTTAGGTATCTCCTGTTAAGTGGTTCTACTAACCATCTCCCAAACATGCATCGAAAAACCTCATTATTTAGTCCATACACAACACTGATCACACTATGCACCTCTACACTTATTCAACTCATCACCACCATTTTCTCAGAATCATAGAGACATTAAGCATTCAAAACATATCTATTCCAGCCCACTAAAATCCTCCCTCCCTCCACCTACTAAAGATTGTAGACAAATCCCCAACATGAAAGGAAGGGATTAGTAACCTTATGTTTGTAGATCCTCTTGATTCAGGTCTTCAATCAAATGCAAAAATCACTTGACATTCCTAGATAATAGTCTTCAACCTCCTTTGACCCTTGGTCCTAGAGGTCCCTATCACTTTCCATGTGAGGATAGTCATCTAAGATGTCTATGTCCACCTATGACTGAGGTGGAGATTCTAGAGGATGTTCTCTTCCTCCTTTGAGTATTGGTGCTTCTGGTCCTTATGATTGCGACCCCAACGGGAGTCCCTATCAACTCCTCAAATGGTAGGTATAGGTCCAAACTCTCAAGAACTGAGAATGGATTACCGGCTATGGGGGATGACACCACCCCTTGAACAAGGGGTTCCATAACTATGACCTCGCCATCTTGCCTCGACAATTCAACTGCTCTTTCAATTGAGATATAGGGTACTAAATCATCAACACAGACACCCATCAAGTATGCATTCTCCTTTTCAATTCCATTTCCCCACATGGACATAAGACTCTAGATTAGTGTCAAGGTTTGTAGGCAGCATCGACATATCCATCCATCGAGAATCCTTCTTCCTTCTCCTCCTACTAGGTCTCATGTTGTTCAACCTCCCACAAACTACATGTGGCTCTTAAAACTTCTTGTAGGGACTAGGCAACTGACCAAACACCTTGTAGGCGCGACATCTACTCGGAAACACATCATACTCCAAAACAATATCTAGTCCTTACCATCCATGAATTCAACAATGACATAAGCAGTGGATTCTTATCGCCCTCTAACTCTATGCACATATGTGCAACATTGGTGTTCCTCCCATTCTACATGAATTCGACCACCTTAAGCTTACTGATAACACCCAAATCTACGCATATTATCTATGCATTTTATCTATAGTTTCGTGTCACTTTAGTCTTAATTTGCCCAATAATGCTCATGTTTTATGCTTTCTATCTCTCATTAGATAATGTAGTTAGAATAGCCAATAATGTAGCTAAATAGCCAGTGTTAGACTTGTGTGCACCGAACATAGATGAACAATCTCTTATCCAACTCTCTCTGCTAAACTGAGGCCCAGTGAATTGTATTGTTTGATTTATAACCTAATGATGAATGCATATTTATCACTGTTTGAATCACTATCTTGGGCCCAATTTAGCTCTCATTAATTGCTTTCATGGCCTGAATCCCCTCACTTCTCCATGTTAAACTTAATTGACTTTATCCCTATTTTTATGGGATTTTATTCTTATGTGCAGGCCAGATTGGGCACATGGGCCCAAACTTCTCGGTCCATCTAGTGTTTGGGCCCTTGTTTTTTTTTTGAAGATGTCGTGCCATATTTCATTACGGTGGCCAATAGGCCCTAGCAAGGTTCAAGTACATACTGGGAAAAGACGAAACTAAATCAAAAGACTCGACTGACCCACGACGGGTATTGTTAGCTATAGAATTAGCTAAATTATTACTAGTACGACTACTAAAGGATAAAGAGAAAGAACTAAAGTTGTCTATAAGCAGCCTAATGTCATCCAAGATGCCTCCCAAGTAGTCACTCCTCACGCCGGTTTTGTGAAAATTGTTGACCACCACCTGTGAATCAGACTCTACCTCTATGTTGCTCCATGCATGCCGTTTCATCCAGAGAATGGCCTCACGTAAACTTAAGGCCTCCGCAATAGCTGTGTCCTTCAATCCCTTCCACCATTTGCTGCTGATACCTAGGACGTTTGGGCCCTTGTTTATTCAGGGCAACAAACAATCATCTGCCCTAACCACGCCCGACCGCGAGCATCACCTCCTGAGGGATCGTGATAACGTCTCCTTCATCAAACGCCACACCGCGACCAACAGTGTAGCCATCACGACACCGCGACCACCCTCTCATGATCCCTGACCGCGATCTGCACCTGCCACGCTCCAAGATCACGATCCTGACCTCCTTCATGGGATCCTGCCGCACCGCGCCCGCGGTCACCTTCCTGATCAAAGACCGCGATCCTCTTCATGGTACAGATCGTGACCTCCACGCCACAGCCCTTCCTCACCAATTGCGGTCTACACCTACAACCACCAACACCATTGTCGCCTCCTTCTTACCATCCTCATCCCTCAACCTCAGTCACGATCATCCTCGCTACACCTGCACCAGCAATCGCCCACCTTCCAACAGCCGTCGTCAGTCCGGCCGCGACCTCGACCCGCGATGGCGTCGCTCTCCACAGACTGCGATCCAACTCCTCCGCAAGTCGCGCGCAACAACTCCATCGGCCTCGCTCGCGATCATATCGACCACCCACACCTACCATCCTACAACCGCGGCCTGCATCCCTCAGCGACTCTGTTGCACCACCTACCCTCCAGTAAGAGGTCGCGATGTCCGGGTCCTCTCCATCGCCGCCTCCCTTCTCCACCCTCTGTATCACCTCCTCGCCATCGCACCATCTCTTCTAACCCTACACCACCGGACCGCCACCAACGCCCCTCACTACTAAAAAACATGGTATAGGTGACGGTCATTTTAAAGGTTATACACTTTAGATGACATGTTTGTACATCACTTATAATCTGTATAGACCTACCTAAAATAGATGACATACATTTTGGCATATTTGAAAAGCTTACACACTTTAGGTGACAAACAAGTAAATCAACTGTAGCATGTGTAAACTCGTGTAACATAGATGACAGACATTTGAAAGGGTCACACGCTATAGGTGACATACATTTGAGTCACCTAAATTCTAAGGGGGGTTTACCATTTAGATGACATGTATATGAGTCACATGTGATCTATAAAGGGGTCTACTGTATAGGTGACATGCATGGTCGTCCCTAAACTTTTAGGTGACATACATGCTTGTTACCTAACCTTTAGATGACAGACGTGTCTGTCATCCAACATATTCCAACTATTAATAAGTATCAATAATTTTCTCAATGTAGTTTCATTAGGAATATATCAATACATTTTTATCATAATTCATAAAGGATATGTATGCGAGAAATTGATGCTTAGAGTCATTCTAAGTTAATTTGATAGCCACTCGTATAGGAATATTGACATTATGATCAACCCCAAACGCATACACGTATCTTCTACAAAATTCTAAGGTTAATGGACCTTTGTACTTTGAGGCAAATTGCTCCTCAGAAACAACTTGTATGGACCACCAACCCAAGAATAATTGCTACAAACATGTGGTGGCTACTGCAAGCACCTGACCAACCATGCCTTAATCATGCCCAAACTTACACACATCTCCCTTATGAAAAATTAAGAAGACAATACATATATATATCTCCGATCAAAGTATTTCTAGGGACTTGTTGTGAGAGGACACTCTCATGATATGGGTCCCTAACTCCCCCAAAAGTATTTTAACAATCTTACTGGCAGAGAACATCGTATTGATATGGACCCTACCTCCTCGTAGATGCGATTCAGGGGACTTTTTGTGAGTGGTCATTCTCATGATATGGGCCCCGACTCCTCACAAATACATTTTCAGACACTTGCTATGAGATGCATTGTCAAGATTTGGGCCACAACTCGTGAGAAGTGCATTTATATAAAATTATCGTGAGACGATATTGTCATGATATAGGGCATGGTACATCCCAAATGTATATTCGTGGAAATATGTTGATTATTTATTTGTGAGTTTTAAAGGTGATGTGAGAGAAAAAAAATTCACTGAGAGTCATTCTAAATCATCATGAGAATCATTCATAAAGGAGTATTGGCATGATGGTTGTTCATAAACTCATGGACATCTCTTTTGTTATTATTATAAGGCTATGACTACCTACCTCCAGATACAATTGCTGCAAACAGGCAATGGCTGTCGGCAGCCCCCACTCCTCGCAAATGTATTTTGGAGACTTATAGTGAGAGAGCATTCTCGTGATATGGGCCCCGACACCTCAAGAATGCATTGTTAGGAACTTGTTGTGAGAGGATATTGTCAAGATATGGGCCATCATTGCTCACAAATATATTTTAAGGGGCTTGTTGTAAGCGGACACCATGATATGTGACAATCCAAATGCATTTTTGTGGGGACATATCAATACATTTATTTCACAATTTATAAAGAGACGTCAGAGATGAATTTTTTTAGAGTATATATAATATAAATTAGCACGACGATCATTTCCAAATTAACATATGTATCTTTTGTGATCATTGTAAGGCTAATTATTCATTGTCTTGCAAGACAAATTGTTCCTTGACAATGACTTATATAGAACACCCACCGTACAAGCAAATTCCTACAAACAGGTCGTCATTGTCGCAAGCACCCGACCAACCGTGCTCTGATTGTCCCCACACTCATGCATGCCTCCATTCAGGTTGGGGATCATATTTGGTCGGGTCTATATTAGTTCGTATCTAGTCTGTTGGCAAGCCCATTTTGTGTCAGGCCTGTTCGTTACTGGTTCCCGGCCAAATGCCAACCCTGCCTCCTATATAGAATAGCAAAGAAATCTAAAGAATATCTTGTAAGTCAAATTATTATATAATTTGCTTACATACACTAGTTAGCTTAAAGAAACAGATTAAATTATGAAAAATGTAAAGTATTTATGTATAGTGATGTGATCATTCAATTATTATCCTCCTCCATTTTCCCCTCTGACAGTGACGACTACTCCAACAACTCCGAAAGGGGATAAGAAAGAGGCTACCAAGGTCACAGAAGCGGAAGAAGAGGGGAAAGAAGAAGTTGTGGAAATGGAGAAGGGGTTTGCTGTTGAGACTTCTCAGACAATATAGAAAGAGGTCAAAACTTTTTCCCGAACAACTTCCACCAAGAAAATCAAGCAGAAACGAACTCAACATGAAACCATAGAATCCAACAACACATCCAGCAGCTAGAAACTTCAGACCTCTCAAGAAAGCACCAGCAGTGGAATAAAAGAAGCAACTAGGCTACAGAGGAAATTGTCAATATATGAGCCATGTGTCCTCCTTAATGCATTTGAAAGGAGTCAAGGACATGTTGTGAAAGGAAACTATCATCATATGGGTCGTGGCACCTCCCGAGGGCATCAGCTGTGGTGACAACATCAGCTGGCAGTGGCAGAAGTTTTATTCCCTAAACATTTGTAATGAAATGGGCTCTGACACCTCCCAAATGCATTTTCATGGACTTGTTGTGAGAGGACATTGCCATGATATGGGACATGAAACCTCCCAAATACATTTTTAAGGACTTATTGTGAGATGATATTGTCATCATATGTGCTATGACACCTCCCAAATGTATATTTAAAGACTTGGCGTGAGAGGACATTGTCAGGATTTGGGCCAAACTTCACCCAAAAGCATTTTCAGGGACTTAACATGAGAGAACAATGTCAATATATGGGCTCTAATACCTTCTTGATGCATTTGAAGGGACATGTTGTGAAAGGACACTATCATGATATGGGTCGTGGCACCTCCCAAATGTATTTTTAGGGAGTTGTTGAGAGAGAACATGTGTCATGAAATGGGCCCTGACACCTCCCAAATGCATTTTCATGAACTTGTTGTGAGAGGATGTTGTCATGATATGGGACATGACACCTCCCAAATGCATTTTTAAGGACTTATTGTGAGATGACATTATCATAATATGTGCCATGGTGCCACAGAACGACCGTGCTAGCTCACTCAAAATCAAAACAAGAAGCATTGAAGAACTAGCCAATGGAACAGCTGTACCACATAGAATGGTCGTTCCACCAAGACCCAAAATGGCCATGCCATTTAGCACGACCGTGTAGTAGCTCAGACAACACATTCATTCCTCAGATAATGGGCAACAATTCTCCAACCCACCAAGACCATGCTACCCTTGCCTCACCACGGTCGTGGTGACCACCATCAGTTTAAAATCCCAACTGTTACTGTGATTTTTGCCATTTTCTCACCACGGTCATTCCACTCCACCATGACCATACTCATCCCTACCCAAAACCCTAGTTTCTTAGTGTTTTGACCCTATTCCACCATCATTCCACTCCCTTACACCTTAGAGGAAGGAGGATGATGTCTTTGTAATAACTAAAGAGGATGATCACTCCATCTACCCTGATCTCCATGGCTACTTCTCCCTCTTTCTCCTTTTTTTGTATTTTTGATCATCCTCTTGAAAGGGTGGTCAGACTTTGAATTTGTAACCCGAAACCTTCAGGGACCCCGCAACTTTATTACGGGGTCGAAGTAGATATTCAAGATTGAACACAGGGATGTGGGGACGTTTATGACGCTTAAGATATCTCTCTTAAGTTAGTTAAGCCAATCTGATAGTCAATAAAAGTATGGAGCTAGAACTAGTCTAACAGGTTCAAATCCAAACTACCTTCTCTTACCTATTGTAGTCGAGGCAGACGTTGCGCTCGAGGTAGGTGTCCAGGCGAGACAGGTGCAACTAAACTTGAAATTCAATATATGTATTAAATATTAATCTTGTGTGTATAAGAAGTCATATTAATATATGTATTGCACATATTTATGGCATCTTCTTATCTTGAAATTCAACATATAAACTACTTGTTGTATTGTACTCTATTAAAATACCCACCCGTCACCTCGTGTGTAGAGAAGTGTATGCCTAGTTTACGACCTATAAAAAAGGGTGAATGTAGTGTTTGCTATTCCCTGCTTTCTGTATGCTTCTGGTAGTTATTTTGTTTTTTATATTTTGCATTTAACATCATATATCCATTCGTCTGGTTATTTTGTTTTTATATTTTGCATTTATCTTCTGAACTAATAGTTATCTATACAGCAACGTGTTGCTATTCCAGCCCAGACCGACTGGTTGATTTCTTTTTGTTAAAATATTGTAATATGCCTTTTGTTTCCGTAACGCCATTGGTCGGCTCCCAACAGTCAACCATCCATACCAATTTTTGAGACGGTGCAATTTGTGTCTTTTGTCCGGATGATGTTGCTCAAAGCAGCATAATCGAGAGATATGCATCGAAAAAATATTAATAAATATGTAAAATAAGTAAGTTTTCGGTTCTCCATTTGATTAATGTTCCAGTTAGTTGTAGTAGATAAGTTCAAACAGAAAAAAAACACTCATCTTGGTACATACCGTTTTTATAGTTTCCGCTACATATATTGTGCTGACATGTGTACTACAAAACAGATATATAATGTATATATCCTTTTTAAAATATTGATTAAATAGTTGATTGGTAAGGTGATTGTGTGTATATCAGTGCAGTCAATTTCTGTACTCTATCAATGTGATTGTGTGTCAATCAGTCTGTTATGCTTGTGTCTTCCTTAATGTTGGAGGGAGTTCTTTGCGAAATGTATATAAATTATTATAGGTAGTTAGTATAATATGCATCAAAATAATATTATAAATCTACAGAATAAGTAAGTTTTCGGTTCTCCAGTTAATTGATGTTTCGGTTAGTTGTAGTAGATAAGTTCGACCAAAAAAAAACACTCATCCCAATACACTATTTTTATGGTTTCCACTACATATATTGTGCTGGCAGGTGTACTACAAAACAGATATATAATGTATACATCCTTTTTAAAATATTGATTAAATAGTTGATTGGTAAGGTGATTGTGTGTATATCGGTGCACTTAGTTTCTGTACTCTACCAATGTGATCGTGTGTCAACCAGTATGTTATGCCTATGTCCTTCTTAATGTTGGAGGGAGTTCTTTGCGAAATGTATATAAATTATTGTAGGTAGTTAGTATATTAATCATGAACTTGACCGTAAAATAGACTCTAACAATATGTCTATCTTGTTAATGGCCCATGGTTATTAATTGGTCATGTTAATTTGTACTTCCAAATTAAAGTAAGCTACGTGGGTGTAAATCGAGTTGCTCATTCTTACTAATTGTATATAAATTATTTTCAATGTAGTGTTAGTCATGAGATTAAGGAAAAAGATAATTTTTAATTTAGATTTTAGTATGCACTATAGGTTGGGAGAATTAACTAAATGTTAATCAAACACATGTGAGTTTTAATATTATTTGATGTGTTCTTATTGGTCAAATCAATGTTTATGTTCTTACAACCTGTTTGTGATCTTCTGCTTCCAGTCTCATTATATATTTATATGTTGGATGAAGTCAAAGTTGCGCTCTCTTTTAGCCACATGAATATAAATGATATCATTTTACTATTTTATGTATTAGATTATATTATTTGTACAATACGTGCTTAGCACGTATTTTTTGCTCGTTATCTTAAACTAGCAGAGTGCACGTGCTAAGCACGTGAAATTTTGTTGAGTAGAACATTGATATAACATATATGAAGCGTAACATAAGTTTATACAAATATGTATACACATTCACATTTACAACTAAAACAGATGCATACATCCGCTATGTATATCACACCATGAAGTTGTTGGCCATGTTATTCATGACTTTTATATGCTATATTCTCAAACTTCATATATGTGTGACTCCTATCTTCAGCCTGCATAATGAAGTGTAGTTCAATGTTAGTGTATAAATGAAGATAATAGGATTATTTATGATAATTTATATTGTTCATAAATGCTGACCTTTGTAGAAAAGTCATCCTTAATACTTAAATTATCCCTACGGCAGATAATATTTCACTATAGACTATATTTCTTGTTGTCGTTGTACTTGTTTCTTCCATAAAACATGGCCTAATCAGAACTTTAATATCTTCAGGATATTTTACTCTAGATAAAGCCACGTACAATCACGACTATTGCCTGTATGAGTGTAAACACGAATATCACGTTGGAAACGTGCATTGTCGTTGTCTGCATCTTCACTTTCAATCCAAATTGCAGCAACTTGTGAAGAGGTTGGTGTATTTTGAATACCTTGATGCACATTTGGATTTGACTTAATAAATATCTGAATATTCTCAGGATTTCCAAGATCCTTTAAGCTTCGAAAGAATTTTGAATAAGGATTTTCTGATAATGCATTGATCAACACTCTGATGATATCCTCCTTTAATCTCGAACACTGGTGTAATCGATTTTCTACTTCATGATCAGTGTCATAAAAGTACAACTGCAAGTGCGACGGGTGTCCATCCTCTGGTGTCATTCTGTTTATAAAATGATATATTTGTCCTTGCACCTTGAATGTATATATTCCTTTATTTCTCTTTGAAAGTTTTCTATCTTCATTAACGCCCATGGATGTAAAAGCAAATGTATTATTATATGTCCTTACACATTGTCTGAATTGAACCGCCTCTTCATCTGATGAGGTATACAAATGGCGTAGCTCTACAGATATATCATTTGTAGTTAAGAGAATTTCTCCATCATAACAACAAAATGTCCTCACTTCATATGGAAATCTCTTTGCACCACATTGGTCACAATTTTTACACCTGGGAAGAAAATATGCCTCCTTAGGTATTACTAATTCCTTTACAAATCCTTTTGTGACGTGTTCACATTTCTTTTTCATTTGTGACGATAAGGTCGAAGTCAAATTTGTCTCAATGACACTCGATGTAGATCTGACTTCCCATGTACCACGAATATTAGACAATAAAGATTCTTCTAAATTCTCAAGTGATGAAGTTGCTTGAGTTGCCGAAATTTCCATTGAGCTTGTATGTTTGGGAGCCATGTTGCATTGTTCAAGTTTTCTCTTTGCATAATATTGTCTTTTGTTTTCAAGCTTAATCACTTTCTTCGCATGTGAAAGATTGGCATAGTACTCTCTTTGCCTTTTTCGTAATAACGATTTCTTTTCCTCTGGTAGATCTGAGTACTTCATCCTAAAAATAATAATTCTTGTGATATATTTTTTGAATCTTATGTAATCCTACTATTAAAAATAATTTGTTAGATTTAGAAATTATAAAGAATGCACCTTGTTAGGTCTAGTTTGGTCGGGTGTTTAGGTGCTCATAATGTAAAAATATGCAACAAACTTCAACACTACCATCCGACTACAACCTATCAAATAGACCATTAGTTAATCTATTTGCTAAAAGTTGTAATATTCGGTGAGAATGCTCACATTCAAACTTTTATATGAGTGTTCAATTTGTAATACAAACATCTTTTGTTCAACATTTAGGTTTTGTGAGTGCGCTAAACCCGATCTCTAAAAGTAAAATTGGACACCAATAGAGTATTAGAGTTCTTTTTCATTTCTTTATAACAATTTCCAAAAAAAGCAAATGATTATAATAATTGAGTCATTATGAGATAGCAGTAGTAGTCAAATAATTAAGAAAATTTCCAGAAAAAGCAAATGATTATAATAATTGAGTCACTATGAGATAGCAGTAGTAGTCAAATAATTAAGACACGCATATAAGTTCTTCTTTCACATATTAATAGCATAAACTCCAATGCTTAAGTATTGAACAGTGTGCCCAACCAGTTCCTGGCAACTAATATGCTTAAGCTTCGATGTGTTTTATCATGTCTGCCAACCCCATATTTATATTAAGGAGAGTATGGTTTCCGTGTCCACATAAACATCTCTATTAAAATGGTAAAATTGTGTCTAGTTAATAACTAACATGATTTTGTCAGCTCAAAGGTAAATTGAATATGACTGATGAACAATAAATGCGGCGGAAAGGAGCACGATAGTACTGGTCAGTGTGCAAAGGACCCACTTACTATTAACGTTCCAGAGTACTGGTGTCTTCATTGTCAGGAACCATACTAATCTAGAAATAAAGCAGCATGCAATCACCCAGATACGTATTCTCAAAAGACATGAATCCACAAGGAATATCAGAAAAAGCATAATAATAGTCAAACCTCATGCTTTCCGGCAGTATTCGAAGTAGATTGTGATCACAGAACTCTGCTCCGTAAAAGGTAATCAATGCTTTTTCGCAGACCAACGCTCTTAGAAACAGGAGAGATTTCGTAAAAAGTCGCCTTTAGCTTGCTAAATTAGCATTTGCATGTAAATACAGAACTTTGATCGAGGAAGGGAACAAATGCCTTTCCATAGAAGAATGGCGCAGGAACGTGCAGCAGCTGTCTGAAGTCCAAAACCAAAAGTAGAGCAGTGCTTAGAGAAACGGGAAGAAGGATTTTGACAAAATCGGAGTTTAGCTTGCTGTATAAGCATTCGAAACAGTAGGTGTTGTCGGTAACATGGTGTACGTAGTATAATGTGTTGACAGCTGTAGTGTGGGGACCACTTTGTGTTTATCTTCACACCCTGCAGGACTAACAACTCTGGCCGTATAACCAAGCAGCCAAGTAGCTAGACCGACAGGCAGCTGACTTCCTTTAAGTCGTATAACCAAGCAGCCAAGTAGCTAGACCGACAGGCAACTGACTTCCTTTTCTTATAGGAAAGGTAGATGTATTAGTTCAACTGAAATTATCTAAGCTATTAAAAATATCACTAATCACTCCCCCGTTTCCCCGGTCCCCCTCCTACTCACGCCACTTCCAGAATCACCCTCAAACAAGGTCAGCGGTCAATGCGAGTTCCAACCGTACTCCCCCCTCGCCCCATCCCCGCGCTCGTCTCTCGAAGCACGAAAGGGCATGTCGCCGTCTTCCGCTCCCGATCACCCGGTCCATCACGTTGTCCACGATCATCTTCTAGGGACATTTTCCGCCATCAAAACCCTGAACTCCGTGCCTTTGCGCTTGTGAATCCTGGTTCCGTCTCCCACACATCGTCTTGTGCCCTAGCTCAAAATCAGGGAATCGAGTTCCCTGAAATTTAGGTTGTCAAGGTCCGACACTCTAGCGCCCGTCAAAACAACCAGTTTGCGTCCGCCCGGAAAAGCCATATACTCAACCCCTACCTCCGTTTGCACTCAGCCAACCATCCAACGCTCCAGCCCCATGGTCATCGCTTCCTAGCCTCCGTCTGCAATGAAGGAATAGAGATTCCCTGTAGCCCTAGCTTGAATTTGGGATTCGGAGCTCCCTGAAAATGCAACAGCATGGCTGCTCGTCTCCTCTACCGCTGGTGACTTCTGGATAAGGGACAAACTGTTGAATCCATCAACGAAGGCCGACGTCTTCTAGCCAACACACAGGTCGGTTCACTTTCTTTTGTTTGGCTCTGTGATGTATTTCTGTTCTGAGCAATTGACTCTAATCTTGTTAATTTGACCTAACTTCCCAATATAGACATCTTTCCACTAAATCATACTTAATTTGTCAAAATTTGACTTGATAAGGTAAAAATCAGACCTAATTTCGCATAACATTACCTAATCAGACCTCACTTCCCCTAATTTATCCTATAATTACCTAAATGAGACCTAATCTTATCAATTTTATCCAAAGTAGCAGCAGGAATTGGGAAAGAAAACATCCAGTAAATGTGTATGGTCAAAAAAGTTGACTTTATAAGTTCACGTCTACCTGCCAAGGAAAGTAATTTGGACTTCTAATAATCCAATTTCTTCCTCACTCTGTCAAGAAGACCTTAACAGAGTCTTCTTGAAAGTTTACCTATGAAAACAAGAAGACTAAGGTATTTTGAAGGATCCGAGCTTTAAGTCATATTAAGGATGTTTAACATAGATTTATCATCACCCTTACTAAGGATAATAGAACTCTTTTCATGGTTAATATTCAAACCAGAATCCTTTCCATAAACATTGAGAATCTCCTTTATTTTGGTACAGTTACAAGCATTAGCTTCCAGAAATATCATCAAATCATCTGCAAAAGAGAAATGGGAGAGACATAAGTCCTTAAAAAAATTTAAGGGACAAAGGTTCTTCTCACTAGTATCTTTCTTCATAAGTTCAGTGAAGCCTTGCATAACTTTCACAAGTAAGTAGGGAGCAATAGGTTCTTCAGAATGAATGCTTCCTAAGCATTCTCCATGAAAAATATTTGGAGAGGGACTAGGCTTATTAAACAAATCAAAATACATATCAAAAATGAATTTCTTGATAACATCAGGACTTAGGCAGACAGAGTCATTGACTAGAATTCTGGGAATCTTGTTTTGACACCTTCTTGTTTTAAGAGAGGATTAAGAGAGGAGTAGAAAAATTTAGAGTTGGAACTTCCTTCCTTCAACAATTGCAAATGAGATTTTTGTCTTGAAAGATATTCCTCTACTTTCGATCTAACAGAGGCAGTCAGTCTACGATTTTTTGCTTCGATTCTGAGTGTATCATCTAGTGGATTGAGATCTATTATAGATCGAGCAATAGAAACCTAAGATCTGTCAACTTTGGATCTATTAGAAAGAACACCAAGAGACTACTTGTAAGATACAAGTTTTTAAGTTCCTGAGCTTCCTAAATAATCTGTAATTAGCACAACGTTCAAAATTAGAATTCTAGGATTCAGACACAATAGATAGGAAATAAAATGCTCTATCCATGCATTAATAAATCTAACAGATGCCTTGATATTTTTGGGGTTTCCAATTTACTAAAAAATCAGAAATATGCATCTAAGGAAATGGATTTGTATCAGACATTATTGATTCTTTATCCTTCCATTTTTGGTTTTCTTGGTCACTATTACAATAAAAAATAGGAGTATCAACTAAAATTGTATTTCCAGAACAATCAACATTCTGGTACTTGGTAGATGAAGTTGAAACTTGAGCATTGTCACCACTCATCTTCTCAGTACTCTGGATGACATTGTTAACTGAAACAAGCTTCTCTGTGGTAACACTAGAAACAACATTAGAAAATGCCAGAATTTGAGCATTATCAACAGTCACCTTATCAATACTCTGGACAAAACGAGAGGTTTGTTTTGAACAAACCAAATCCGAGACATGACATGATATAGATTTAAAGAATCTGTGAATCTAATAGAAAATGATCCCTCACCCCAAATCAGAAGATCTAATTTGCTAGAGGGTTTCCAGAAAACTTTGCCATGAAAATCAGACCTCACTTCCCCTAATTTATCCTCATTTTTATACTATATAAAATTAAGAGTTCCTCATTTTGAACATGTGATTTCTATAGATGCATTTAAATTCAATGTGTATTACTATTCTCTTATAGATCAAGAGTTCCTGATAAATATCCATCTATACTATATTTCTTAAATGATGTATTTTATCTCTATGTTCACTATGTATAAATTTAGGTGACTTTCCTCTTATATCAAATGACAATCTTGATGTATCCTGTAGGAACTATTGAATAGCTGAATGATTTTGGTTCTAAGATAGTATTGAGTTCACTTGATAACGTGAAAGTAATCTATTTGTGTGTTAGATTATGATTATCACATATACATTCATATTCTATAATTCGTATATGTAATCTGAACAATAATATTTATTTATCTCATAGTATGCAGGATTGGGTTCAAGAAAGCGAAAGAACTGAAAGTTGGAGAAATTTTCAAAAAGATAACAAGTAAGCACTTGGTCCATCTTATTTTGTGTGTGTTTTGGCATGCTTAGGAGTTAACTTGTTATTTTGTTACAAAAAGGATTAGTAGTACTTATTACTATACTAGAGTCATAATGGTCCTTTAGTTGATATGTACAACCTCTCTCAGAGTATAAGTAAGCTACATAACCAAAAATATATTTTCTTCTTCCGTCTATCCCTTTTTTGCAGTGTTCTATATCATTTCCATTCCATGTGCATATACAAATAGATTTTCCATGCTACCTTGTTCAAAAGAAATACAATATTAGCCCTATATGATGTTGACGTTTCTGTCACCACATTCACTCTTTTTTTCTATCTAATTGTTATGTATGTTAAAGTTATATAGGCTGCTAGAAATTCCCTAGGGGCCTAGGCAGAAGCTAGGGATATTTTAGGCCTTTTTTAGGGAAACTACAATGCGATTGAATCACTTGGTCCTCCACTTATACATTCAACATAATGTATACATCCTTCATTACTCGAGTTTGAACCAGAAACAAAAATGTTACTGCTACAACATCTATAGCCCTTGCTAATTAAGCTACTAAGATCATTAGATGGGCTTTTATAGGGTTTATATATATATATATATATATATATATATATATATATATATATATATATATATATATATATATATATTTGTGTGTGTGTGCACATATGTAGTTATATGATAATCTATGATCAATATAATTCATCAACTATTTGAGGTGATTTAAAGAAAACTTATAACTTGTGGGACATTTAGTTTTATCTTTTTGTCCGACATTACAAATTCCCATACTGAGATGTTGAATGGCCTCCCTTGAGAGCAAGTTTCTAAGAACATATTAATATTCACTTGTTAGTATTTAACTGTTATATAAAGTTCTACATGTTAGTCGCCATCTCTATTTTAGTCTAGATATGTAGGTGCTTTAGTTTCTATAGTAATACTTACTAAGAATTACCTATTGGGTTTTTTGCCATTTATTCTAATTGTGTATGCATATTATTTATAGTAGTAAGGGCGTAATTAAGGAAGAAATATTGTTTGCAAAGGGGTCAAGGAAGGACATCCATTGAGGTAGTAGCTAAGGGGGTAAAATAATGTAATGGATGATTGAGGGGATAAATTAGGTATCAATCAAATAAGGAACCAGACATATTTTCCCCAAATTGAACCCAATTTTCCAAAGTTTGACCTGATAAGGTCCAAATCAGAACTAGTTTTGCATAACATTATTGAATCAGTCCTTCATTCCCGTAACATTGATATGCTTTTGATCATATTGGGTCATATTTTGTTAAATTGGGTCAAGACCATCATTTAGCATTTAGAAATAATATTGAGGGTAGGTGTCCAAGTGTGAAATGTGAGGGGCCGTATATTTCATTTTAGGGTTGGTTCAAATATAGATGTGTTTGGGTCTAATCAGACCTATTTCCCCCAAAATATACCTAATTTGCCAAAGTTAATATATTCTTCATTACTTGAGTTTAAACCAGAAACAAACATGTTACTGCTACGACATTTATTTCCCTTACTAATTAAGATACTAAGCTCATCAAATGGGAGGTTATAGGTTTGATGACCTACATTGGTCTTCTTATATATATGTGTGTGTGTCTGTAGTATAGTGTATATACCAATAAATTGACCCAAATGAGCTCCCTTTTGAGGACAGAGCTCCACCTGACCTTGTAGTGCAACCTAGTTTAGTACAAATCAACTCATATAACATGATCATAGTTAAAAATCGGATGTCATGAATTTATTTAGCTATGCCGCCCTCCCAACAACTTGATGGGTTATCAAAAATCGAATGCAAGTGGTCAAATCAAGGTAATTGAACAAAACCATACAATGTTCAAGAAATCAGACTTGAGAGAAGTGTTGTTCAGTAACAACCCTATACACTCATGAATAGTGTTTGATGTTCAAGAGAATGAAGAGGAGTGGTGGATATTACACTAGTAGGAGGATGAGGAGGAGGGGGTATGAGGAAGGAGGAAAGGATTAAATTTGACATGGGCTGCCTATGCGAGAGCCTATCTGTTTGTTGGCGTTGTTGATATTTTACATTTTTCTCATATATACATATAGCAAATTTATATATTAAAGTTTCTAGGCATTACTGCTATTTAAGGACACTACATTATTTTTCAGGGAGTCATGGATACAAGTTGGATGAGCAGAGGAAGATCTAAGCATGAACGGTGCCAAGAGGCATTCATGCAAGGATTTAATTCATTTTTGGATTTAGCATTTAGGAATCAAATTGAGGTCAAGTGCCCATGTGTGAAATGTGAGAAAAAAAATTTTTATGACAGGGAGATAATTACATGGCATGTTATTAAATTTGGTTTCCTATCAACCTACACTGATTGGGTATATCATGTTCATAGTGAAAATCAAGACCATATGATCAATCAGCATATCCCTAACTCTTTTGACGATATTGAGGGTTTGATAAATGATGCATGTTATGATGACGTCGAAATGAATACAACCTTCAATTGTAGTGGTAGTGAAAATACTCGTCATGGCGATGGTGGTAGTGATAATGGAATTCCTATGCATGATGATAATAAATTTGAGGAACTATTGAAAGATGCTTGTGAGCCACTATATCCAGGTTGTGATAACTTCTCAAAGCTTTCCTTTGTTGTTCATTTATTTAGGCACAAATGCTTGAATAAAATAAGCAACCAAGCGATGTCTGGATATTTGGACCTTCTATCGAAAGTTTTGCCTAAGGGACACAAGTTGCCAACAAATTGGTATGAATGTAGAAAACTTATGTCTTCTCTGGGATTGGATTATCAGATCATTCATGCATGCCCTAATTATTGTATACTTTATAGAGGTGAATACTTGAATTTAAACAAATGTCCAAAGTGTTCTACCTCAAGGTGGATTGATTCATACCAGGGAAGAAGGATAAAGATCAAGAAACAGAGACCACAAAAAGTTCTTCGTCACTTTCCTTTGATTCCTAGATTGAAAAGATTATTCAATTCAACGAAGACATCTCCTTGGATGATTTGACATTCCACAAGTACGACTGGTGCAGTGGGTGAAATGGAACATCCAAGAGATTCTGAGGCTTGGAAAGATTTTGATACTAACCATCCATCATTCAGCATTGAGCCACGAAATGTAAGACTCGGCCTAGCGACAGATGGATTTAGCCCTTTCAATATAGCAATGGGGAGCAGTAGAAGTATTTGGCCCGTCATCTTAATTTGTTACAATCTTCCTCCCTGGCTTACTATGCATCAATCTTTCTTAATGATGTCACTTCTTATTGATGGTCCAAAATCACCTGGAAATGATATTGATGTTTACCTCCAACCATTGATTGATGAGTTGAAGATGTTGTGGATTGGAGTGAACACTTTTGATGCTAATGTCGGTGAGGTATTTAGCATGAGAGAAATGCTTCTATGGACCATTAGTGACTTTCCTGCATACAGTATGTTGTCTGGTTGGGGTACAAAAGGCTACAAGGCATGTCCTTATTTCCATGTTGACCATGGTTCTATCTACCTTCCATATAGTCGAAAATGTATCTATCTAAGGCATCGTCGTTTTCTACCAATTAACCACCCATGGCGTGCTGATAAAAAAAACTTCAATGGAAATGAGGAAATAGATCTTGCACCTCAACCTTTGGATGGGAAACAAATTGAACATCTGTGGGAAGATTATGATTATGTTATCTTTGGAAATGTTTCTAATAATAATTTACGGGTCCAACATGAATTACCTGAGGGGTGGAAAAAGAGAAGTATATTTTTTGAGCTTCCTTATTGGAGCTCATTGTTGGTTCGGCACAATTTAGATGTTATGCACATAGAGAAAAATGTAAGTGAAAATATTCTGGCATGGCTACTTCAAAAAGATGGAAAAAGCAAGGACAACATCAAAGCTTGACTGGATTTACAACACTTGCGAATACGTAAATTAATGTGGCCTAGAGTTTCAAAATCAAATAATGCTAGGAAGCTTCCTCATGCAATATATAGCATGACAAATGAAGAAAAGGAAAACTTTCTGTCTGTATTAAAGGACATTAAACTACCAGAAGGATTTTCATCAAACTTCTCCCATATGGTTCAAATACAAGAAAAGAAGTTAATGGGTATGAAGAGTCATGATCACCATGTATTTCTACAACATCTCCTTCCGATAGCTATGATCAAGACATTAGAAAAGCCTGTCAGAAAAGTTCTGACAGAATTTTGTGTTTTTTTCAAACAACTAAGTGCAAGGGTCATTACAGTTGAACAGATGGAAGAGCTGGAACACAAAATTCCCATGATAATGTGCAATTTGGAAAGGATTTTCCCTCCTGCATTCTTTGATGTCATGGTCCATTTAGCTGTGCATCTAGAAACTGAAGCAAAACTTGCTGGACCAGTTTAGTTTAGATGGATGTATCCCATTGAGAGATATCTATACACGCTAAAGAATTATATTCGTAATAAGAGTAGACCAGAAAGTTCTATTGCTGAAGGGTACTTAATGGAGGAAGCAAGCATATTCTGTGATAGATATCTACATGATGTGGAAACCAAGCTACATAGACCTATAAGGTACCCTGATGGTCCACTTGGTTCTCGTTCTTTATTGAGTATACCCATCGAAGAACTACACCAAGCTGCACGTTTCATATTGCTTAATACTGAGGAAGTTCAACCTTATGTGAAGTAAGTATACAAGTAATTAATTTCGATATATTGATGAAAATTATCTAACAAATATTAACTAACATATATAAATACAGGAATCATAAGGATGTATTGATATGCCAACACCCTAGTTGGGATGATTTCACCTTACAATTGCATCACCACAAATCTTTCGTAGAATGGTTTGAAGATTATGTAAGACAATACTCGTTATCTGATTTAACATAGTTTTTTACTCTATTTTTTAGTTTGATTCATATGCATGTTCTTCCTAGGTTTCTTCCATACAAGAATTCAATGAACTTCCCAAACCTATCAAATATTTGTCTCAAGGACCTAAGATAGGGATATATTGTTATAAAGGCTATTTTGTGAATGGATACAAATTTGAATGTCAAGGTGTTGATAAATACCGAGTAACACAGAATAGTGGTATTGCCACAACAGACCCAGACGGAGAAGTCTATTATGGAGTTTTAAATGACATCTTAGAGATTCACTACCATGGAATGAATCCTTATTTTCTTTTTAAATGCTCCTGGTTTAGTGTTGATGAGGAAGGGTTTTCAGTAGATGATCTTAATATTGCACATGTTAACACCAGTAAGTGGAGCTTTGAAGACGAACCATTCATTTATCCAGAACAAGCTGAACAAGTCTTTTACTCATCCGATCCTGTAGAAGGACATTGGAGTACTGTATGTCATTGGAAACCTAAAAATGTTTATGTCGATCATGATCTCACTGTTGAACAAAATGATGAACAATTTGGTAGATGTTATGAGCCTTCTATAAGTTGTGAGATGAATGATATCCACGAATTTAGATGGACTAGGTGTGATATATCCCGATCTGTAGAAGCTCCACAAAGTGTAATCAGAGAAATTTCACATCCTAAAAAGAGGAGGAGAGTAGAGGTATATTCTACAGAAAATTTTGGATAATAGTTTTGATTTCTTCTTGTAGGATTCTTGAGTATTTCATATTAAAGATTAATTAGGGATTAATATGATCTAAATTTCTGCAGAGTCATGCCACCTAAATGTATGTTCAAATCGGTTAATCAAATCATTGACATGGAAATTCAGGACTACAATCTTGCATCAAGAAAATCAAGTATGTGAAATTTCATTTTAGTTGATTGCAAACACTTATATTTCTGTCAGAAATTTAGTCATCAATTTCATTATCTTTGTTAGTTTTAGAACTAAAGGGAAGTAAGAGGAGAGCACCATCCGAATCTTGTGTCAAATCAATCTCAAGTATAATCGTGATTCCAATATATAAGTAATAGCTTTTGAAGATAGTTGCTTATTTTTTAGTGTGCACCCATCTTTTTTAGTATCTAATCACTCAGATCAAGTTGGTAAATCAGCTCAAAAGATGGTTAATAATGCATCACAGTCAGGTCAATATTAATTTTCTTCAACAATGAATATTTTTCTTCCAATGAATTACTAATCTTTATGGCTTACATTCCCTATTTCTAACAGTGAGTCACATTACAAATTTCACTGCAGCTGCAAAAGGAAAGTCTGTGCCTAGCCTTCAGAAACCAATTAAAGAGAGTTTGAGTAAGATAAATTTGAAGTTAACATGAAGAAATTTAATAACGTTCATATAAATTAATAAGGCTTAATCTTGTATTATATTTTTTTAGATGTATCAACAACAAAAAGACCAACACGCTCATATATTTCAGATGAACACATTCCAATTGCCGATGCATTTAAAAAACCCGAAATTTGGGTATGCAAATACCATAACACATTTACTATAATTTTTCTTGCTAATGCTGATATGATTGAATTTTTAGGTAAATCTACCAATGGAAAAGGTGAATCAAACAGATTCAAGAAAAATGTGCATCCAAGTTCAAAGGGAAATGCTAATCTTGAAAATGACATGCACCTAGATGAACATGTGAGAATAAATGAAGAAATTCAACATGAACCGAGAGTCAAAGAAGGTAATACACTAATACATGTGATTTAATTTTTTATTGAAATAGTCATGGGTATATTTTTAATTGTTAATATTTTCTCATAGTGAGAGATAGTTTAAATGCAAATGCAATTGCCAAAGGGAAGTATGTGCCCATCCAGAGTGATCCAGTTGAGGAACGCTTGAGTGAGATAATTTCAAGTATGTCCAAGTGAATTTAATTTCCTGTGTATATACTTCTAACTCCCAATCTTACATCATATCTTTCATAGGTCTATATTTTTTCTTGCTAATGCTGATATGATTGATTTTTTAGGTAAATCTACCAATGGAAAAGGTGAATCAAACAGATTCAAGAAAAATGTGCATCCAAGTTCAAAGGGAAATGCTAATCTTGAAAATGACATGCACCTAGATGAACATGTGAGAATAAATGAAGAAATTCAACATGAACTGAGAGTCAAAGAAGGTAGTACACATCATACATGTGATTTAATTTTTTATTGAAATAGTCATGGGTATATTTTTAATTGTTAATATTTTCTCATAGTGAGAGATAGTTTAAATGCAAATGCAATTGCCAAAGGGAAGTATGTGCCCATCCAGAGTGATCCAGTTGAGGAACGCTTGAGTGAGATAATGTCAAGTAAGTCCAAGTGAATTTAATTTCATGTGTATATACTCCTAACTCCCAATCTTACATCCTATCTTTCATAGGTCTATCAGCAACAAAGAGGGCAGCAAAATTGACTATTTTAGAAGAAGGCATTGCAACTGGCAATGCATTTAAAAAACCTCAAAATTGGGGTATGTAGTACTTTACTAATATAATACATCATAATTACACATTATCTTTGTTGACGTCGTTTCTTATAAGTTTGCAATGATTAAATTCATTTAGGAAATTCTACGAGCAGTAAAGGTGAATCAAGTAGTCTAAAAAAAACATGTGTATGAATTTGAAGGGTAAGCATGCTTACTGTGATTTTAGCGAATCAAATCACAATGCATCTCTTAGGACAACACTCTTAAGTAAACATATAATTACCTTTTTTATTTTACAAAAAGAATGATAAAACGTGACTATGCCATAGGGAATGTGAGATGCAACAAGCGGATATCTGTTCCACCAGAAGATACTCAAAGGTATGGAGACATGTGTAGGTCACCCCTAAATTTTGACATGAGTGATGAGGATAGATCACATTCGAGTGAATCTAACCAACCTGAAAATTTAGGTAAGTTATGTGTCTATATATACATAATATCTACACTACTAGTTTCTTTTAATACATATGATTATGATATTCAATCTATTAAGATGTTGAGGATGACCAACACATACAAGGAAATTTAGATACCACTATTCCAGGTAAATCACTTCAGTTATATAGTTCTAACTACAATAATCATTCTCCATAACCCATTAAATGTTTGTAGACATTACTATAGAAGGGAATCATGAAAATATTGATGACTTCCAAGTTGAAGGAACTTCATGTGAGGATGACCCACACAACCAAGGACCGTTAAAATCCTTTATTCCAGGTGATTCCTTCAGTTATATTGTTATAAGTACAATAATAGTTCTTCAGAATCCATTAACTATTCATGGATATTACTGTAGAAGGAGACATGGATAATGTTGATGAGTTACATTTTGATGGAACATCATATGGCTATCTATCAGGTAACCACTGAGTATTTCAGTACCACAACACACACTTGCATGGGACTAGGATCCAAAAACTACACACACAATATATAGTATCTCTACTAATCTAAAAATTCTTCCTTGTGATAGAAAATGATCATTTTGAAGATGAGATGCACACAGAAGATAATGTGGAGGTAAATGAAGAAATTCCAAAAGGCTCAAGATGTGAAAAAGGTAATGCATGTCATATGATATTTTAGTGCAATATTCACGAGTGTTAATTGATGTTTACAATTTCTAATAAAGATAAGAGGAATACAAGAGGATGTATGACTTACAAAGCAGTGGCCACCAAAGATGGAGAAAAATGGGTATGCATTGTAGATCGTCAATTGGGAGTACCCATTGAAGATGAACGTCAGAAACTAGCTACTTGGTTGGGTCTATATGCCAGACGCACATAGTATTTTCCTATAGAAAAAAGGTGGGGACAAAAACATCAAAGGAGTTTTGAGAATGTGATGCAAAAATTGAAGGTATGGAACACTATATTTCAACGTATGTGCATTTCATGTAAGTTAATTTTGTAAGTATTGGTGATACTAAAAATTATATTGGGTTAGGACGATTTTGAATTTGTAATGGAAGATGGGAAGACCCAGGCTCCCCTGGATGGTGTTTTAACTGCTTGTAAAAGAGTATTGCAACAAGAGTTGAGAAATTGGAGATGCAATCTGAAGCACAAGTATTATGATGATAACAAGACTCAAGAGGAACAAGTGTCGTCTTGCAAAGATAAAAGAATTAATTCTGAGAAATGGACAAAATTGATGCAATATTGGGGTGAAGAAAGGACCAAGGTAATAGTTCGTTGCAAATCGGTGATATATTATATCTTCATACAATGTGACATGTCATAACAGTTATATTTGTTTCAGAATTTATCAGCTGCAAATAAGAAAATACGAAACATTGTAAGGCCTACCTATACCCATGGACCTGTGTGCTTTGCAAGCCACCTCTATAAACATGTAAGAATATGCTAGTAATTTATCTATATTTATGATTTTATCTTAAAAGACACCATGTAAGTATTGGAATATTCTAATTTTGTACTCAAACATTCAGAAAAACAAGCAATCGGCATTGGAGGTCTATGTCTCAGGCCATTTAGATAAGAAATTGAATTTCAAAGACAAGGAAACTAAGGACATTGTTGTAAGTGGCGATGAACACTATTTTAATCAAATGTACACCATTTTCTTAACCACATTAACTTTTTTCAATTTTACTAATGACTATCAGCTAAAAGTTATTGATGCATGCATAAAGCATGGACTTGACAAGACACGAGATCCAATGAAGTTTTAGTCACTTCTGGATGAAGTAATTGGAAAACACCGTGGAGGTTATGAAAGGGGTTTTGGTGGCACAGTATCATGTAGAGATATGCATAACCGGAGAGCAAAAGAAGTCCTACATGGTATTGTTACAGAACTTCAACAACAACTTCATGATACAAGCAAGGAAGTAGAGGTTAAGAATAGAGAACTTGCTGAAGCTAATTCAAGAATAGCTGCACTGGTATGGTCTTTACACCCTATACTAACTTTGTTTTCTCCAAATATAAATATCATTTTTATGTACCACTAGGAAGGAAGTAATGGAAACATGAATTCCATAGAAAGAAGGAATGCCCTCCGTCAGGAAATTATTCGTAATTCGGTATGTCAGATTCTACTTAAATTGTGATCAACTATAAGCATATATGCCAGACATTGCACACTTATAACTTAATTTATTTGTCTTGTTTTGTAGGTCTGGTCTTCAACAATGTTGCAATCATCCACTCCACCACAAAGCCCATGCTCTCCTTAGTTATTGGAAATTAGTTATTTGATTCTCAACAGAGATCTAGATATCTTCGATTGTTTTTTCAGCAATTTTCTTATCTAAACTTTTTGTTGTGTTTTGAGCACACGATTTACTTTATTTACTATTGCAATTTGTTAACCTGAGTATGTGCCCAGATTATGATTTGTACAGAGCTTGTTGTAACTGTTGTAGCTAGACAGTAACAAATGTTTATTCTCTATATTGTTGACATAATTATGACCTTCATAGAGCATGGTCTCTGATAATCCAGACTATTATATTTCTATTCAACCTGGAAGTGTCATTCAAATGCTCAAGTATGGTGAAAAGATTGACCTACAGTTGAGTTCAATACACCAAAATTTGAATGAAATTTAGAAGTCTATTAGAAAGGCTGGTTGTTCACCATACCTTACATTGCATGTTGTTGATGATGAAGCTAACGAAAAACTGTTGTTGTTGCACAGTGAGAAACTTTCAATTGCTTTTGGGTTGCTAAGCACACCTCCTGGTGTGCCTTTCTGTTTCTAATTATTGTTGGGATCTAGAAAAATAGGGCTATCACAGTTGGAGCAAGACCTTTATAGAGCATGGTCTTAGGTATTTCGCATTATCATTCTTAGAGTAAGTGTCTTTTGCACCTTCCTTTTACTTTCAAAATTTTATACGACATCTGCATGCCTTGTTTCTTCACCAAGGCTATCAGTGTATGCAACTATTTTCAATATCTACCACATTCATGTTATGGAATATAACAGGTTTGCTCATTTAGTATATAATGATATGTTGAGTAAATTATGCACCGGACGAGACGGACCGAGATAACAATATACCTGGAGAGTTCTCTCACATGGCGGCATCGTCTTCAGCTGCTGCAACAATGGCTGCCTTGTCTTTGGACCACATGCTCTCCGCGGCCACCCCGACGGAGCAGCTCTTCTACATCCATTGCAACTTCTACGACACTGTCCTCGCGGTATTCCTTTAGTTTTTTTGTTCTAGATGTAACTAGGATCCTAATCCCTTATGTGTCTTCACCATCTGTAGCTCTAGCTCACTGTAACGGAGTAACTTGATACTCGTTCATGGCCATCTTTGCAGGTGAGCGTCCCTTGCAGCAGCCTATTCAAGATGGTGACGGTACGGTAGAGAGAACTGTTTCCTCAACTTGGAAGAAGGGCTTGTAAAACATATGTACGCATTAATTTTGGTGGTGTGGTACATGAGTTAGTACACAGAGTATGCGGGAAGTCCCATTCCATTCTTTCTCATTGATATACAATAGTAGGGTTACGAGGACAATTCCCCCCATCCTGCATCACACACCATCCTGACCCACAGGCCAACAACAGCCATCAGGCTGCTACCCATCAGCCACTGCTCACCGCCACCACATAGATTCTTTTGCCTTCTTTTTCAATTCTTTTCCGCTTATTATAAACATCCTTGAGAGGGTGCGGTGGTGGGGAGCATAGGAGGAATTGTCCAGGCCACCTGCTGCAGCTGTGCTGTGCAGCAAACCGACCCAATCTGTGTCCCCTTATTAGATTTTAGTGAACTGGGTTGAACAAGTTCTTATGGTCCTTTCTTTGCAGCTCCAGAAAAGAGGCAAAGAGTCCCGTCTGCCTACAATCGCTTCATCAAGTAAGTATCTTATTGAATAGAAATTCCTGAATTCTTCATTGTGCTTCTGTTATGATCGGAGGATTTCATTTTTATCCAGCAGCGTTGAGGAATATCCGTCTATCTATTACAAACATTCTAACCTCTTTTACAAGATGTCAAATGTATATGCTTTACACGATGTTCTGACGATGGCTGTAGGGACAAAATCCAACGCATAAAAGCTGGAAATCCAGACATCACCCACAGGGAGGCCTTCAACGCCGCTGCCAAAAATGTAATCACAACCCCCCTTTTGTTTTCCTTCTTATATATAATGTGCAAAGGCAACAGCAGCGGCATAAGCCTCCTTTTGTTTTCCTTCTCTTCACAGTTGTGTTTTGCCTATTTGGGATTGTCTAGGAAGATTTAGAAAGGCTTGCTTCTTTTCATATGCTGTATATTTGGTGGGTTTTCTATTTGAAGTGTATAGCTTGTTCACATCAATGTACCTGCAGGATGAAGGCCGGGACCATGAGGTGATGCTCAAAGGAGGGTTCTATGCCGCTGCTGCTGTAGCCGCCAACATGGGTGCTACCCCCTACAAGTTTCAGAAGAACGAAGCATGCATGTACACGCCTGTACTAGAGGAAGAATACATGAGCAAATATGTAACGTAATTAGATTTCACTGAACTGGGTTGAATAAGTTCTTATGGTCCTTTCTTTGCAGCTCTAGAAAAGAGGCAAAGAGTCCCGTCTGCCTACAATCGCTTCATCAAGTAAGTATCTTATAGAATAGAAATTCCTCAATTCTTCATTGTGCTTCTGTTATGATCGGAGGATTTCATTTTTATCCAGCAGCGTTGAGGAATATCCATCTATCAACACAGACATTCTAACCTCTTTTACAAGATGTCAAATGTATATGCTTTACACGATGTTCTGACGATGGCTGCAGGGACGAAATCCAACGCATAAAAGCTGGAAATCCAGACATCACCCACGGGGAGGCCTTCAGCGCCGCTGCCAAAAACGTCATCACAACCCCCCTTTTGTTTTCCTTCTTATATATAATGTGCAGAGGCAACAGCAGTGGTAGAAGCCTCCTTTTGTTTTCCTTCTCTTCATAGTTGTGGACGTCGCCATGGTGGCTTACAATGGGATGGACAATGTCTTGGAGTGCCACAACAGAGAAGACGCTAGAGGGTGAGTATCTATAAATGGTGTTCTGCCACTAGACTGCACACATTGTCAGATAATGATAATTAGATAAAACAATATAAGTGTAATCATACGATCCTGATGGCAATGTGGATGATGAGCTTATTAACTGATTTATTATTGGTTCAATGAATTTCACTTTTCCTTTCTTTGTGATAGCTATTGGGATGTGTCGTGGAGCAATCCGCCCGGTTCCAAAGACGGAGCAAGTGGCTGGCAGTACGTATACCAAACCAACCCACCCATCCTTTCTCAATCTTATCTATTACTTATTCATGTAAACTTGCTATCTATGGCTAATTTTATGTTTGAAATTTGGTGAATTTGCAGCATCCGCGAAAGCGATTTCAAAGTGATCCAAGAACAGGACGACGTGGTGGAGGTTTCGTTCCCAATGACTTGGGAAGACACGATGAAGCCCTCGCTCAACATCGACAAGAGGTACATGATGCTCCATGGGAAGTCTGGGTTCTATGGGTACGCCAACTTCGAGCACAAGCAAGGGTGGCCAGACCTCAACATATACAACAACCGCTTCGCCCTCAAGCCCGATAGAAGAAGGTAGTGAACTGTTTTATTCGAAACATTTTTCTTTTCGCATATTGTTCATAATCATGGGTGATTAATTATGTGTAATTAGGTAGAAAAGCTCTGTCTGAATACTACTACTAATATCTGTGTGCGCGTTCTTCTCCTTCAGCCTCCACTACATGGCGACTGCCGATAACAGACAAAGGGTGATGCCATCGGACGAAGACTGTGAGCCTGGTCGAGCGGTTCGACTAGCAGTCAAGGAATCAATGAGGATGGTGGACCCAGTCAATCCCCATCTCAGAGGAGAGGTGTGTATACTAAAGAAAGAAGATAAATCTTAAAAAGGAAAAAAATATTCACCAATTTACAGAAACTTTTTAAATTCCTGAATACATCAGCTAGCCATGCATAGCAACAATTAAGAGTTGTATAACCTGGACTTGCATTGTTGTTTCTGGATCATTGTAGGTTGACGAAAAATACCAGTACTCGGTGCAGAACCAACACAACAAGGTGCACGACTGGATTAGTTCCAACCCTGCTGTGGGGTTGTGGATGATCACCCTAAGCAACGAGTTCAAAACCGGAGGTCCAATCAAGCAGGAACTCACCTCTCACAGGGGCCCTACCATGTTATCGGTAACAACCAGGCTCATGCACCTTCTGTTTTAGTTTCCTTCACTCCAGATTAATACAAATGACCGCTAGTATATTTCTCGATTAATAACTGAAACCGGATCTGTTAATTGTTTTCTTTGTTGTTTTGCAGGATTTCCATAGCGGCCACTACATTGGGGACGACAACGCCATTGAGCTCGCTGGGGGAGAACCTTGGAAGAAGGTGTTCGGCCCGATATTTGTGTACCTAAATTCCAACCCAGGGAGGGCAGACAACTCTCAACTTTGGCAGGATGTCAAGTCACAGGTGTGTGTATGTGTTGTCTTTCATGGTACAAGAGCTTAAAATTTTCATAGAATCTTTGTCTGTTTCGTTTATGCTTTAATATGGGTTCGCCAGCCTTATTAACTTCAAGCTAATGTTTTGTTTCTGCTAGGATTCGAAAATCCACTCTAGGCGGAAAAGGAAGCCAGTATCTGGCCATACACGTTCGCAGCATCAGCAGACTTCCCAAAGGCAAACCAAAGGGGCTCCCTGCGAGGCAGGTTGCTGGTTAACGACAGGTAATGATGAAAATTATGAATACACACTTTAAGATTTAACCTAAGTTTATAGAAGAGATTGCATATCCATGTGCATTCATTGAGGTTCAGATTCAGAAGATGTGATTAATTATTAATTAAAAAGACATCAGTTTTGTTTGCTTGACATTTCAGGTTTCATACTAACTCTCCGGTCCCAGCAAGCTCTGCTCGCATTGGCTTGGCTCTGCCAGGAGAGCCAGGATCGTGGCAGATAGAGTCTAAGGTTTCCCACCACTTTTGACACAACATGGCTTTTCATAGTCATTACTCAAATTTAAACAAAGTAAACCAAACAATTTTGTTTCTTCAGGGATATCAGTTCTGGACGAGACCTGCCAGCGACGGATCATTCACAATAAACAATATCAGGCCAGGGACCTACAATCTATATGCGTGGGTTCCAGGATACATCGGTGACTACAAGTATGCAGACACTATTACCATCACTTTCGGTAAGTTGACATCGTCCAAACCTTCTTGAGCATTCCATTTTTGTGTGTGTGTCTCCTTTTTGGTCCAAATAGCACTTTCTACTCTAGAGATTGACGTTGTTTAGCTTCTTCTTCTTCTTTAGAAAAAAGGACAATCCCGCTCAATATTTGCACATAATTACTTCTTCTGTCGGTCAATATAGATCCCCAACTGAAACTAAGACTCTTGGTATTGGATCTTTCTGAACAATGCCTATTTGGGATTGTCTAGGAAGATTTAGAAAGGCTTGCTTCTTTTCATATGATGTATATTTGGTGGGTTTTCTGTTTGACGTGTAAAGCTTGTTCACATCAATGTACCTACAGGATGGAGGCCGGGACCATGAGGTGATGCTCAAAGAAGGAGGGTTCTATGCCGCTACTGCTGCAGCCGCCAACATGGGTGCTACCCCCTACTAGTTTCAGAAGAACGAAGCATGCATGTACACGCCTGTACTAGAGCAAGAACACATGAGCATATATGTAATTCTCTAGGCAAGGGGAAGCTGTGGGAAGGAGTCAGGGAAATAAGAATTTTATTCTAAAAATGTCCATGGCTGGTTGTAAACAGATTGAAATTCCTTGTAAAGAATGTTGTGTAAACTTGACATAGTTGGAATGGAATTGATATTTTCTCATCCTCTGTCTTGCGTATCGTTAATGGTGGTGTGAATGTTATTTTCTAATTTGTGGTCAAGATAACGAATAAATATTTTATAACCTTAACCTGGATTCATCTTTTAATGTAATATGTCATTCCATAGTAATTCACCAACACGAATAGGTGAAGCATATATATGTCACCTTCATTTGAATAGGTGACAGTATCTTGAATCACGTTCCATGGAACAGGTTATGGCTTATAATGTCATCTATTTGCCACTTTCTGGAAACCTGAGAACCAATATAGATGACATCACTTGCAAAAGCTAACACAGTGTATAGCTTACACTTAATAGATGACGTTCATCAGGCAGATCATGTTGATCCACGTAAACTTTCAGGTCAAAGATGATGTTATTAATCATCACCTATAGAATGTTTTTTAGTAGTGCATGCACCGCGACCTGGATCCCCTCTAGATGGTGACCTCAGCACTTCCTCCGCCTTGACCTGAGGTCCGCCATCGCCTAATGCTCGCCAACACCATCACCTCTGATCGCGATCTGCACATCTCCACAGAACGCGATCCAACTCCTCCGCAAGTCGCAGCCACTTCTTCAACCACCACCGTCTCCACATCAGCCGCAACCCGCGGTTGCTGCTTCCACCTCTGCACCATATCTGCAGGTCATGACTGTGCTCACCAGCAACCATCTCCAAGCTCTCCACTGCAGCATCACAACCATCTCTGCATCAGACCACACTCGCGGTTGCCCTCCAACAACCCACTATGTATCCCAACCGCGCCCGCGGTCAAGAGCGACCGGCCACGACCTCATCCATCTCCACCTCCGTTCCCCTCTCCACGACTCATCTAACCACCTACTCGTGGCTCTCCTCTCCACCTGCATCAACTCCATCGCTCCACCACGACCAGTAGTGGTCGACGCCACCCTCTCCAGCAGCGCGACCATCCAACCCGCCAACACCTCGACCTCTTTGCTGCTAGACCGCGGTGTATCCCAACCGCGCCCGCGGTCAGAGAGGGCCACACCCGAGGTCACGGCATGAAGACCACGACCAAGAGAACCAAGAGACGTCAAGTGCCCAAAGGCAACAGACCTCGACCAACACTCCAACCGGACCCCCGATCCAGCACTATAAATACCCCACTCCTACCATACTGGGGGGATATCCAGTCCTGACACTGAAAGGCTGCTGGATTGTCGTGGGAGCATCCAAAGGGACCAAGGCACTCAACCTATGTGCTCCAATAGTCACCAGCCTCTACACTCTCTCCTCCATCTCCATCTCCATCTCAGATCTACTCTTTTTAAAGGTGGAAGTTGAGGAGAGAGAAGATATGTGCCATGTTCATCCTCATCACCAAGGAGAGAAAAGATCTGCATCAGCGCCCTCCTCCACTATTGGTCTACGATCTCCAAGGGTGGAAGTTGAGGAGAGAGAAGATCAGTCTCCACCGCCATTCTCTCACCTCCACCAAGCTACTGTTTGGGGTAGATCTAGAGAGAGAAAGAACTGAGAAGTTCAGAAGGACGAAGAGGAGGACCAAGGGACAAGATCCGACCTGCATGGAGGCTAAGGAGCGAAAGCCAACTCTCCTTTATGGGCTATGCCTCATCCTTCTTCTCTTTCATTCAGCTGTGTTCTTTGGTTATCTGTACAAACGATGTTCGTCTGTCTTTGTTCGGTGCTAACAATGCTTGTCTATGGCTAGTTAGCTCCTTCTTGGCTATGTAGCCCGATCTGGGCATGCATATGTACTTTTGCCTTAAGAAAGTAGATTCATATGAGATCTAGTATGTTGCATGTTCTATTTTCTCTTTCTAAGTTATGATTTCTAGTTTGGTTGATCTCTTACTCGCTTGAACTGCTATTTTTGTCTATATCGAGAGATCCGTTGTAGGAATAGCTAAGAGACAATAGTTTGGATATGAACCCGAGAGGAGGAAGATCCAAGGTACTCTTTTCCTAATATCTCCGGTTGTCCTAAGACCCGAGAGGGAACTTAGCATATTATGAGGTATTGATATGTCATCCTTGAGAGAGGTTAGATGGCATATCGTTGATGGTTTTAGTCATGCTACGCGAGAGTGAGTGGGATGACCCCACGAGAACAGATATCACGATGCATACTATGTTTGGTTTTAAGATGCTTGTGTAGGTGTTCGAGGGTTGTCTACGCCCGAGAATGGGTGCATAGACTGCCCATGTTGTGGTTACATAGCCAAGAACTCTCTTTCTCTTATCAGTAGAATCACAAGCTCTGTTTTGTTTTCTTTTATTTTCTTTGTTTTGTTTTAAATCGTGACAACCCGCTAGACTAGCTCTAGCACATATTTTCATCGACTATCGTTTTGTCTTAACTCAAGAATGAAATCTCGGGCGTCCTAAACATCACCACGTCCCTGTGTTTGACCCCGTATTTCTACTTCAACCCCCTAATAAAAGTTGTGGGGGTCTTTGAAGGTTTTGGGTTATAAATTAAAAGTTCTGACTCAGTTATGGGCCGATCACTTACCTATATTATAGCCAATGATGGTAATATCTTTTCATGTCCACTACTTCCCCATGTCTGGTAAGGTGACCCATACATGCACTAAGGTGAGGGCATCTCTCCTGAAATCTGCCTCTGGTTACCACTTCTGAGTGATAACTAGTTGGTTATCAAACAACCACATGCCTTAGATTGTAGTACACCCTTCATGACATCCTCCAAAGAAAAGTGTGCTAGGGGTGTCCATCTTTGAGCGGCGACAACTACAACTCCCCTTTCTGTCTCTAGGACCACAAAATTCAACTGTAAAGCTGAGCAATGTGGCATGTCTTCTCCATTACCTAGATAATAATGGTACACCTACGAAAATTGTCCATTGTTTCTACTACTGATTGGGAAAACTTCATCCAGGGCCTAACATCCACCTTTTACAAATTCAGGATTTTGGAGTCTTTAGGGAGATGCACTGGTCTACAACATCTGCAAATTCTGTATGATTCCTTAGGGTGTCTGCCCAAGCCTGCCCTACTGTACATCTGCGATACGATCAAACCAAGGGAGACGGGGTGGACAGGGGCCTGTGGAGGTAGGGGAGGTGGAAGGTGCATTTGTATTAGTTACATGGATGGTAGGGGAAGAAGGTCAGAGAGAGCCAGTAGGGTGAGTGTATGGCACCACTATGTCCCTGATGGTAGGGCCAACACCGGCCATGGGTGCGACTAGGATTTCCCCTCTAGAGATGGAACAGATGCTAGTCTAAAGAGAAAAGAGACATTGCGAAGCTAATCCCACCACTTCCACTTAGGTCTTGTTTGGTTTGCAGGACAATTGGAAAGACAAGTTTATAATCCCAATTGTAGTTGTAATACCATTTTTTTGTGTGCTCAAATCATAATTGGATAGGACTCAGACTGTATAAGAATCCCAACCAATTAGGATTTATAAGTTTTGGGCTACTCCTAGGTATTTGCATTGTATAAAATTATTGTAACACTCTGACCTTGTCCCCCTAACACCTGACTCTCTCCCATCGTCTTTCCTGCTTCTTCTCCCCTACACCTTCCACCATCACCTTGTAGTTGGCATCTGGTCACCATGTTGGTTTATGTTCTTCTTACCCTTTCCATGTTTTTCTCCCTTTCTGAATCATTGACCGTTGCTCATCATCCTGGTTAATTTCCTTCTCACCCTGTATGTATTCTTCTCATTTTCTGCATCAACAATCTCCACTCCCTCATGACCTTTCCTTTTTCTAATGTCAGTTTCTCTATGTAATACCATCTCCACTCTTCTTTTTACTATGTATTCTTATTTCTCCATAAACAATTCTTCTCCATTCTTTTCTTGTTTCTTTAATTTCTATTCTTTCTCATGTTCATCACTTTTCTACAATGTAATTCGTTGACTCATCTTCTTATTTTCTAGATTTTGATATTTCTCATTCAATTACATCCCATAATGTTATATTTTCTTTCAAATTCATTTCTTTGTTCATCCTCTTGTCTCCACGTTATTTTCTCCAATCAAGGTTTATTCTTTTTCCAGTTGTCACATTATGTTAGTTCTCCTTGGTTGCATTCACTGTAAGTTCACTCTTTATCATAGATCCTATCATTGGATGCATCCAAATATAAGATGGGGACACATAAATCCTAATGCATGCATGCACCTTTCTAACCATTCCCTTTTCACATCACATGCCAATCTTTTCCTGTGAACCAAACATGGTCTTATAGACTCAGGTTGAGATGCAGTATAACATCATATGCTTCACTACCATACTCACTTTTCTTTTCATTGAGTGATGGTTTTTCAGGGAGGTTTAACTTAATTAAGAATTTAACTATCTTCCATTGATTCCAATTTTTTTAAATAAAAAAATCAAAGGTAGTGCAAAAAAATCAAAAAAGTATTGTTAGTAAATATAATTAAAAATGACTATAGTTTTAGAAATTAATATAGACAATGCTCTTATCAAGCACCATAGAATAACAAGGAAACCATTTCAGGGTGTGATCCAGATACAAACTTATCTCCCTTTTCTTAGGATATGACTAGTACTTATGCTCAAATTGGTAGTTCTTTATCTTGTTGTAAATAACTATGTAATAGAAGAAAGAAAAATAATAACAAAATGACTCATGTCAATACTAAATAAATATTTAGTAAGCCGCAATCATAGAACAAAGAGTAAAAATCATAAGATGTATCATTTCCTATACATTTTTTTTGGAGTAGCGTAGAGATTAGTTTGTATTCATCCCACTCTCTACTGCGGGCCAAAATTTTGAAAAGTTAACATCTAGTTTGATGGTAAGCCATGGAGGAACATCAATTTGAAAAGTAAACGCAGAACTAGCATGAATAGAAAAGCGAGCAATGCAATCAGCTACACTATTGTGCAATCTAGGAATGTGCAAAATAGAAGGCTAGCCGACATCATCATAAAGCTTCCGAAGTTGACGCAGATGAGGAAGGAACATGGTTGTTTGGGATGAATCATTTCCTATACATTAAAAAATAATAAATATCTAGTTTCCTGTTTGATTAGTGATTGTAACCTCTCATTTAATTTCGCTTGCACAGGGAGGGCGGGATGAATAAGATTGCCTCCCGACTTCACAAAAAAAAATCAAAAAACCTAATCAACAAGTTCAAATAGAAGTTAAATTTTTTTAACAAGAGTATTGCAAACAAAGGAGGAAGTTGTAAAATAAAAAAAAATACGAATGAACAATATGTATCAATGTTAAATAAAACAATAAAAAAATGCTGACACATTGGCAAGACAGAGGAAAAGGAAAGGAAAAAAGAGAAAAAGCTAAAAAAGGCAATAAAAAGCAATGAATTATTTGACGACTTGCTAGAGAACAACATCGACTCCTCCTCTCCCTACAGGGCCAAAATCTAAAAAAAATAAGAATATAAAATGCATAATTATATTTCCTAAGAACTACAATTACAACAAAAGTAATATGTATATAAGCATAGCATCACAACATTGAAAATATTAATGTCAATTGGCCAAAGTAGTTGGAAATGAGTTAATGAGTTATAGATGTAGTTGAATGGAAAAAGAGGAGACATCTCTCTCTTATGTTCTATCTGAAACCTGCATTGGTGTATATTTTTTGGTTGTCTATCACGTCAAATTTAAAAGTACATGCTTCATGCTATGCCTTCTGTATATTCTTCTATATAGATCTGTAGAGAGTCCTTTTTATTTTATAATCATCCTCTTTATTCAGAAATCGTTTACCAGTTCTACAAGGACAAATATGGAATATGAGATGGTAACTGCAGTGGGTATCATCACGAATTATTATTTTTTCTATATTATATATATGAAAAGTGGGTGAGGCTTGTGCATCATAGGGATACTAGTTTTCCTCTACCAATAATCCAAAACCTCAATGGACTAAGAGATAAAACTAAAAGTTGTTGTTTACGTGGAATCAAGGTGCCCAAGCCAACAATTATATATTTTAAGAACATCATAATGAATGAAATAATCTTCACAATCTCTATCTCTCTACCAAACACACACACATATATATACACACAAATACATACACACACACACACACATATATATATATATATATATATATATATATATATATATATATATATATATATATATATATATATATATATATATATATATATATATATATATATATATCTGTGTGTGTGTGTGTGCGCGCTAAAGAATTGTGTGCCTAAGTACTTGTATCTTATATGTACCCACCTTCATTTATGATGGTTGTGCCACTCTACATAATCTAAGCTTACGGAAGTGATGTATACTCGTTAACATGTGTATCAAATATCATCTCAGTTCAACATTCCCAGATCATCTAATGAAAGAAGATGAACATATTATAATCAACGGTAAGTGCAGAAGTTGAAGGAACTATTGGATGATATGTTGTTATATCTCATGATGCATGTGAGATGTAGTTGTTATTTTTCTAAGACATCTAATCTAAATAATATTGGTTCAATCTAAATGGTTAGATTTATTTAGCATATTTCACATATTCCGTTATAATGGGAGGTACACATAACATACATGTATCCGTCAGTACACACTTCCTAATCCCATATATATGTGTGTGTATATATATATATATATATATATATATATATATATATATATATATATATGAGATGTATTTGCTATACAGTTATGTAACATAAATTATTTATCGAGTATATTTGGTTACAATCGGAACATTCTAATTGTAATTATGCAATTTTGATTATAGACTGTCATTCTTGATTACAGTCAGGGGTGGAGAGTTCCCTTTTCAGAAATGTCATTTATATTGTTTTTCAAAAACACAATGGAAAATTGACGTTGTGCTTACAAAATGGGTCTTTGTATTATAAACTTGGTTGTCTCATTGTAGGTTGGCACCTTTCGATTACTAAAGTAGATCCACGAGTAACTAAAATTTGTTATAGATCCATATGTATATATATACTAGTTGACGCACATGCTTTACACTTGACTCTTGTATGTGTGGATAATATAATAAATACTTTGTGAGAAGCCAACACAACTACCTATTGAGATTATAGGATGATGAACGAATTCATATATATTTTGTTGTTTGTTTATATTCCACAATATGTTCAGGAATTTCTTAACTTACAGACAAATATAGTTAATTAGGAGTTTTTGTATGTCTTATTTTACATATATATTAATTCGTTCCTATCATATGGTTCATAAACTCTTGATTTTAAACTGTATACTCAAAATGAAAATCTTTTTTATCTTTCTTGGGCTTGGGTGACAACCTATTTTGCATCCACAATTTTTATTATAGTTCATGTATAGCATGTCATGCTAGATTATATTTGCAAGTCACTATCATTGTGTATTATTATATCCTTGCAACAATACTGGATGTGTTGTTTAGTCACAATAGAGTTAACATCTTAAAGTGAATAGAGTAGTTATAAACAATACAAAATGGTTAAAAATATTATAAAAGACTTTTAATTAATTCTTTTTTATGTTTAGAAGAATAGTAACTATAGAAGATCCAACATCATAGGGGATTATTTTGCATGATGTTTTATAATTTAATATTGTCATATGGGGTTGTAATATGTGAGAAATATACTCTCATATGGTTCATTTTTCTTCTACAACAATAACGTAGATCTTCACTTTACAAAAAGAAGAGTTGTCTAAACATAATAAAACATATTCATCACTTACAAAGTATGTCATATTGACTCTTTTTTTATTGGTTTTCTTTTGTGAACCTTTCATGTTTTCTAGATATTATGATAAATTAATTTTATAGATTCAAGAAAATTTAGCACATCATATTTTATTTTTTACAATTGATGGATTTCGTTTTTGGTATGCACATATATCAATGCAATCGTCATTTATTGAAAGGTTATTTCTTTAGTCTATTTCATTTTCTAAGGTTATTACATTTTTTATTAAAATATGTAGTAATTATGTTTGCAATGTAATATATATATATATATATATATATATATATATAAATATATATAAATATAAATAAATAAATAAATATATATATATATATTACATTCGAAGTGCACAAGCATGTGATCATATATATCCTTCAATAAATTGTAATACTGAGTCCCAATTTACCACATCTAACTCCATTTCAAACTTGAAGATGAGTACATGAGTTGGTATTATTGTCTAAGTCATCCATATGGTTGAGAAGTAAGAAGATTGCATTTAAGTACTATTTTGTCTATTTCTACACTGAAACATTCTATGGCCTAATATATTCAAAATGAAATTAAATATTTTTCGTTTATGAATTCATCTTATAAAATAATGTAAATGATAATATATACTAGAATTTGAAATTATGTGATTTTGACTTGAAGAGTAATATTGCACTCTCATTTGACATCACTTCTTTGTGCGAAAGATGAAGAAATGTTGATACACATTCATTTCTAAATCTCATAAACAAAATTAAATTAATATCAAATCTTAGAAAAAGAATGTATTGATTTATACAAAGAGATATTGTCTCTATTCCTAGAGAATATACTCCATGTGACACATACAAACTACATGTCAAAGTTTGGGCAACATTTGGTCACCATTGAATATTGATGATATATACAAACACACCAAAAAGTTGATAATATTGTCTACTCGTGTAATTCATTGATCATTATCAAGTAAATTCATCTAAAAAATAATATTTAGCTAGAACCTTAACTTATGGTCCTACGAAAACATTATATAATTATGATACACAAATATATATGTTTAAATTGAAGAATCAGTAAAAGACTCTTTGGTTATGTGTTGTGAGGAACATTGAAATTAGTGAATAAGGAATACAACAAAATGAAATGAAACTTCATTGGTTATATGTAATTTTTTCTCTACCATCTATTTGATCTTTTTGTTGGAGGCATTTGAAATATATGTAATGTTCTGTCCCTATAACCAAGTCATTATTACGTATAATTAAATGTTAGGATTTTTTTGTATAAGTTTTGAAATTTTATCCCCATAAAAGTTTTGTCCCACAATATGAATACAGAAAATTAACTCAAGAAACTAAACACATGAATAATCACATGATTTTAGCATAAGTTCTCTATGTGACAATACCATAGTGACGATAACTAATATTGTTGACAATATACATATCATATCAATAATCTTGATGAGTCTCAGTACTATACTACATATTTGTGCATTCCATTATAAAATCTTATTGACGTTAACATATTATTGTATGAATCTCTTGTTGATATGATCATAAGTTTGTTCCACAATCAAGCATGTGTACATAACATGGAGTTTCAATGACAAAAAAAACAGAACACATATACCAAATACTAAATTTCAAAGAGTTACATCCATTTATAAAAATGTTACCAATTTATTTAATATTCTACTCTTTTTCTTATTTGACTAATGGGAAACTACCTATACACTATATGAAAATTCAAAATAATGCACCTTTTGTCCTACAATGTAACCATACAATCTTCATCTTCCATGCCGTAACATATCTGTTCATTGAGGCAAATGAAATGTATCACTTATTGGTTGTCTTACAAACAAAAATAGTCAATACTATCAAGCTAATTATGAACATCATGTGATTCTTTGAGGTTTGTGAATCATCATTTTACTTTTACTTTCCTTAAATGGGAAATAAAAAGATACATATATCTAATGAAATCAACACAAGATAAAAACATACCATGAACAAAATTTCACCCACTAACCTCAACTATTATCTTGTGCTTCATATACCAAAAAATGTAAAGCGCTCTATATATTTATGGTTCCATGACTAGTACTTGTACATTAGAAATTGGGGTTTCCTTTGACACATGTTTTTCATTGCAACCAGCTCGATAATAATCATGTGACAAATATAGAAAAATGAAATTAAAGTTCCACAAAAATTCATGATTCAATTAAAAGTACTATAAATGAATATTGTCTGGTCCTTCTAAGTCTATGATTGTCAAATAGATTCAAATTATGTAGCTATGTCTATCATATATCATCTTATAAATCACTTCACAATTAGTTGAAATAATAATTAGCATCTATTGTAAATCATCCAATATAACCATTTATACTTTTTTATAATAAAAGATACAATCTTTCTCTATGGTTTTACCTATATATGACATATAGAACATTTTGTTACAAACATTTTCTACAAGTTATTTCATTATGATTCTTTAACACCATAGAGAGTTGGTATGTCAGCCCAACCTAGTGCATGGGACTATAAAAGCATGATGAACATCATAGCTATATTGAAGATGAATGATTATGCAATGCACATTTTATGAATCAAAATTTATGTTTGGGACATTAAGAAATGTAGACAAGGAATAATTTTTGTTGTTGTAAGTCACCAAAAAGTGATCTCGTGAATACTAATACTAAATTAGACTACCACATGCTATCGAGTAAATTATAAAAAAGAACTACTAACTTTTTTCTGAAAGAAAACTTTACACTTTATAGTTGGCACTCAGAGTACTACATAATGCTAATCATATTCTTCCATGGAATCTAGTAAGTATATTGACTCCTTCACATTATTCAAGATATGAGAAGAATATAGTTTAAAGAGATGCACATAAAGCATACACAAGAACTCTAAATGTTGAGACCCTTTAGAGTAAAACTACATGAAAATAAAGTACGACAAACTATAATGTTGACAAACACACAAAATATACCATAAAATATGTCATATACTCTTAAACACATTTTGGTACCACTAAACTCCTTAAAACGGAAAATTACATGAAAAACACGATTAAAAGAACACCCGTTGACACTCTATTGGAACTCACTTGCTATAAGTAATAGTATTCAAAAATAAACAACAACACATGTTTGTGTTTTGGCCAAAGGAGGTCATTAGAGGTATATATAAGTTGAAGTATCAAGCATGAAGAACAAAATCGAAATATGGATTTTAAATGAACAACAAAATAGAAATATGGATTTTAACGTTACTACCCTCAGATTTTTGAAGTAAGAGATGACATGTTTCATAGGAAGAAAAATTATACATTTGCCTTTCATTTTTCCTATGCTACCATGAAGAATAGATTCTCCATAGGTTGCAACCGCATGAATAATTACCATCATGTCTGAAAACATGTATAACCCTGGAGAATATAGTTATGAAAATAACTTCATAAGACACATTTGATTAATCATATGACTTTTAGCGGTTGCTGTTTGATGAGGCCCCTTAGCATAACTATTTCTATTATATATCATTATCTTGAGAGTTTTTTACCTTCTTTCAATATATGTGCATTTAAAAGTGTATAAGCATAAGATAATTAGTTTTTTTTAAGACATCAATCAGAGATGGGGATTAAAATTAGCATGGCCCCCATGTTACCTTCTACTGTCATCGAGTGGTCATCAACTGGCTGAGATCATAAGGATGATTATTGATCAAAATGCTTGCAAAGGAAAAGGAGCTTCAATAGAGAAAGAGAGAGGATATGTAGCTGGAGGATATGGTGGAGGATTGCAAACTGAACTGGTGTTGAGCTAGACAGCACTACCCCAACTTTGATTCATCTGGGAACATGACTTTTTGTCAATGTGCTATTACCCCGAGTGACTTCTGCATGACAAGAATTTTGATTGCCCTCTATTGTTTCAATTCAGTATTTCACTGCTTTACAATATGTTCGTAGTTTTTTTTCTTTTTAGTTGCTGCCTCCGATCTCGAAATACTTTGTAAAACAAAGAATCCGTTGCATTATCAACACTGCAAAAGGAATCCCCAGATCGGTGAGTTGATGTTATATATAGAGAGGAGTTAATAGAGGGGTAAGTTATAATCAATGGAAAACACTGGATTTTATTCTAAAGTTTAACTGGAGAGCAGATTTGCTGGTCCATCTTTTAAGAGGAGTAGGGTATACCTTACGTCATATCTATAACATGTGTATTTGCCTGTCAAACTGGAAGGTATGAATCATAATGCATCAAGCACCCAGTATCATCTTTGGTACATCGTACTCCTTCACTACTAAAAATCACTTTATAGATGATATTTAAGTATGTAATCTTTCACTCAAAAGGTGACAATGTTGTCAGTAATTTACCAAATGACTGTCATCTTTTGCGTGTTATCTATGTACTATGTAAGATTTATAAAGTACGTCACTTGTGCTTGTTAAAGATTACAGTCATAGTTGTCATTATCTTTGCAAAGATGCTTTCACCTGATTCATATTAGATGACATACTTGTACATAATATATGCATTAGACATACAAAAAACACATCCATGAGACAGGGGACTAAGTGACACACATAAATAACTAAGTAAAAGAACAAGTTCTAAACATCCACACACAACACGTTTACAGACAACTGAAATTTTTATTGATTTTGAAATGTTGCTCATGTACAATGTAATCATCTGATTGTTTTCAATGGAGTTTACAAGGGGAGATGTGCCTCCACCAAATGGTGATGTAATTACATCGATGTGACCGGTGAAAAATAGAGAGATTGGGACATCCCATGTTGTTCAAATGACTGCTTCTGTGTGGACTGTTGTGGATGAACTATTTTATTGTTGCCGATGTTAATGCTACAACACCAGACCATAGAGATGGTGTCATTGCACCAAATCTTCAGCAATAGGAGGCTGGTGATCATGGGCAGGGGCCAAAGTGTCGACATTCCCAAGGACTTTGACGTACTTGTTGTCAACATGGGTTTTAGTAGCGTCCCAACCTACAGCCTGTAGCTGAGCCGACAGATGTTCTTCTTTTGCGGTTGCCATCACCCCATGGCTGGTACTTTTTGAGCTGCATGAGCTCCTCCATGATCCTACACAGTTCTTCCTGAAGGGCCTCCAGCCCAGTCGCCGACATGGAGCTCTCCTTCCCTCACGGTCTCCAGCTTATGCTTGGCTTCTTCTAGCTCCAAAGTCAAGGAGGCAAGTCGGGAGAAACACCCGCTGTCACTCAGCCCATTATCCTTGCTGCAGCGGCTGCTCAGATCTGCATGCATGAGAAAAAAAAATTAAGACATGTACAACTTTGTCCATTAGAAATATAGAGGCACATGCAGCGTGCATTGTGAAAAGTACACCTCTGTGAGGTCATAGAAAAACTTAAGAGTTCAAATTGCAGTAGTTGTGATTCCTAATTCGATGATGTATATGAATGAAAATACATATAGTCCTCAAATAAAAGTTATACTCACCATAATAGAAGTATGGCGTATATAAGTTGCACGGTGGAAGTAAGCCAACAAGTTGTATGGTGGAAGCCACACATATGGTACACGTCGCATATAAAAGAGAACCTACTAGTTTACATTTTCATTATTTTTTAAAACCAAGTGAAAGTAAGTGGAATTTGGTCAAGGACTTGGTATATTACTTCAACCAAATTCTATTGCAGTAGTTAGTGTGCTTAATTTAAAGGAGGGTGTATGTACCTTCAAAAGGTGCAAGTAGTCTAAGTCTGGTTAACTATACAATAAACATGTTTAGTGATTTAGGATAGCAAGATAATATGGTTTGTAAGAACACACGATCACATAATTAATCAACTAAAGATATGCATTGAGGTACTGAATATTATGTGGTCGGATTGGGCCATATACACAATAAACACTATATTTTTCTAGTTAACAAACAGGTATGTACTAATTGGTGGATGTTGGTTTTTATGTACCTTATTTATTTTGTTGGCGTAGACCTCTACAGAGAGCATCCGCTCCCCACTAAAGCTCTTTCCCTTGAACAACCAGGTGATGGTTGCAGCCACGAAATCAAATGGTGTACAAGTGCAAGCACTGTGTAAGTGTGAGGACAAAAAATTCAGTGATCTCACTGCTGCACCTCCCTATGCCTTGCCATTGTTAAACCATGTCCATCCAAGCCTAAGGAAGCCTACAAAGAAATGTGTAATCAACCTCATTGAGTCATTAACTGAGATCGACATGATCTAATCATTGCAACTCAGTTCATGTGTCATGTGTAAGTATTTGTCTCATGCAATAAAAGTTGAAGGATAGATAACTAATAGGAAGTCTAAATATATAAATCCAAGAACATTAACAAACTTAACCACTTGCCTCCGTCATTTTTCATGACAAGGAATGGCATCTGGTGTGCTCTCATCTGCTGATGGTGATGGTGGTGGTCGTTGTACGTGCTGCTGCAACTTCAGCATCCTATCCAAAGAACGTCACCGCTGAGAGGAGCCACTCCTGGAATGAGCCACCTTGTTATACTTTTGGCTAACACATATGTAGGAAGAAGACGAAGAGCCCATTCCACCACCCATGTTCATCATGTTGGTGTTGTTCGTTGAGTGGAAGAAAGTAGCAACTGATGTGCTGCCATTGACATTGCTGCTACTACATCTGGTGCAGAACATGCCATCTGAGTTCCGTTGGGGCCCTGGCATTGCTTGCCTCGAGGGCACCGCAGGAGTCCCAGTCCTACAGTGAATAAGAGGTTGAGGTCAACGGCTTTGGGTAGTTCGACAGGGGCGGGGCTCTTGAAAGAAGCTATGAAGGTGTTGGCGGCGTTGTCGTCCATGAAAGCAGGGAGCATAGGGAGCTGCGGTTTGGGTAATTATTGCTCGTATTGGGGGTGATCACGAATAACATACTCAAGAATGGTTGTGTTTGTGGTGTTGACACGCTTTTTATGTGCGTAGAAACGCAAGTGTACGCGTCAATGTAATATAGGCCTTTGTGAGGCCCGAGTCGAACTCAGGGACACGTGAATTATCGGAGACTACTACTAACTACTCGCAATCAGCTAGACTGGTTAAAAAGTTGGAGGTTGTTGTAAAATCAAAAGAAAATAAAATAAAACAAAACAAAGCAATCGATTAAATGTTTAGTTTAATCAATTCAAGTGGGAATCTTTAGGATTGCGGTTTCACCGTGGGTTTTCATTGTATGAATTTCTATTTAGTCACTCAGATTTATCTTTCTATCCGGGTAGTGTCCTGATATCAGAATTGCCCACTGTCGTGGTACAATTCACTACCTATGTCTAGGTTGGTTCCACCGTCGTAGCAACCTATACCCTAAACTAGGTGCATTAGAGTCGATCTCTCAGTATCCACCATTAACCTTACACCACCTTGTTCAAGGGATTTGTCAATTAATGTAAATTCCATCTCTTTTCAACCATTAATTCTTCTTTCAAAGTAATTAAGGGCATTAGATTATTATTATGGTGATCAAGCATAACAATATAATTGAGAAAACGAAATTATACCACAGATTTAAGAGATAAATGATGAATTACTATGATAAAATTGTCATACAATGATTTCCCGGGCTACTCCCGGTCCTAAAGATAAAGGGAATTAGCCCCGCATGTTCATCTCAACGCAAAACATGGTAGAGAAAAAGGGAAATGTGGGGGAAAACGTGATTGAGTGGTGAAACCCCTGAACAGAGAAGATCTAAGTGTTCCTTGGCGTAGAATACGCGTTCTCCCACCTTTCGGTGGTGGAAAACATCTTCTTCGGCGTCTGGAACGTCTGGGGCGTGCTTCTGGGCTCCGTTCTTCTCTCCACCTTCTCGGGATGTGTGCAGTGGCTAATGATGTGATAGATTGCTCTTGTCTACCGTCATTAGGTATAATCACCGAGTTAGGTCACCAAAATATCACATTCGTCAGATTTAGATCAATCTGAAGCAAACATGTATCTGACGGTGTCGATACCATCGACGCGAGTCGGTGGTATCGACCCTGCACAGTATCAGTTGGTCTTCTTTTCTTTTCTTGGTCGCAACTGATGCCTCCTCGACACCATTGACGCGATTTGATGGTATCGACATTCATAGGCGTTGGTTTTGTCCTTTTACGTCGCTGTAGCTCCACTCGTCGATGGTATCGACTTTTGTGTCGATAGTAACGACTCTCTTTTCTGAAGCAACCTGATGGTATCTCGATACCATCGACTCTCCTGTCGATAGTATCGAGATTTTGCTGCTCCTTGCGGCTGGCTGCCTGTGGTCCGGTCGATGGTATCGACAACAGCAAATACTTGTTTTTCCAGAAATTTCAACATGAAACCACATAAGCCGAAACAAAACATATTCTTGTAATAATTTATGCTCAAAATACTAAAATAAGGGAGATTTGACATAGAGAAAGCTCATAGACCAAAGTAGATGAATTATGCAATATTATCCACCAAAATGACTAATAAATGCATAAAACACAAATAAAACAAGTCTATAAATGCGACTCAAAATCATCGCATCAAACTCCCCTAAGCTTGAACATTGCTCGTCCTCGAGCAACTAAACCTTAGAATAGAATTTCCAGAGTCAACTAAAGAACAAATCATTACAACAAACATCCCATATGATCCCCACCGGACATTCACATTCCGGCCCTCACTAACCACATAATGATAATTACCCTAAAGGTGACAGTAACCATCCATAAAAGATATCTACCTCAAAACTGAAGAACACTATCACATAAGGCAGTTAACATAATAAAATTTGTCGGTCCAGACTCGGTGCATCTTGTGATCTCCTATACTATGTTGCTCGCCCTAACTACCATCTAAATGGAAGCAACTCTCCTGATATTCACAAGTGAGGAGAAAATCATGATGGCCTACCAATTCGAGCAACGGGTGGATGGAATGGGTGGCTAATGGAAGAAATGGAAGCATTATATTGTTTCAACATGCATAAAACAAAAATGCCCTAAATGATGCATTTGCACATGAAAATTGTCCTAATGCCTAAGATTGGGTGGAATGATGCATGCACTAACATCTCGTCTCAAGATGAGATGGATATCTAACTGAGCTACACCATGTACTTACTCATCTTAAAATTCAGGTGAGATTATGTTCCTTTCTCCCTCTTATTCTACTACTTCTTACTAACTTTCTTTTTCTTTTTCATTTTTTTTACATTCTTTCTGTCAGGCCCTTATATCCAAAAATGACAATGAATAATTTGTTGGGCTCACTTTTTCTGCATAGCTCAAATATTTGAGTTATTTAGAAGGTATGGAACAAGTTAATCACCTTTAAAGAAGAAATAAGATACATGATGTACTCTATGCCTAAAAATTATGAATGCAGCTAAATGACATGCACCTAAGAATAATGTGCATGTATAACTATTCTATTTTTTTTATTTTCATGCAAAACATGTGAAAGTGTTTGCAATGCCAGACCTATCTACATGAGATGCAATCAAAAAGATTAAAACCGTAATGTACTTCCAATTCTTATGGTGGATTGTGAAAAACAATGAAGTGAAAAGATCACAAGACTAATTAACTGAACCTTTGAAAATTATTATGTGTCCCTCCTTACTGACCTGTGTAGTAGTTAAGAGGTTTCTCTCTCTTACTTCAAATTAGAGTCTCATTATCATTTGGTCAGTTTAGGCTCACACAACCAAATCTGTCCATGTTTCATGAATCATTAGGAATGTACAGTTGTGATATTCTGTTCTAGAGTTGACAAAATCAATCATTTTCTTAAGTTATGTGCTCAAAGTTGAACAACACAAGCTTGTGAACACTCAAAATTTTTTTTCTTTCATTTTTTAATTTTCTCTTAATTCCCATATACAAGCAATTAAGATGACACAAGACTTAAGACATCCACAATTACACTAGATAGAATGTGGATCCTACAAAAAAACTAAGATTGCAAGAAATAAATGACAAGAAACAACAAAATGAAACGAAAAACTGAGAAAATAAAAGATAGAGCTATTATTCCAACTCCCCCCCAAGCTTGAATTCGACTATGGCCTCATAGTAAAAAACAATCTTAAAGGTTGGAACAGAGATACCGATTTACTCTTCTGGCGGAGGCGGGTACTGTGGGGCTGTGGGGTCTCAGGATGGGTACTACCCCTGAAAGCTTGGATCATACTGGGGCATGGGTGGAGGTTGTGGATACCCCCCAAAGTAATTCTGGCTCCAGTAGTGATCGTAAAAGGGTTTCTGCTGCATCTCCATCCTATGCAACCTGTCATGAATCTGTTGTTGGTTGTCTAGGAGGAGGCACTCATTCTCGAAGATTTCCCTCTGATTGTCAAGTAACCGGTTCGTAGTCTCCTGAATACCGGTATAGCCTGTAGTGTGATGTTGTTGTGTCTGTTGTATGTCCTGCAGCATAGCATACATTCCTTGCATCAAATAGACATCCTCACTTGACTGCGAGGGCGGTGGTGGTGGCGGAGGCTACGAAGATGAAGATGCACCCGGATGCATGCAAGGATGCTTCTGAGGTGCTACTCGTGCACAAAGAGGAGTGTAGGCCTCCTCTTCCTCTTCAGCCTCGTCGTCATTATTGTTTTCGTCGTCGTTGCCGCCGTCTTCATCAGAGTCAGCAATGGCTATGATTGGCCATCGGAAATGTTGAGCCCCTTCGATGTGGAAGACAGGGTCGGGAAGCGAACATTCTTGATAAGCATGGTTCACATGGCAATGAGCATAAGGTAAACCATCTCGAAGAAGGATCAAGTTGGATCGGTGAATATGTTGCAAATTGACCTTGCTTCTGTTGGAGAGCGAAGTCAAGGTTGAGAAGTTCAGCCCAAGGTAGTGTGCCAGTGGAGTGATGAGTCCTCCAAAGTGAATTGGAGCCTTCTGCGTACTCCGCTTTACCGCCAACACCCGTTGCAGAAAGAAAGCTCCCCAGTTGCATTCTTGGCGCTTGAGTAGTTTGTACAAGAAGAACAGGTCCGTCTCCTGGAATTTGCTAAGAGACAGATCACCCCTAGCAAATAGGGTGGAACACAACATCCGATGAAGAATCCGCACGAATGGATGCTTGAAGTCTGCTACCGCTGCATTGTAGTAGCTCACAGATTTGCCCGACGGCACCATCACAAGCTCGACGAAGATGGCGTCGTAGTCGGTCCGGTTGTCTGGCCGCCGGTAATCAGTCAGCCCATGATTCCAGTTGTAGATCTCATTGAACTGGCGGAGTGTGAGATTGTAGTCAATGTTGTACAGCTGGAAAGACACACGGACCTTGATCCACTCGTGGTCCATGGCGATGATGTCGTTTGGCACGACACAGACGTCCAGCGACGCCATTAATTCCGCCACCAGCTCCTTGTAAGTAGGCCATTCATTGAAGAACGGCTGGCCATCAGCATGTTGTTCCAGCTCATCGGGCGTCCTGCTCGTGTGTCTCACCTGCCCTTTTAGAACATAGGCCATATTAGCCTCGAACCCCAAGTTGCGGATCACCTCCCGATCAACATAACGGGTCGGCTCTATTTTCCTCTTCATGACCTCCTCGTAGATCTTCTTGACCTCCGCGGATGGATGAACAATCCGCGGGTGTGGAATCGACGCAGTCGGTGGAGGCACAAATTCCGGGATGTCCATCGGGTTGGCGCGTGAACAAGACACACCGGCAACATGCACCATGGTTGCGGAAGAAGGAGAAGTAGAGAAAGAGCTCGGTCAAGATCGGAGAAGGAAATCTCCGCTCGATGAAGAATGTGCTCCTGGATGCTCGTCGCCGGGCTCGGATTGCTCTTGAATACGCTCGGCACAGGTGGAGAAGAATTGCTCAGGAGTTGTGACATCATATGATGACAATCCTTCTCATATATAGCCGTGGCCGGCTCTGCTGTATGCCCGTTGATACCATCGATGCGAGTCGATGGTATCCACACGCGTAGCACAATTTGTACAGCCGCTGGTATCGACGGTCGTCGATGGCTGGATTCGCGGGGCCTGGATCGCTGACGTGTCGATACTATCGACATGTGTCGATGGTATCGACCCGTCCCCCGGATCGACTATATGGTTGCAGCGATCGCCGTTGATCTCCTCTCACGGATCGGTGACGTTTCACATCGATACTATCGACGCAAGTCGATGGTATCAACCTCCAGTTAGGGCAACACCCTCGCGAGGTCCGACCGCCACTTTCTGCCTTTAATTGAGTTGATACCATCGACAGGCCCGTCGATGGTATCGACTTCACTGAGACGATTTCTTCTGAAAATCTTCAGAGATCTCGATGGTATCGACTTGCATGTCGATACTATCGACCTCGACTTTTCAATCAACCTGTTGGTGTGTCAATACCATCGACGAGGCCGTCGATGGTATCGACACAGTGCGATTTCTACAGTCTCCAACCTATACCCAGGTCGATACCATCGATGCGAGGGTTGATGGTATCGACTCTACCTCAGTCCTGCACAATGAGTAAACAATCACAGTATCTTTTTTACACTAAAAACAAAGTCAAAATAAATCAAACTAAGAATGTGAAAGAAACTAAACTAAAGTACCGATGGCTGGGTTGCCTCCCAACAAGCGCCCTTATTTAACATCTTAGGCTAGATGACATGAAGTTCCTCAAGCATCTGGAAGTGCAATGAGTTTGACCTCATTCACTTTCTTTGTGTAATGTTCACCAAAATATAATTTCAACCGTTGTCCATTGACCAGGAATGTGGTCTCGCCATCACGCACCAGGATCGTGCCATGTGGTCTGACCTCCTCTACTGTGAATGGTCCACTCCATCGGGATTTCAACTTCCCGGGATGCATCTTCAGCCTGGAGTTGAACAAAAGCACATGATCTCCTATCTTGAAGACGCACATCTGAATATGGCGATCGTGAATCAACTTTGTGCCCTCCTTGTATATCCGAGAGCTTTCATATGCATTCATTCACAGTTCATCAAGTTCATTGAGTTCAAGTAACCTCTTTTTTCCCGCTTCATCATAACTCAAATTTAGCTTTCTCAGTGCCCAATGCACTTTATGCTCCAATTCCACCGGTAAGTGACATGCCCGATCATAAGCCAACCTAAAAAGTGTAGTGCCTATAGGTGTCTTGTACGCCGTCCTGTATGCCCACAACGCATCCGGTAGTAGGGTACTCCAATTCTTCCTTGTGGAAGCCACAGTACGCTCCAAGATCTTCTTAATCTCCCGATTGGAGACCTCCACTTGTCCTTGAGTTTGTGGGTGGTACGGGGTACCAATGTTATGTTTGACCCCGTACTTTCTCAATAGTGCCACGAACTTTTGATTCCGGAAGTGTGTACCCCCATCACTAATGAACATTCTGGGCACACCGAACCTACAGAAAATATATTCCTTAACAAACCTGCACACTACAGCAGAATCATTAGTTCTTGTGGGTATTGCCTCAACCCACTTCGACACATAATCAATAGCCAAAAGAATATACAAATTAGAATTTGAGGACACAAAGGGTCCCATAAAATCTATACCACATAAGTCAAATACCTCAACCTCTTGGAATACATTAAGGGGCATCTCTTGTCTTTTCAAAATGTTACCCGCCCTTTGGAAGGAATCACATTGCCGCACAAACTCATAAACATCCCTAAACAAGGTAGGCCAGTATAGGCCGCTTTCCAGTACTTTGGCTGCAGTGCGAGAGCTTGCATGGTGTCCGCCCGTCGGTAGTGTGTGGCAATGACAAAGAACACTCTCGTATTCCATCTCAGGTACACACCTGCGTAAAACACCATCCCTGCATTGCTTCAAGAGAATAGGGTCATCCCAGAAATAGTATCGTGAAGAATGGAAAAATTTCTTCTTCTCGTGATACGTCCAATCATCCGGGATGATTTTGCAGGCAAGATAGTTCACAATATAAGAAAACCACGGGTCTTTTGATTTCACTTTCAAAATCTATTCTTCCGGAAATGTCTCGGTAATGGGTATGTGTAAATCCTTTTCATCTACCCTCTCTAACCTAGACAAATGGTCCGCGACCACATTTTCAGTCCCCGCCTTGTCTTTGATTTCGATATCAAATTCTTGTAAAAGCAAGATCCACCTAATCAATCTAGGTTTGGCATCCTTTTTCTCCATCAAATACTTAATGGCGGCGTGGTCCGTCCATACCACAACTTTTGATCCAACTAGATATTGCCGAAATTTTTCAAAAGCGAAAACAACGGCAAGCAATTCTTTCTCAGTAGTCGTGTAATTGAGTTGGGCGTCATTCAAAGTTTTAGATGCATAAAAAATCACAACGGGTTTATTGTCCACCCATTGTCCCAACACAGCCCCAACCGCGAAATCGGATGCATCACACATTAGTTCAAACGGCTTGGTCCAATTCGGTGTTTGCACAACCGGTACGAAAATCAATTTTTCCTTAAGCACGTTGAACGCATGTAAACATTTTTCATTAAAGTAAAAAACAACATCCTTTTCTAAAAGCTCATATAAAGGTTTGGCGATTTTAGAAAAATCTTTTATAAAATGACGATAAAAACCGGCGTGACCTAAGAAACTCCGTACCCCTTTTACCAAATTCGGTGGGGGCAATTTGAAAATCACTTCAATTTTTACCGGGTCTACCTCCAAAACTTTGCTAGACACTTTATGTCCTAGAACTATTCCTTCACTCACCATCATGTGGCATTTCTCCCAATTGAGGACCAAATGTGTGTCCTCACAACGTTGCAAGACCTTATCCAGATTGTAAAGGCACTCATCAAAGGATGCACCATAAACAGAGAAATCATCCATAAAAACTTCTAGACAGCGTTCTACCATATTAGAAAAAATGGCGAGCATACAACGCTGAAAGGTCTCAGGTGCATTACATAACCCAAAAGGCATACGGCGGTACGCAAACGTTCTATAAGGACAAGTGAAGGTGGACTTCTCTTGGTCCTTAGGATCAATCTAAATCTGATTGTACCCCGAATAACCATCCAAAAAACAAAATTGTGATCGGCCGACTAATCTCTCTAAAATTTGATCAATAAACGGAAGAGGAAAGTGATCCTTTAGTGTAGAGGCATTCAATCGACGGTAATCTATACAAACACGCCACCCGGTTACCAAGCGGGTGGTGACATGTTCATTTAAAAGATTATGGGTAACAGTGATTCCCCCTTTTTAGGGACTACCTGCGTAGGACTCACCCATGTCGAGTCAAAAATAGCATAGATGATACCTACAGAAAGAAGCTTAATCACCTCCTTCTTAACAACCTCCATTATGCTCGGATTTAGTCGACGTTGCAGTTGAATCACCGGCTTGGCTCCCTCCTCAAGCCGAATCTTATGCTGGCACAAAGTAGGGGAGATCCCCTTGATGTCTGCAACCGACCACCCGAATGCTCCTCGGTGGTTCTTCAACACAATAAGCAGTTGGTCCTCCTCATCAGCACTCAAATACGCCGATATAATCACAGGCAGCTTTTCTTCCTCAGCTAGAAATGCGTACTTCAAGTGCGATGGCAACGTCTTCAACTCCAATTCTGGCGGGCTGATTAAGGATGATTGAAGCGGTGGTGGGAGTTCGCCTAAGTCTTCATAGTACCTCGCATAGAAGCACGACAACATCTGAAGCATCTTGGCACACTCCTACAGTGACTTTCTTCTCATCCAATCATGTGTGATATTGACTAAGCAGGCTTCAAGTGGTAATTCTGGATGTGCGTCAAAACCCAAATTTTCTATAGCCTCATCTTCAGTAGAGGGAGGAATGTCCTCCTCCTCATCATTCAGAAAACCTACCGCCTTGCTAAGGGATACCACCTTGGTCTACTCCATGATGTCTACAACCAATGTCCCTTTTTCCACCTTGGTCATTACATGAGCCATATCTAAAAATGGCTTCCCTAGACAAAGTGAGATATTGTGATCAAAATGCTTTACCATGTGGCACTGCCCCTTGGCTTTAAGTGACGTGGTGCTGGAAGGCATGACCATCTCGAAACGATCATCGGCTATACCCAAGGTCAGACGACCTCTCCCCATCTCAAGTATCATGTCAGCTGTAGCTTGGAAGGGTCCTCTGAGTAGTAACTCATTGCCCTATTCATCTTGCATCTCCATGACGACAAAATCTGCTGGAAATACAAATCAATCTACTTTCACTAGCACGTCTTCACAAATACCGTATGGCTTCACCACAGAATTGTCCGCCAATTGGATTGTCATGTTGCTCGGCCGTGACTCTTTTAATCCCAGCTTCTTGAATGTAGAGAGGGGCATCAAGTTTATGCTCGCCACGGAGTCACATAGTGCTTCACCAAACTTCACTTTCCCAATGTAACATGAGATGTTGAAGCAGCCCGGATCCTGCCTCTTTGGTGGCAATGTGCCCATGATGAAGGCACTCACCTGCTCCTTAAGCACTACAACCTCCGTGTCTGGGATTTTCCTCTTCTTAGTAATGATATCTTTCAGAAATTTGCCGTAAGAAGGGATTTTCTCAATTGCTTCCAATAATGAGATGTTGACTGAAAGCTTTCTGAATTTGTCTAGAAACTTTTTAAACTGGGCATCCACTTTCCTTCCCTTTGCACTGTTCGGATATGGGACCGGGACAGCCTGTGCCCTTTGATGAGGTGGCACATATGGTGTCTTTTTCTGCGTCTCCTCCTCGTATGTAATAGGATCTTCAATAGCATCCACTGCTATATCCGCAACTGGTTCTGTGACCGGTATGGGCAGCTCCTCAGTGGCCTCACCTTCAATTTCTACTTGGGGTTTGCTTGGTTCATCGGCTCTGGGGTTTAAAAGCTTCTTGCCACTCCTTAGTAAGATGGCCTTCGCTTGTTGGTTTCCTCCTGGAATATTAGTGTTACCCGGAAAACCTTGGTGCGTCGGCTTTATCAGATTGGCTATCTCGGCTGACATTTGCGCCATGGACGTCTCTATTGTCCTCATCTGAGCCCCATGGCTCTGCAGTGTCTGCCCAAACTGGTTCATAAATTCCCCCTGTTGCTTTATCTACTGGCCAAAAGTAGTAATTAATTCTTGATTTTGCTTTATCACTTGGTTGAGCAACTCCGTGCTCTTGTCCTCCGTTACTGGCTGGGATTTTGCATCTGGGTCCTGCAAAAAGTTGTTTGGATCCTTCCAAGAGAACTTCTTGTCCTTCCTCCATGAGTAATCATTATTTCTGTAACCTTGCTGCTGTCTCATGAATTTGACTTGTGCCTCGTCCTCGGATTCAGTATCCTCCTTTGCGAGCAATTTCTTTGCAAGAAGGTCCATCTTCTCATTCAGCTCCTTGATTGCTTTTGACTCCCCTGCTACTCGAACATGCTCAACAGTGTCCCTGTCGCCCCACGATTGCTTCTTGGCCATGTTCTTAAGGATTTCCCAACACCTCGTGTCTGTGTTGTTCAAAAAGAAGCCTGAGCCTGCAGAATCGAGGTTACTTCTATCATGCTCAGAGAGAGAAAAATAGAAGATCTTGACCTGTGTCTCCTTGTCAACCCCGTGATGCGGGCACCGCCTAAGCATGATCTGAAACCTTTCTCAGGTCTCAGAGTAGGTATCTCCTGCTTTCTGAGTGCAGTTGTGGATCTTCCTGATCATGTCATTGGTCTTCTCGGGCGGGAAGAACCTTTCAAAGAAAACCTCCACCATGTGGTTCCATGATTTCACATATTCATCGTCCAGGTTGTGCAACCACTCTCGTGCATTCCCTGCTAGAGAACTCGGGAACAGCTTCAAGTAAAGCGTCTCTTGTGGAAATCTGTCAATTTTTATCATGTCACAATTCTCCACAAACTGAATTATATGCGTCACTGGGTCTTCATTATTGAGCCCATGGAATGCATTCGACTTCACCAGGTTGATTAACGCAGGGTCAATCTTGTATGTCAGAATATTGATTGCCTGCTTCTTGATCAGCCCCTTTGAAGCAGATGAAGAAGAAGCCTTGATCTTCTCCCATATTGTTTGTTCCTCTGCCATTTCTTCTTGTTCGAATTCTGAATATGTTTCTTCTACGTGGTCTTGATTGTGGCCTTCCTCGTCGTTAGGTCCCGTCAGTGGAACCTCTGGTGCCTGTTGCGTGTAGTCGGTACTACGCGTCTGCACCATGCACAGTACCTGCAAAATGGTAAATTGATTTCAATACCGTGCAAGACAACTACAAGATGCGAAAAAGAATAAGCTTTGAATTCTGGAATTTATTTCAAACTAAATAAAAAAATAAAAAAATGGCCTAGAGTGGCCGCTTGTAGCACTCGTAGTGCCGACAATTGTCGTGACCCCAGCAACGACGCCAAAAACTTGACACGCTTTTTACGTGCGTAGAAATGCAAGTGTACGCGTCAATGTAATATAGGCCTTTATGAGGCCCGAGTCGAACTCAGGGACACGTGAATTATCGGAGACTACTACTAACTACTCGCAATCAGCTAGACTGGTTAAAAAGTTGGAGGTTGTTGTAAAATTAAAAGAAAATAAAATAAAACAAAACAAAGCAATCGATTAAATGTTTAGTTTAATCAATTCAAGTGGGAATCTTTAGGATTGTGGTTTCACCGTGGGTTTTCATTGTATGAATTTTTATTTAGTCACTCAGATTTATCTTTCTATCCGGGTAGTGGCATGATATCAGAATTACCCACAGTCGTGGTACAATTCACTACCTATGTCTAGGTCGGTTCCACCGTCGTAGCAACCTATACCTAAAAGTAGGTGCATTAGAGTCGATCTCTCAGTATCCACTATTAACCTTACACCACCTTGTTCAAGGGATTTGTCAATTAATGTAAATTCCATCTCTTTTCAACCATTAATTCTTCTTTCAAAGTAATTAAGGACATTAGATTATTATTATGGTGATCAAGCATAACAATATAATTGAGAAAACGAAATTATACCACGGATTTAAGAGATAAATGATGAATTACTATGATAAAATTGCATTACAATGATTTCTCGGGCTACTCCCGGTCCTAAAGATAAAGGGAATTAGCCCCGCATGTTCATCTCAACGCAAAACATGGTAGAGAAAAAGGGAAACATGGGGGAAAATGTGATTGAGTGGTGAAACCCCTGAACGGAGAAGATCCAAGTGTTCCTTGGCGTAGAATACGCGTTCTCCCGCCTTTCGGTGGTGGAAAACGTCTTCTTCGGCGTCCGGAACGTCTGGGGCGTGCTTCTGGGCTCCGTTCTTCTCTCCACCTTCTCGGGATGTGTGCAGCGGCTAATGACGTGATAAATTGCTCTTGGCCGCCGTCATTAGGTATAATCACCGAGTTAGGTCGCCAAAATATCACAACCGTCGGATTTAAATCAATCTGAAGCAAACATGTATCTGACGGTGTCAATACCATCGACGCGAGTCGATGGTATCGACCCTGCACGGTATCGGTTGGTCTTCTTTTCTTTTCTTTGTCACAACTGATGCCACCTCGATTCCATCGACGCGAGTCGATGGTATCGACATTCATAGGCGTCGGTTTTGTCCTTTTACGTCGTTGTAGCTCCACTCGTCGATGGTATCGACTTTTGTGTCGATGGTATCGACTCTCTTTTCTGAAGCAACCTGATGGTATCTCGATACCATCGACTCTCCTGTCGATAGTATCGAGATTTTGCTGCTCCTTGCGACTGGCTACCTGTGGTCCGGTCGATGGTATCGACCACTGTAGCAGCAGATACTTGTTTTTTCTGAAATTTCAACATGAAACCACATAAGCCGAAACAAAACATATTCTTATGATAATTTATGCTCAAAATACTGAAATAAGGGAGATTTGACATAGAGAAAGATCATAGACCAAAGTAGATGAATTATGCAATATTAACCACCAAAATGACTAATAAATACATAAAACACAAATAAAACAAGTCTATAAATGCGACTCAAAATCATCGCATCAGGTGTTATCGAAGGATTGATTTCGCGCACTTGCGCAGGCCCTTGCGGCCATGTAGTAGCGACCAGGGTGTTGCTCCGCTGTGATGAGGACGTCGGTGGTCTGGCCTGGCCCCAGCATGACGTACGGTGTAGAGAAAGGTTTCATATAGGAGGCATCTGCCGCAACCACCATCATGATATGCCCAGCCACGGCGAAAAAGTGTTCTGTGTTCATGGCGGCGTTGATGATTCTCAGCAACACTTTCTGGCCGGGTTGCATAGGGAAAACCGCCATCTCTAAAAGATTTTAATAAAAAAAAAATTGTAATATATATGTTATTGAAATGCTAGTTAATGACCATAATGTTGATTAATATGCGCACCTTTGCTGGAGCAGTTGTAGAGATCTCCAGGCTGGCCGTTGATGGTGAAGGCATCCGAAATGTCGGGAGCGGCACCGGTCTTGAGTGCCTGACGCACCACGTCAAGTGGGTTCTTGTTCCACCATTCCCCTGTTACAAACTTCATTTATACTTACTGTTGACTACACCTTGTCAGAATGAATTACTTGTTTCTTTCGTGAGAAGAGTATAATTCTCTTCTTAAACAAGGGTATTTAAGTATCATAAGGTGGTTCCTGGACATGCCGTTTGCCACCAACCAATATAAAATCCAGGGAGTTATTAAAATGACTGGTATTAGTTTGTAATAAGCAGATGTATAAGGTGTGTAGTTAAGCGTTAAAGTTGATCTTTGAGAACATAAAACATATCATAACATAAATAAAAATGTGAGTTGGGAATACCTTAAAATCTGGGATGACTTGCAAATATCATAGATATGCTAAGATTAAAAAGTAGAATATACCCATAAAATCCCTAAAATAACTAATTTTTCTCTATTTTTTAGAAATAAATGTTGGAATTTTAAAAGAGGTGACCTAAATCGTTCCTTATAATTTATAAACAGAGAATCTTGTTGGATATGGAATAAAAATTTATATATAAAAAAAAATTGGTGGTATAAAGAAGATTTTTGATAAACATCTAAACACATTAGTCATGTATACAAAGAGAGAACTGTTTTATTTATACGCAAATCAAGATCAGGCCAAAGTCATACTAACATATTCCTATATCTGGCGTAAATGTTTTTTAAAGTTTATATGATGGATATCACAATGATGCATGCTATACATGCCACTTATGTCAACTCCTATTATTACATTCTTAACGAGCTCCCAATTGCATCTTTGTCTATTTAATAAGTAATTTTAGAAAAGGCCAAGATGATGCTCACAGTTTACTGGATCACTACTTTGTAACTACAAAGTCGCAGGGTTGATCCTTTCCCAGGGGAGAGGAAATAAAATCGCTAGCTTTTTAGATATTTTGATGTGCTATAGTCATAGCAAACGGTAAAGATATGTAATTTCTATTCTAAGACAAACTCAATATAGAAACCAATTAATTTGTGTATATTACCAATGATGACAGGGAATTCCTGATGAGGTGCGGGGAATGGGTCGGTGGAACCAAGCTTGGGCAGAATGACCAGAGCGCCATATACAGTAGCCCTGAGCCAGGAGCTGTGTGCGTGCCACCAAAGGGTGCCCTCCTGGTCCTCGATCGTGAAACGATATGTGTAGCTGCCTCCGGGCCTGATCGGGCACTACGTGATGAACTCCGGCCCATCTGCCCACGCCGTGCATCCTTGTTATGGTCTGCTTTGCCCACAAAAAGAAAAATATATAAATGTACTGCTTAGTGACAATCATATACTAAATTATAATAATGTTGTAATTACATCTATTGGGAGTTTGGTAGATATTAAATGATAGAAACATATATAAGTAGCCATCAAGATTATTAAATTACTCATGTCCATGACGTGCTCTGGCTGGAATTGTTGTCTGTCGAGCTAGTTGGGATGTTGCTGCTTGGTTCATCTAATGGATCACCAGTGGAGGTCGATCGTGCTTCGGAGGTCTGCTGCTGCTGCTACTTCCTCCTATGGCTTTCCACCGAGTTGGACATCGGAGAGCTCCACTAAGTTACCTCCTACTTGAAGGGCCCAATGCAGCTATCTCATGATACTGACCTAAGAAGCTTCCTCGAAGAAAATAGAAACTGTTATAACATTAATCCTGTCAAGTAACACAACAAGTATTTGTTTAGAACACTCCACATGTATAGAAACTATGACGGAAAAAGAGCTGCCAAGCTCAATACATACGTTGCATTTCACTTCTGGTATATCATCATGGTGGGAAATGTTTCTGACGCATTCCAGGATATTACAGTTCATGTCAAGTTAGATTCAACCTCTGTATGCCTTATCAATACAGGCCTAGGCACCCCTTTTATATCAAGACTTGAGCTCAGGCCACTTCGAGATGACCCATACCCACATATCAGCTCCACAAGTGCATTGATACAAGAATAAACTTTGGAGCCATTCGTACCTTTTCTACCATGTCATTACTGCAAATTGAACCCATCACCTTAGATGAATCCCTTGTCGAATTCTCACGGCAGACATCTTGGAATGTATATGTTGGAGCTCGTCCCATGTGCAAATATGGCACAAGACATATGTTTCTTTCTTGTTCGCAACTAAAGTAAAAAAAATCCAAGAAAAGTGCCATATGAAATTAATAATCGAAAAACCTCAGCAACATATTGTCGCTTCAATAGTGGAAGAAGAAGATGATGAGAAGAGTAGAGAGATGAAAACTCACACTATCTGCAGTGTTGATGCTTCTAGAACTACAGTGAATGGAAGAAGCCCCTCTTGCCTGGATCGGCTGGTTCAAGATATTGTTGCTACTGTTGGCTAATCAACGTTAGACAAGAGTGGTCTCCCATCCACTCTGGTGGCTTGCATTGGCATATATGTTTTCTTACAGCTGATAAATACAATAAGTCATATATTAAACACGGATAACAGTCTGAGTTATACACATGAGTACCAGTTCTGCATCCCATAAATAATACCCTTCAGCTCAAGGTCTTGGTAATACACGGTTCACATTCCTGCACAAGCATGCATTTCCATGCAATCATACATATATTGCCATACAAAATCAATCATTCTAATAATAAATACAACATCAGCCATGTCGTTTTGACTCTTACCTTTATCTGGAGATCAATTAGAGTATCCAACATGTACTAAGTCTATTACAGAAACCAATTTAAAGAACAAAAAATTAGGTGTTTGAGAAAGTAGGACGTCATAGCAATATATGATGTTCACCGGCAAGCTAGCTATTTAAATGAAACAAGATACCATTTGTGTGTGGATCAGCCCCAGAGATGAATCCATCTGCCTCTCCGGATCATGCACATGTCGGGAAAGGATGCATGACTTGCATATGTTAATATAAAGAACTTGAATTTGTAGATATCATTGACGCTGAGTCAATATATGTAGCGTATTATATCAGTACTGCCTCATCTAATGATCTAAAAGTAAACCAACAGCCTTATCTTTGATACCTCTGTATGACTCAACTCGAGATTTCATGTTTAAGTACTACTGATGGCTGCATTGTTTCATTGAAAACAAATCCACATCAATCAGGTGATCTCTTGAGTTAGAAGGGATAAATCACAATATATCACATAATCACGTACGGTAAGATATGATTGTAAACTATAATTAATTTCATCAACAACTATTAATAACACTAGTCATCAAACTATAACCTCTCTTGTCCCATCTACGTCTCCTTTTAAACTCCCCTTCTCCGCTGTGCCCTACTATCCTACTCCATGAAAGGCACCCACCACTTCTCCTCCCAAATTCACCTTTAATAGATTATAATTAAGTTAGATATCATATTGGTTGCAGGTTGAATATACTTTAGAGTCTTGTAACTTGCAAGATATGCAAATGATAATTTTGTTTTAGTTCTAAATATTGAATTTTAGATATTTTAGTGCCCAGTTGGGGGTAACCCATTATGAGACCCATTTGCTCTTTACCCTATTTATACTTTTGAAAATGAATGATACAATGGTTATGAGGTCTATTAGAGGATGGAAATCCCTACTCCATTACAATTTTGTTTTTAAGGATTCAAATTTCAACCTACGGTTCAAAGTTTCACCGAAGGTTTATGATTTTTTATGTTTAAATATATTTGTACAACTAAGGTAAAAAGGGGAACATGCAATTAACTATAACTATACATTTGAATATATTGGGACATCATATAAGATAAATAATCTCCACTGACATGGAAAATTGATTCTACACCAGCATCAAACGTAATTGGAAGAAATCATAAGAGTAACCAAGGTACTCATTCAAACACACTGTGCAACAACTATGACACTCTCAACTTCTTCAAAGGAGCTCGACGGAATTAATAGATATCATCAGGATCTTTGGGAAACATAGAAACACTCTTTGAATAAACAAAAGTTTATATGATCAATGAAAGATTGCCAATGAAATTCTTCCATTGTTAAGAAAAAAAGACCACCAAAGTTCATATAAAATATAAACATGTGCTTAATTATTTACATTTTCCCAATAAAGACAGCAACACAGAAAGTTAATTGCTTTCATTAATTTATGTATCTTTCAATGTTTAAAGATATGTAATTTATTTGAAAAAGGAAGTACAGTTAAACAACAATCTATAGACTATATATCCATGTGGACAATATATATTATCATCTAATTAACTTGTAAACTAATCTTGCCAAATTTATTTAAATAAGGACAGATTGCTTCGTGTCAACTACAGAACAGACAACTCAATATAATTATTCTAACCCTAGCTTTATCACACTGATAAATTGCTTCAACGAAAATTATGACTTACTCCAATTATCAGCTGAAGAAGCCGCACAGTCAAATCCTCTTTATTTCTTCTATCATGCCCAACGAAACAGCCCTGAATCATCAAATCTCCCCACACCCAAAATAGAACAACAATCTTGCACAAACAAAGAAACAAAATAAGGTGATCATGATGGTGTTAAAAAAAGAGATCAAAACATATCAATCACTTCAAGAGCAAAATCTGATACCTGACAAATAAATCCTTCTCCAACCACACTATCATCCTCTTATATTTTCTTTGGCTTGACAAATCCTAGTAAGAAGAAGGAAAGGTTCGAAAATCTTAGGACACTCTGTCTCAGTTCTGTCTGTGAAGCATGCTATGATGGACCCCCATGTGGTGCTCATACTATAATTTGATTCCTACAAAACCAATAAAAATAAGCATTGTCCAGTCTCAAAGAAATTTTGTATTGAACTTAAAACAAAGTTGCAATTTTTACCTCAAACTTTTGGTCGAAGACTCCTAAGCTTATGTATCTGAGCTACTTCCCTTTACTAGATTATAAGATGCAAAAGTAGAAGTTTATGAAGATCACACTAGATATATTGAAAGAGCAAAGGAGATCAGGCGAAGCGCACCCAAACCAATCAATAAGTTTCATCTAATAGTACCAATGCACCCTGTCAAGGCACGCCTAATTTATATCTATTTAAGCACATACCCAAAGTGCAATAATTTGCATCTACATCTAATGAATTGTAAAAATAAACGTCATCCAGAAATTCTCTTGCCCTAAATTTGGGTTTGCCAACCGCAAACACAATTAAAATATAATTAACACACAAACATGTACATATTCTTCATATGTGAGGTAATATCTACATATATGGCGCATTCAAAGGGGAAAAATTGTTTAATTGCTTAAAAGTTTCACATAAAAGGTCTAAAAATACAATAAATGAATGAAATGATAACCTTTGGAACATATCAGAACGACCAAGAACTATCTATACATAATCTATCGTCTAAATCTAAAACTATAATGAGAAGTAGATCAAAAATTTCCAATAACTAAGGTGAGTGTGTGTTTTGTGGTGGAATGGATGGTTGCAACATGGTTGAAGACCGGCCCTACAAAACCAAACAAATAAACTAAAAGTCAACAATATATGTTATATATTTTTACTCTTAATTATTATATAACTATAATTAGTAAAATATTTCATGTACCGCATTACGAAAAATTTCCTGACGAAGAGCATGTCTTCTTTCTATGGCATTCCTTTTCCCCTGAATTCTCTCCTATGGTACATGCAAAATGAAACTTATATTAGGCTAAAAAAACATTTATTATAGGAGTTTAGAAACCATACCAGTGTTTCTATTCTTAATTTAGCTTCAGCGAGTTCTCTATTCTTAACCTCTAGTTCATTGCTTGTATCTTTCAACTTTTGTTGAAGTTCTATAACAATACCATGTAGTACTTGTTTTGCTTTCCTATTCTACATATCTCAGTGAGATACTGTGGCGCTAAAACCCCTTTCAAACCCTCCACGGTGTTTTCCAATCACTTCATCTAAAAATTTTGCAAACTCTAATGGATCTCGCATCTTGTCAAGTCCACATTTTATGCATTCTCAACAACTTTTTGCTGATGTCATTAATAAAATTAAAAAATCAGTGTCACTAAGAATAAATTTATACATCTAATTAAAATAGTGTTCAACACCACTTACAACAATATCTTGAGTATCTTTATCGGGGAATTTTTGTTTCTTATTTAAATGGCCCGAGACATAGACCTCCAGTGCTGGATGTTCCTTTTTCTAAATGTTTTGTACAAGAATAGAGTACAAACAATATTCACTAGATAGTTTGTAAGATAAAAACATCATTATATATAAATTTCTAACATATGCTTACTTTTTTTATAGCGGTGGGTGGCAAAGGACACAGGTCCATGGGTATAGGTAGGTCTTACTATGTTTCTGATGGCCTTATTTCTGGACGACAAATCCTAAAATATTTATAATTATTATGACATGTCACTAATAAAAATATAATATGTAAAATATATATAATGGTTATGATGTACTATTACCTTGATCTTTTTACTATCCCAGTATTGCAACAATTCAACCCATTCCTCAGCATTAATTATTTTGTCTCCGCAAGTTGAAGCTTGTTCCTCTAGAGTCTTTTTATTATCATAATATTTGCGCTTTAGGGTGTGTCTCCAGGTTCTCAATTCTTGTTGCATTATTCTTTTACAAGTAGTTACAACACCATCCAAAGGAGCTTGGGTTTGTCTATCTTCCATTAAAAATTCAAAATCATCCTAGCCAAAAATAGTATAACAAACATTTAATGCTATGAATATTTACCACATTAATTTACAATCACATAAACATAAATTAAATATAGTGTTGCATACCTTTAATTTATACATCACCTTCTCAAAGCTCCTCTGATGTGTTTCTCCTCATTTCCTAGCTATCGGAAAATGCTCCACACGTCTAGCGTATATACCCAACCATTCTGCTAGCTTCAAACAGTCATCTCCAACGGGTACTCCTAATTCTTCATCCATAATGCATACTTGTTTTGTACCATCTTTTGGGGAAAATGCTTTGTAAGTCGTGCATCCTCTTTTTTTATTTTTAGCTTTGTAAGAAAATGTAACTATTATATGCCATCCATGGATATTGTACTAAAAATTCTTATCACGTGCATTACCTTTTTCACATATCAACTCTTGTTGAATTTCTTCATTAATTCCCACATGGTCTTCTAGGTGCATCTCATTTTCAAGATGGTCGCCATTTTCTGACATAAGACAGAATTTTATTATTATAAAAGATAATGTATATTGTATGTAGTATTTCAGTCTAAATTGACATAGACACACAACCTAGAATATAAGCAATGAGGCAAACTTAAACTTAGTTCAAGTTAGATTCTAGTCCAACATAAGTGAGTGATACGTAGTCAAATATTTAGTGTTTTACCTGATTGATAGCCATCTGAAGTTTCATCGACATGGAAGTCACCTAGAACATGGGATGAAGTTCCTCGAGTGTGCGGCTCATCTTCGTCTGAAGTTCCATCAACATGGAAGTCATGAACATTATCTCCATCACCTTCTACAGTAATATGTACAAGCAGTTAATAGATTATGGAGAATTATTATAATTAAGAGTAACATAACTAAAGGAATTACCTGAAGAAAGAGTATCTGAAGTTCCTTGGATGTGCGAGTCATCCTCAACATCTTAATAGATTGAATATCATAATGAGATATAGTGAGGGAAATCGTTAGTATGTATAGATAGACGTATAACTCACCAAAATTTCCATAGCGGACAGATTCATTCAAATATGATCTATCCTCATCACTTGTCTCAAAACTTAGGGGTGACTCACACATTTCTCCATATATTTCTCTATCTGATGGTAAGAAATAGATATGCTCTTGTTGCATCTCACATTTCCTATGGATATAGTCACATTTAACATTGAGTTTGTAAATTAAAAAAGACTACGACATGCTTACCTCTAAATTCAGACCTAGGAGATCGATTGGGATTAGATGCACTAGAATCACAACGAACAAATGTTCCTTTTAATTTTGGATGTGTTTTTTTCTTGAGAGCACTGGTTTCTCCTTTTTTTCTCATAGACTTGCCTGTAAATTAGTAAGAGATGATGTCAAAAAATAAAAAAAAATGATGATTTAGTAAAGTAGCAAGGTATTTCATACCACATATTTTAGATTTGTTTAATGCATATTCATTTGGAATGTCTTCCTCTAAATTCTCCGGGTTTGCTGGCCTCTCTTTTGCAGATAGACCTATGAAAATTGGGAGTTAGGAGTACACATACACACAACTATATTCATTTACACTTACTTGATATTATCTCACTCAAGTGGTCCTTAAATGGATCTTTATGGACGGGGATAGATTTTCCTTTGGTATTAGTATTTTCATTTGTATGGTCTCTCACTATGACAATTAAAGAAATCACAATCGATAATATTGCTAATAGAAGGTATAAAAATCAATTGCCAAAATATTACTTAAACCTTCTTCAGATCTATGGAATTGCTGTAAATTTTTATTTCCTCTACTACTTTTTGTCGAGCCTAAAATAAAGTGTGTTCTAAGTAAATACTAAATTCATCTCTATCAAATTCAAATTCAACTTCTAATAAATGTATAGTATAGAAAATAATACCTTTGAAGTTTGTTCTTTAAAATGGCATGCTTCCTTGACTACCATGACTCAACACTACAATATAGTCATGAGTATTTTTATTAAACCCATATGAAATTATATACCATTTCAAAACTACCCATGAACATTAATAAATTCAAATGCTTACACGCTTTGCATCTTTATTCATGTTGAGTTTCTTGGTTGTTGATTATCTCATGTTCTTTTAAGTGCATGCCAATTTCAAATATGGAGTTTTCCTTCAAACTTATCTGCATATTTTTTTAGAAGTTTTTGATTTACCTCTTTCATTGGTATACTTACCTAAACATATTCAATCATTTAACGTTAGTAAGAGGGCATGATTTCAAAAAAAAATATTAATATAGTAAATAAATTCAAGCATTTGATATTAGGAAGGACATACCACAACTTCAGCTTTTTTTAATGCATTGGCAATTGGAATGTCTTCATCAAAATCATCTAAGTTTGTTGCTCTTTTTTTTTTGATGCATCTAAAAAAAGTAATATTTAACAACAGCAATTATTAGTTTATATTCAGGAAATTACATATCTTCCAACTAACTTGAGTTTATCTTACTCAAACAAGATCCAATAGAATCCTTAAGGTTGGGTGCAGATTTTCTTTTCCCAATTGTAATCAAATTTGAATCCTTAAGGCTGGTTGCAGACTTTCTTAGTGCTCTCTTCTTACTTCCAGTCACATCCTCTAATTATGAAACTAATAGAAATGCTGAAGTTGGTGACATAATTCTTGGCAAAAAAATAAAATTGCACGCAATAAATTAAAACATAATTTCACATACCCGTTTTCTTTGATGCAAGATTGCTATTCTGATTTTCCATCTCCATGATTTGATTCATAGACTTGAACATAGATTTAGGTGGCATGATTCTGTGTAGAGTTAGATTGTATTCATTCTTAGTGTAATGTTTACAATTAAGATCTGACATTCTATAAATGAAAATCATAATTATTATCTAGAGCCATCTATTGATATTACCTCTACTCTCTTCCTCTTATTAGGTTGTAAAATTTCTCAGATTATACTTACAAGAACTTTTAAAAATGTAGATATATCACACCTAGTCCATCTGAAGTCATGGACATCGTCCAATCCAGAACTAATAGAAGGCTCATAAGATCTACCCAATTGTTCATTGTTTTTTTCAACAGTGATGTCATGATCAACATATACATTTTTAGGTTTCCAGTGACATACAACACTCCAATGTCTATCTACAGGACCCTCTGAATAAAACACTTGTTCAGCTTGTTCTGGGTAGATAAAAGGTTCGTCTTCATAGCTTCACTTACTTGTATTGACATGTGCAATGTTAAGATTATCAATTTGCAACCCGTCCTCATCAACATTGAACTAGGAGCATTTAAATAGAAAATAAGGATTCATTCCATGATAGTGAATCTCAAGAATGTCATCTAAAAGTCCATAATAGACTTCACCATTAGGGCATGTTGTGGCAATACCAATATTTTGTGTTACTCGGTCTTTATCAACACCTTGACGCTCAAATTTGTATCCATTCACAAAATAACCTTTATAAGAATATATGCCAATCTTAGGTCCTTGAGACAAATATTGGAGAGGCTTGGGAAGTTCAAGAAATTCTTGTATGGAAGCAACCTAGGAAGAGCATACATACAAAAAATAGATTAAAAATAATACGACAAATCAATAATGATATTGTCTTACATGACCTCAAACCACTTTACAAATAATTTGTGGTAATGCAACTGCAATGAGAAATCATCCCAGTCAGGGTGTTGGCACCTCAAGAACTCCTTATGCTTCCTATACTTATTTATGTTAGCTATCATTTCTTAGTTAATTTTTATAAATATATCAAAATTAATAACCAAATACTTACTTTACATAGGGTTGAACTTCCTCAGTATTAAGTAAAATGAAACGAGCAGCTTGATGTAGTTCTTTGGAAGAAATGCTCACTATAGAACGAGAACCAAGTGGGCCATCAGGGTACCTTTTAGGTCTATGTAGCTTGGTTTCAACATCATGTAAATACCTATCACAAAATATGCTTGCTTCCTCCATTAAGTACCCTTCTGCAATAGAACCTTCTGGTTTACTCTTATTACAAATGTAATTCTTTAGTGTATAGAGATATCTCTCAATGGGGTACATCCATCTAAACTGAACTGGTCCAGCAAGCTTTGCTTCAGTTGCTAGATGCACCGCTAAGTGGACCATGACATCAAAGAATGCAGGAGGAAAAATCCTTTCTAAATTGCACATTATTATAGGAAGTTTTTGTTCCAACTATTCCATCTTTTCAACTGTAATGACCCTTGCACTTAGCTCTTTGAAAAAGACACAAAATTCTATCACAATTTTTCTAACGGGCTTTGCTAATGCCTTTATCACAACAATTGGAAGGAGATTTTGTAGCAATATATGGTGATCATGACTTTTCATACCCATTAACTTCTTTTCTTGTAGTTGAACCATACGAGAGAAGTTTGATGCAAATCCTTCAGGGAGTTTAATATCCTTCAATATAGATAGAAAGTTTTCCTTTTCTTCATTTGTCATGTTGTATTTTGCATGAGGAAGCTCCCTAATATTATTTGATTTCGAAATTTTAGGCCACAATGATTTACGTATCTGCAAGTGTTGCAAATCTAGTCGAGCTTTAATATTTTCCTTGCTTTTACCATCCTTCTGAAGTAACCATGCCAAAATATTTTCACTTACATTTTTTTCTATGTGCATAACGTCTAAATTATGTCTAACCAGCAATAAGCTCCAATATGGGAGCTCAAAGAAAATGCTTCTCTTTTTCCACCCCTTAGGTAATTGATGTTGGCCCTATAAATTATTACTTGAAACTTTTACAAAGACAACATTATCATAATCCTCCCATAATTGTTCAATATCTTTCCCATCTAATGGTTGAGGAGCAGGTTCTATTTCCTCATTTCCATTGAATTTTTTTTATCAAAATGCCATGGAAGGTTAACTGGTAGAAAATGATGATGCCTGAGATATACACATTTTCGACTATATGGAAGGTATATAGAACCATGGTCAACATGACAATAGGGACATGCCTTGTAGCCTTTTGTACTCCATCCAGACAACATACCATATGCAGGAAAGTCACTAATGGTCCATAGAAGCATAGCTTTCAAGCTAAATACCTCACCCACATTAGCATCGAAAGTGTTCACTCAAATCCATAACAACTTCAATTCATCAATCAGTGGTTGGAGGTAAACATCAATATCATTTCCAGGTGATTTAGGGCCATCAATAAGCAGCGACATCATTAAGAAAGATTGATGCATAGTAAGCTAAGGAGGAAGATTATAACAAATTAAGATGACATGCCAAATACTTCTACTGCTCCCCATTGCGATATTGAAAGGGCTAAACCAATCTGTCTCTAAGCCAAGTCTGACATTCCGTGGCTCATTACTGGATGAAGGATGGTTGGCATCAAAATCTTTCCAAGCCTCAGAATCCCTTGGATGTTCCATCTCACCCACTGCGCCATTCGTACTTGTAGAATGCCAAATCATCCAAGGAGCTGTCTTTGATGAATTATATAATCTTTTTAATCTGGGAATCAAAGGGAAGTGTCGAAGAACTTTTTGTGGTCTCTTTTTATTGATGTTTATCCTTGTTTCTCTATTTGTATCAATCCACCTTGAGGTAGAACACTTTGGGCATTTGTCTAAATTCAAATAATCACCTCTATAAAGTATACAATCATTGCAGCAAGCATGGATGATCTGATAATCTAATCCCACAGAAGACATAAGTTTCCTACATTCATACCATGTTGTTGGCAACTTGTGTCCCTTAGGCAACACTTTAGATAGAAGGTCCAAATATTCTGACATCGCCTTGTTGCTTATTTTATTCAAGCATTTGTGTCTAAATAGATGAACAATAAAGGAGTGTTTTGAGTAATTATCACAACCTGGATATAATGGTTCACAAGCATCTTTCAGTAGCTCCACAAATTTTTTATCATCATTAGTAGGACTTGTATCATCACTACCACCATCATCATTAAGATGGTATTCACTACCACTACCAGTAGAGCATGGGTTCATTTCTACATCATCGTAACATGCATCATTAATCAACCGCTCCATATCATCAAAACCATTAGTCACATGGTGATTGACCATACAATCTTGATTGTCTCTATGACCATGATATACCCAATTAGTGTAGGTCGATAGGAATCCAAATTTGATAACATGCCATGTAATTTTCTTCCTATTATAGTAAAATTTATTCTCACATTTCACACATGGGCACTTGACCTCAATATGATTCCTAAATGCAAAATCCAAAAAGGAAGTAAATCCCTTCATGAATGCCTCTTGGCAACATTCATGTTTAGATCTTCCTCTACTCATCCAACTTGTATCCATGGTTCCCTGAAAAATAGTCATCCAACTTGGGGAAGTTAGGTCCAAATATTAGGTCATATTATATAAAATTATATGTGATCTAGATTAAATTAGGACAAGATAAATCAAATATAAATTAATTTAGTCCAAATTCAGGCCAATCACAACTAGTTTAGGGGTGACTTATCTTAAATGTTAGGTCCAATACTATCTTATTTCTCAACTGCCCACAAAAATGTTCTTGAAGGCCAAATTGGTACTCAGATTTGAGGATTTTAGGTCTAAATTGATCAAATTATATTTCATTTAGGTCAATATAGGGAAAGCTTGGTGAAGTTGATTATGAATATTAGGTCATACTATATAAAATTACTTGTGATATAGGGTAAATTGGGGCAAGCTATGTCAAACATTGCAATTCTAGATAAGTAATTTGATCACCCTACATATTAATGTTCTATTTTAACTAACCAATGATCTTCACAACCAACATTGATACAATTCTTCTTAATTATAGTAATAAATGATGGTGAATATCCCCCCACTTCTGACATTTGCAGTGCTAAATGACAAGTCAGAAACAACGTGCACTAATATAATTTAGTTAATTAAATGTAACACCACCAAAGGTAAGTGAGGTACAAAATAGTAGGGAATTATCATATGAGTAATACTACGGGTGGAAGCAAACCTGCCCTTCCAACAACAGATACACCTCAAACAATATGGGAGTTGTTCTCTAGAGCTATTGTTTCAAAGAAAAAGGAACTCACATTATCTTATAGTTAATCTAGATATGAAGGACTCCATAATATATACAAACCTCTATATATCTATAAATAGATTACCAATTAATATAGTGTTAAGAGGTAGATATTTGGGTGAAGGTCTGGTTAAGGGTGCTCTATCTCACTTCACTATTCTGATTTGCAGTCAGACATTCTTATTGGAATACATTCAACAGCAAATACGGCCTAGTTTGGCCGTTAATGTCTTAATAACTAGTAGTTGGTAGATGGTACTGGTATGTTTTAAGGTGGTGGGGAGGTGAGCCTTGCTAGGATCACTTTTGTTCCATGGAGAAGAAAGAAAAAATTGACAAGAAACCAGGTAGGCAGCTGACATTCTAAGTACTGACACAGAGCACAGATGCGAACACACCTTGTAGTCGTGGATTTTTCATGAAAAAAATGGAAGAGTTATCGAAATGGACTCCCAAACAACAAAATATTTATATTGTATAGAACTTGTACTTGCACAAAAAAACTATCAGATTTCTGCCAGCAAGCAATGTCAAGCACACAATACTGGAATGATCTTTTTCTTCACTGTATATACTTGTGCATCTATCCAAATCAAGGTGACTTTTTCTGATGTTTTGCATTATTGCCTATTCACAGATCTGATGTTTTTCCTTGCAGTGAAATTTCTAACATATCTTGCCCAGGTAACAGAATGATATGTAATAAATTAGACTTCCAATTATGACAGGGAAATGAGAACTAACCCGATCCAAAGGAGGAGGGAAATCGACAAAGTTCACTGGGGGCGCGAGTCTCACTGTTGCCCGCAACCTCACTAGTGCTAGCGTTAGTACCTGGTGACTAAGAAAGAGGGGCGACTAAGAAAGAAGCAATTGAAGAAGGGAGAAGGAAGAGGAGGAACTAACCGGAAGCGAAGGAGAATATCGATCAGACAAACTACGGGGCGCGAGCTCCGCTGCTGCTTGCGGCGCGATGGATGAATTTCAATGGAGTTGTGAGCTCCACTGCTACGTGCGGCCTCACTACTGCTCGTGGCCAAGATCGGGGGCGGCTGGGAAAGAACAAGATTGAGAAACGATGAAGGAAAGGTAGATACAAACCGGGCCCGAAGGGAAAGAGGGATCGACGACCTTCACCTCACTGCTGCTTGTGATCAATTGTGGCTGGAAGGGGAATTCTCATCGGCCAGACTCCAGAGGCTACTCGTGATCAATCACGGCTGGAAGGGGAATTTTCACCATCCACACTCTAAGATGAAAGTGGAACTGACTAAGGATGAGGGAGAAAAAAATAAAGTGATACGTATGGGTGGGGTAAGAGGTAGGCGTGGGGGGATTCGGTTGGGAAGAGGCAGGATTAAGTGGGGGGAAAGTTTGTTACATGGGTACACAGTGAAAGCGTAAAATATAATTGTATTTTAAATATACCTATGCAACTATGGTTTATTATATGTTTCATTCAGTGATGATTTAGACTTTGATTGTCTAAATTAGGTAGGACCAATGATTTTGGAACCGGACTGGTGTTGACTAATCGTAGTAGTCAAACCGGTTGGGCCGGATTGTCAACATTGATGACATTAAAATATTGAATCGGAAGAAAATTGAACCGGTCAACATTGTATAAAGCAAGTTAGGTGTGCTTTAATTTAAGTTTGAATTATGTTGACATTAGTATTTTTTGTGTTATCAATAAAGTTGATGTTTGAATTAGAACAATGGGTTGACGTATTCAGACGATCTGGTTCCTATAAGGGTGAGAATCACCCTGATAAATACATAAGAATATACTACGAAATAACAAATACATGAGAACGCACCAATTTTAGTTTCATTTGAAAAATAATTCAAAGAAATGCAGAATATTATAGGTATCAAAATTAATTCCTTTACATCATTTTAGAAATGGGTCTTCTTACATGTTATGCATTTTATACTAAAAGAATCGGGATCTCAAATGTATTGGTTACATTGCTTTGTATAATCTTGAATACTTATCTTTCAGGGCCATACTCAAATTCTTTTCAATATGTTTATGAAGTAGGGGAAGAATATACAAATCAAATGTATTAAAAGAAAATACTGACCACAAACAAGAGCAAGGGGTAAGGGCTGGATATTCAACAAACAAATGCATTTATGAGGAGTTGGGGCCCATGTCATAAGAATGTATGTGGAGGAGCCAAGCCCCCTATCATGACAATGTATGCTCACAACAAGTCTTTGAGAATGTATTTGTGAGGAGTCTAGGCCCATATCATGATGTTGTCTTCTCACAAAAGTCCCCAAAAATGCGTTTGGGAGGAACTATGGCCCATATCATGAAAGTGTCCTCTCCTAACAAGTCTCTAAAAATGCATTTGGGAGGTTCTTGGGCCCATATCATGACAAATGTCATCTCATAGAAAGTCTTTAACAATTTATTTAGGAGGATCTAGGACCTATATCATGACATTGAGCTCTTACAAAAACTCCTTGGAAATGCGTTAAGGAGGAGCTAGGGCCCATATCTTGTCACAGTAAGTTTTTACAAATGCATTTGGGTGAATTTGTGAGGGGTCAGGGCTCATATCATGATGTTTTCTTCTCGCAACAAGTCCCTAAAATGCATTTGAGAGGAGCCGCATCACTATCATGAGAATGTTCTCTCCCAACATGTCATTGTAATTGCATTCGGGAGGATATGTGACCACTATCATGATAGTGTGCTCTCACAATAAGTCCCTAAAAATAAATTTCTATGGATCCATGGCCCATATCATGATGGTGTTGTCTCACAACATGTCGGTGAATATGTTTCTGGGAGGAACCAGGGCCCATATAATTATATCATCCTCTCATATCAAGTCTTTGAAAATGTATTTTAGAGGAGCCAACTCCAATATCATGACAATGTCCTCTCCCAACATGTCATTGTAATTGCATTTGGGAGGATATGTGACCAATATCATGATAATGTGCTCTCACAATAAGTCCCTAAAAATAAATTTTTGAGGAGCCAGGGCCAATATCATGATGGTGTCCTCTCACAACATGTCACTGAAAATATTTTTGGGAGGAACCATGGCCCATATCATTATGGAATCCTCTCACATCAAGTCTTTAAAAATGCATTTGAGAGGAGCCACCTCCAATATCATGACAATGTCCTCTCCCAACAAGTCATTAGAAATGTATTTAGGAGGATCCACATTCCATATCATGACAATGCCATGTCCTCTAACAACAAGTCCCTGGAAATACATTTGGGAGGAGCCACAACTAATGTCATGACATTGTCTTCTCACAACAAGTCCCTAAAAATAAATCTGTGAGGAACCAAGGCCTATATCATGATGGTGTGCTCTCACAACAAGTCCCTAAAAATACTTTGGAGAGGAGAAAGGGCCCATATCATGACAATATCCTCTCACAGCAAGTCCCTCAAAATATATTGGGAGGTTACAAGGCCCATAACATGACAAATATCACGACCCATATCATAGAAGTACATTTGAGGGGATTCATGACCCATATCATGATAGTGTCCTCTCAAAACAAGTCCCTAGAAATGTATTACGGAGGATCCACGGCCCATATCTTGATAATGTCTACACATAGAAAGTCCCTAAAAATGTATTTGGATGGAGTTGGGGCCTATATCATGACCTCTCATAACATATCCTTTCATAACATGTCCTTTCAAATGCATTAAGGAGGATGCATGGCCCACATATTTACGGTTTCCTTTCATAATAAGCCCCTAAAATGCATTTGGGTGAAGTTTGGGCCCATATCATGACAATCTCCTCTCATGCCAAGTCCTTGAAAATACATTTGGGAGGTACCATGGAGCATATGATCACAATGTAATCTTACAGTAAGTCCTTAAAAATGGATTTAGGAGGTGTTAGGTTCCATATCACGACAACATCCTCTCACAACAAGTCTATAAAAATGCATTTGATAGGTGTTAGGACCCATATCATGACAACATCCTCTCATAACAAATCCATCAAAATACGTTTGGGAGGTGTCAGCGCCCATTTCATGAAAAATGTTATCTCACATCAAGTATCTAAAAATTCATTTGGGAGGTGCCAAGACCCATATAAAGATAGTGTCCTTTCACAATATGTCCTTTCAAATGCATTAAGCAGGAGAGATGGCCCGTATATTGACAGTTTCCTCTGATAATAAGCCCCTAAAAATGTATTTTGGTGAAGTTTGAGCACATATCATGACAATCTCCTCTCTCACCAAGTCATTGAAAATACATTTGGGAGGTGCCATGGCACATATGATGATAATGTCATCTCACAATAAGTCCTTAAAAATACATTTGAGAGGTGTCGAGTCTCATATCATGAGAAAGTCCTCTTACTACAAGTCCATGATAATGCATTTGGGAGGTGTCAAGGCCCATATCATGACAAATGTTATCCCACAACGCAACCCTAAAATGCATTTGGGAGGTTCCACGACCCATATCATTATAGTGTCCTTTCACAACATGTCCCTTCAAATGCATTAAGAAGGTGACAGGGGCCATATATTGATAGTGTCCATAAATACATTTAGGAGGAGCCATGACCCACATCATGACAATATCATCTCACAACAAGTCCTTTGAAATGTATTTGTGAGGATCTTGGGCCCATATCATGATAGTATCATCTCAAAACAAGTTTCTTGACATGCATTTGTGAAGAACTTGGAGGAGCCATGACACACATTGTGACTGCAATAGAATGTGATACAACAATGTTAAAGTGAGGCATCACGACCAGTGTTACACATAGGCTTCACAACCCACCCTCACAATACGACATCGCGACTGCATAAAACGTAGTGATGCGACCAGACCAAAATGAAGTGTCACATCCAGAAGCAGAATGTACCATCACGATTGAAACAAAGCCAATCTTTATCGAACAAAAACACAAGAGAAATGATAGTCTTGACCAAAACAAGACCCAACAACCCATATCATGACAACTTCCTCTCATAACAAGACCATAAAAATGCATTTTGGAGGTGTCAAGGCCCATTTCAAGACAAATGTTATCTCACATCAAGTCTCAAAAAATGTATTTGGGAGGTGCCATGACCCATATCATGATAGTGTCCTTTCACAACATGTCCCTTCAAATGCATTTGGGAGATTTCATGGGCCATTTCAAGACAAATGTTATCTCACACCAAGTCCCTAAAAATGCATTTGAGAGGTGCCACGACCCATATCTCACAATGCAATCACGACTGTCTCCACGACGCATGTTGTGACCATGATAGAATGTTCCCTCCCAACATGTCCCTTCAAATGCATTTGAGAGGTGTCAGGGCCCATATCATAATAAATGTTATCTCACACAAAGTCCCTAAATATGCATTTGGGAGGTTCCACGACCCATATCATGATAGTGTCCTTCATAACATGTCCCTTCAAATGCATTATGGAGGATACATGGCCCATATCATGATAGTGTCCTTCATAACAAATAAATAGAATTAGGGCCCATAATCCATTTCTATGGACCTTGTTCTAAAAAATGTATCTGGAGGAGCCAAGACCCCTATCATGACAGTCTTTTCTCACTACAAGTCCCTTGAAATTCATTTGTGAGGATCCAGGGATCATATCATGATAGTGTCCTCTCACAACAAGTCCCCAAAAATTCATTTGAGTGTATTTGGGGCCCATATAATTACAAATGTCGTCTCACAGTAAGTCCCAAAAAATGCATTTGGGAGGAGCCATGACCCATATCATGATAATATCCTCTCATAAAAGGTCCATAGAAATGGATTATGGAGGATCCAAGGCCCATATCATGGCATTTTCCTCTCACATAAAGTCTCTATAAATGCATTCGAGAGGAGACATGTCATATATCATGACAATGTCCTCTCATAGAAAGTCCCTAGAAATGTATTAGGGAGGACCCACGACCCATATCATGACAATGTCTACTCACAGCATGTCTCTAAGAATGATTTTGTGAGGAGTCACAACCCATATCATGATGATGTCCTCTCACATCATGTCCCCAATAATGCTTTTAGGAAGAATTATGGCTCATCTCATGAAAGTGTCCACTCATAACAAGTCTCTAAAAATGTATTTGGGAGGTGCTTGGGCCCATATCATGACAAATGTCATCTCATAACAAGTCTTTAAAAATTCATTTAGGAGGATCCACAACCTATATCATGGCATTGGGATCTTAAAAGAACTCCTTAAAAATGCATTAAGGAGGATCTAGTGCCCATATCTTGACATTGTCGCTTCACAACAAATCTTTACAAATACATTTGGCTAGATTTGGGGCCCATATCACCACAATGTCCTCTCACAACAAGTCCCTAAAAATGCATTTGGGAGGTGTCATGGCCCATATCATGATAGTATCATCTAACAACAAGTCCCTCAAAATGCATTTCGGATGAGCTAAGACCCATATTATGATAGTGATGTCTCACAACAAGTCCCTAAAATTGAATTTGTGAGGTGTCAGGGCTCATATCATGATGTTTTCTTCTCACAACAAGTCCCTAAAATTATTTTGAGAGGAGTCATTGCCCATGTCATGAAATTATCCTCTCACAGAAAGTCTCTTAAAATACATTTTTGAGGTAATTGGGCCCATATCATGACAAATTTCATCGCATATCAAGTCTCTAACAATTCATTTAGGAGGATCTATGACCATAACATTGAGCTCTCATAGCCTATGAAGTGTTCCACTCTATGAAGAGAGAAAAGGGGAAGAAAAAAGGCAGTCTTGCTATGAAGTAGGACATGTACAAATCATACGACATGGTGGAGTGGAGTTTCCTTAATGTGGTGATGGAGAAGATGGTTTTTGGGATGAAGTGGAGGAGTAAAGTCAAAGATTGCACCACATCTGTCCAGCACACTTTTGCTATAAATGGGAATCGGACCAAAAGCACAAAGCCTGCACATGGACTTCGCCAGGGTGATCCTATATCCCATATCATGAGAATGTCCTCTCGTAGCATGTGGATGGAGGTGTATATGGGAGGATCTATGACCAATATCATGTCAGTGTGCTCTCACAACAAGTCCCTAAAAATAAAATTTTGAGGAGCCATGACCCATATCATGATGGTGTCCTCTCACGGGAAGATCCCAAAAATGCATTTTGGAGGAGCCACATCACATATCATGAGAATGTCCTCTCCCAACATGTCATTGTAATTGCATTTGGGAGGATATGTGACCACTATCATGATAGTGTGCTCTCACGGTAAGTCCCTAAAAGTAATTTTCCGAGGCTCCAGGGCCCATATCATGATGGTGTCGTCTCACAACATGTCACTAAATATGTTTTTGGGAGGAACTAGGGCCCATATCATTATGGCATTCTCTCACATCAAGTCTTTGAAAATGCATCTGAGAGGAGCCACCTCCAATATCATGATAATGTCCTCTCCCAACATGTCAATGTAATTGCATTTGGGAGGATATGTGACCAATATCATGATAGTGTGCTCTCACGATAAGTCCCTAAAAATAAATTTCTGAGGAGCCGGGGCCCATATCATGATGGTGTCATCTCACAACATGTCACTGAATATGTTTTTGGGAGGAACCAGGGCCCATATCATTATGGCATCCTCTCACATCAGGTCTTTGAAAATGCATTTGAGAGGAGCCACATCACATATCATGAGAATGTCCTCTCCCAACATGTCATTGTAATTGCATTTGGGAGGATATGTGACCACTATCATGATAGTGTGCTCTCACAGTAAGCCCCTAAAAATAAATTTTTGAGGAGTCAGGGCCCATATCATGATGGTGTCGTATCACAACATGTCACTTAATATGTTTCATATAATTGCTCAAAATATTACATAAATGCTCTCACAGAAGCGCAAGCAACAAACTGGGTTGCCAATCCTTGTTGGATGGAAAACCCCAAGGACCCAAAAATAAAATCATTACATGTAGATGAAGGCATCATAAGATTCCTATTTATATATGTTGAAGGTGTTGAAGAAGAGAAATTGCATCGTCGGAAGGCACCCCAAAGGTGTCAAAGGCGAAAGGTAGAAAATGATGTTGATTGGCCTCACATGTTGTTCCATGTTAATGAACTTTTTGTATTGCTGCCTCAGACGCTGCCTGCCCTGCTTTAAAGTTTTTTGAAAGGATACCTGTCAAGGGAGAAACTCCTGTTAGGTCAACACAAGCATGTTTTCCATTCATCCAGTGAAATAAAAGAATGCTTGCAGGTCGTAACGAATGAACACCATCATATTGAGTGCCAAGGAAGGACAAATGAGCTTCTTTCAAAACCTTTAACCCAGATTGAGTGCCAACATCATGACAAAACTTATAACCAGGCCGCGAGCGGCAATGCACTGCATGATCACCAAAGGCATCCAGATCTGTGATGTTGCAAATTAGACAAAGTTCTTCACCTGGATACAAGGGAATCATAAGCAAATACCAAAGGATGGCTCGATACTCAATGGGTAACATAGACAGACCAAGGCCATCAATAGGAACAACCCTCAAAAAATTTTGTGCATGATCAACTTGTAAAGAAGTGAGAATAGCATGTTGTCATAAGGATAGGTCACTGGCCATGATTTTCTAGATGACCATTTTGTAGTAAGCATCTACCAAAATAGACTGGGTCTTTGGGGTGGTAGAATGCATACTTATCAAGATAGACCAACATAAAGATGGCAAGATATTGCATATGCAAGCATGTGCTTGGACAAAGGGGAGCCCTGCAGGCATGCATGTGACCTCACACAACATATGGTCTTGGATATCTTTAGTGTGTATCTGAGAGGCAACAAAAGAAAATTTACTAATATCATGAGAGGACTTGATCCCCAATCCCCCTAGATGCATAGGAAGTGTAGCCAAACACCATTGTAAATCACCAAAACATGGGTCGTCACCAACCACAGTGTGCTCCAGACAGCAATGAAGACCGTGATAAAAAATATCCAACACAGGTGTGATAGAAGAAGGAGGTGGTGTATGAAGATCAAACAACAGTTTGGACATCCCAACACAAGACCTAAGAAGAAGAAGCTCACACTGTGGGTCCTGGAGTGAGGACATGCGATCCATCATATCAAGGGTCTTCATCACACATTTCTGGAGAAGTTCCTTCGCAAAGGATGCGTCTGTAGAAAATTGGCCACCTAGAATCTTCACTCCATGCTCTGGATGAGAGATGTCAGTTGGAAATAAGCCCACATTTGAGCCTCATCTAGGGTCATCAGATGGCCAAAAAATATGTCTTCTTAGTATTGAGATGAAGACCATACATCGAGCCTCACTCCTAAATGAGGGATAGAGCCTTCAAAACAACCTCTGTGTCCCCAGTGAGGGTACCATCATCAAGGTAGAAAGAAAGGAGGTCAAGTTGACATGCATCCTTTTCCTATAAAATAAGAGGGTGGAGTCCCATGGAAAAAAGTAGGGGGGCTAATGGGTCACCTTGTTGTACCCTGACAGAAGAAAAAAGAGGCTTTCCATGATCCATATAGAGAGGAGATGGAGATCTATAGAAAAACTCAACCCATCGTACAATAGAAGGGCAATGAAGACAAACCTCTCAGAATATGGTAGATCTATCAACCATGTTGAAGGCATTGTTGAAGTCAATAAGAGCCATGGTGACTGTAGTGTGTTGTTGTTGTTCATAGACAAGTCGAGTGATAGCATGTAGAAGGGCCTCAACACCACCAGAAATACCAACACCATACTGATGATCCATAAGATAAGGGACGACATCAAAACTTATACCCTTTGCCACAACTTTGGATACAAGGCGCTGCCAAATAGTACCCATAGCAATAGGCTGAATGCCATTGTCTAGTTTGAGAAAAGGAGTCAATGGAGCACTGGCAATGTAGGGAGATAGGGAATCTGGATAACGACCAATGAGCCAAAGATTCACCACAGTTGAAACTGCATTAAAAAAATCATCTTTCACTGCAGTGGAAGCCCCACACATATAATCAAGAAGATGTTGTGATCATAGGCCATCACGTGCGCAAGTGGTCCCTTTCTTGACTGATAAAATGGCTTCTTCAATCATAGAGCTGAAAAACACTAGAGGGGGGGTGAATAGAGTTTTTAAATAATTTTAACAAGTTATTTTACTCAAACAACCACAATTGAAATTAGAAGAAAGAGACAGGTGTTTAGAGTGGTTCCAACTTTAGCAACTACTAAAGTTGTCAGTCCACTACCCAGCTGCTTACCCAACCGGGATTTTGAAAGTATTTATTTTATTACCTTCCCAAGGATTTATACAAAATACAATACTTTCCTTTACACCCTTTGAACATCCTTCACTTGAAGTAGGTGCACCAACTTTGAGGTATCCTTCTTGAAGTAACTCCAAGCTCCCCCTTGAAGTAGCCTTCCTCTCTAGAAGTAACCTCCTGTTGCACCAGCCTTCTGAAGTAGCTCAAAGTCACCTTCTTCACCAAGAAGAACTTCACCCTCTCCAATCAGCAGCCTCCAACCTAGGAGTAGCAAGGAGAGTACAAACGGTAATAGAGAATAAGAAAGAAAAAGGAAATTACAACTTATCCTTTGTAGCCCAAGGCTTGATTTGCCTAGATCAAGCGTATAGATCTCCTAACCAAGTGTGTGGACTTGTGATTGCAGTGGGTAGGAGATACTAGCCTATAGGACACGAATTATGAGCTAAGGAATGAAATGGCCAATTGTCACAATGCTCAAATTGCTCACAAACAGATTGCTCAAAGTATGCTCAAGGATTTCTCAAGTGTAGCAAGTGTGTTTGAGTGTCCTATGACTTTTCCTATTTATAGGAATGGCCTAAGGATGCTTAAGGACATTCTAGACAACTTCTAGGGGTTTCTAAGTGCTTAACTAGCCGTTAGGTACAAAGTTGTTGCTTTAACAACGGCTAATTAATTAATTCTGCAGTTGCTGTCAGAGACCATCTCGGTCGAGGAATGGTTGACCGAGACACCTACTCGGTCGAACTTTTGTCGACCGACAGGCACTCTGGAACAAGTGATTTGCAACGTCTTTCTCCAACTGCCAACTAACTTGTCTGTTGTGTCTAACGGCTACTTTGGATCTTTCTCGGTCGAGAAGATTGTCGACCGAGAGTGTCTCGGTCAAGGAGTTTGTCGACCGAGATTGATCCTGTTTCAATGTTTCAATTTAGGCACTAACTATATGTATGAGTGTGCAAATGTGATCCTATTTGAAGGGAATGACTTATCTAAAAGTGGTGTTTAGCTAGGGAGAATCTAACGCTTGATTTACATGCAATCTAAGTACTTGTACATTATATATTTGTACAAGTTTTTACAAAGCGATTACATTGCATGAAAACATAAACATGTAAGCATATGGATTTCCTTAGTTGCTTTGTCATCCACCTTAATCCTGCACACTCAAGTAGCTCGTTAGATCAATAAGAATGAAATGTTTGTCATAATCAAAACAAAGGGATTTATAGATGTCCATTTAGCCAACAAGAGAAAGAAGCAACAAATGGAGAGCTAGAAATTTCAGACTGAGGTTGTACCAATGGCAATGGAGGTTGAGGGTGTTTAGCTTCAAGATAAGAATAATTAGCAGCTTTTGTGGGGGTAACACCACTAGAGGATAGAACACAGATGGCAGTAGAAAATTGGCTATCTTTGATCTTAGACTTGGCACGTGAAATACAAGCTTCAGAAGAATGTTCTCGCCCGGTAGGACAAGAATGAGCCAAAATCTGAGCCAGGAGTTGTTGAATGCCATCAGGACATGAATTCCAAGTCTCCAAAGCCTTAAGGATCATACATTGTTGTAGAGAGATGCATTTTCGAGAAGACTGTTCTTGAGCAGACTTAGGGGATAAGAGATACAGAGGACATGCTGGAAGCAACAAAAGATGAATCCATGCATCAATAGAGTGTGGGCAAGAAGCCACCTAGAGTAAGCAAGCACGAAGAGTGTCGGCAAAGGGAAAATGACAAAGAAGAGGGATGCTCTTTACAAGGACACCCTTACAGAAGAAAGAATCTAGAAGATCTGTGTCAAGCTATAGTCGGTCAATAGGTAGAGGCGGTGGCTCAATATGCTGACAAGTTGACAGGGTGCAAGGAACAGAATCTGGAAAGCCAAAATTGATGGGAGCAGGCAAACCAACTATCACATTGAGTGATATCTCACCAGGCTATCGAGGTAGAGTGGTAGTAACATCAGATCCATCAGAAGCTTGATGAGGACATGCTTTAGAGCATGGCACGATGCCAAGGCATACACCACACATCCAATGCTTTGAAGAACAAAGAGCAAACACAAAGCCCTCCCAAACATCCGCATACTCCAACACCTTACGGATTCCATCAACACAACTCAGTGAAGATAAATGAACAACCCGAAGATGATTACCAAAAATGTTAGCTGCTAACGATTTGCCGCGACATGTATGGAGGCTCCTAAAAGGACATGAAACTTGTGCAGTAGGTCCAACCATGCAGGATGTAGGCCTCGCACGGTAAAGGACCACATGAACAACCTCATGACTTTTCACTTGTGATGCAGCAAGATGGTCATAATGTGTCATTGCTGATGTGGGAAAACTGAATTTTGCCATTAAAGAGAGTGGAACTGAGACATGGAGGGAACCCTCTCGTGTATGGCGGCCAGTAGGACAGTCCTTCCTGCTGGGTTGACCGGTGCCAAGCCTGCTTAACACACGACTGTAGGGAACTGTGTATGGGCTGTCGCCTCCGGGGATCGATGCTGGACTCTATTGTATCGATCCTCGACATGTTGAGACCTGGACGGCTAGGCACCAGGGACACTCCGAGCGCGTTCTTTCCCTAATCCCTTGCTTCTATGGGCGTGGTTTTAGAAAAAAGGGATGCCACCACCGGTATGGCCAAGTCCAACAAAAGTTGATAAGTTGAATCAGACTTGAAGTTATCGCCGAACCTTTCTGGTCACCTTCCGTCTACATTCGGGAGACACTATGGTAAGTCGGATCTGTATACTATGGTGTGGGGGAACAAGACGAGCAGAGAACCCCCGCCATCAGCGACACTGGGGTAGGTGCAATAATTAATCAGAGGTAGGTGGGAGCCAAATAGAATCATCGTCGGTGCCCATGTCACGTGCAAAGGCTCGACGCCCTCACATCGCATCATCGTCCAGTGCACGGTGACCAAATAAGTGTTGATATATTCCAACAAAAATACACTCGGGAGGATCCATGATACATTTCTTCTCATAAAAAGTCTCTTTCAATGCATTTCTTAGAAACTGGGGCTCATATAGTGACAATGTCTACTCACAACAATTATCTAAAAATGCACATGTGAGGGTTGGGGCCCATATCATGAGAATTTCCTCTAACAGCAGGTCCCCCACAATACATTTGTGAGAATTCAAAGCCCATATCAAGACAATGTCCTCTCATAGTAATTCTATAAAAATTCTAAGGTTAGGTGACATGAATTTATGTCATCTATAACTTTGGCGACACACATACATGTCACCTAAATGTTATGTCTCCTTGTATATTACACTTGACTCATATATATGTGTAAACCCCCATTAGAAATAGGTGATTCAAATGTATGTCACCTATAGTGTGTCACCCTTTCAAGTATGATAAAATATTTGTCACCTATGTTGCACAGACTACACGTGACATACATACATGTCACCTAAAGTATGTCACCCTTTCAAATATATAAAAATGTATGTCATCTATTTTACATAGGCCTACACAAATTATAAGTCATGTACAAACATGTCACCTAAAGTGCGTAACTTTTTACATGACTGTCATCTATACTATGTTTTTTGGTAGTGCTTCCTCAAGAGGAGCAGTAAATCCTAAAGCCTTTAGTTACTGACCGTCCAAGTCCTACAATAGAAATAGGAAAATTCATCACAACACATCTCCTCCACCAATATCGACACCCCAACATCGGGAATATGCAAAACAACCACTATTTGCATCTTTTAGCACTACGCGACACGTTCTTTTAGGACGAAAATCTGTTAGTACGATGCACTACTTGCATGCATGCATGCTGCTGTAATAAAGCAATGCATGCTGCTGCAATAAATCAATGCATGTTGTTGCTGCAATTAAGCAACCCGCCGCCCATCTACCCACTTACTTGCACTTAGGCTCTGATTGGTTTGTTGTAATTGGTCCGGAAAACTTATGAACTGGAGTTCCTAAAGTAATTTTTCATGATTGGTTTAAAGTAAGTGCTGTAAGTCGAGTTCCATGTCTTCTGGTGAGTTACATAGTTATATACAAAATAGAGTTCCCGAGTTCCCTCTTAAAAAGAGCAGAAAATGAGTTTCAGAACAATTGACAACATTTCCTATATAATTATATTTTTCATTCTTCATAAATGACATGTAAAATATTTATGACTAGGAATGTTAGTGTGTGGATATGGTTTATTATCAAAATGAAAAAATCATGTGACAAAATATTATACACTATAAGCAACACCATATAAAATATTTTACACTATAACTACCATTATCACTGTATCTTCAAAATAAAAAATATAAAAACATTACGAAAAATAATCAGATCGTACCATGTAACAAATAATGATTTATCTAGCATTTTTTTATATTCATGTTTAAATAATGTGATGTGCAAATAATAATAAACTATAATTGTACGCGAAAAATATAGTAAAAATTAATGTTGTACATATTGTTAAATAATGTTAAACCAAAACTTATATTTACATACATATAAAATGTACATCTCATTACAATAGTTTATACATACAAAGTGAAATAAAAATATTATAATGTAATTTGAACCACAATATACCATATTAAAATATTTTTAAAGGAGCAACATCCGCATCATGACTGGTTGTTGAGATTATTATGTTAAAAATATATTAATTAGTTGTTAGAGATATGATTCTTTTTTTGTCCTATATTTTTAAGGGAACAACATCCGCATTATGATCGATTGCTGAGATTATTATGTTAAAAATATATTAATTAGTAGTCTTAGATAAGATTCTTTTTTATTTCTTTACCATCGTTATTTTTTAAATATCACACAGTAAAACTAACAAATTTTTAATTGATTTCCATATTTACACTAAGGACAAACCAATCACATGGAAGTGAATGGAACTTAAGTTCTAGAAACGGAACTAGAGTTTCTAGAAAATGAGTTCTACAAAACTTATGACTTCCACCGAACCAATCATATCCTTATACTCGTTTTACAACAAGACAATGATTTTGAAATTCAAATTCTTTTCAGACTCCCTCCTTTTTTCAATTGGTCATAATATCTGACTCGATCACACTTTTGTATGTATACAACAACTAAGTTCGAAATCAATACTTAATTATATTCAATGCAGTACCAAAAGTCATTAGCAAATATACTAGATATATTCTAATACAGTGCATACAGTCATATGTTAATTTGATTTGTGAAATGAAATACAAATTTGATTACTGATTATATTTTATAACTTTTTATTATACATGATAAGTGATCATATTTGGTCAAAATATGTGTTCCACATCTGTTGATATGTTGATGGTAAATTTTATGCACGATACTAATTAATATTCATGGTATAGCAAAAAACTGTCAAGAACTGTATCTATTATAAACCAACACAGTGTGTACAATCAGGAAAATTCCATGATTAGATAAACATCACACAAGTCATAATGAATATTCATAATTTTCGATAACATTTACAATGACCCATATAGGCTTGCATTCTTTAGCAAAAAATGAAAACAAAATGCATGCAACCTCACAGTCTAGAATTTGGTATACACAAGACTGATTTTTGTACATCACTGTGAGAAAATATATGTACCAGGACACTTGCATGCAGATTCGACCGGCGATTGCTTTCCACAGCATGGGCGCGACGACAGATGAGGAGTCATCGGCGTGGCAGAGGACATGACGCTTTATGATGGTCGGGAGAGGGAGCGTATAGGCACGGGCGACGGGCTGGAGGTGATCTTTTCTTGATCACAACGACGGGTTGGGCGCGGTGGCGGGGCTAGACGAACCGGTTCTAGGGGACGACGGTCAGCGAGACGATGGGTGGCACGGCGACGTGCAAGACGACGACGTTGTCTGGACTAGACGGCGGCAGGCTGCACACGACGTGGAGAAGAGGAGGCAGCCAACGGAGCGTGGCGACGTGCAAGACGACGTCGTCGTCTGGACGGGACGGGGCGAGGCTAGACACGACACAACAGAGAGGAAGCAGCCAACGAGCAACGTTTGGTCGGGCACGAGCGAGATGGAGTCAAGAGGAAGAGAGGTGGGGGTATGGGGGATTTTATAGCCTCAGTATCAACCTACCCGTTCAACTTTTGGTATGGTTCAATTGCGAAATTGGTACAGCGCGGACAGAGCATCGGGAACATGCAAAAAGCAAAAACTGCATACGTGCATGATGCTCGTTGTGGAGTCCCGAGGCTGGGGTGTAGATGGTGGTGGTGTAAGTAGTGTGCTCTGTATCAGTACTCATAGAAATACTAAATAGACAATTCAACTTTGTCACGTATGCAAGAGGACGATAAACTGAGAAGACAAAGAAGGGAAGACTATAAAGAGACAATCATAAGATTCAATCACAGAATTGGGAAGCGGTAATATGACCATCGATCAGATCAGCAACAAAGAAGCACTGATAGTATTGATGGCTGACGATGTCATGAAAGGATGCTGACTCTAGACCAGTGATCAGAAAAAACCGCACCTCTACTTCCAGAACTTCTGCCTATATCTACCGGCTTTCGGAGAAACCAATTATGAACTACCCAGCTTGTAGCCATTGTGGACTGGCATGAAAGTAGAAGTATAGATAGTTTATCATGCCGGTTTCATAGTGGTACACGCAGACCCTACTCGTCTCGTTCATCACCCGCATAGAGGTAGCATAGTCGATCATTTGTGGGAGCCCTATGAAAGTGCTGCAAGTGGAAAGAAAAGTAGGCCAATGAAATAAGATTTTCAACGGAATGAAAGAGCCAACTTTTTGAAAGGACGGATCTTAAAAAAAAAAACGACCATGTTTTTTTGGTAGTGGGTCTTCAGCAACAAGTTGGAAGTATGCACTAGAGTTAATTTGATCTTGCTTGAGGTGAAGCAGTTACGGTTGATGACATACAACAGAACTCTATGCATCCATCAGCACTTGAGTATATACGCAGGAGGTTGACCGAGAAGGGATGAGTTGAAAAGATACGATTAATGGTGAAGCGGATGTACCTGATTAGTTTTAGATGATACGCGGCACCATCTCACATCAGGAGCAGCGTACTCCGTTTTAAATAGGGTGCAGCAAATCCACTGGGTTAGAAGAGACCAGCCACGAATTTCGTCTTAATAGTCCACGAAGAATTGAAGAAAGAGTCCAATTAATAGTAGAAAGCGAACATCATATGGAAACGAGGAATACAGGAGTCCAATTAATAACAGGAAGTAAACATGATGGAAACGAGTATTGATGTTTAGTATGGTACAATAGTAGATTATGACTTGGTAAATGATACTATTTGAAATAATCTTAAATGTTTGATATGTTTTAGTTTTCCATATATATTCATGATCATGTCAATAAGAATGATGTTTTTTGTTAAACCGCATATGGATTTTTACATAAATCATGGAGGATATGATGTAGTTCATTCTAAAGATGAGCCTCGCTCTCATGTGTTAGGGACCAAGTGTAAGGATCAAGTGAAACATAGTGAAGTATTTCCATGTGAATTCAAAGGATGAGGACACATAAGCAAAACCAACAAATGAAGGGTCATATAACAAGTACAGCTTCCATTAAACCAAGCCACGAGGAAAAATAACAATAGATAAACTAGAAAGAAGACATTAACTAAACAAAGTAAATTAACTGCAAAAAAAAAATTAAATTAAACAACCAACGAGTTGCCCATCCTTGTCTTGAAATCTACAATGTCCTCACAAAAGCAGCAAACATAGGGAATGCAAAGGTACCTTAATGGGATGATGGGCTTGGATTAAATGGAAATGCCTACCAACATGTGATTATAGAGGATGAATGGTGGGCCAACTCAGTATGCATTAAATGTGTTCCAATTAATTTTGAGCTCTTTTATTCACAAAAATAGGGATGAATAAACAATTAGAGGTCATAATAAAATAAAATGTGTGGATGGTAGGAAAACTTATAATGAGTACAATGAATAATATGCATGAAGTTGATCATTATGGAAAAAATATAGTAACCTGAATGACCTGGGCTCAATTACTCAGTAGACTTATTAGTCGAACAAGCATTTAATGTTCCTCATCAAACTGACAAATTTTTATAGTTAGAATAGGTTTTAGAGGAGCTATAATTGTAAGAAATATCTATTTTGGACAATCTAGGCCAATTTAAAAGGAATTTGATTCACATTAAATAGAGAACTAACATTGGTACTATCAAATATTACATTAATAAATGATTGCTTTATGTTACACGTTGGTGGAGGTTGATGGGAAATCGAAGCAATTGAAGGTCGACGTCATGGCGAAGCCCCTCTTCTGCTCCAGTTGCAAGAGATTCAGACATAAGCTAGGGTCATGCCCTACTGGTAGAAAAATGAGATGCAAATCAAGCAGGTTCAGTTCAGATACGGGAAGTAGAGAGCTGTTTGACGTTTTGTCAAAGACAACGGTCATGCTTCTCACCCCGAGAAAAAGTCCAAAGATCAAGATTCTCAGGAAGATACAACATTAGAAGATGATATTGCTCACCAGGTGATCGATACTGTTCTCTCCACTACATCAGCAAACCAGCCTCCAGCTTTCTCCTCCTTCTCAAAGGAACTTGACATGTTTGGGTCCCCTCCTATTTCCAACCTGGGTAGCCTTAACCTAGAATGGGAGTTGGATTACAAGGAAAGGGGTGAAAAGGATATGGAAGCCTAGAAGATTAACAACTTATTTAATAGCTATGGGTTCTCTATTGATTACAAGCAGAGAGTAGCAAATATGTTTGAAGGCGATGAGACGTCTTAGTGTGATTCAAACTCTGATTTCAACTCAGATCAATGAGGCTCTGATTCTTTGATTATTGGCCAATCAAGATCAAGGAAAAAGAAGAAGCCAGGGAGAAAAATAGGGTGATATTCTTTGGCCCTCTTTACTTACATGACGAAGGCCTAAAAGAACGACTTGATATACGAGATACTAGGACTAGTACCCCCTGTTGATGCTCTTTCATTTCTCCACACTTTCAGGTGATGTGGATACTGCTAGTGGAGAGAAGGTGGTCCAGATATGGGGTTATGTTAGTTCTGAAATCTTGGAGATCGATTCATTTGAGTCAGGCAGTAGTTTTTGTGAGTTGGTTTGCTAATGGGTGTGTCTTTCTCTATGAAGTCACATCCTATTTTAGACACTCGATACAAAGTGGTTCTTGGACTCTGAAGTTAAGATTCAATTCAGTTCCTGGGGCTGACATGAATATGTTATGCTGTTGGCCAACTCTCTTTCTTTCTAGTTGAGGATAATTCTATTGAGGTGTTTTACCATGTAGTCAGTGTAGGAGTTTCAGCTCTAGCGTTTCTCTTATTGCTGTCTTTCTTCCCTGTCTAGTTGTTTTGTGCTTCCTACGTGAAGCATAGTAGGTTCTCAGTGATTTTAAGCACAAGGTTTATGGGGGCACATGTATTAATTGTACCCAAAGTTTTTGGATAATAGAACAACCACATTTTTACCGACCAAAAAAAATATCATGATATGAAGACAAATATCATACTTAGGGTTTCATGTCTCACATGTTATTACCTCAAATAAGCATATACAACTTAAATAAAAAGCATATCATGTAATAATGTAAGAGTATTCTATTACATGGAAGAATCAGACTAATACCCTCATGACACAACTTAGGTGTGTGTGGTGAATGCAAGTGTACATGTCAAAGTAGTAAAGAAACTCAAAGTGACCCATATATCAAACTCAAGCAATGGGACATCTAAATACTACTACAAACTGAAATAGATCAGCCAAGTCAAATGAAAGAGTTGATATACTTGTTAAAACTATGAACAAGAATGAAAGTTCAGAAAGTAATATTGGTGAAAGATCAAATGGATGGATTTTTCAGAATACCGACTTCACTACGATGCCAACCTATACATACATTCTATCAGATGAACATGACTTTAATTTACTTCTTTTGATTTAATATATGTATATTGTACCACATGCTTTCACCGCATAGTACAATATTTAGTCTAGTTACCAATCCACTTTTGCAACATCAATATAAGAGACCAAACAATAAGGATTATCTATGGATATTCACTTCATAATAGTAACCCCCCTATCACATCACTTTAATGAATACAATGATAACAACTTCTCCAACTATTAACCCCTCTTTTCATCAGTTAATGATCCATTAAAGCATGGTGATAAATCATAAACAATATTGGGTTTATGATTGCTAACCCCGCTTTTGTAGTAGTAAAAAAACCATGATAAACTTATGGTGATCAGTCATGATTAAAACAATAGGCTTTTCCATTATCAAAATCTGAATCAAAGCTTATATAGAATCAAAATATAGACATGCACATGGTTAACACCTGGCTACTCACAATCCTAAAGAATGGGGGTTTATCCCCTTGCATTCAGGAAAGAACCAGAAGAAGGAAGAGATAAGAAGAAAGACATAAAAAACTCCTAACTCTTCATCTCCTCCTTCTTGGACTCCGGTTCTTCCAAGGACTGCTGTCAGGATGACCTACAAACGAGATGCCCCAAATGAAATGTCTTGCCCACATGAAAGATGTCTCCACGTGACTACCCTCCTTTGGGTTATACATGGAAATTTATGCAGAACTTGGTTGTGGATCATCAGATGTTCCTTGCTTTGTTCAAGGTCGGTAGATAAATATCAATGCCACCGACTAAAGTTTTCACTAACTCCTCTTTATCATGCGTAAGAGTTTGGATTTCCGGTGCCACCAACTTGGGTCATATGTACCAAGATGCATTTTGACTCTTCCCCTCCTCCTTCACGATCTTTCTTTTTCTTGATGTTGGTCCACATTCTATTCATGTCAGTGGCATTGGCAAAAATTATTGGTACCGACTTTGTTCTTTGTTGACTCTGTCAAGTCTACAATTTAAGCATTAGTATATTAGGCAGATAATAAAATGAGAAAAATTCGGCCTAAATACATGTCAAATGGAAAATATTTATGCAAAAGGAATATTTTAGGAAGTTTAGGAACAATGTTCATAAAATACATAAATATGAGCAAAATAATCCTTAAATCATGTCAAATAAGCCCAAAATTTGGTAACAAATCATGTGCATAAAAATTCCTTAAGCTTAAATATCGCTCTCCCTAGAGAAACACTACCTTGGATATGGTTGAATTAGTATAAAGAGAGACATATATGTGAACTGAATCATTTTAATCATCCTAAACTCAACAATCCCAAACTAGTCCTCTCCAACCATAGAGAAAATAACTATTATACAAAAGACCAATAATGAAAAATAAAATATAAAAATTGGACCACTTAACAAATAAGTATATATAAGAAGAGAGATTTTATGAGAAGTCTATGTTGTACTAATGATGCCACAAGTCATCTGTAACTACACTTCTCTATCAGAAATTTCTAGTATGGACGCAGTTTCCTAAATATGATTGAAAGAATAGAATAAATCTTTCTGGTGGTCTATCATATAGAGCAGTGGTGGATGGAATGGGTGGTCATGAAAAACATAATCATACCTGAACCAAGTCATTAGTGCAAGTAATCAATATGATATTGACTACATGAATGATTAAATGAACTTTTAATGTGCCCTAATAATACCATATTTGGTGGAATGAATAATTATACAGATGCCTCATCCTAATGATGAGTGAAGGTGAAATGTGACTTAACATTGGACTCTAAAATCCAATTCGTTATACAAGAGAACGATCATTTTACACAAGTTCACCACTTATGTCTCTAAATTGATTAATCCCCTCAACTCCTCATGTAGAGTACTCTTAAGCAAGAAAACTCAAGTTTAAAAGATAACAATACACAAAGAAAAAACTTCAAATGATTCATATGAGAATTTGTATAAATCCATGTATAAACTAGATAGATGTGAATACATGTAGAACATTAAAAGTTTCCAAATAGAATGCAGAAACAAGCTAATATGTAGAAGTAAACTAAAATGAAACTAATAATAATAAAAAAGATAGATCAAGGCAAGATAAATGAGAGAAAGATAAATTATGTGTTATACCCCGCCCAAAGATTGCAATCTAGAATGTCCTCATTATCAAAAACAAAATAAAATACGGAACGGGTGTACAATATGATTTCTGCTCCAGGGGATAGAATGGTCATGATGGCATGCTGGGATAGGTGAACTGGGGTGGGTCAGATGGCATAGGCAAAGAATAATCTAAATGAAACCATCCTTTTTTATATAGGGGGATAGGTTCCCATCAATTAGAAAAGGGTGGTACCAACAAGCTCTACTATATGTGTGATTACTTGGTATCAACTTTGATACTAGCGACTATGATCTAAAAAGTACTAACTATCACACATATCAAGTCAGTGGTGTCAACTCTCAGTAATATGCAATTTGGTTGCTTAGTCATGGTTTGATTTTTTTACGTGGAAATTGGACCTAAAGGCCACATATCATGTTATTTCTTCATCTCTGTGGTACCGACTAGGGTTGCTTCCACATACTTACTTTTATTTGAAAGAAATGTCACATATTATTTGGTTTGAGTAATGTCAAATTGTAATTACCCTATAATTATTAGTTGGTGGGTGTGAATTGTGCTTCTAATGCTACTGGGATGTGGAATAAGATTTTGATGTAGAGAGATACCACTTTTTCTGAAGTTTGTGTCAGTTCAGAAGCTAGTAACTCAATATTTCTCTGGAGTGATCCATGGCTAGGGGAATTATTATTCTTGGATGATGTTTTATATAAAAGAGACATTGCTAATCTTGGTAAAGGTAGATTTTCCAAGATTGACTACCTTATTAATGATGGTCAATGGAATATCATTAGATCTAGTGTGACAACCTAGATTTTTCCCACTTCTCTCATGGATTTTCTATCTCTCTCTCTATTGCACACAAATGACTGAAGTTTGTATTAATTCGATATTTGGATGGTGTTAATGCTCTTATCTATCACATGAATGACCAATTTCACAATGTGTGCCTTGAATTAGCTCTTTTGATCTAGGTTTCACTCTTTAATGATTCGACACTTTTCAAGTGAAATTGAACCTGATTAGCATGGTCACCTTGATATATAATATACTTTAGGAGATAGAATTTTCAATTATCTTTCTAAAGGCAAAATAATCACCTAAATCAGATCATCATAGCACAAGTTATGGCCTTTTCAACTTTGTCTTTTAATCTTTGATTTAATTGGATTTTTGAGCCAATTGGGCCCAATTGAAGGACATGCGGCCCATCATCCGCCACTCATACTTTGGAAACCCTAATGCACCCCTCTTTCTCAGCCTTTGGATCAATAGATCCAAGATCAAATGGATTCTAAATCATCATCAACCTTGGTCCGTACACTGTAGCACTACTACAATAGGGTACCTTTCCATTGGCCAATGGGCTTTGATCCTTGGTGCTTTGAAGCAATTGAAACACTCTTTTTCTCCATCTTGTTTCCCCCTTGCATTTTTTTCCTCTTTCCCCTTTGTTTTCTCTCCTACCATGGTGCTTGTGGGGTTCTCCCTGCTCCATGCTTACTGGAACGTCGATGAAGCCTGGGAGCTTGCCCCAGCCATGATGGACGGCGACCATAACCAACATCACCTTCTTGGGGTCACACCTGGGGATGGTCGACCATTTTGTCATGCCATGAAAGTCATCATGCTCATGGAGCCCTTTTCTCCAGAGTCAGAGTGCCATACCTAGGGCTTGCTTATGATGATCTATGAACTACTCGCCAGTGGTGCCGAGCGGCCGCAAGCAGCTGCCCTCCACACCCGACGTCTACAAGTGAGGCCATATGACTATGAGCGATGTGTGGCAACCCCAAGAAGTTCCCAACATCCACCATAGGAGATGGCGAGTGTGAGCCCATGCATGTCGTCAGATCTAAGATCCATGGTCTGCGTTAACCATCACATTCAAGGTGATGTGCCCTAAGTTTTCAATGCGAGTTTTCATATAGTTTTTGATGTAACCTTTCAAAATATGATATCTCCCAACTCCCTTGGTCAACTTATATGGATTTATATAACAAATTGATCATATAGATGAGTCCTACAGTTTGAGAATGGTATCAGATACTAAAACCCTCTCATTTTCCATAATTTGATAAAAATATGATCTTTGATTATAATTATTTCCTTCTAATGCATGTTTATTGAAGTTTGAATCATTGATGCACTTTCACCATACTAATCACAAAATTAGTAACTTTTGTGAATACTTGAACTAAATGAGAATATTAATCACTTCTATTTCCCATACATGACTCTAATTGTACATTTATGACTACTGTTGAGATTTTAATGTTGTAGCTTGCCCTAATTTGACAATATCACTACTTAATGATGGAGTAATGCCTAATAAACATCAAATAAGTAATACATTTCTCTCCTTGACTTCAATATCCATCCCTAATATCCTCCTTGCTATGGTTGATTCATTTGACATCTAATCCATGGATGTGTCCCTTTTATGTGAATGTATGATTACACCTTGAACCAATGATGAGTGTGATCAAATTGACGAATCCAACTCTTTTAGTTCCTTCAGATTAATAATATTAGGATCTTTGGGGACATTAATGCCTATGGTCCACCCTCCTTCTCTCTTATGGTGGCTGAAACCCTAGTTCTCTTAATGTGACCTATATGATTGGAATTGTGGGTCTAGTACCTTAATGTTTATCTGGATCCTTTTCCATTGTTCCCCTCTCTCAAATAAATGATTACTCTATCCCTCATGATATCTTGGATGTGGATGTCCTACCTAAGTCTCATGTGGAACCTTGATGGCATGCATGAACTAGGTTGATGATTGAATGTATGTGGATATGGGTACCAATGTTGGACTTTGTTGCCTTGACCCTTAAGGACATCGACCTATGTTTGATTATGTTATTTTTGTCCGTACCTTGATGATCCAAATCACCTAATATGCTTGGACATCTTGACATGACAAGATACAAGCCTTCTTTCCCTATTGAGTTTCTTATGACCTAGTTATGTACATAAACTGACTTGAATCATGTAATGTCCATATGGAATGAATAGTATGTCAAAATGACTTGATACCTGAACCACACCATCATGATGACCTCAATTGAGTAATAGATCATATAATGTACACTACTACAGAAGTGCCTTTTAGTGTCGGTTGTTTAACCCCCTTTGGCGTCGGTTTCGGAACGACGCCTATGTGGGCGCCGCTAAAAGGTTGGACACTTCAGCGTCGGTTAAAAACCTGACGCCTATTTAACATAAAGGTGTCGGTTTATTATAAAACACCGACGCCAAAAGGGTTCGCGCCATAGAAAACGGCGTCATCTAGGACGCTTTCTGCGTCGGTTATATACTAAAAAACCGACGCAGAAAAGTGTCCTAGATGACTCCCATTTCCTGTAGCGCGAACACTTTTGGCGTCGGTGTTCAACAAAAAACCGACGCTGTAAGTCTGTGCTGACGGTTATTGGTAAATAACCGACGCCTATATCTATTTTTTTTTTATAAATCTGTTTGCAGGCCTGCTGTGGCTGGTCAGCAGGATGAGAACCTGCAGTTCAGTTTTCTGAACTGCAGGTTTACGACATCCATTGATATCAGCCTACAAACAGGCCACAAACCTGCAAAATTAACATAAAAAGATTCACACAAGTAGATACATTCAGACATCAATTCAATTGTCACGTTCACACATATAGAATCATTCAAATACATGTTTTAACATTCAGAAACATTCATTTACAAAGTATCATTCATCATCACTATCAACATCCCAATTATATCTTACAGTTGCCACTGTTTGTACAACTATTGCCCATTCTTCTCTTACTTCATCTAATGCTTCCCTCGTATATGGAGCATGTACATTTTTTAAGTGTTTGCCTATAGTGTGGTCAGTTTTAAACACCTGCAAAGAGAATGATGTATATAAGTAATAATATAAAAATAAGATTGATATATTTTATACTAACTAATGAGACTATATATAATACCTCATGTATGGTATCGATGTCTTTCTTCGCCTGTGTATGGTATAGAACTCTCCTCCAGTATCTCCCTCACAGACTCCTGTGCGGAGAGGGACATTCCAACTCGAGATATCATCTTCCGTTGCCTCCTCCGCAGCAATATCCTTATCTCTGAACGTTTCTCGTAGGATTCTGAACCCCTCCTTCCCTCTACTACATCGAAGCCATGCCACAGTTGAACCCTTTCACCGAGCCCTACCCGGCCAAACAGACGTCGCCTGAAGTACCACCGTCGTCGTCGTCTCCACCTCCATCGCAACTTGCTGTGCTAGTCCTGGCAGTTTATCACCCCACATGCTTTCCTCACCAGTTCCTGCCGCTAGACGACCACACAATGGAATCCAAGAGGATATGCAGGCATTTGCCACAGACTATAGGATGAGTATACTCAGCTTATAGTCTTTGGCGAACTCCTGCATATCCTCTTGGATCCATTGTGTGGTCGTCTAGCGGCAGGAACTGGGGAGGAAGGCATGTGGGGTGATAAACTGCCAGGACTAGCACAGCAAGTTGCGATGGAGGTGGAGACGACGACGACAGTGGTGCTTCAGGCGACGCCTACTTGGCCGGGTAGGGCTCGGCGAAAGGGTTCAACTGCAGCATGGCTTCGATGCAGTAGAGGGAAGGAAGGGGTTCAGAATCCTACGAGAAACGTTTAGAGATGAGGATATTACTGCGGAGGAGGAGGAAACAGTAGACGATATCTTGAGTTGGAATGTCCCTCTCCGCACATCAAGTTGCTCCAGTGCTTCAGTGGGTACATGTGCATCATCAACCTAAAATTTGACAAAAATAAACACACTAAATTAGCATTTGTATTAAAAAAGCAAACATTACTCTAAACGTTTGTATTTTACCATTTTTGCAGCCGCCTCCGCGCATCTGAAAATGTCATTAAAAAGGCAAACATTTAGCATTTGTATTAACTAGAAAAAGGAAAACATTTAGCATTTGTATAAACTAGAAAAAGGAAAACATTTACCATTTGTATAAACATACATGTCTCTAAAATTGTGATCTTTTATCAATTAACAATCCTTCATTGTGATCTCCGCGCACATATAAGTCATCATTAGCTTCAATATTTTGTGGAGTTGGCAACCCAACTGAGAATGGACTGGAGTCATCATACTTATCATAGTACTCTTCTTCATCTATAGGATCTTCAATGAACTGTCTTTTACCATGAAGAACAACCGACCATTTATCATTTGCAGGATCATCGATATAGAATATTTGTTTTGCCTGTGATGCCAATATGAATGGTTCAGCCTTCTCGCCAATCATTTCAAAGTTCACCAAAGTGAAACCCAATTCATCCACTATAACTCCTTTGGTGTTATCAACCCAATTACATTTAAAGAGCGGAATATTGAAATCTATGTAGTCAAACTCCCAAATGTCTTCAATGACACCGTAATATGACATTTTAGCTTCACGTGGACTCTTATCCTTTGCACTTGCAAAGTACATAGTTGACGCTTGAAGAGTGACCCCACTATTTTAGACGACACTCTTATCATCTTGGCGCTTTGTGTAATATGTGAATCCATTAATGTCAAACCCTTCATAAGACATAACATTCGGTTTTGGTTTAAAGGCGAGACATTTGATAGTTTCTGTAATATCATTTGGTGTTTGAGATAGTTGATGTAAGACTTTATCTTCAAACCACTTAGTAAAAGTCTTATTATGCTCTCTAGCAAGCCACATTGAACTTGCTCGAGGATGTTGTCTCTTTATGAAATTGGTATGTTCCTCGATATAAACACTCACTTCGTCCATATTATGTAAAATATACAAGTGAGCTTGTTCCAACTGCTCACGGCTGATTACTTTCACCCGTGATCCCAAAATTCCTTTGCCCTCCTCAATATTCGTGTCATTATCAGGAGTGTCATTACCACTGAGAAAGTCATTGCAGAAATCCATAACCTCTCTCGCCACATAACCTTCAATAATACTCCCTTCAGGACGATAACGGTTTCGAACATCACCTTTAAAAACGCTCATGTATCGTTCAAAGGGATACATCCAATGCAAGAAAACCGGTCCCAAGATTTTCACTTCCCTAGTCAAGTGGACAACAAGATGTACCATGATATCAAAGAACGAAGGAGGGAAATACATCTCAAGCTGACATAGGGTAACAACCACTTCTCTTTGCAAATTATCGAGAGTATCAGGGTCAATAACTTTGCTGCATAGACTGTTGAAAAAGAAACAAAGTCTGGTAATTGCAAACCTTACATGCTTCGGCAATATAGATCGAATTGCCACGGGCAATATTTGTTGCATTAGAGTGTGACAATCATGAGATTTAAGACCTATCAACTTCAGATCTTTCATTGATACCAATCTACGGATGTTGGATGAGTAACCATGTGGCACCTTAACATTTACCAAGCATTCACAAAAAGTTTTCTTCTCCTTTCTAGACAACGTGTAACAAGCGGGAGGTAAGTATGTTCTTTTATTACCCATTTCACGTAATTCTGTTAATTCTGACCTTATTCCCATTTCACGTAGGTCCAGTCTGGATTTTATCCCATCTTTAGTCTTACCTGGTATATTTAATAGAGTACCAATGATGCTATCACAGACATTTTTCTCAACGTGCATTACATCGATACAATGCCTGACTGACAAAGAACTCCAATAAGGAAGATCCCAAAATATTGACTTCTTTTTGAATGAAGAATTGTCACTCCGTGTGGCCATACTACATTGTGATTTCTTACCAAATTCATTGACAATGTCTTTTACTCTTTCATAAACAACATCCCCTGGTATAGGTTTAGGTGCACTCCGTTCATCATTCCATCCATTGAATGCTTTGCGCTTCCAACGATACGGATGGAATTTTGAAAGAAACCTTCGATGACCAAGATATAAAGTCTTGCCGCCATATTTTAGTCTTATTGAATCAGTGTTTTCTTCACATATAGGACACGCTTTAGCTCCTTTGACACTATATCCAGACAAATTCCCATATGCCGGAAAGTCATTAATAGTGCAAAACAACATAGCATGCAAACGAAATGTCTCTCTTGCAGAAGCATCATAGGTCATCACACCTTCAGCCCAAAGTTTCTTTAAGTCATCAATCAAAGGTTCAAGATAAACATCGATATCATTTCCGGGTTGTTTAGGGCCCGATATCAACAATGACAACATAACGTACTTATTTTTCATACACAGCCAGGGAGGAAGATTGTATATAACAAGCATGACTGGACAAGTGCTATGTTGGCTGCTCAATGTCCCGTACGGATTCATCCCGTCTGTACAAAGCCCAAGTCTTAGATTCCTGACTTCTTCACCAAATTCAGGGAACAATACATCAATCTTCTTCCACTGTGGGGAATCAGACACATGTCGTAGGATCCCATCATTATTTTTCTTAACATCTGCATGCCACCTCAAATTCTTCGCATCTTTCGGATTTGCAAACAAGCGTTGAAACCGTGATGTTATAGGTAGATACCACAACACCTTGGCAGGAGAACCAGTTTTGGACTCCCCCGAAGTCGTCAATTTATATCGTGACGCACCACATTTTGGACAATCTTTCAAATCTACATAGTCCTTTTGAAATAATACACAATCATTCGGGCATGCGTGTATCTTTTTGGCCTCCATTCCCATTGGGCACAACATTTTCTTTACCTGGTATGTTGAGATTGGCAGCTCGTTTCCTTCAGGAAGAATTTCTTTCAACAAAGTCAACAATTCAGTGAAGCTTTTGTCGCTCCATCTATTGTTAGCTTTCAACTTATACAATCTCAGCACAGCGCTAAGCTTCGTAAACTTAGCACAGCCTGTGTATAACGGTATCTCAGCATCATGCACAATGTTTGTAAAGATAGGAGGTGGATCGGTGTGCTCTACCCTACAACTATCCAGCATCGCATCAACAATGTCTGCTGGAACTGGTTCGTTCACATTTACGTCATCGGAGGCAATTTCTTCTTCCACCCAAGCACTGCTATTGACATCTACTGGATTCGATTTTGAAATCTCTCCATGCCAGTGCCATTCTGTAGAGCCTTGTACAATCCCGTTGCACATGACATGACTTTTGATTTCCTCACCAGTGTTGAGTTTCAAGTTGTTACCGCAATGCCTACATGGACAGTAGAACCTATCTGTAGGTTTTTTCCTATGTTCCTCGGCAAATCTAATAAACTGATCAAGACCAGATATAAACTCTGGGGTGCAACGATTACGAATGGACATCCATGATCTATCCATTCTATGATCAGGGAAAGCAAGTATATATTAGGAAAGCAAGTATATATTAGGAAACAAGTATATAAGCAAGTATGTCGTATTACAGTTCATCATTAAGAAAGATATAAGCAAGTATGTCGCATTAAAATAGACTAAACAATAAAAGAATTTTTTTTTGAGGCAAGACAATATGAGAAAATAGTAGTGTAATCATGTAAATGGGAACATTCATGGGAACACACACTTCAGTTATAAGCATTCATGTAGCAACTTACAGTTCCATTCATGGGAACACACACTTTAGTTATAACAATAACTAAACAAAGGGGTTGGTGTACCCCTAAACATGCGCATAATTAAAAAAACTATTACTACAGACAAGTCTAGATAGATAGACAACTAAATACTACACCAACATGGTCCCGCATGCATCAGTAACTTCTTTTTGATGATGAAGCTGTGTCACGAAGCTCCTCACTGTATTTAGACGAATCTGAACTGATAGGGGCCTCAGATTCAGATTTGTCTGAGCTGATATGCGACGCCGTGCGCTCATACCGCAGAAGATGATCGAGGGTCTCGCAGTTGTTGTTGGTTATCCAAACTTTGATGGAATTATCGCCAACTGGATGGAGAAAAAGCCTATTCCAACGGACCACATGCAGCTCTCCAATCCAATCACGCCAACCGGATTTTGATACAAGATTTCCCGCCAAATCATACTCAACCTCGATTACATGTGAATAATTTCCAAAAGTTAGGGTCACTTTACCAGGCATGTAGTGTCTTCCTTTTAGAAAACGCCAATGTTTGGGTATGACCAATTGGTTTAAGGAACGATCATCTAGGATGATGTCCAATTGTTCTTTAATAGGGAACGTTAACATTGACATAGAGGCCCAATTCATAGTCATTGTTATGGGAAGACAGAGACTGCACAATATTAGTATTAACAAAGTGTAAGTACATATAACAATGTTATATATTTTCAGAAAAAGTTGTATAACATCAGTTAACCTTTTAAACAAGTATATATTAGGAAACAAGTATATATTAGTCAATCTTGGACGGGTTTCTAGGCCAACAAACACATTTGATGTCAATCTTATATATAATAAATGTGTACCACCTATCCCATCCTTGAACACCTAATCTCACTTAGGATGTAAGTGTATAATGTGTATTTGGTTTTCAAGAAAATTTCGGCAGCATTTCCCCGTTGTTCTCTAAGTACATATGTACTTAGAGAACAAACGGGGAAATGCTACCGAAATTTTCTCGAAAACCCAATACACATTATACACTTACATCCTAAGTGAGATTAGGTGTTCAAGAACAGTCCCAAACTGGGGACTATCCAAGATTTACTCCTACTGAGTAAATCTTGGACGGGTTTCTAGGCCAACAAATACATGTGTTGTCATTCTTATATAAACCCTATAATTCATGAAATCATTCTAATTCAATTTAATATGTTGGGATCACATAATTATATAATGACATCAGAATATATAGAAGAATCATAATTAACATGATTAACAACATGCTCATCAAACTAGGGTTTTCTTGAATATCATCCAATAAATCAAGAATTTCATAGTTTCAAACATGCAATAATTCACAATGCAATGTTATAAACTATAGGCAACATGGATAGATGAAATAAATAAACATCCAGCATCTATCACTTATTCAATCTTCAAGAAACCTTGACAAACATCCAACATCTATCACTTATATAATTTGCATGTATATACACCCTAAAGTGCCACAAATCATATAATAAAACTATCATGTTATGATATTAGGACCACTTAAAGCAGATTAGGCACATTAAGCAAGCAGAGTAGGGAGCCAATTTCGTGCAAGCAGATTAGGCAACAGATTAGGTCAGCACATAAAGAACCAATTTCGCGCCTGGGTAGGTCTGCAGGTACCTGGGCAAGAAGAGTAGGGTGAGGTCGAGCTGGTTGAGTACGTGGGTGGCGGCCGACGAGCTCTAGAACCAGCGGCAGTGACTCCGACGAGCAGGAGCGTCAGCCGCAGCAGGCAGGCAGGCGGCAGGCAGGCAGCGGCCAGGCGGAGGAGAAGGAGAAGGGGGTACGGCGGCGCCGGTTCTCAGGCGTGGCAGGCAGGTGGGCACCAGGCGTTGCGGCGGCGCCGGTTGTCAGGCGTGCGGCGGCGCAGGCAGTTGGAGCAGGGGCGCCGGTTGTCAGGCGTGGCGGCGGCACAGGGGTGCCAGAGAAGAAACGCGTCGGAGAGGGGCGCCGGAGAGGGGACGCCGGAGATGGGGCACCGGAGAGAAGCGCCGGAGAAAAACTAGTACCAGCAGTAGAGAAATCTCCGGAGAAATCGCCGCAATAGGGAAATAGGGTAGCAATGAGGGGAAGAGTCGGGCGATCAAAGGTTATGAAGTTCCCCAATAGCGTTGGTTGTTTACAACAACCGACGCCTAAACATATTTACCGTCGGTCGTTCGCAACATCCGACGTCCATTTGGACGATATTTTCGTGAAAATGTTTGGCGGGAACCACATTCAGCGTCGGTTATTAAAGGACGACCGACGCGGAAAAGGACACTTTTCGCGCAAATTTCCATCGCACATAAGCGTCGGTGTTTTAACTACAGACTCCACGCCGAAAGTGACATTATTTTTTTCGCTCGAAAATTGGATGAAATAATGCGTCGGTTTTGTATAAACAACCGACGCTGTATACAAAGTGGTACCCGTGTTTGGCTGGTCTTTGAATATAGATGTCGGTTCTTCTAAATAACCGACGCCTTTAATATAAGGCGTCGGTTTTCCTTAATAACCGACGCCCAGAAAAGCGACACTGAATGCTATTTCTGTAGTAGTGGTACTAATAAACAACCTTAAACCTTTTGGCCAAAACCCTAAAATAAATCTAGTTAGGGTTAATGATGAAAATCTAATGCATGTGTACAATCATGTTGATAATCAGGCGTTGATTGTGGCTAGATGGTCAAGGATAAGTAAGTTAAGAATCTTTGAATCAGGTATGGGCTTTAATAAATATATGAAAATGACTTTCTTAGTTGAAATGTGATGCATATCTGTGCTTGTTTACTTTCTCAAATATTTCCATGTAGTATTCTAGTATGTACTCGATGCTTGTCTCATCTCATTTTTCTATAACTTGCATACATAATATAGAACTCCATTATACAAATTTTGAACTAGGATTTTTCTCAATGACTTTGGTTATTGAGGTCCCTCATGTATAAAAGGGTTAGCTAATCTTGAGCGCCCTTACGGATCCTTCTAATGGGAAGTTGATCAAAGGCCTTATGATACATAATATTGATGGTATAATTGGAGTAAAATGACATAAAATATGTTCTCTCATTTTATTGAATACTTAACTTGTTTATTCCTATTCGTTACTTCTGCATATCTTTTCAAATTATGGAAAGGTTATGTGTATGTATCTTTTAGCCTTGTACTCGACACCTCGTGTGCTTGACCTACCTTGTTTCACATATTTTATAGTTTCAGAGATTTCTAGAAGTTGATGGTCTTGGTGATCTATGTCAGGTATTCTTGTTGTAAGATCCCTAGTGTGCATGAGAAAACTTGTGTATATTTGACACTCAAATTGTAATTCAAAACTTGTAATAAAAGAATGTTTCTTGATAATACTTGATGAATGTCGAGATTATGATTGGTGCTTTTATTTTGTTACATGTTCATGTATGCTAATCTTTATGCTTCCACATTCACACTTTGTTATACCATGATAGGGACGGGTGCCTAGGTCCTATCACCATTGACTATGTAGCCATTTGGAGTTAGGATTCAGGCACCAAATGGTTCCCTGACAGATGGTATCAGGGTATGAACAATAACTACACCAACATTGCTCACATGAAACACAAACTAAACACAACCTCACATCTCAATCCTAGAAACCTAATAAGATGTCCTTCGTGGACTAAGTTGACTTAGCCTCTAGGTTAGAATTGAGATGTTCTAGAACTAGGTATAGACTAGTATAATCCCTAGAACCTTTCTTTTATTCTCCTTTTGCCATGTATTATGGGCTGTAGGTTTAGGAGGGTGGGAAAAGGGAGGTCTTATTACAACCGTAGACATGTTCCAGGAATGTGCTTAGGGTATCTACACAGGTGTGCAACATGTTCTTGCTAGTTCTCTAGGTGTCATGGTACTAGACTACCTAATGAATGTGGTGACTCATTTTGGTTTTGGTTTTATTTGAATGGAGTATGGTGGTTTTGATCGCTTGTTTTAACGTTCGAGAAAACCTATTTCAAGTATTAGTATATGTAAATATGAAAATGTTACCACACACAGTAAGGCAGTGTGTGTCCATGTAGCCTAAGAGAAAGAGATGTAACATCGAGTCTAGATGAGAGAGTTTAGGTGATGGTTATAGTCTCTAGAGTTGTCTAGAGCCATGAAAAAGGTTAGGCTAGTAAGTAGTCTAGATGACCTACCTTGATAATTATGATGATGATGATGATGACGATGACAATGTTGATGTTGATATAATGAGCTTGCTCTAGGTGACCTACGTTGGATGTTGAAAGTTGCAAGCATGTTTTTTTGACATGAGATGAGTTTGACCATGCAACCCTAGCTAAACCTAGCACCACGTATGGCATATGACTTGGTTTATGTGCAAAACATAGCTAGTGGGTTAGCATGCTTGATTGTTCCAAGTCTTGTACATTCTGAGATACGATTGTGATATGTGATTTGAAACCAACACGAGACTCAATTTTTTTACAAAGGAGGACCTCTAGAATGGAACTTACAGAAAGGGTGACTTCTTGATACGAGTTAACCTGCCACGATAGAAGGCCAAAATACCTAAACTCCAAATTTGGGAAATGTTGAAAAATATGCACAATGAAATACACGATGATGAGTCTGTATCTAGACTACTAAGTATATGAGTTGATTCGCCTAGTGAATGGATCCCTTGAACATGTTGAACCCTATACCTCATATGAAAAGATCTAACCCTAGAAAAAGTGGCAATTGGATATCTGATGTTTTTATATAGATGAGGGAGATCTCCTAAGACCCTAAGATGATGTGTGTCCTCCAATATGAGCCTTGTACTTGGGTAAGTGGTTGTATGTAAAGGAATCTAGTGATTGCCCTTATTTTTTATGGTTGGGTAGAAATTCGTAATCAGTAGATGGTTGCAGTTTGCATGTATTTTTGGAAATGGTTAGGTCTTATCTTGAGTGGCATGAGCTTATGGAGCTCATATGAAATACAAGTAAGATGACTATGAAGCCTCAATGTTGTTGATAATGTTGTTCCTCCAATAATGCATGATGTATGAAATATTCTCACTTACGTTTAAAACTTGATATATGTACAATAAGTCACTCTCATAAGATAGACATAATATGAAACTACCCCACACATGAAAGATATAAGTTTGTAATCATGAGCTTGTTACGATGATGTCTTGGAATTTCAGCTTGAATAATCATGAATATAATCATAAATATCAAACCCAAAATAAGAAATGATGAACAAGATTGGGGATAGTCGGTAGAAGTTGGTGAGGGAAAACTAAATCATGTATGGAATCTTGTATACCAATGGAAATACATGTTTACTAATAATATTTCTTGGAAGTCATGATGATGGGTATCTTAGTTTAAAAATTGATAACCTAGATCTTGATATTACACCTTGAGCTTGTATTAATACATGAGCATAGGGGTAAGGGTTAAGAAACCCTAATGACATGATGATGTTTTGGTATGATACAACACACAATAATATGTATAATTGGAATGGGTACACCATTGAGGATATAAACCTATGTGTGCACCACATGATGTGAGATGCCTTGACACCCATAGGGTGGTTAACTAAACATTATGAATATGAAACCATCACCTTTTACTATGATATTGGATGAAATTTGAGGAAAAAATTTCTTTTAATGAGGGAAGGATGTGACAACCTAGATTTTCCCCACTCCTCTCATGTACTTTCTATCTCTCTATTGCCACTAAAATGAATAAAGTGCTTATTAATCTATCAAATGAATGATCAATTTCACAATGTGTTCCTTTGATTTTCTGTTTTGATCTAAGTTTCACTCTTTAATGATTCAACACTTTTCAAGTGAAATTGAACCTAATTTAGCATGATATCCTTTCTATATAATGTATTTAATGAGATAGAGTGTTCAATTGTCTTTCCAAGTGCAAAAGAATCACCTCAATCAAACCTTCATAGCACAAGTTATGGCCTTTTCAACTTTGTCTTTTAATCTTTGATTTAATTGGATTTTTGAGCCAAATGGGCCCAATTCAAGGACAGACAACCAATTATCTGCCACACATACCTTGGAAAACCTAATGTGCCCCTCTTTCTCAGCTTTTATATCAGAAGATCGAGGATCTAATGGATGTTAAATCTTCAACCTTGGTCCATACACTGTAGCACTACTACAACATGGTACCTTTACATCGGCCAATGGGCTTTGATCCTCGACGCTTTCAAGCAATTGAAACACTCTTTCACTCCATCCCTCCTTGTGTTTTCTTCCTATTTCCCTTCATTTTCTCTCCTACTGTGATGTTTTTGAGGCTCTCCTAGCTCCAAGCTTGCTTGAACACCGATGATGCCTGGGAGCTCGCCCCAGCCATGATGGACGGTGACTCGAATGAGCATCACCCTCGTGGGGTCACACCTGGGGATAGTCGGTCATTTTCCCATGCCTTAGTGGTTGCCATGCTCATGGATCCCTTTGATATGGAGGTAGAGCGCCATACCTAGGGCTTGCGTGCAAAGGGCTACAAACCGCTTTCTAGTGGTGCCGAGCGACCGCGAGCAGGTGCCTGTCGCACCCATCGTCTACAAGCAAGGCTAGGCGACTATGAGCGATGCATGGTGTCTCCAAAAAGAACCTAGTGTCCACCGTGGGGGAAGGTGAGTGTGAGCCTAGGCATGTCTTCAAATCAAAGATCCACAACCCACCTTCACCAACACATTCAAGGTGACATGCCCTTAGTTTTCAATGCAAGTTTTCATATAGTTTTTAATGTAACCCTTCAACATATGATATCTCCCGACTCCCTTGGTAGAATTATATGAAGCTATATACCAAATTGATCGTCTCAATGAGGCCTACAATTTTGGAATGGACTAGGATCATAAACCCCTCTCCTTTTCTCTGATTTGATAAAAATATGATCTTTGATTATACTTGTTTACTTCTAATGCATGTTTATGATAAAGTTTGAATCATTCATGCAATTTCTCCCTCGTAATCACAAAATTAGTAACTTTTGTGCATATTTGAAATAAAGAGAGTCTTAATCACTCCTATTTCCCATACATGACTCTAATCGTACATATATGACTAGTGTTTAGACTTTAATGTTGTAGATTACCCTAATTTGAAAATCATGCTACTTAATGATTGACTAATGCATAATCAACCTCAAATCAGTAATACATTGATCTCCTTGACTTTAGTATCTATCCCTAATATCCTACTTGCTATTGTTGATTCATTTGACATCTAATACATGATTGTGTCCCGATTATGTGAATGTTTGGTTACACCTTGAACCATTGATGAGTGTGATCAAACTTATGAATCCATCTCTTTTATTTCCTTTAGAACAATAATATTAGGATGTTTGGGAACACTAATGCCAAAGACCCATCCTCCTTCTCTCTTTTTGTGGTTGAAATCCTAGTTTTCTTAACGTGACCTATATGATTGGAATTGTGGACCTTGTACCTTAATTCTTACGTGGATCCTTTACCCTTGTTCCCCTCTCTCAAATAAATGATTACTCTATCCTCATTATATCTTGGAAGTTGATGTCTGACCTTAGTCTCATGTTGAACCTTGATGGCATGCATGAACTATGTTGATGATTGAATGTATGTGCATATGTTTGTACCAATGTTGGACATTGATTCCTTGACCCTTGGGGATATCCACCTATGTTTGATTATGCTATTTATGTCCATACCTTGGTGATCCAAATGACCTAATATGATTGGAAATCTTGACATGACAAGCTATGACCATTCTTAGCCTATTGAGTTTCTTAGGACCTAGCTATGTACATAACTAACTTGAATCAAGTAATGTCCATATAAAATGAATGGTACGTTGAAATGACTTGTGACTAGAACCACACCTTCAAGATGACATCAAAATAAGTATTAGATCATCTAATGTACTATAAGAAACCTTGAACCTAATTTGGACAAAACCCTAAAATGATGCTAGTTAGGGTTAATGATGAGAATCTAATGCATGTGTACAATCTTGTTGATAATCAGGTGTTTCTTGTGGCTAGATGGTCAAGGATAAGTAAGTTAAGAATCTGTGAATCAGGTATCAGATTTAATAATTATATGAAGATGGCTTTCTTGCTTAAAATGTAATACATATTTATACTTGTTTACTTGCTCAAATATTACCATTTAGTATTCTAGTATGTACTCGATACTTGTCTCATCTCATTGTTTTATAACTTGCACATATAATATAGAACTCCATTATACAAATGTTGAAACATGGTTTTTCTCTATGACTTTGGTTATTGAGGTCCTTTACATATAAAAGTGTAAGATAAGATTGAGCACCCTTACGGATCCTTCAATGGGAAGTTGATAAAAGGCCTTATTATACATGACATTGATGGTATAATTGGAGTAAAATTACATAAAATATAGGCTCTCACTTTGTTAAATACTTAACTTGTTTATTCATGTTCATTACTTCTGTAAATCTTTTCAAATTATGCAAACTTTATTTGTATGTATCTTTTAGCCATGTACTCGGCATCTTGTATGCTTGACCCGCCTTGTTTAACATATTTTATAGGTTTAGAGATGGATAGAAGTTGATGGGCTTGGTGTTCTATGTTAGGTGTTCTTGTTATAAGATCCCTAGAGTACATGAGAATACTTGTGTATATTTGACTCTCAAATTGTAATTGAAATCTTATAATCAAAGAATGTTGCTTAATAATACTTGTTGAATGTCAAGATTATGATTGGTGATTTCATCTTGTTATCTGTTCATGTATGCTACGATTTATCCTTCCACATTCGCACTTTGTTAATACCATGCTTGGGACAGATGCCTAGGTCCTATCACCATTAACTATGTAGTCATTTGGAGTTAGGATTTGGGTAAAAAACGGTTCCATGATAGATGGTATTAGAGAATGAATATAACTACACCAACATTGTTCACATGAAACACAAACTAAACACAACCTTACATCTATATCCTAGAAACCTAATAAGATGTCCCTTGTGGACTAAGTTGACTTAGCCTCTAGGTTAGAACCTAGATTCTCTAGAAGTAGGTGTAGACTTGTGTAATACCTAGAACCTTTCTTTTCTCCTCCTTTTATCATGTAGTATGGGCTGTAGGTTCAAGAGGGTGGGAAAAGGTAGTTCTTATTACAACCCTAGATATATGCTCCGGGCATGTTCTTAGGGTAGCTACATAGGTGTGCACCATGTTCTTGCTAGTTCTCTAGGTGTCATGGTACTAGATTGCCTAATGAATGTGGTAACTCGTTTTGGTTTTGGTTTTATTCAAATGGAGTATGGTGGTTCTCATTGCTTGTTTCAAAGTTGGAGAAAGCCTATTTCAAGTATTAGTATATGTACATATGAAATTGTTACAACACGTAGAAAGGCAGTGAGTGTCCATGTAGCCTAAGAGAAAGAGATGTAACATTGAGTCTAGATGAGAGAGTTTAGGTTATGGTTATAGTGTCTAGAGTTGTATAGACACATTAGATAGGTTAGGCAAGTAAGTAGTCTAGATGACCTACATTGATAACGATGATGATGATGATGTTGATGTTAATATAATGATCTTACTCTAGGTGACTTACATTTGATTTTGAAGTTTCAAGCATGTTTTATTGACATGAGATGAGTTTGACCATGCAAACATAGCTAAACCTAGCACCATGTATGGTATATGGCTTGGTTGATGTGATAATCATAGCTAGTGGGTTGGAATGCTTGCGTATTCCTAGTCTTATATGTGTTGAGATACGATTGTGATATGTGGTTAGAGACCAACATGGGTCTCAATATCTTTACAAAGGAGGACCTCTAGCATGGGACATACGAAAAGGGTGACTTCTTGATACGATTTGACCCGCCATGGGAGAAGGTCAGAGTACCTAAACTCCAAATTATGTGAAATGTTGAAAAATATGCACTATGAAATACATGATTATGAGTCCCTAGATAGACTAATTCTAAGTATATGAGTTGAGTCTCCTAGTGAGTGGCTCCCTTGAACATTGTGAACCCTATACTTCCAATGAAAAGATCTAATCCTAGAGAAAGAGGAAATTGGATATATGATGTTTGCTATATAGGTGAGGGAGATGTCCCAATACCCTAAGGTGATGTGTGACCTCCAAGGAGAGCCTCATACTTGGGTTAGTGGTTGTATGTAATGGAATCTATTGGTTTTCCTTGTTTTTGATGGTTGGGTAGAAATTCGTTATGTGTAGATGGTTGCGGTTAGCATGTCTTGTTGGATATAGTTAGGTCTTATCTTGAGTGGCATGAGCTTATGGAGCTCGTTTGAAATACAAGTAAGATGACTATGAAACCTCGATGTTGGTGATAATGTTGTTCCTCCAATAATGCATGATGTACAAAATAATCTCACTAATGTTTAAAACTTGATATATGTACAATAAGTCATTCTCTAAAGCTAGACCTTATATGAAACTACCCCATACATAAAGGATGTAAGTTTGTAATCATGAGCTTGTTACATTGATGTCTTGGAATATTAGCTTGAATAATCATGAATGTAATTCTGAATTTCAAACCTACAATAAGAAATGATGAACAAGATTGGGGATGGTCGGTAGAAGTTGGTGGGGGAAAACTAAACCATGTATGAAATCTCATATAACGATGGAAATATACGTTTACTAATAATCTCACTTGGAAGTCATGATGATGGGCATGCTAATTTGTGAATTTGATAACCTAGATCATGATAATACACCTTGAGCTCGTATGAATACTTGAGCTTTTGGGTAAGGGTTATGAAACCCTAATGACAAGATGATGTCTTGGTATGACACAACACACAATAATACATATAATGGGAATGGGTACAACATTGACGATAGAAACCTATGTGTGCACCCCATGATGTGAGATTCCTTGACACCCATAGGTTGATTAACTAAACATGATGAATATGAAACCATGACCTTTGACTATGATCTTGGATGAATTTCAAGGACAAAATTTCTTTTAAGGAGGGAAGAATGTGACAACCTAGATTTTTTCCCACTCCTGTCATGTACTTTTTTTCTCTCTCTCTATTGACACTCAAATGACTGAAGTGCTTATTAATTCAATATTCTGAGTGTGGCAATGATCTAATCTATCACATGAATGACCAATTTCACAATGTGTGTCTTTGATTTGCTCTTTTGATCTAAGTTTCACTCTTTAATGATTCACCACTTTTCAATTGAAATTGAACCTTATTAGCATGATCATCTTGATATATAATATATTTCATGAGGTAGAGTGCTCGATTATCTTTACAATGGTGTAAGAATCACCTCAATTTCACCTTCATAAACAAGTTATGGCCTTTTCACTTTGTCTTTGAATCTTTGATTTAATTGGATTTTTGATCCAAATGGTCCCAATTCAAGGACATGCAGCCCATCAGCCGCCACCCATACTTTGGAAACCCTAATGCACCCCTCTTTTTCAGAGTTTGGATCAGCAGATCCAACATCTAGTGGATGCCAAATCATCATCAACCTTGGTCTGTACACTGTAGCACTCCTACAACAGGATACCTTTCTATCGGCCAATGGGCTTTGATCCTCGACGCCTTTAAGAAATTAAAATATTCTTTTGCTACATCCAGTTGCCCTATTGCATTTTCTTCCTCTTTCCTCTTTTGTTTTCTCCATTACCATGGTGCTTGCGGGACTCTCCAAGCTCCAAGCTTTCCGGAATGCCGACGAAGCCTAGGAGCTCACCCCAACCATGATGGACGACGACCAGGACTAATATCACCCTAGCGGGGTACAATTGGGAATGGCTGGTTGTTTACCCATTCCATGTTGGCCATCATGCTCATGGAGCCCTTTGGTTCAACTATGTATTTCCATAGCTTGGGATCACATGCAAAGGGCTACAAACCGCTTGCCAGTGGTGTCAAGCAGCCGCGAGCAGGTGCCCCCTGCACCCGATATCTGTAAGCGAGGCCAGGTGACTACGAGTGATGCATGGTGACTCCAAGTGTAACAACCCTGACCTGGGTTATGAGGTAACCCTATTTGTTTTGGCTAATAAATTTGCTTAGAACTTTAATGAAATCCTATAATGTGATTTGTTATCATGTGACACATTTATGTTTCAAGTTTGGTCCCGATTGAATGTTGTTTGAGCAATTTTCCTTTATTTAGGACCAAAGTGCAATTTACCCAAATTGAGGGGCTATAATGCAAAATGTCACATGTTTAATGTGCCTAATATGTTTTAGCATCATAAGAGAGAGAATGATGCTAAATGGTGGCTTGTGGAAAGCCTAAATTCCAAGTTTGAACTTGTCTGAACAATGCTGGAGCATTGTGCACCAATTTTGGTACAAATTGTAATTTACCCAAAATGTGGGGTTGATATACAAATTACCACCTCTAGAGTGTTCCTACTTCCTCTATGTATTATTTAGAGGAGAGAGAATGAATGAGACACCATGTTTGAATCACTTATGAGTGATGGTAATGTTGGTGATGAAATGACCAAGAAAGAGGGTTGAATTTGAAGGCTTAACTTGAGTTGTATCAACTTGAAAAGCTTATATATGAGTTCCTATCGGCCATGGAGCCCAAGGAGGTGTCCCATATCGTTTTGTGAACTCTTGGAAAGGTTCATATCGTGCAAAGAACCTCAAGGAGGTGAGGTGTGACGGCCAACAAGTTTCCTTAGAGAAAGTGTATCGGCTTGACTTAAAATGATGATTTAAATGATATATTTTATCCAAATGGGCAAGTGATGGACGAATTTGCATCTCTAGATGATCCTCAACCTTTTTGCACGTCAAGATAAATGTTGATGCATGCTTGGACACGTGTCACCCATGCATGACACGTGGCATCTACTAGCTCAAAATGTTGACACCTCATTTTTGTTCTCCTTCATGATCAGCAAGTATATATACCCCTAGTTTGACCCTTTAATGGAATTTTACGACCCTTACCACCCTCCTACCTTGTGGTATCGTGCAAATAGCTCCCATATCGTGAAGGGAGGCTATGGTATCGTGCATGGGTCATGGGATATCGCCCATGACATGATCATATCGCCCAAGTAGGTGATCTTGGTCATATTGGGTGATATCGGCCATAGAGTGAAGTGTTTTGATCCCAAGTGAGTACCATATCGTCCTAGTGAGTGTCATATCGTGCAAGAGGGGTGGAATATCGTGCAAGAGCATAAGGGTATCGTGCATAGGCCTTGGGTATCGGCCATAGCAAGCATATCGGCCATACTATGTTGATATTGCCCATAGCAAGTTGATATCGGCCAATTGAAGTAGTTTGGCCCACAAGTGAGAGGGTATCGGCCACAAGCAAAGTTGTGTCGGCCAAGAAGAAGTCCATATCGCCCAAGAGTGGTAGGGTGTCGGCCAAGGAGCTAAGGAACTCAAAACTTGACCCTAAGGTGAGGAAAAGATCATCTTCAACCTTGGATTGAAGCATGAATTTAGGGTTTTGATCTTCCTTTCTTTTCTTCTTCACCAATTGCTTATCCATGGTGATTCCTTGTATATGAAGGGGTTATGAACGAGCCTTGGACCTTCATAAGTCATCTTCAACCTTAGGAACATGGAGCTTTGGAGCTTGGAGCTTTGAAGTGGTTCTTAAGGCGGGTTATATAACTCGAACTCAGCCATGTTATTATTCTTCAGTTAAATTGCTATAATTAGTGAAGTACTTTTAATTCCAAAGTTTCCTGAAATAGTTGATGAAATTATGAGTTTTAGTAGTTTCTTAGACCTATTGCCATGAACTATAACAGTTAGAAATAAGGTCTAGAGCTTGAAGATGATGGTATCAATTTATAAAAGTAATATCGGATGCAAGCACATAAGCAAGCAACCCTAACCCAATATGATAATGCACCTGCTTCACTAAAATGAAATGGATATGATTGTATACCTTGTTGCACGATATGTGGGTGTAGTATACACCCCTTGCACGATAGGGAGTCAAGTATAGACTCCATACATGATGCAAGATTGAATGAATACTTGTAAGTTGACATGAAACCCTAAATTAGGCTAATGCTAATGAACGATATGGAAGCCCGATACAAAATCCTAGATGATGTATAGCCCGACATGGTGATGGCTTAATACCTAATGCATGATATAGGTAATATATATATACATACCTCTAGCCCGATATGAATGGTGTGTATATACTTTTAGCCCGACATGGGGAGTGTTCATATACATACAACCCGATATGGTGAACATATGTATATTTCTAAACTGAGATGCCTTGTCAAGGTGAGGGTAAGACACTTTTAAGAGTAATGAGTGTAACACCAAATAATGGTGTGGCTAATACATTGATAGGTGAAACACCTAAAGTAATTGGTAATGGTTAATCCTATATCAATAATGCTTCAACCAGAGATGGGTCCATATTAATTGATGATAGTTGGACAATTCAAATGTGTTTGAATAAGTTGTTGGCTAGTGAGAGGTGACAAGATGTGTAATGGCCTTGTGAGCCATGTGTTTGAATAAGTTGTTGCCTAGTGAGAGGTGACAAGATGTGTAATGTCCTTGTGAGCCATGTGTTTGAATAAGTAATTGTGATATCAAAGTTCTCAGTGTGAGATATGGTGATGCTTAACAGTTCAATTGCATGATTTAGTGTATGAAGTGTGTCATGCCAATTGTTATGATATGGCAGGCCGTGTGAGCCTTGTGAGAAATGTTAAATAAGTTATGATTTCTGTTTAAAATGTATCTATAGTGTTAATGTTAGACTTAGGTGCCCTGAACACCGTAGAACCCCTTTGGGAGGTCTGCGCCTTAGGGGTGAAACTCGTGTCCAACATCAACCGGTTGAGTAATTCTGGTGGCACGAGGGTTGATAGGGTTATCCAACACCAACCAGTTGAGTAATTCTGGTGGTAACCCAGTGTTGACTCCCTGCGCCTGTGTGCTCAGGTTAGAGGAGGAGTCTAGAGCACTCTGAGTTTGTGCAGTGAGGCCCTTGAGTGCCTAGGAACTGCAGTGAGGCCCTTGAGAGCCTGAGAGTGCAGACAGGCCCTTGAGTGCCTGAGGCCCCTGAGAGCCTGAGAGTCCTGTGCAGATCAAGATGGACAGTCAGACTTAGAATTTCCCGGGTGTGTCGCTAAGTCTTGTACGGTGTGGTCGTAGTGCACTGCAAATCTCATATGTAGAGTACACTGCATATGATCAGGGCATAAGTGTGATTGTTAAAATATATTCAGCCGTGTAGTATATCTACTTAACGATCGAATACGAGGAACATTGATTGATGCGCAATTCAGTTATACATCTTAGTGGATAGATGTTATTTATGTTTCTTTAAATTCCTTGCAAAGTAGATTAATGATTGATAATTCTACCATGGGTGGATTCAATGTTCTCCTTAAGAAAGAAGATTACTTTATTTTATTCATACAATGATTTATCCTGCATGTAAATATAGAAAGAACTACTGCTCAGTTTATTACTTATTGATCTGAGTAATAATATGGTCGGCGAGGAGTTATATCACCCGCTGGGACAATTACAATTGTCTCACCCCCGTGGGATCCAAATTTTTAGGTGGACGTGCACGAGGAGGTGAAGATCTTTTCACAGAGGTACATCTTCAGCAGCAGGGATAGCAGTGACAGCTCAGGTTGAGTGTACTGCCTGTCGTGTCTTGTAGATAGTAGTCCTATGTGTCGTCTCTGTACTCTCAGGTCCTTGGAGTTGGTTCATACTGGTCTTATGAAAAATATGAGATTTTGGCTTGAATGCCTCGAGGTTTGATGTTGCTCCAGTATGTGTTTTTTTTTATAGAGCAATTGTTATATGTTGTTCTCAAGGATGAAAAGAAACAATGTTGTATAGTGTCAATCATGATATGTATAAGTTTTGATTCTTTCAATAAAAGTTTTCCATACAAGGATCTCCTTGCAAAAGGGTTTTAAACTTTAGTGATTTATATTAATCCGCAGTTTATGTTTCATTCCGCTTAATTAATGACGATTTGATTGTCAGTCGCGACACTTTTGGTATCAGAGCTTAAGGTTCGCTGAGTCTACAGAGACATAGGACTAAGGTGTTGAGTCTGTGTTAGTGTCCTCCAGTATACCCTATAGTGACTTCTGCTTGGGAAGAAGAAAGGGTGAATTTTATAAATGACTGGAGAACACGAAGAACACATTGCTGAGAACAACGTTATGGCACCAGGAGAGGGTGCAAGGGATCAGGCAAGAGAAGCATGAATGCCTAAGAATTCCCACCATGACCTGACTAGGATAGAAAATCATATGGTTATGCTCTTGTTGGAAAGGTTAAGACAACACTTATGCATATAGTAGACTGGATATTAGCATTATAACCTAGTTTATTAGTCCTTGATACGAAAACTTTGGACTTTGAAAGGGTTCCTGAATGACAGAGTCATGTTGAAACAGTGGAAAATGTGGGAAAGATTAACATATGGTAAGAAAGTAGACTCTTCCATAAGTTTAGACAGATAGTATATCTGTGATGGAAGTGCCCAAGGAGGGGCAATAAGCTGAGAATTTAAGGAAAGGTTTCTACAATTCTAGAGATATGTGCCTAGTTGTCCTAAAAGGACAAAATTTTTGGTGCCACCAGTGCAATAAGTGCCTAGTGTACTAGGGGAGTAGCCACTAAGTAAAAGCAATAAGTAATCATGTGAAACAGCTCGACTCTATGTGTTGAGTCAACCTGAAGCGGAAGATGAGGAGTAACAGTTAGATAAAGCCTTTTCATTTTGATATGCCTTATCTTGATGCTATTTGATAATCGTAAAAAGGATTGCTGTTATGGATTTTCCCTATTGTTTGCCCAATGGGGATATAGGGAAGAAATGATGAGAACTAGAATCTATATTTTGTTCGGTATTCTTTTAAATGCTTTATAACTACTCTTATCCGTGAGAAAAAGGATGAGGTGTAGAGGTAATGCCTGGAGAAAATCCAGGGATGATAAATCCTATGCTTGTGATGATATGAAAAGTAAGGAACAAGAAATTACATAAAGTGCATACTATCTAATCTCAATACTTGTATACCCTGGCCAGGTATATAACTATTGGAGATAAGGTGAGTATGGAACTCTTAGATTGTTATCTTTTTGATTACTCTGATCAAGTAGTCATTTTGAGACAATCTAGTGAGTATAATGAAACTAAAAATATGGTATGGATAATTGTATCACATCCTAAATACAAGAAAGAGGAATCTAAGATGATCTCAGATCAGTATGCGTGTATGAGGAAGTAAAGAGTATAATCATTATAAGATGAGAATGAGAACATGGGAAATGATCTCTGTCTGATAAAGCCTGTGAGAATAATAAAGATCTTTTCCCATAATGTGGAAATGGGAAATGTGATGAAATCACAAATGTTCATGAACATGTTACATAATAATGAAGAAAGGAGTAATGACATATAATCATCCTTATAATTCCTAAAATGATGGCAATGAACTTAGGATGAGACAAGAGTAAATGACTCATGAATAGTTGAAAGTTCATGCTACAAATAGAAGAGATGATAATATTTTCTCTTAATAAACAACCTTGGGTAGTAATGGGATGATGAAAGAAATATGTTTCTTTGTGTTCTTTTGTTTCAAGGACATGGCAATCAAGTGAGTCTTATGATGCTTGATGTGCATGAGATAAAAATGCTCAATTAATGAATACTTAGAAAAAGTGTCAGTTCATCTTGGACTTTGGTTCCAAGATAAAGATACGCGTAACAAGTAATGTTTCAAGATGAAAGAAAGATGAAGGTGTGATGTGTTTTTGACACATGTGACGATTACCAAGGCAAGGAGTTTTGGTATCCAAGAAGTGTCAGATGTTGTGAGAAAGTAGAAGCATAACTCCTAATCAGATGATTTATGTTGAAATGGCTAAACTGTGAAATCAGTTTAGTATGGACATATTTTGTTAGGGGTTTATTCCTAGAATAAACAAAAAATCAATAAATATGTATTAATTGAAGGAACAATTGTAAAATCATTGTGGGAAATGCGTACCAAACTAAAAATAATTTCTTAGAATACCCCTATCTAGATCTGTAAAAGAGAATGTACAATTAATGAGATAGTTAGTACAAGTAGTAAGGAAGTTTAGTGTAGTGTCAACAGACTGGATGGAACAGTTGATATATGATAAGACTTGTAGTCACAAATGGGTAACAAAAATGTAACTCTGGTCTTTCCTTGAAAATGAAAGGCTAAACTGAATGAGATATATGGGAAACTTCCCAAAATCAAGAATTTGTCACATAAAGTTATAAGTTAAGAAAGGTGACTAATCGGTGAGAATGTAAGGAAGAACTTTGTGTTGATCAAAGTTATATTGCTTCTCCATGACATTAAGATGTTATATGGAGATTTGATGATATGATGAATGAATAATATCTGTTCCCCTTTTTACCTGGGATTTCGGGGACGAAATCTTTGTTAGGGGTTTCTAATTTGTAACAACCCTGACCTGGGTTATGAGGTAACCCTATTTGTTTTGGCTAATAAAGTTGCTTAGAACTTTAATGAAATCCTATAATGTGATTTGTTATCATGTGACACATTTATGTTTCAAGTTTGGTCCTGATTGAATGCTGTTTGAGCAATTTTCCTTTATTTTGGACCAAAGTGCAATTTACCCAAATTGAGGGGCTATAATGCAAAATGTCACATGTTGAATGTGCCTAATATGTTTTAGCATCATAAGAGAGAGAATGATGCTAAATGGTGGCTTGTGGAAAGCCTAAATTCCAAGTTTGAACTTGTCTGAACAATGCTGGAGCATTGTGCACCAATTTTGGTACAAATTGTAATTTACCCAAAATGTGGGGTTGATATGAAAATTACCACCTCTAGAGTGTTCCTACTTCCTCTATGTATTATTTAGAGGAGAGAGAATGAATGATACACCATGTTTGAATCACTTATGAGTGATGGTAATGTTGGTGATGAAATGACCAAGAAAGAGGGTTGAATTTGAAGGCTTAACTTGAGTTGTATCAACTTGAAAAGCTTATATATGAGTTCCTATCGGCCATGGATCCCAAGGAGGTGTCCCATATCGTTTTGTGAACTCTTGGAAAGGTTCATATCGTGCAAAGCACCTCAAGGAGGTGAGGTGTGACGGCCAACAAGTTTCCTTAGAGAAAGTGTATCGGCTTGACTTAAAATGATGATTTAAATGATATATTTTATCCAAATGGGCAAGTGATGGACGAATTTGCATCTCTAGATGATCCTCAACCTTTTTGCACGTCAAGATAAATGTTGATGCATGCTTGGACACGTGTCACCCATGCATGACACGTGGCATCTACTACCTCAAAATGTTGACACCTCATTTTTGTTCTCCTTCATGATCAGCAAGTATATATACCCCTAGTTTGACCCTTTAATGGAATTTTATGACCCTTACCACCCTCCTACCTTGTGGTATCGTGCACATATCTCCCATATCGTGAAGGGAGGCTATGGTATCGTGCATGGGCCATGGGATATCGCCCATGACATGATCATATCGCCCAAGTAGGTGATCTTGGTCATATTGGGTGATATCAGCCATAGAGTGAAGTGTTTTGATCCCAAGTGAGTACCATATCGTCCTAGTGAGTGTCATATCGTGCAAGAGGGGTGGCATATCGTGCAAGAGCATAAGGGTATCGTGCATAGGCCTTGGGTATCGGCCATAGCAAGCATATCGGCCATACTATGTTGATATTGCCCATAGCAAGTTGATATCGGCCAATTGAAGTAGTTTGGCCCACAAGTGAGAGGGTATCGGCCACAAGCAAAGTTGTGTCGGCCAAAAAGAAGTCCATATCGCCCAAGAGTGGTAGGGTGTCGGCCAAGGAGCTAAGGAACTCAAAACCTGACCCTAAGGTGAGGAAAAGATCATCTTCAACCTTGGATTGAAGCATGAATTTAGGGTTTTGATCTTCCTTTCTTTTCTTCTTCACCAATTGCTTATCCATGGTGATTCCTTGTATATGAAGGGGTTATGAACGAGCCTTGGACCTTCATAAGTCATCTTCAACCTTAGGAACATGGAGCTTTGGAGCTTGGAGCTTTGAAGTGGTTCTTAAGGCGGGTTATATAACTCGAACTCAACCATGTTATTATTCTTCACTTAAATTGCTATAATTAGTGAAGTACTTTTAATTCCAAAGTTTCCTGAAACAGTTGATGAAATTATGAGTTTTAGTAGTTTCTTAGACCTATTGCCATGAACTATAACAGTTAGAAATAAGGTCTAGAGCTTGAAGATGATGGTATCAATTTATAAAAGTAATATCGGGTGCAAGCACATAAGCAAGCAACCCTAACCCGATATGATAATGCACCTGCTTCACTAAAATGAAATGGATATGATTGTATACCTTGTTGCACGATATGTGGGTGTAGTATACACCCCTTGCACGATAGGGAGTCAAGTATAGACTCCATACATGATGCAAGATTGAATGAATACTTGTAAGTTGACATGAAACCCTAATTTAGGCTAATGCTAATGAACGATATGGAAACCCGATACAAAATCCTAGATGATGTATAGCCCGACATGGTGATGGCTTAATACCTAATGCATGATATGGGTAATATATATATACATACCTCTAGCCCGATATGAATGGTGTGTATATATTTCTAGCCCGACATGGGGAGTGTTCATATACATACAACCCGATATGGTGAACATATGTATATTTCTAAACTGAGATGCCTTGTCAAGGTGAGGGTAAGACACTTTTAAGAGTAATGAGTGTAACACCAAATAATGGTGTGGCTAATACATTGATAGGTGAAACACGTAAAGTAATTGGTAATGGTTAATCCTATATCAATAATGCTTCAACCAGAGATGGGTCCATATTAATTGATGATGGTTGGACAATTCAAATGTGTTTGAATAAGTTGTTGCCTAGTGAGAGGTGACAAGATGTGTAATGGCCTTGTGAGCCATGTGTTTGAATAAGTTGTTGCCTAGTGAGAGGTGACAAGATGTGTAATGGCCTTGTGAGCCATGTGTTTGAATAAGTAATTGTGATATCAAAGTTCTCAGTGTGAGATATGGTGATGCTTAACAGTTCAATTGCATGATTTAGTGTATGAAGTGTGTCATGCCAATTGTTATGATATGGCAGGCCGTGTGAGCCTTGTGAGAAATGTTAAATAAGTTATGATTTTTGTTTAAAATGTATCTATAGTGTTAATGTTAGACTTAGGTGCCCTGAACACCGTAGAACCCCTTTGGGAGGTCTGCGCCTTAGGGGTGAAACTCGTGTCCAACATCAACCGGTTGAGTAATTCTGGTGGCACGAGGGTTGATAGGGTTATCCAACACCAACCAGTTGAGTAATTCTGGTGGTAACCCAGTGTTGACTCCCTGCGCCTGTGTGCTCAGGTTAGAGGAGGAGTCTAGAGCACTCTGAGTTTGTGCAGTGAGGCCCTTGAGTGCCTAGGAACTGCAGTGAGGCCCTTGAGAGCCTGAGAGTGCAGACAGGCCCTTGAGTGCCTGAGGCCCCTGAGAGCCTGAGAGTCCTGTGCAGATCAGGACGGACAGTCAGACTTAGCATTTCCCGGCTGTGTCGCTAAGTCTTGTACGGTATGGTCGTAGTGCACTGCGAATCTCATATGTAGAGTACACTGCATATGATCAGGGCATAAGTGTGATTGTTAAAATATATTCAGCTGTGTAGTATATCTGCTTAAGGATCGAATACGAGGAACATTGATTGATGCACAATTCAGTTATACATCTTAGTGGATAGATGTTATTTATGTTTCTTTAAATTCCTTGCAAAGTAGATAGATGATTGATAATTCTACCATGGGTGGATGCAATGTTCTCCTTAAGAAAGAAGATTACTTTATTTTATTCATACAATGATTTATCCTGCATGTAAATATAGAAAGAACCACTGCTCAGTTTATTACTTCTTGATCTGAGTAATAATATGGTCGGAGAGGAGTTATATCTCCCGCTGGGACAATTACAATTGTCTCACCCCCGTGGGATCCAAATTTTTAGGTGGACGTGCACGAGGAGGTGAAGATCTTTTCACAGAGGTACATCTTCAGCAGCAGGGATAGCAGTGACAGCTCAGGTTGAGTGTACTGCCTGTCGTGTCTTGTAGATAGTAGTCCTATGTGTCGTCTCTGTACTCTCAGGTGCTTGGAGTTGGTTCGTACTGGTCTTATGAAAAATATGAGATTTTGGCTTGAATGCCTCGAGGTTTTATGTTGCTCCAGTATGTGTTTTTTTTTGATAGAGCAATTGTTATATGTTGTTCTCGAGGATGAAAAGAAACAATGTTGTATAGTGTCATTCATGATATGTATACGTTTTGATTCTTTCAATAAAAGTTTTCCATACAAGGATCTCCTTGCAAAAGGGTTTTAAACTTTAGTGATTTATATTAATCCGCTGTTTATGTTTCATTCCGCTTAATTAATGACGATTTGATTGTCAGTCGCGACAGTTTTGGTATCAGAGCTTAAGGTTCGCTGAGTCTACAGAGAAATAGGACTAAGGTGTTGAGTCTATGTTAGTGACCTCTAGTATACCCTATAGTGACTTCTGCTTGGGCAGAAGAAAGGGTGAAGTTTATAAATGACTGGAGAACACGAAGAACACATTGTTGAGAACAACGTTATGGCACCAGGAGAGGGTGCAAGGGATCAGGCAAGAGAAGCATGAATGCCTAAGAATTCCCATCATGACCCGACTAGGATAGAAAATCATATGGTTATGCTCTTGTTGGAAAGGTTAACACAACACTTATGCATATAGTAGACTGGATATTAGCATTATAACCTAGTTTATTAGTCCTTGATACAAAAACTTTGGACTTTGAAAGGGTTCCTGAATGACAGAGTCATGTTGAAACAGTGGAAAATGTGGGAAAGATTAACATATGGTAAGAAAGTAGACTCTGCCATAAGTTTAGACAGATAGTATATCTGTGATGGAAGTGCCCAAGGAGGGGCAATAAGCTGAGAATTTAAGGAAAGGTTTCTACAATTCTAGAGATATGTGCCTAGTTGTCCTAAAAGGACAAAATTTTTGGTGCCACCAGTGCAATAAGTGCCTAGTGTACTAGGGGAGTAGCCACTAAGTAAAAGCAATAAGTAATCATGTGAAACAGCTCGACTCTATGTGTTGAGTCAACCTGAAGCGGAAGATGAGGAGTAACAGTTAGATAAAGCCTTTTCATTTTGATATGCCTTATCTTGATGCTATTTGATAATCGTAAAAAGGATTGCTGTTATGGATTTTCCCTATTGTTTGCCCTATGGGGATATAGGGAAGAAATGATGAGAACTAGAATCTATATTTTGTTCGGTATTCTTTTAAATGCTTTATAACTACTCTTATCCGTGAGAAAAAGGATGAGGTGTAGAGGTAATGCCAGGAGAAAATCCAGGGATGATAAATCCTATGCTTGTGATGATATGAAAAGTAAGGAACAAGAAATTACATAAAGTGCATACTATCTAATCTCAATACTTGTATACCCTGGCGAGACATATAACTATTGGAGATAATGTGAGTATGGAACTCTTAGATTGTTATCTTTTTGATTACTCTGATCAAGTAGTCATTTTGAGACAATCTAGTGAGTATAATGAAACTGAAAATATGGTATGGATAATTGTATCACATCCTAAATACAAGAAAGAGGAATCTAAGATGATCTCAGATCAGTATGCGTGTATGAGGAAGTAAAGAGTATAATCATTATAAGATGAGAATGAGAACATGGGAAATGATCTCTGTCTGATAAAGCCTGTGAGAATAATAAAGATCTTTTCCCATAATGTGGAAATGGGAAATGTGATGAAATCACAAATGTTCATGAACATATTAGATAATAATTAAGAAAGGAGTAATGACATATAATCATCCTTATAATTCCTAAGATGATGGCAAGGAACTTAGGATGAGACAAGAGTAAATGACTCATGAATAGTTGAAAGTTGATGCTACAAATAGAGGAGATGATAATATTTTCTCTTAATAAACAACCTTGGGTAGTAATGGGATGATGAAAGAAATATGTTTCTTTGTGTTCTTTTGTTTCAAGGACATGGCAATCAAGTGAGTCTTATGACGCTTGATGTGCATGAGATAAAAATGCTCAATTAATGAATACTTAGAAAAAGTGTCAGTTCGTCTTGGACTTTGGTTCCAAGATAAAGATACGCGTAACAAGTAATGTTTCAAGATGAAAGAAAGATGAAGGTGTGATGTGTTTTTGACACGTGTGATGGTTACCAAGGCAAGGAATTTTGGTATCCAAGAAGTGTCAGATGTTGTGAGAAAGTAGAAGCATAACTCCTAATCAGATGATTTATGTTGAAATGGCTAAACTGTGAAATCAGTTTAGTATGAACATATTTTGTTAGGGGTTTATTCCTTGCATAAACAAAACATCAATAAATATGTATTAATTGAAGGAACAATTGTAAAATCATTGTGGGAAATGCGTACCAAAATAAAAATAATTTCTTAGAATACCCCTATCTAGATCTGTAAAAGAGAATGTACAATTAATGAGATAGTTAGTACAAGTAGTAAGGAAGTTTAGTGTAGTGTCAACAGACTGGATGGCACAGTTGATATATGATAAGACTTGTAGTCACAAACGGGTAACAAAAATGTAACTCTGGTCTTTCCTAGAAAATGAAAGGCTAAACTGAATGAGATATATGGGAAACTTCCCAAAATCAAGAATTTGTCACATAAAGTTATAAGTTAAGAAAGGTGACTAATCGGTGAGAATGTATGAAAGAACTTTGTGTTGATCAAAGTTATATGGCTTCTCCATGACATTAATATGTTATATGGAGATTTGATGATATGATGAATGAATAATATCTGTTCCCCTTTTTACCTGGGATTTCGGGGACGAAATCTTTGTTAGGGGTTTCTAATTTGTAACAACCCTGACCTGGGTTATGAGGTAACCCTATTTGTTTTGGCTAATAAAGTTACTTAGAACTTTAATGAAATCCTATAATGTGATTTGGTATCATGTGACACATTTATGTTTCAAGTTTGGTCCAGATTGAATGTTGTTTGAGCAATTTTCCTTTATTTTGGACCAAAGTGCAATTTACCCAAATTGAGGGGCTATAATGCAAAATGTCACATGTTGAATGTGCCTAATATGTTTTAGCATCATAAGAGAGAGAATGATGCTAAATGGTGGCTTGTGGAAAGCCTAAATTCCAAGTTTGAACTTGTCTGAACAATGCTGGAGCATTGTGCACCAATTTTGGTACAAATTGTAATTTACCCAAAATGTGGGGTTGATATGCAAATTACCACCTCTAGAGTGTTCCTACTTCCTCTATGTATTATTTAGAGGAGAGAGAATGAATGAGACACCATGTTTGAATCACTTATGAGTGATGGTAATGTTGGTGATGAAATGACCAAGAAAGAGGGTTGAATTTGAAGGCTTAACTTGAGTTGTATCAACTTGAAAAGCTTATATATGAGTTCCTATCGGCCATGGAGCCCAAGGAGGTGTCCCATATCGTTTTGTGAACTCTTGGAAAGGTTCATATCGTGCAAAGAACCTCAAGGAGGTGAGGTGTGACGGCCAACAAGTTTCCTTAGAGAAAGTGTATCGGCTTGACTTAAAATGATGATTTAAATGATATATTTTATCCAAATGGGCAAGTGATGGACGAATTTGCATCTCTAGATGATCCTCAACCTTTTTGCACGTCAAGATAAATGTTGATGCATGCTTGGAAACGTGTCACCCATGCATGACACGTGGCATCTACTAGCTCAAAATGTTGACACCTCATTTTTGTTCTCTTTCATGATCAGCAAGTATATATACCCCTAGTTTGACCCTTTAATGGAATTTTACGACCCTTACCACCCTCCTACCTTGTGGTATCGTGCACATAGCTCCCATATCGTGAAGGGAGGCTATGGTATCGTGCATGGGTCATGGGATATCGCCCATGACATGATCATATCGCCCAAGTAGGTGATCTTGGTCATATTGGGTGATATCGGCCATAGAGTGAAGTGTTTTGATCCCAAGTGAGTACCATATCGTCCTAGTGAGTGTCATATCGTGCAAGAGGGGTGGCATATCGTGCAAGAGCATAAGGGTATCGTGCATAGGCCTTGGGTATCGGCCATAGCAAGCATATCAGCCATACTATGTTGATATTGCCCATAGCAAGTTGATATCGGCCAATTGAAGTAGTTTGGCCCACAAGTGAGAGGGTATCGGCAACAAGCAAAGTTGTGTCGGCCAAGAAGAAGTCCATATCTCCCAAGAGTGGTAGGGTGTCGGCCAAGGAGCTAAGGAACTCAAAACTTGACCCTAAGGTGAGGAAAAGATCATCTTCAACCTTGGATTGAAGCATGAATTTAGGGTTTTGATCTTCCTTTCTTTTCTTCTTCACCAATTGCTTATCCATGGTGATTCCTTGTATATGAAGGGGTTATGAACGAGCCTTGGACCTTCATAAGTCATCTTCAACCTTAGGAACATGGAGATTTGGAGCTTGGAGCTTTGAAGTGGTTCTTAAGGCAGGTTATATAACTCGAACTCAACCATGTTATTATTCTTCACTTAAATTGCTATAATTAGTGAAGTACTTTTAATTCCAAAGTTTCCTGAAATAGTTGATGAAATTATGAGTTTTAGTAGTTGCTTAGACCTATTGCCATGAACTATAACAGTTAGAAATAAGGTCTAGAGCTTGAAGATGATGGTATCAATTTATAAAAGTAATATCGGGTGCAAGCACATAAGCAAGCAACCCTAACCCGATATGATAATGCACCTGCTTCACTAAAATGAAATGGATATGATTGTATACCTTGTTGCATGATATGTGGGTGTAGTATACACCCCTTGCACGATAGGGAGTCAAGTATAGACTCCATACATGATGCAAGATTGAATGAATACTTGTAAGTTGACATGAAACCCTAATTTAGGCTAATGCTAATGAACGATATGGAAGCCCGATACAAAATCCTAGATGATGTATAGCCCGACATGGTGATGGCTTAATACCTAATGCATGATATGGGTAATATATATATACATACCTCTAGCCCGATATGAATGGTGTGTATATACTTCTAGCCCGACATGGGGAGTGTTCATATACATACAACCCGATATGGTGAACATATGTATATTTCTAAACTGAGATGCCTTGTCAAGGTGAGGGTAAGACACTTTTAAGAGTAATGAGTGTAACACCAAATAATGGTGTGGCTAATACATTGATAGGTGAAACACCTAAAGTAATTGGTAATGGTTAATCCTATATCAATAATGCTTCAACCAGAGATGGGTCCATATTAATTGATGATGGTTGGACAATTCAAATGTGTTTGAATAAGTTGTTGCCTAGTGAGAGGTGACAAGATGTGTAATGGCCTTGTGAGCCATGTGTTTGAATAAGTTGTTGCCTAGTGAGAGGTGACAAGATGTGTAATGGCCTTGTGAGCCATGTGTTTGAATAAGTAATTGTGATATCAAAGTTCTCAGTGTGAGATATGGTGATGCTTAACAGTTCAATTGCATGATTTAGTGTATGAAGTGTGTCATGCCAATTGTTATGATATGGCGGGCCGTGTGAGCCTTGTGAGAAATGTTAAATAAGTTATGATTTCTGTTTAAAATGTATCTATAGTGTTAATGTTAGACTTAGGTGCCCTGAACGCCGTAGAACCCCTTTGGGAGGTCTGCGCCTTAGGGGTGAAACTCGTGTCCAACATCAACCGGTTGAGTAATTCTGGTGGCACGAGGGTTGATAGGGTTATCCAACACCAACCAGTTGAGTAATTCTGGTGGTAACCCAGTGTTGACTCCCTGCGCCTGTGTGCTCAGGTTAGAGGAGGAGTCTAGAGCACTCTGAGTTTGTGCAGTGAGGCCCTTGAGTGCCTAGGAACTGCAGTGAGGCCCTTGAGAGCCTGAGAGTGCAGACAGGCCCTTGAGTGCCTGAGGCCCCTGAGAGCCTGAGAGTCCTGTGCAGATCAGGACGGACAGTCAGACTTAGCATTTCCCGGGTGTGTCGCTAAGTCTTGTACGGTGTGGTCGTAGTGCACTGCGAATCTCATATGTAGAGTACACTGCATATGATCAGGGCATAAGTGTGATTGTTAAAATATATTCAGCCGTGTAGTATATCTGCTTAAGGATCGAATACGAGGAACATTGATTGATGCACAATTCAGTTATACATCTTAGTGGATAGATGTTATTTATGTTTCTTTAAATTCCTTGCAAAGTAGATAGATGATTGATAATTCTGCCATGGGTGGATGCAATGTTCTCCTTAAGAAAGAAGATTACTTTATTTTATTCATACAATGATTTATCCTGCATGTAAATATAGAAAGAACCACTGCTCAGTTTATTACTTCTTGATCTGAGTAATAATATGGTCGGCGAGGAGTTATATCTCCCGCTGGGACAATTACAATTGTCTCACCCCCGTGGGATTCAAATTTTTAGGTGGACGTGCACGAGGAGGTGAAGATCTTTTCACAGAGGTACATCTTCAGCAGCAGGGATAGCAGTGACAGCTCAGGTTGAGTGTACTGCCTGTCGTGTCTTGTAGATAGTAGTCCTATGTGTCATCTCTGTACTCTCAGGTCCTTGGAGTTGGTTCTTACTGGTCTTATGAAAAATATGAGATTTTGGCTTGAATGCCTCGAGGTTTTATGTTGCTCCAGTATGTGTTTTTTTTTATAGAGCAATTGTTATATGTTGTTCTTGAGGATGAAAAGAAACAATGTTGTATAGTGTCAATCATGATATGTATAAGTTTTGATTCTTTCAATAAAAGTTTTCCATACAAGGATCTCCTTGCAAAAGGGTTTTAAACTTTAGTGATTTATATTAATCCGCTGTTTATGTTTCATTCCACTTAATTAATGACGATTTGATTGTCAGTCGCGACAGTTTTGGTATCAGAGCTTAAGGTTCGCTGAGTCTACAGAGACATAGGACTAAGGTGTTGAGTCTGTGTTAGTGACCTCTAGTATACCCTATAGTGACTTCTGCTTGGGCAGAAAAAGGGTGAAGTTTATAAATGACTGGAGAACACGAAGAACACATTGTTGAGAACAACGTTATGGCACCAGGAGAGGGTGCAAGGGATCAGGCAAGAGAAGCATGAATGCCTAAGAATTCCCGTCATGACCCGACTAGGATAGAAAATCATATGGTTATGCTCTTGTTGGAAAGGTTAAGACAACACTTATGCATATAGTAGACTGGATATTAGCATTATAACCTAGTTTATTAGTCCTTGATACGAAAACTTTGGACTTTGAAAGAATTCCTGAATGACAGAGTCATGTTGAAACAGTGGAAAATGTGGGAAAGATTAACATATGGTAAGAAAGTAGACTCTGCCATAAGTTTAGACAGATAGTATATCTGTGATGGAAGTGCCCAAGGAGGGGCAATAAGCTGAGAATTTAAGGAAAGGTTTCTACAATTCTAGAGATATGTGCCTAGTTGTCCTAAAAGGACAAAATTTTTGGTGCCACCAGTGCAATAAGTGCCTAGTGTACTAGGGGAGTAGCCACTAAGTAAAAGCAATAAGTAATCATGTGAAACAGCTCGACTCTATGTGTTGAGTCAACCTGAAGCGGAAGATGAGGAGTAACAGTTAGATAAAGCTTTTTCATTTTGATATGCCTTATCTTGATGCTATTTGATAATCGTAAAAAGGATTGCTGTTATGGATTTTCCCTATTGTTTGCCCTATGGGGATATAGGGAAGAAATGATGAGAACTAGAATCTATATTTTGTTCGGTATTCTTTTAAATGCTTTATAACTACTCTTATCCGTGAGAAAAAGGATGAGGTGTAGAGGTAATGCCAGGAGAAAATCCAGGGATGATAAATCCTATGCTTGTGATGATATGAAAAGTAAGGAACAAGAAATTACATAAAGTGCATACTATCTAATCTCAATACTTGTATACCCTGGCCAGGTATATAACTATTGGAGATAATGTGAGTATGGAACTCTTAGATTGTTATCTTTTTGATTACTCTGATCAAGTAGTCATTTTGAGACAATCTAGTGAGTATAATGAAACTAAAAATATGGTATGGATAATTGTATCACATCCTAAATATAAGAAAGAGGAATCTAAGATGATCTCAGATCAGTATGCGTGTATGAGGAAGTAAAGAGTATAATCATTATAAGATGAGAATGAGAACATGGGAAATGATCTCTGTCTGATAAATCCTGTGAGAATAATAAAAGATCTTTTCCCATAATGTGGAAATGGGAAATGTGATGAAATCACAAATGTTCATGAACATGTTAGATAATAATGAAGAAAGGAGTAATGACATATAATCATCCTTATAATTCCTAAGATGATGGCAAGGAAATTAGGATGAGACAAGAGTAAATGACTCATGAATAGTTGAAAGTTCATGCTACAAATAGAGGAGATGATAATATTTTCTCTTAATAAACAACCTTGGGTAGTAATGGGATGATGAAAGAAATATGTTTCTTTGTGTTCTTTTGTTTCAAGGACATGGCAATCAAGTGAGTCTTATGACGCTTCATGTGCATGAGATAAAAATGCTCAATTAATTAATACTTAGAAAAAGTGTCAGTTTGTCTTGGACTTTGGTTCCAAGATAAAGATACGCGTAACAAGTAATGTTTCAAGATGAAATAAAGATGAAGGTGTGATGTGTTTTTGACACATGTGACGGTTACCAAGGCAAGGAATTTTGGTATCCAAGAAGTGTCAGATGTTGTGAGAAAGTAGAAGCATAACTCCTAATCAGATGATTTATGTTGAAATGGCTAAACTGTGAAATCAGTTTAGTATGGACATATTTTGTTAGGGGTTTATTCCTTGCATAAACAAAACATCAATAAATATGTATTAATTGAAGGAACAATTGTAAAATCATTGTGGGAAATGCGTACCAAACTAAAAATAATTTCTTAGAATACCCCTATCTAGATCTGTAAAAGAGAATGTACAATTAATGAGATAGTTAGTACAAGTAGTAAGGAAGTTTAGTGTAGTGTCAACAGACTGGATGGCACAGTTGATATATGATAAGACTTGTAGTCACAAACGGGTAACAAAAATGTAACTCTGGTCTTTCCTTGAAAATGAAAGGCTAAACTGAATGAGATATATGGGAAACTTCCCAAAATCAAGAATCTGTCACATAAAGTTATAAGTTATGAAAGGTGACTAATCGGTGAGAATGTATGAAAGAACTTTGTGTTGATCAAAGTTATATGGCTTCTCCATGACATTAAGATGTTATATGGAGATTTGATGATATGATGAATGAATAATATCTGTTCCCCTTTTTACCTGGGATTTCAGGGACGAAATCTTTGTTAGGGGTTTATAATTTGTAACAACCCTGACCTGGGTTATGAGGTAACCCTATTTGTTTTGGCTAATAAAGTTGCTTAGAACTTTAATGAAATCCAATAATGTGATTTGTTATCATGTGACACATTTATGTTTCAAGTTTGGTCCTGATTGAATGCTGTTTGAGCAATTTTCCTTTATTTTGGACCAAAGTGCAATTTACCCAAATTGAGGGGATATAATGCAAAATGTCACATGTTGAATGTGCCTAATATGTTTTAGCATCATAAGAGAGAGAATGATACTAAATGGTGGTTTGTGGAAAGCCTAAATTCCAAGTTTGAACTTGTCTGAACAATGCTGGAGCATTGCGCACCAATTTTGGTACAAATTGTAATTTACCCAAAATGTGGGGTTGATATGCAAATTACCACCTCTAGAGTGTTCCTACTTCCTCTATGTATTATTTATAGGAGAGAGAATGAATGAGACACCATGTTTGAATCACTTATGAGTGATGGTAATGTAGGTGATGAAATGACCAAGAAAGAGGGTTGAATTTGAAGGCTTAACTTGAGTTGTATCAACTTGAAAAGCTTATATATGAGTTCCTATCGGCCATGGATCCCAAGGAGGTGTCCCATATCGTTTTGTGAACTCTTGGAAAGGTTCATATCGTGCAAAGCACCTCAAGGAGGTGAGGTGTGACGGCCAACAAGTTTCCTTAGAGAAAGTGTATCAGCTTGACTTAAAATGATGATTTAAATGATATATTTTATCCAAATGGGCAAGTGATGGACGAATTTGCATCTCTAGATGATCCTCAACCTTTTTGCACGTCAAGATAAATGTTGATGCATGATTGGACACGTGTCACCCATGCATGACACGTGGCATCTACTAGCTCAAAATGTTGACACCTCATTTTTGTTCTCCTTCATGATCAGCAAGTATATATACCCCTAGTTTGACCCTTTAATGGAATTTTACGACCCTTACCACCCTCCTACCTTGTGGTATCGTGCACATAGCTCCCATATCGTGAAGGGAGGCTATGGTATCGTGCATGGGTCATGGGATATCGCCCATGGCATGATCATATCGCCCAAGTAGGTGATCTTGGTCATATTGGGTGATATCGGCCATAGAGTGAAGTGTTTTGATCCCAAGTGAGTACCATATCGTCCTAGTGAGTGTCATATCGTGCAAGAGGGGTGGCATATCGTGCAAGATCATAAGGGTATCGTGCATAGGCCTTGGGTATCGGCCATAGCAAGCATATCGGCCATACTATGTTGATATTTCCCATACCAAGTTGATATCGGCCAAATGAAGCAGTTTGGCCCACAAGTGAGAGGGTATCGGCCACAAGAAAAGTTGTGTCGGCCAAGAAGAAGTCCATATCGCCCAAGAGTGGTAGGGTGTCGGCCAAGGAGCTAAGGAACTCAAAACTTGACCCTAAGGTGAGGAAAAGATCATCTTCAACCTTGGATTGAAGCATGAATTTAGGGTTTTGATCTTCCTTTCTTTTCTTCTTCACCAATTGCTTATCCATGGTGAATCCTTGTATATGAAGGGGTTATGAACGAGCCTTGGACCTTCATAAGTCATCTTCAACCTTGGGAACATGGAGCTTTGGAGCTTGGAGCTTTGAAGTGGTTCTTAAGGCGGGTTATATAACTCGAACTCAACCATGTTATTATTCTTCACTTAAATTGCTATAATTAGTGAAGTACTTTTAATTCCAAAGTTTCCTGAAACAGTTGATGAAATTATGAGTTTTAGTAGTTTCTTAGACCTATTTCCATGAACTATAACAGTTAGAAATAAGGTCTAGAGCTTGAAGATGATGGTATCAATTTATAAAAGTAATATTGGGTGCAAGCACATAAGCAAGCAACCCTAACCCGATATGATAATGCACCTGCTTCACTAAAATGAAATGGATATGATTGTATACCTTGTTGCACGATATGTGGGTGTAGTATACACCCCTTGCACGATAGGGAGTCAAGTATAGACTCCATACATGATGCAAGATTGAATGAATACTTGTAAGTTGACATGAAACCCTAATTTAGGCTAATCCTAATGAACGATATGGAAGCCCGATACAAAATCCTAGATGCTGTATAGCCCGACATGGTGATGGATTAATACCTAATGCATGATATGGGTAATATATATATACATACCTCTAGCCCGATATGAATGGTGTGTATATACTTCTAGCCCGACATGGGGAGTGTTCATATACATACAACCCGATATGGTGAACATATGTATATTTCTGAACTGAGATGCCTTGTCAAGGTGAGGGTAAGACACTTTTAAGAGTAATGAGTGTAACACCAAATAATGGTGTGGATAATACATTGATAGGTGAAACACCTAAAGTAATTGGTAATGGTTAATCCTATATCAATAATGCTTCAACCAGAGATGGGTCCATATTAATTGATGATGGTTGGACAATTCAAATGTGTTTGAATAAGTTGTTGCCTATTGAGAGGTGATAAGATGTGTAATGGCCTTGTGAGCCATGTGTTTGAATAAGTTGTTGCCTAGTGAGAGGTGACAAGATGTGTAATGTCCTTGTGAGCCATGTGTTTGAATAAGTAATTGTGATATCAAAGTTCTCAGTGTGAGATATGGTGATGCTTAACAGTTCAATTGCATGATTTAGTGTATGAAGTGTGTCATGCCAATTGTTATGATATGACAGGCCGTGTGAGCCTTGTGAGAAATGTTAAATAAGTTATGATTTCTGTTTAAAATGTATCTATAGTGTTAATGTTAGACTTAGGTGCCCTGAACACCGTACAACCCCTTTGGGAGGTCTGCGCCTTAGGGGTGAAACTCGTGTCCAACATCAACCGGTTGAGTAATTCTGGTGGCACGAGGGTTGATAGGGTTATCCAACACCAACCAGTTGAGTAATTCTGGTGGTAACCCAGTGTTGACTCCCTGCGCCTGTGTGCTCAGGTTAGAGGAGGAGTCTAGAGCACTCTGAGTTTGTGCAGTGAGGCCCTTGAGTGCCTAGGAACTGCAGTGAGGCCCTTGAGAGCCTGAGAGTGCAGACAGGCCCTTGAGTGCCTGAGGCCCCTGAGAGCCTGAGAGTCCTGTGCAGATCAGGACGGACAGTCAGACTTAGCATTTCCCGGGTGTGTCGCTAAGTTTTGTACAGTGTGGTCGTAGTGCACTGTGAATCTCATATGTAGAGTACACTGTATATGATCAGGGCATAAGTGTGATTGTTAAAATATATTCAGCCGTGTAGTATATCTGCTTAACGATCGAATACGAGGAACATTGATTGATGCGCAATTCAGTTATACATCTTAGTGGATAGATGTTATTTATGTTTCTTTAAATTCCTTGCAAAGTAGATAGATGATTGATAATTCTACCATGGGTGGATGCAATGTTCTCCTTAAGAAAGAAGATTACTTTATTTTATTCATACAATGATTTATCCTACATGTAAATATAGAAAGAACCACTGCTCAGTTTATTACTTCTTGATCTGAGTAATAATATGGTCGGCGAGGAGTTATATCTCCCGCTGGGACAATTACAATTGTCTCACCCCCGTGGGATCCAAATTTTTAGGTGGACGTGCACGAGGAGGTGAAGATCTTTTCATAGAGGTACATCTTCAGCAACAGGGATAGAAGTGACAGCTCAGGTTGAGTGTACTGCCTGTCGTGTCTTGTAGATAGTAGTCCTATGTGTCGTCTCTGTACTCTCAGGTCCTTGGAGTTGGTTCGTACTGGTCTTATGAAAAATATGAGATTTTGGCTTGAATGCCTCGAGGTTTTATGTTGCTCCAGTATGTGTTTTTTTTTGATAGAGCAATTGTTATATGTTGTTCTCGAGGATGAAAAGAAAGAATGTTGTATAGTGTCAATCATGATATGTATAAGTTTTGATTCTTTCAATAAAAGTTTTCCATACAAGGATCTCCTTGCAAAAGGGTTTTAAACTTTAGTGATTTATATTAATCCGCTGTTTATGTTTCATTCCGCTTAATTAATGACGATTTGATTGTCGGTCGTGACACCAAGCATCCCCCAACATCCACCATAGGAGAAGGTGAGCACTAGCCCAGGTGTTTCATTGGATCAAAGATCCATGGCCCGCCTTCACCATCAAATTCAAGGTGACACGACCTATGTTTTCAATGCGAGTTTTCATATAATTTTTGATGTAACCCATCAAAATATGATGTCTCCCAACTCCCTTGGTCAAATTATACAAAATTATATACCAAATTGATCATCACAATGAGGCCTAAAATTTGGGAATGTCCTAAGACCCTAAAACCATCTCCTTTTCCCTGATTTGATAAAAATATGATATTTGACTACACTTGTTTCGTTCAATGCATGTTTATGATGAAGTTTGAATATTGATGCACTTTCACCCTCCTAATCACAAAATTAGTAACTTTTGTACATCTTTGAATTAAATGAGAGTCTTAATCACTCCTATATCCCATACATGACTCTAATTGTACATATATGACTAGTGTTTAGACTTTAATATTCTATCTTGCCCAAATTTGATAATCTTGCTACTTAATGATGGACTAATGCCTAATCAACTGCAAATCAGTAATACATGTCTCTCCTTGACTTTAATATCTATCCCTAATATCCTTCTTGCTACGGTTGATTCATTTCACATCTAATACATAAATGTGTCCCAATTATGTGAATGTCTGGTTACACCTTGAACCAATGATGAGTTAGATCAAACTTATGAATCCAAATCTTTTAGTTCCTTCAGTTCAATATTATTTGGATGTTTGGGGACATTGTTTCCAGTGATTCACCCTCTTTCTCTCTTGTGGTGGTTGAAATCCTATTCGCTTAATGCGACCTATATGATTGGAATTGTAGGTCTTGTACCTTAATGCATATGGGTATCCTTTTTCCTTATCCCCCTCTCTCAACTAAATGATTACTCTATCCCTCATTATATCTTGGATGTGGATGTCCTACCTTAGTCTCATGTTGAACCTTGATGGCATGCATGAAATATGTTGATAATTGAATGGATGTGGATATGTTGGTACCAATGTTGGACTTAGATGACTTGCCCCTTGGGGATATCCACCTATGTTTGATTATGCTATTTATGTCCATACCTTGCTGATCCAAATCACATAATATGCTTGGACATCTTGACATGGCAAGCTATGACACTTCTTACCCTATTGAATTTCTTATGACCTAGTTATCTACATAATTGACTTGAATCATGTAATGTCCATATAGAATGAATGGTATGTCAAAATAACTTTAGACTTGAACCACACATTCATGATGACCTCAAAATAAGTAATAGATCATATAATGTACTAATAAGCAACCATGAACCTAATTTGGCTAAAACCCTAAAATGAAGCTAGTTAGGGTTAATGATGATAATCTAATGCATGTGTACAATCTTGTTGATAATCAGGTGTTGCTTGTGGCAAGATGGTCAAGGAAAAGTAAGTTAAGAATATCTAAATTAGGTACGTCCTTTAATAATTATATGACTATATCTTTCTTGCTTGAAAAGTGATACATATGTATGCTTGTTTACTTGCTCAAATATTGCCTGTAGTATTCTAGTATGTACTCGATGCTTGTCTTGCCTCGTTGTTTTATAACTATCACACATAATATAGAGCTCCATTATAAAAATGTTGAAATAGGGTTTTTCTGAATGACTTTGGTTATTGAGGTCCCTCACGTATAAAAGGATTAGCTATTTTTGAGCACCCTTATAGATCCTTCCACTGGGAAGTTAATTGAAGGCCTTATGATACATGATATTGATGATATAATTGGAGTAAAATGACATAAAATATGGGATCTCACTTTCTTAAATACTTTTTTATTCCTATTCATTACTTCTAAAAATCTTTTCAAATTATTCAAAGTTTATGTCTATATATCTTTTAGCCCTGTACTAGGCACCTCGTGTGCTTGACCCACCTTGTTTCATGCATTTTATAGGTTTAGAGATGGCTAGAATTTGATGGGCTTGGTGAGATATGTCAGGTGTTCTTTTTGTAAGATCCCTAATGTACATGAGTATAGTTTTGTATATTTGACTCTCAATTTTTATAATAATACAAATCAATCCTTGAAATCATGGATATCTTATTATCTGTTCATGTATGCTAAGCTTTATGCTTTTGCATTCACACTTTTTTAATACCATGCTAGGGACGGATGCCTAGGTCCTATTGCCATTGAATGTGTAGTCATTTAGAGTTACAATTTAGGTAACAAATGGTTTCACGACATCTCAACACTTAAATAAAGTGGTTGGTTAAGTCAAGTTACATTTTTGGAAAGATTCCAATGGTTCACCTAAAAATCTTCTTAGCCTATCTCACATCACTACTACAGAAATAACGTTCAATGTCGCTTTTAGAGGCATCAGTTTTTTAGTAAAACTGACGCTATTAACATTAAACGTCAGTTAATAGGACATCTGACGTCTATATTTGATGACCAGAAAGACACGAATATCGTTTTTCATTCAATGTCGGTTGAAGAAATGAAACCGACGCCTAAAGTACGTCACAAAATCCAATTTTTTCGAGCAAAAAAAAATTGTGCCAAAGTATTAGATACAACATCGGTGTTTTACCTAATAACCGACGCTGAATGAAGATAAAATTTGCACCAAAAGTTCCAATATGGGCGTCGATTTTCTTGGAATAACCGACGTGATAAGGGTGTGCGTGCCATCCCCGCCAAAAAAAATTTGGGTAAAGGAATGTCCAATTGACGTCTGTTGTCTTTGAATAATCGACGCTTAATAATAACGATGTCGATTGTTATGGATAACCGACGCCTTTTAGTAACTTAATAGCCCCCATGCACATTGGAATCTTCCCCGTTCTTCTGTTTCATTGATCAATTTTGTTCCAGTTCTCGACCCCTGCTGCGTCGCCACTGCCTGCTGCTGTTGTTGCTACTGCGTCACCTGCCGCCTACCTCTGTGCCGCTACCTGCAGCTGCTCGCCACCGCCGCCGCATGCCTCTCCTTCTCTTCTCACCGCCAGTACCTCTGCTGCTGCTGCTCTCCTCACCGACACCGCTGTTGCTGCTACTCTCCTCGCTGACGGTTTCCTACTCCTCCTGCCGCCGGTTGCCCTGCTCTCCTCGCCGGTTGCCCGAAGGTACCTGCTCCCGCTCTTCTTCCTCTGCCCTCAAGCAGGTACCCTTATCCGCGTGGGATTTCACCTCTTCTTCTTCCTCATGCTCCCTCTCAGAGGGTTGTTGGATTAAAGCAAGGCCACGACCGTGTGGGCTGGCTACAACTATGGCTGTGTTGGCCTACCACAGCCGTGTTGGGCAGCACGGCCGTGCTGGCCAGCACGGCCGTGGTAGGCCAACACAGCTACAACCGTGGCCAGCCCACACGATCGTGGCCTTGCTTTAATCCAACAACCATCTGAGAGGGAGCAGGAGGAAGAAGAAGATACATTTGCAATTGAATACTAATGCTTGACCTAATTCTATAAATTTTGATGCATGTTGAATTAAGATATTAAAACCCTAATACACATTTCACCATAATCTTGAATTAACTATATTACTGAAATCTTGTGATGAATCTATGTAAGATATTAAAACCCTAATGTTAAACCTCTAATTTTGTAGTGATGTGTCACCCTAACATCTACATGAATCCCTATTGTATGATGTAGATTGATGATAATGCATGAGCTAGTTTGAAATTTTGAAATCAATTATGAATCTCTCCATCCCTAGGTCATACTAATTTATGTGTAATCTTTATCTTGATGATGAACATGCATGGACACTCGAAATGTTGAAATTAATGTTATAGAATGACAACACATGTATTTTTTGGCCTAGAAACCCATCCAAGATTGACTCATTAGGAGTAAATCTTGGATAGTCCCCAGTTTGGGATTGTTCTTGAACACCTAATCTCACTTAGGATGTAAGTGTATAATGTGTATTGGGTTTTCAAGAAAATTTTGACAGCATTTCCCCGTTTGTTCTCTAAGTACACATGTACTTGGAGAATAGCGGGGAAATGCAGTCAAAATTTTCTTGAAAACCCAATACACATTATACACTTACTAGTGAGATTAGGTGTTCAAGAATGGGATAGGTGGTACACATTTATTATATATAAGAATGACAGTACATGTATTTGTTGGCCTAGAAACCCGTATAAGATTTATTCATTAGGATTAAATCTTGGATAGTCCCCGGTTTGGGACTGTTCTTAAACACCTAATCTCACTTAGGATGTAAGTGTATAATGTGTATTGGGTTTTCAAGAAAATTTCAGCAACATTTCCCCGTTTGTTCTCTAAGTACATATGTACTTGGAGAACAGCGGGGAAATGCTGCCGAAATTTTCTGGAAAACCCAATACACATTATACACTTACTAGTGAGATTAGGTGTTCAAGAATGGGATAGGTGGTACAAATTTATTATATATAAGAATGACAACACATGTATTTGTTGGCCTAAAGTTTTAACCATGCAAAAACTCTAATCTGTTAACCCTAGACCCTAATCTTGTTGTAATATATACTTGTTTTCTCTTTGATCATAGAATGGATAGATCATGGATGTCCATCGCAATCACTGCACCCCAGAGTTTATATCTGGTCTTGACCAATTTATTAGATATGCCGAGGAATATAGGAAACAACCTGGAGATAGGTTCTACTTTCCATGTAGGCATTGCAGTAACAACTTGAAAGTCAGCACTGGTGACGAAATCAAAAGTCATGTCATGTGTAACAGGATTATACAAGGCTATACATAATGGCACTGGCATGGAGAGATTTCAAACCCGAAACCAGTGGATGTCGATAGAAGTGCTTGTGTGGAAGAAGAAATTGCCTCCGATGACGTAGATGTGAATGAACCAGTTCTAGTAGACATCGTTGATGCGATGCTGGATAGTTGTGGGGTAGAGCACACCGATCCACCTCCCATTTTTAGAAACATTGTGCATGATGCTGAGATATTGTTATACACAGGTTGTACTAAGTTTACGAAGCTTAGCGCTGTGTTGAGATTCTATAAGCTGAAAGCTAACAATAGATGGAGCGACAAAAGCTTCACGTCATTGTTGTCTTTATTGAAAGAAATGCTTCCTGAAGGAAACGAGCTGTCAATCTCAACATACCAGGTAAAGAAATTATTGTGCCCAATGGGAATGGATGCCAAGAAGATACACGCATGACCGAATGATTGTGTATTATTTCAAAAGGACTATGTGGATTTGAAAGATTGTCCAAAATGTGGTGCGTCACGATATAAATTGATGACTTCGGGGGAGTCCAAAACTGGTTCTCCTACCAAGGTGATGTGGTATCTACCTATAATATCACAGTTTCAATGCTTGTTTCCCAATCTGATAGATGCGAAGAATTTGAGGTGGCATGCAGATGTTAAGAAAAATAATGATGGGATCCTATGACATGTGTTTGATTCCCCACATTGGAAGAAGATTGATCTATTGTACCCTGAATTTGGTGAAGAAGTCAGGAATCTAAGACTTGGGCTTTGTATAAATGGGATGAATCCGTACGAGACATTGAGTAGCCACCATAGCACTTGGCCAGTCATGCTTGTTATATACAATCTTCCTCCCTAACTGTGTATGAAAAATAAGTACGTAATGCTGTCGTTGTTGATATCGGACCCTAAACAACCTAGAAATGATATCAATGTTTATCTTGAACCTCTGATTGATGATTTAAAGAAACTATGGGGTGAAGGTGTGATGACCTATGATGCTTCACGAACAGAGACATTTTGTTTGCATGCTATGTTGTTTTGCACTATTAATGACTTTCCAGCATATGGGAATTTGTATGGATATAGTGTCAAAGGAGCTAAAGCGTGTCCTATATGTGAAGAGAACACTGATTCAACATGACTAAAACATGGCGGTAAGACTGTATATCTCGATCATCGAAGGTTTCTTACAAAATTCCATCCGTATCGTAGGAAGCGCAAAGCATTCAATGATTTGAATGAGGAACGGAGTGAACCTAAACCTATACCAGGGGAGGTTGTTTATGAAAGAGTAAAAGACTTTGTCAATGAATTTGGTAAGAGATCACAATGTACTATGGCCACACGGAGTGAATAATCTTTATTCAAGAAGTCAATATTTTGGGATCTTCCTTATTGGAGTTCTTTGACAGTCTGGCATTGTATCGATGTCATGCACGTTGAGAAAAATGTATGTGATAGTGTCATTGGTACTTTGTTGAATATACCAGGTTAGACTAAAGATGGGATAAAATCTAGGTTGTACCTATGTGAAATGGGAATAAGGTCAGAATTAACAGAATTACGTGAAATGGGAAATCAGAGAACATACTTACCTCCTGCTTGTTACACATTGTCTAGAAAGGAGAAGAAAGATTTTTGTGAATGTTTGGTAAATGTTAAGGTGCCACAGGGTTACTCATCCAACATCTGTAGATTGGTATCAATAAAAGATCTGAAGTTGATAGGTCTTAAATGTAACGACCCTGACCTGGGTTATGACGTAACCCTATTTGTATTGGCTAATTAAGTTGATTAGAACTTTAATATAATCCTCTAAGGTTCTTTGTTATCATGTGACACACTCATGTTTCAAGTTTGGTCCCGATTGAATGTTGTTTGAGCAATTTTTCTTTGTTTTGGGCCAAAGTGCAATTTACCCAACTTGAGGGGCTATAATGCAAAATGTCACATGTTGAACATGCCTCATGTGTTTTATCATTATTATAGAGAGAATTATGCAAGGTGGTGTCTTGTGGAAAGCCTAAATTCCAAGTTTGAACTTGTTTGAACAATGCTGGTACCTTGTGCACCCATTTTGGTACAAATTGTAATTTACCCAAAATGTGGGGTTAATATGCAAATTACCACCTATAGAGTGTCCCTACTCCCTCCTAGTATCATATATAGAGGATAGATAAAGAATTAGACACCATGTTTGAATCATTTGGGAATGATGGTAATCTTAGTGAAGAAATGACCAAGAAAAAGGGTTGAATTTGAAAGCTTAACTTGAGTTGTATCAAATTGAAAAGCTTATATATGAGTGCCTATAGGCCATGGAGCCCAAGGAGGTTTCCCATATCGTTTTGTGAACTTTTGGCAAAGGCCATATCGTGCAAAACACCTCAATGAGGTGAGTTGTGTCGGGTTGCAACTTCCTTAGAAAAATTGTGACGGGTTGTGCATAAAATGATGAATTAATTAATATATATTATTCAAAAGGATATGTAATGGCCGAATCTTTATCTCCAAATGATCCTCAACTGTTTTGCATGTCAAGATAAATGTTTATGCATGCATGTACACGTGTCACCCATGCATGACACGTGGCACCTACTAGCTCAAAATGTTGACACCTCATTTTTGCCTTTCTTCATGATCAACAAGTATATATACCCCTAGTTTCACCCCTTGGTGCAATTTTTCGACCCTTACCACCGTCCTACCTTGTGGTATCATGCATGGGGATCTTGTATCGTGCAGGAGAGCAAGCATATCGTGCATAGGTCCTTGGATATTTCCCATAGCAAAAGCATATTGGCCAAGTAGGTGAAATGGACATATGAGGTGATATCGGCCAATAGGGTGAAGAGTTGAGTGCCATATCATGCAAGTGAGTGCCATATCGTGCAAGAGGGTTGGCATATAGTGCAAGGGAACAAGGGTATCGTGCATAGGCCTTGGGTATCAGCCATAGAAAGTGTATCGGCCATACCATGTTGATATTGTCCATATCAAGTTGATATCGGCCAATTGAAGTGAGTTTGGCCACAAGTGAGGGGGTATCGGCCACAAGCAAAGTTGTGTCGGCCAAGAGGAAGTCCATATCGCCCAAGAGTGGTAGGGTGTCAGCCAAGGAGCTAAGGAACTCAAAAATTAACCCTAAGGCGAGGCAATGATCATCTTCAACATTGGATTGAAGCATGAATTTAGGGTTTTGATCTTCTTTTCTTTTCTTCTTCACCAATTGCTTATCCATGGTGATTCCTTGTATATGAAGGAGTTGTGAACTAGCCTTGGACCTTTTATAAATTCAAACTCGACCTTAGGAACATGGATCTTTGGAGCTTGAAGCTTTGAAGTGGTTCTTAAGGCGGGTTATATAACTTGAACTCAACCATGTTGTTATTCTCCACCTAAATTGTTATAATTAGTGAAATACTTTTAATACTGAATTTCCTGAAATAGTTGAAGAAATCATGAGTTATAGTAGTTTCTTAGACCTGTTAACATGAACTATAATAGTTAGAACAAAGGTCTAGAGCTTGAAGATGATGATATCACCTTATAAAAGTGATATTGGGTGCAAGCACACTAGTAAGCACCTTTAACTCGATATGATGATGCACCTTCTTCACTTGAACGATATGGATATGAATGAATACATTGTTGCACGATATGGAGGTGTAGTATACACCTCTTGCACGATAGGGAGTCAAGTATAGACTCCATACACGATACAAGGTCAATTGTATACTTGTAAGTTGACAAGAAACCCTAAATTGGGTAACCCGATATAAGTGAAGAGTAACAAGTGTTATTGCATGATATGATCATATGATACATTATTGGTACTTAGTATCATGAGGCCTACATGACCTTGCATGACATGGTTGCACGACACATGACCTTGCACGATAGGGTTGCACGATACACAACCCTAGACAATATGGTAGCCCGACATGTTGATGAGTTGATACCTCTTAAGCATCATGGGCGACACATATATGTACCATGTGCCCATCACAATCAACCCTAACCCAACATGGGTGTTGCAACCTAATGTTTGATGGTGTATCCCAATATGGTTTGGTACCCTACACTCCTATTGATTTGTATATTGGGTTGAACCCGATATGGCAAACCCTAATCTGTCATGGCCAACCCTAGATGGTGAGCTGCCCGATATGGTGATTGAATGAACCTCTAGACCAAAATGGTGATGGCTTAGTACCTCATGCACGACATGGGTAACACATACAAAATCTCTAGCCCAATATGGATGATGGTCATATACCTACAACCCGATATGGTGGTGCTTGTACACCTACAACTCGATATGGTGAACATATGCACATCTTTAACCTTATACACCTTGTAAAGGTGAGGGCAAGACACTCTTAGGAGTGATGAGTGTAACACCAAGTAATGGTGTGGATAATAGCTTGATAGGTGAAACACCTATAATGGTTAATCCTATATCAATAATGCCTTAACCCGAGATGAGTTCATATCATTAATGATGGTTGAATAATTAAATTGTTTGACTTATGACCAATACATTACATGATAAATGTGATGAGCTAGTACATAAAGTATTAGGATGGGACATACCCTAATACAAGATAAGTTGATGAACTTAAGTAAGATAAAAGTGATGAGGGAAGTGATACATCAAGACATGATCGATATCGCATCCATCACTCCAAGGTTGATACACCTTAATGCACCTCAAATCCAATATACGTGGATGAGTAACACATGAAGTGTGTCATGTAAATTGTTACATTGAGATGTAATGAGTTTAATGCACTTTGATAAGTGTGGGCTAACATACCTTGAGAAAGGGTTAAGCCAAGTTAATATAGTATGATGTAATCATACTCTGGTAAGGATGAGAGATGAACTCATACCTTGTGTTGATAATCATTTAATGATAAATGATGAGAATAAATAAGTATGATTGAATATTTATGATATCAATGTTTGCTCCTAGATGTGTGGAGAAATGAATTAGGGTTTGATCATTGATAATATGATCTTGAAAACCTAAATGGTTAATAATGGAAAACCCTAACCCTAATGAAGGGTAATGATATGTGAGAGAAACCCTAATCGATAAGAAAGGAAAATCCTAACCCTAATGATGGGAAGGTTGTATTTCTCTTATTGCATAAGCCTTGTAAGGCATGTTAAATACTTACATAATAAGTATCATGTGTATAAGTTGTTGCCTAGTGAGAGGTGACAAGATGTGAATGGCCTTGTGAGCCATGTGTATAAATTGTTTCCTAGTGAGAGGTGACAAGATGTGTGATGGCCTTGTGAGCCATGTGAATACTTGCACAACAAGTGAAATTTATACCTTGGTCTGAGGACCTAGAGGTAATGGTTACCTGTTATAGAGGTAACAATGTTATGTGATGATCTAAGGGTTTGAATACCCAGATCCAGTAATCATGGTAATGATGATGTGAAGGGATGAGGATTCCCAGTAATGTGATAAGGGACTGAGATCCCAAATATCATGTGTTTTAAAGATTTGAAAGTACTTGATAGATGTATTATACCTTTCTTTGTTGCATTTGTCATAATAATTCTTGTTTGAAAACTTGACTGATGCTAAAAGAATATGGGAATGTACTTAATTAATCAAGTGGAATTTTATCATGTAGTGCCCTGACCATAGATCCATTCGGTGCCAGGTCCCTCCTTGAATGGTGAAATGGGTTGCTCCGCAGCATAACCCGGAGACCGCATATTTTTGAATATGCGGGGGTGATGGGTGAAAATATCTGTACGCCCTAATGTTGGATTGACGTGAGATAAACACGAGATCTCTCAATCCTTCATTATATGAGTTGGGATGGATGTATCACGAATATCCCAAAGATGAAGGCCGGGATGGATGTTAGATAAACACGAGATCTTTCTCTCCCGAAGAGAATGCAGTTGACGCTGTAGCTCTACATAGTGAAGTTCCAGTATACCCTGGAAAGCTATTTAGCAGTGACACAAGATGTCCTGCCTGTGGTCTTAGACTGGTCGAGACGGGTGAGGTCTTGGAAGTCGGCTCTGCCATTTACCTTGTATGGTACCGATTTTGACTTCGCAGTGGTCGGTTGGAGATGAGCGGTATACCTCATCTCCTCAGGGCTTAAGTGTGATTGTAAAATGTAATCATCCGCCTAGCATGTTTGCTTAAATACGGAAATCATTTGGTTGATGTTACATTTATTTTATACATCCTTAGTGGATAGATGTTATTTATGTTTCTTTACATTCCTTGCAAAAGCAGATAGATGATTGATAACTCTACCATGGGTAGATGAAATGTTCTCCTTAAGGAAGGAGATTACCACATTTTGTTCATATAATGAATTATCCTACTTATTAATATAAAAAGAACCTCTGCTCAGTTTATAATTGCTTAATCTGTGATAATAATATGGTCGACGGAGAGTTATATCTCTCGCTGGGGAAATTTTCAATTGTCTCACCCCCGTGGGACCCAAATTTTTAGGTGGATGTGCATGAGGAGGTGAAGACCTTTCTATAGAGCAAGAACTACAGCTGAGGAAGTAGTGACAACTCAGGTTGAGTATACTGTCTTCCATGTCTTGTAGATATGAGTCCTATGTGTCGTCTCTGTACTCTCGGGTCCTTGGAGTTGGTTCGTACTGGTTTTATGATCAATAAGAGATTTTGTCTTACGTGCCTCGAGGTTTTATGTTGCTCATGTATAGTTTGGTAAAGCAACTGTTATATGTTATTCTTGAGATGAGATGTACCAGATATGTACAATGTGAATAATGATGTATATAAGGTTTTGGACCTTTCAGTAAGAGTTTTCCTTGGAATGGATCTCTTTGAAAAATGGTTTTAATTTTTAGTGATTTTCATTAATCTACTGTTTATGTTTAATTTCACTTAATAAGTAACGATTTGATTGTCGGTCATTTCATTAAATCTCATGATTGTCACACTATAATGCAATAAATATTGCCTGTGGCAATTCGATCTATATTGCCAAAGCATGTAAGGTTTGCAATCACCAGACTTTGTTTCTTTTTCAACAATATGTGCAACAAAGTTATTGACCCTGATACTCTCAATAATTTGCAAAGAGAAGTGGTTGTTACCCTATGTCAGCTTGAGATGTATTTTGCTCCGTCGTTCTTTGATATCATGGTACATCTTATTGTCCACTTGACTATGGAAGTGAAAATGTTGGGACCAGTTTTCTTGGATTGGATGTATCCCTTTGAACGATGCATGAGCATTTTTAAAAGTGATGTTCGAAACCGTTATCGGCCTGAAGGGAGTATTATTGAGGGTTATGTGGCGAGAGAGGTTATGGATTTTTGCAATGACTTTCTCAATGGTAATGACACTCCTGGTAATGACAAGAATATTGAGGAGCAATTTAGAAAAGGAATTTTGGGATCATGGGTGAAAGAAATCAGCCGTGAGTAGTTGGAACATGGTCACTTGTATATTTTACACAACATGGATGAAGTGAGTGTTTATATCGAGGAACATACCAATTTCATCAAGAGACAATATCCTCGAGCCAATACAATGTGGCTTGCTAGAGAGCATAACAAGACATTTATTAAGTGGTTTAAAGATAAAGTCTTACATCAACTATCTCAAACACTAGATGATATTACTAAAACTATCAAATGCCTCGCCTTTAAACGAAAATTGAATGTTATGTCTTATGAAGGGTATGACATTAATGGATTCATATATTACACAAAGCGCCAAGATGATAAGAGTGTCGTCCAAAATAGTGGGGTCACCTTTCAAGCATTGACTATGTTATTTGCAAGTGCAAAGGATAAGAGTCCACATGAAGCTAAAATGTCATATTACAGTGTAATTGAAGACATATGGGAGTTTGACTACATAGATTTCAGAATTCCGCTCTTCAAATGTAAATGGGTTGATAACACCAAAGGAGTTATAGTGGATGAATTGGGTTTCACTTTAGTGAACTTTGAAAAGATTAGCGAGAAGGGTGAACCATTCATATTGGCATCACAGGTGAAACAAGTATTTTATATCGATGATCCTACAAATGATAAATGGTCGGTTGTTCTTCATGGTAAAAGACAGTTCATTGAAGATCCTATAGATGAAGAAGAGTACTATGATAAGTATGATGACTCCAGTCCATTCTCAGTTGGGTTGCCAACACCAACAAATATTGAAGCTAATGATGACTTGTATGTGCACGGAGATCACAATGAAGGATTGTTAATTGAGAAAATTCGCAATATTAGAGGCATGTTTATATTTTTTTATATGTTTTATTTTTTTGAATGTGAACTTTACAATGTGAATTACTTTACAATGTGAATGTGAACTTTACAATGTGACTTTTACAATGTTTATTACTTTATAATGTGAACTTTACAATGTGAATTACTTTACAATGTGAATGTGAACTTTACAATGTGATCTTTACAATGTGAATGTGAACATTCAGATGGCTGAGCATTCTTCTGATGACCGTGCTGATGATAACCGTGAGGGTGAGGACATCAATGCACCGCCTCACAATGTAAGTTTTAAAAATATATCATATATTTATATCAACATGTTCATTTATAGTTATATCTTGTAAGTGTGTTTATTTTGTCAAATTTTAGGTTGATGATGCACATGTACCCTTTAAAGAACTTGATGCACTTAATGAGCAGCACCAAAAAGTTGACAAGAGAAGGGGCATCACTATGATGAAGAAGTTAATAGCGCAAAGGGGCAATGGACCCAAACTTGTTGTGGATTTTGATAATGCATGAAATGCAATTGGAGTGAATCGCAATTCGTTTGTTTCATATCTTGGGTATGTTACTCGTAGACATTGCGGTTGTAAGATAGATTCTTGGCATAAAGTTCCTAAGGGGAAGAAAGACGTAATATGGAAAGATTTATGTGTGAGTTATTATTAATTTGCAATTCTATTTTATAGATTACTAATTTTTTGGATACTAATTAATAGCAATTCTATTTTGCAGAGTATATTTGAATTGGATAAAAAGTTGCATCGTAAATGCGTGATGCAACACTGTGGGAGATTACTAAGGAAATATAGGACAAATCTCACATGAGAATACATAAAATAAGGTGACAAGAGGAAGAAGACAACCACTGAACAGTGGAACTTCTTGGACAAAGAAGAATGGGATGCATTTGTTGCTTCAAGAAAAACTGATGAATTCAAGGTATTAGGCGTCACTCCCAATTTAATTAATATACATTGTATTCACCTATTCAAGATTAACATTTAGTGTTACTAACCAAATCATTAATGTTCATTCTAACTAGGCCCTCAGTGAGGCGCAAAGAGCAAGGCGTGCACTGAATGTGCATGACCACACAATGGGTCCAAAGGGGTATGCTGGCATTCGCCAAAGACTACAGGCTCAATCTACTGCTCAGTCTTCTACTACTTAGAAGTCCTCTACTATAGGTACCACACCTCTACCTCGCCATGATGTCTGGATAGTTGGGTTGCAAAATAAGAAGGGATAAATAAGGAAGCCCACAACTGCTGAGGCGACTGCAAAAATGGTAAAATACAACTCTTTGCACAATCGTTCGAATAATGATTATTTGTGGTGTTTACTTAATTACAAAATTTTGTTTTGGCAATTAGCGGGAGCTGCATGAGCTGAGGAAACAAGGAATGTTCATCCCTGAGGGCACAAGGGATGAATTGACAGTTGCTCTGGGTAACCCAGAGAATCCTAGACGTGTTAGGGCTGCAGGCACTGGTGTGGGCATCAAAATGTTGTTTGGGCCATCCCAGCGCAAACATGTACCAAAAGCGGGACTTTCACAAGAAGAGGTAACCTATTCTTTCTTTATAATGTTACTGTAAAAGAGAATTCAATAATCAGAAGCTAACATTTCTTTTATCCATGTATAGGTAGATAAGATAATTGATAGGAAACTCGAAGAAGCAATGAGCAAGTGGCAGGCATCTCTGACTGCCACTCAGCACACAGTTCTATGGTATCCCGCTCTACTCCTACTGTAGAGGTTGGGAGTAATCCTGTAGACCCACCACCTAGCACATCCTCTATAAGTATTTTTATGACATAGTAACTAGTCTTTTCAAGATGATATGTTTTCAAGATGATATGTATATATGTATATAGCATTCTTTACCCAAAAATTTGCAGGGGTTGAAACCATGCCATCTAAAAATTAAAGAATTTGTCATTGCAGAGGCGTCGGCATACCCATCCCTACCAGGGGAAATGTTTCATGGGTCTCCATGACCAGCAGGTTGGGTTCGTGTGAGCTCGATACATATATTCCCGAATTGGATGGATCTTCCATTGCCATATGCCCACCCAGATTGTGAAACACTTGATGAGGTAGAAGGCGGAGTGATATTGTGGCTAAAAGTGGATGTCCTCTGTACTGAAACTATATGGTAAATTTACATTACGTTAAATTGTTAGTGTGTGTATATGATGTCAATTGATCTAAATATATATATATATATATATATATATATATATATATATATATATATATATACAGGTTAAAAAGAAGACACCCAGAGCATCTAGGCCTCCACCTCCACCTCCTACATTACCAAGTTGGGTTCCACAGGACCTACCTATCTCGTTAGGTCCTAATTGTAGGGGTATGGTAATATAGTTAAGCAAACATGATATAAATTGCCCTATAACTGTTTCTATAGATGCGAATGCTGCATGTCAATCATACAAAAGCAAACTATTTATACAAGATATTTTGGAGTTGTTTCGATATGATTGGAAGAATACATCTGTGATAGAGCTATGGATAAGGTGAGATCTTCTTTATACATCCATATACCTTGTGTAGGATCTGGTGATCTAGTTTCTTATTTATTAATGCATACATAATACATGTTTGGCAGCTACTTAGACAAGATGTGTGCAGATTTTTCATTCGAACATGTAGGATTTTTGATTCCATCTTTGATTAGTCTAGTACCTAAAGACCCTCCGTCAGTTCAACAATACTGCTGTGATGCTTTTACAAATTTTGCTCAAAATAAGAAGACTTTGATAATAGCTCCATTCAATGTGGAGTAAGTACTACTTTGCTTATAATTTGGACTTAAGAAAATTACATTTTTATTGTGGATTTCGAGTATTAATTTTTAACTTTTTTTTTACCTCTAGTGGTATGCATTGGGAGTTACTAGTTATTGTCCTCAAGACATTCACTGTCTATTATCTAGATCCTAAGGGGACTAAATTGAATTCAAAATATGGACACAAAATGAAAATGGCATTATTCCGGTGAGAAATATTTCATTTTCATATCCGTTAACATATCTTATTACATTACTATTTAATTATGCAATGTACAGTGTTACATTAACATGTAGGGGTTTAGATGAGTTCAAAAAGGCTAGAGGAAAGGTCCCCAGTAAAAAGAACCAGCCAATAATTTGGAAGAACGTGGAAGTAAGTTCCTGACTACAATGTATATATTATTTATGTGAATAGTGTTTAATTAGTTGTATTTTTTAATATTTTGTATGTTTCAATTTTTAGTGTGCTACACAAGACAACTAATGGGCATGTGCATACTATGTGATGCGATTTATGAACATGATTATCAAATATACTGCAGTGGACATCGATACCATTCCTGAGGTATTATACATAGTCTCATTAGATAATATGAAATATATGAATCTTATTTATATATTATTAATTATATATACACATCATTCTCTTTGCAGGCGTTTAAAACTGAACACACTACAGGAAAGGCCTTACCAGATGTACATGCTCCCTATACGACAAAAGAATTAAATGATGTAAGAGAAGAATGGGCAACAACCATACAAGTAGTGGGGGTTTTAACATATAATTGGGATGTTGATAGTGAATAATGACTAAAGAATGATATTTTGTAAATGAATTTCTTGATTATAATTTGTGTGAATGTTTCTACATGTCTGAATATTTCTACATGTGTCTGAATGTTTATACATGTGTGAATGTGAAAATGAATGAAGCTGTTGGATACTATATGAATGTTTCTACATGTGTGAATGTGAAAATGAATGGAACTGCAAATTGCTACATGAATGTTTCTACATGTGTAAAAATCGAATGGAACTGCAAGTTGCTAAATGTGTGAAAATTAATGTTGTTAATTTTGCAGGTTTGTGGCCTGTTGTTGGCTGATATCAATGGATTTCATAAAACATACAGTTCATAACTGAACTGCAAGTTTCTCATCCTACGGCCAGCCACAGCAGGCCTGCAGGATGATAAAAAAACATGAAATAGGTGTCGGTTATTTGTTTAAAACCAATGACAAATGATTACAACGTCGGATAAAAAATTATAACTGACGCCTAATGCATGTGATGTGGCGTCGGTTATCTAAGATGAACCGACACTTATGGTTCTGACATCAGTTTCCCTACTAGTAACCGACATCGATTTCCCTAATGCAGTCAGGCACCACAGCCGTGCTGGCCAGCACGGTCGTGGCAGTGGGCCAGACACCACGGCCATGCTGGCCACCTCGGTCGTGGCAGCAGACTAGACACCACAGCCGTGCTAGCCAGCACGACCGTGGCAGTGGGCCAGACAACATTGCTGTGCTGGCCAGCACGACCGTGGAAGTGGGTGAGATGGCGTCGATTATCACTAATAAACCGACACTAATAATGCCCAAGATGGCGCCATTTCTGTGGTGCAAAGGTTTATGGCGTTGGTTTCATAGCTAATAACCGACACCTATACCCCTTGCTAGTGCGTTTTCGGTGGCGCGCGAAAGGTTGTGGTGTCAGTTTGAGAACCGATGCCTAACAGTTGGCCTTTTAGCGGCGCCCACATAGGTGTCACATTAAAACCGACACTAAAGGCTTTAAATAACCGACACTAAAGGCCAATTATGTACTAGTGCATGAAGAAAGATAAAGATGCTTGGAGTATTACGAGGACAAAGGAGTCAAATGTTTTATGGACCAACTAGGTCTACAGAGATATGATTCCTAACAAATGTAAATTTTTTGCTAAGAGATTTATGCAAGGGAAGATTTTGACCCATGATCACCTTCATAGCAAAGGTTGTTGGCTAAATGGACATCTATAAATCCCTTTGTTTTGATTATGACAAACATTTCATTCTTATTAATCTAACGAGCTACTTGAGTGTGCAGGATGACAAAGCAACAAGGGAAAATCTACAAGCTTACATATTTATATTTTCATGCAATGTAATAACTGTTGTAAAAACTTGTACAAAAATATAATGTACAAGTACTTAGAATTGCATGTAAATCAAGCGTTAGATTCTCTCTAGCTAAACACCACAGTTAGACAAGTCATCCCATTCAAATAGGATTACTTTTGCACACTCACACACATAATTAGTGCCTAAATTGAAACCTTGAAACATGATCAATCTCGGTCGACAAACTCCTCGACCGAGACACTCTCGGTCGACAATCTTCTCGACCGAGAAAGATCCAAAGTAGTCGTTAGACACAACAGACAAGTTAGTTGGCAGTTGGAGAAAGACGTTGCAAATCACTTGTTCTAGAGAGCCTGTCGGTCGACAAAAGTTCGATCGAGTAGGTGTCTCGGTCGACCATTTGTCGACCGAGATGGTCTCTGACAGCAACTGCAGAATTAATTAATTAGCCGTTGTTAAAGCAACAACTTTGTACCTAACGGCTAGTTAAGCACTTAGAAACCCCTAGAAGTTGTCTAGAACGTCCTTAAGCATCCTTAGGCCATTCCTATAAATAGGACAAGCCATAGGACACTCAAACTCACTTGTTTACACTTGCTACACTTGAGAAACCTTTGAGCATACTTTGTGCAATCTGTTTGTGAGCAATTTGAGCATTGTGACAATTGGCCATTTCATTCCTTAGCTCATAATTCGTGTCCTATAGGCTAGTATCTCCTACCCACTGCAATCACAAGTTCACATACTTGGTTAGGAGATCTATACGCTTGATCTAGGCAAATCAAGCCTTGGGCTACAAAGGATAAGTTGTAATTTCTGTTTTCTTTCTTGTTCCCTATTATTGTTTGTACTCTCCTTGCTACTCCTAGGTTGGAGGCTGTGGATTGGAGAGGGTAAAGATCTTCTTGGCAAATAAGGAGACTTTGAGCTACTTCAGAAGGCTGGTGCAACGGGAGGTTACTTCTAGAGAGGAAGGCTACTTCAAGGGGGAGCTTGGAGTTACTTCAAAGAAGGCTACCTCAAAGTTGGTGCACCTACTTCAGGGTGAAGGCTATTCAAAGGGTGTAAAGGAAAGTATTGTATTTTGTATAAATCCTCGAGAGGTAATAAAATAAATACTTTCAAATCCCGATTGGGTAAGCAACCAGGTAGTGGACTGACAACTATAGTATTTGCTATAGTTGGAACCACTCTAAACACATGTCTCTTTCTTCCAATTTCAATTGTGGTTGTTTGAATTCAATAAATTGTTAAAATAATTCAAAAACTGTATTCACCCCCCCTCTAGTAGTTTTTCAATTGGTATTAGAGCGGGCTTCAAGGAACCCTAACAAAGTCTTGAAGAATGGAGGGTAGTGGTGATTATAATCACAACAAAAGGTGTTGCTTGGACAAAACTACAATATGCTGCAATTGGTGCTTAGGTACAAGCCACCCAACAACTGGATGCCCATGGAGATCTAAGAAGGAAGATGAGAACAAAGATTGTCTCATTGCTACAACTAGCAAGGAAGAAGAAGAAGAGGTAAGTCTTTTTGATTTATCTAAAGAAGAACTAGTTGCTAGCCTTGAAGAAACACATATTAAATATGTTGAATGCAAGAAGACATTAAAGAAATCAAATAAAGCAAATGATGAATTACATGCAAAGCTTCTTGCTATTACATCCGAAAACAAAGATCTTAAAAAGATCATTGAAGATCATGACATTGAGATAAAATCTATAGAGGCAAATTGTAATCTACTTTCTTTAGAGAAGAATAATTTGCAAAGACAAGTGAATGATCTTAAAAAACAACCCATTTTATGCAATCATCTAGATTATGATTCTATTGTCAAAGAAAGAGATTCATTGTCATCTAATCTAGATCAAGCAAAACTTGATATCAAAAAGAGAATGGAAGAGATGCCAAGTTACAACAAAAAGTTAGTAATTTGAATAATAATGGCATTCTTGATCAAATCTTAGATAATTCCTATCATCAAATTGGGAGAAGAGGACTAGGTTATAAGCCTAAAGAGAAGTCCTATCAACCTAGTTAGAGAAAGTCACAAACCCGTCAATCTATATATGTACCTAAAGGAACAAATACATTTGTACCAAAGAACAACCTAGAACAAAACCATAGAAAAAGACTTGAGGTTGATTCTATATGTTGCCATTATTGCTTACGTCTTGGACATTACTCTTTTTCATGTCCTTATAAGAGAAAAGATGTCGAGTTAGTTTGGGTTCCAAAACCTCCAAACTAAATGAATAGAATCCAGTTGAGATATGACCAAGGACCTTAGTTGCATATTTCTACATCTATCTCAACTAAATAGGATAACAAATATTTAAATTTCATAGTTATGTTTTATATGGAAGCAATTAACAGTTTCAGAAATATTGTCGGTCGAGAGACTTTCGACCGAGACACTGTCGGTCGAAAAATAGTCGACCGAGCATGTCACTGATTTCTAGTCTGTTGCAAAAATTGCTGAATTTCTTTGAAATTAATGAAATTGCTATCTATTCATGTTTTATGATTGGATGTTTATTTTGGAAATCATCTCTACAAACCAAAAGTATGCTCAGTTTAATAAATTTTTTTCATGTGATTATATGCTGTTATCATTACATCATGGATATACTCTCAATACTTTGTACGCATAGATAATGATAAATTGTATGCATGAATCCATGATAATGTTCGGCAAAACAAAATGATTCATTGGTTATATACTATTGCTTGCAACACATAAGACAAATTAGTAGAATTGAGATATTAATTGAGCCTTCATCTAAGACTTATATCAAGTAGTATGCTTCAACTTGATACTCAATCAAATTGCATGCAGATATTATACTCAATATGTTCAATTTGAAAATCTGCAAACTTGCCTCTTGGTTAAAATAAAAATTTGACCAAGGGGCTCTATGGTCGTAGTCAAATTCGACCTAAAAGAAGTTTGACATAATAACTATTTGGATATCATTTTATGATTAAAAGTATAATTAATTTATGATCACAACTTGTTCAAATATTGTCAATAATAAACACAATATTACTCCCTTAGAAAATCTATATATATGCTCTACAAATATAGTCTATCATTTACATTAAATATCAGCTTCAAATTCGTACTCAGTAAGTCTGTCGGTCGACGAACTCTTAGACCGAAAACCTTTCGGTCAGCCCCCCCCTCTCTCGACCGACAGAATCTAGACAAACTTAGTATCGGACACACTTTCAGTCGACAAATGTTCGACCGAGACAATGTCGGTCGACAATTGTTCGACCGAGAATTAGCCGTTGGATGTGACCGTTGTAAATCGACCGTTATGACCGTTATATGACCGTTGTAAATCTTACCGTTGGGGAGCCGAGTGGCGCGTCTGCAACATGACTGTAACATCCCTGACCTGGGTTATGAGTCAACCCTAGGTGTTTTGCCTAAATATGTAATTAAATCTTTGTGATTAACTCTGAGCATGTAATTAAGTTTCTCGGAAACGTATATTTCAGTATTTGCTCCTTTTTATTTAAAGTTGTAGCATTGTTTTGATATACAGGGACCTATGTGCAATTTACCCAGTTAAAAGGGTTAGATTGCAATTTGCACATGATGAGATGTTCCTCTGATGTTGAGACATCATGAGAATCTCTTTGGCAAAGTTTGAGGGATTTCCCAAGCTAAGGCACCAAGGTGCAGCTGTGGAAGCAATCCCGGCGCTTAAAACCCTAATTTGGGGTAAAATGCAATTTACCCAAATTAAGGGATGCAAATTGTGAAATATGTCATCTAAAGTATCTTTTTAGACTCTTGCCATCATTTAGAGAAGAAATGATGAGGAATTCATCTCAATTGAGTTATCAAGTTAAGAAACAGGCTTTGTGATTGAATAATCAGGGTATATGTGCAATATCCCTTTAAGTATGAACTTTATTATTAGATTGTTCTTCCTTGCCTTCTTTTCCTAAGACCTTAAGAGAAGGTTTGTCCTTAGAATAAAGAGTAAGGGACGATCAAGTAAAGAAGGAGGGACCTAGTTGGAATTATGGATAACTTATGAACTAATGTTGAAAATCCTACCCCATGTATATAAGCTCTCCTTCCCTTAGTTGCAAGGGAACTTACCCTTCGTTCCCTTACTGTTTCATTTCGCCAAAGACGACCAAGGACTGCCTTGGATCTAAGGAGGACGACCAAGGGGTGCAAGGTAGGTTTAAACCCCTCTTCTTGCCTAATTCCATGGTTAAAACTCGAATTCAAGGTCATCTTCATGGCTAACTCTTGAAACCCTACCTTTCTAGCCGTCTCTTTTCATCCTTCCTTGGAGTTTTCACCTTGGCCAACCTGTAAGAAATCAAGGACGCCATTAGAGCTTGGAGCTTGAAAGCTTGGAGCTCAAGAAGCAAGCTTTAGGCGGGTTTTATAACTCTAAACCTATGCTTTACTCTGTGCATCTTTATATGCGTTTTAATGATAGCTCTTAGTGTTTCCCTACTTTTCCCTGCTATGTTGCAAGCAAACCCGTGGGATATCTGTACTGTTCTTGAGCTAGAAGATGAAGGCGTGATTTCCAAGAAAAACCCACCGCTTTTCTTTTCCTTAAACGGTCCTAACAGTTTGCTCTCTCGGACTCAAGACCGCGAGGTGAGCAAACGGTCTCGAGACCGCGACAGGGAAAACGGTCTCAAGACCGTTTGGCCCCGTTGACCGAGCGTGGACCGTATAAGAAATCTGTTCCTAATTATATAGGCTAATTACCCTCAAAATATGGGAGACTAACTCCAAAGGAATCGGGAGATATGACCTTTGTAAGTCACAACTTTAAATGAATTAATTACTGATTTTCAAACGGTCTGAAATTGCCTTTTTGGGTAAACGGTCTCTAGACCGTGTAAGGTCGTTGACTAAGCGTTGAACATATGATATTACTGTTCAAAATTATGTTAATTAACAACTCACCAAGTTTGATGGTCTAATTCCAAACGGGCTAAGAGTTGAAGGGTGAATACTAGGGCTAACCCTAGATAAAATCAGTACTGAAATTATGGTGACCTAACTAGGGTTTTTAGGGTTGATTGACCTAAACGGTCTCAAGACCGTTTGGGGGTCACCAAAAGGTCTCAAGACCGCGAGGGCAATCAACCAAGACCGTTTGGAGGTCTGGGGTCAAGATTTGTTGACCAATTGAAGGTACAATTATATCAAATTACATTGCAATTAAATATTGACATGATCATCAACTCAATGGGTCAGACCTTGATGAATCTGCACTAGAATCCAAAATTTGGATGGGCAAACGGTCTCAAGACCGTTTGGAACTCATCCAAACGGTCTCAAGACCGAGAGGAAAATCATCCAAGACCGTTTGAAGGTCTAGGGTTGAGTAATTTGACCAATTGAGGACCCAATTGCAAATAAGTTATCAATTTAAATCAAAATTCTGTTTTGTGGTTCAATCATGGTTCAACCCCTATCAAATCACCTTAGACTTTGATGAAATCTTGGGCAAATGGTCTTAAGACCATGTGGGGTCCACCCACATGACCTCAAGACCGTTTGGGCCAAGTTTGGGCCCAATTGGAGCTCAATTGAAGGGTTCAACCTTGTGTTGATGCACACTGTTGAGTGTTGATGGGTGAACATTGATAGACCCTAATTGAATCGATTTTAACCATTATGGGCCAATTGAATGACCAAGTGATCAAGCATAATATTAATTGACTAAGTCCATAAGTGGTCAACATAACTTTGATCATTTGAGGGCTTCAATATGGGTTGACATTATCGGTTGCATCTTTGAGCCTTGTTGAAGGACCAAGCGGCTGAGACCATGTGAGCCTCGCGGTCTCAAGACCGTGAGAGGGCTCGCGGTCTCAAGACCGTGAGAGGGCTCGCGGTCTCAAGACCGAGAGGAGGCTCGCGGTCTCAAGACCGCGAAGGGCCTAGCGGTCCTGAGGTCAAAGAAGGGCAAACGGTCTTCATGACCCTCGCGGTCTCAACTCAAATTGGTCTTCGCGGTCTCAACATTAACTTGAACCAATGGGAGGCTTCGCGGTCTTGAACCCTTGAAGAGGCACGCGGTCTTGAAGCCTAAGGGGGCTCGCGGTCTTGGAGTTAGAAGGAGGCTCGCGGTTTTGGAAAGTCAAAGTGGGCAAACGGTCAACACTTTCAATCAGTCTCAATTCAATTAATGATTAATGATTGAAATCAATCAATGTGATTCAAGGTTGACTTCATTAAATCAAATGATGATATAAATGGTTCAATGTTGCCCTAATCAAACCCTAATGACAACCTAGGATGCTAAGGGGTTATTTGACTAAGGTTTTTGACCATGATAATGATCAATGGGGTGAATTACCAATATACCCCTGAAAGGTCAATTGAGTTATACCTTGCTCAATTCAAACCCTAATTACATGAGAATGATGTTTTTAGTCATAATGACTCTATCCAACTTGATCTAGTGTAATGTTATCATCAACCATTAGTATGATGAAAGAGAGAGTATTCTAGAGAGAGAAAGTACTCTAGAGAGAGAAAGTAACTCTAATCACTTAATGGTGATGTTTTTGGCTATGTTAGCCTATGATGACTCAACCCAACATGTTTTAGAGTGATGTTGACATCACCTAACCTTATGATGAGAGAGAAAGTACTTCTAGAGAGAGAAAGTACCCTTTTTAAATGGAAACTCAATTGAAGCATCCCCAATACACAGAAATGAGCATAATTAGGGTATGATCCACCTGTGTGAGATCATAGAAACCCTAATTATGATAAATGATGAACCTTTAACTAATCCAAGAGTATCAATGAAGATGTTACTCATACATGATGATGTTATGAGTTTAATTCACCTTGATGAGAATAGTAAACCCTAATGTAAGGGTAATGGCATGCTTTTGAGTATTAAACTCTATTTGATTTGAGTTAGAGATTTAACTCTTATGACAAGAGTAGGAAGTACATTCCTTATTGTTGCATTACCTTTATCAGATGTATTAACCATGCAGGTTCTGATATGAAGGTAATCATATCCAAGTATGGATGTTGATGTTATATTCATTAAAGGCATGTTGTTAGCCTTATGAATAAGTAAAGTAATCTGATGCCTTGCCAGTGGCATCCTATGCAGATATTGGGCTATGAGAGCCATGAATACCATCAAGGTCATGCCTTAGAGATGACTTGTGATGAGGATAATGAGAAATGATGATTCATATGAGTTAGGCCTGTTACATTTAGTATTCTTCTTTTATAGCTGCTATGCTATTGTTATTGTTTGCAGAACAATGTATGTTGTTAAAGAATACTGAATGTACCTAACTAATCAAGTATAAGGTAGAGCCCTGATCATAGATCCATCATTGTCAGAAATTAAGTGATGGTGAAACAGGTTTTCCTCAGGGAACTCCTGGAGCACATACTTTTGAGTATGTGGGGTACATGGATGTGTAGAACCTTACATCCTAGTGTAGGAAAGTGATGTAGATGTGTAATCCATCCATCCTTCACTATAGTTCCATACCGTATCAGTGGTAGGTAAACATGAAACCTCCTGATGACGAAGAAAGCACAGATATCCGTATCAGTGGTAGGTAAATATGAAACCTCCTGATGACGAAGAGAGTACAGAACGCCACTGTGACTCTAGAATAGCGAAGGACCAGTTTACCCTGGTGAGCTATAGTAGTAGAGACACGAGATGTCCTACAAGTGATCCTCTTACTGACTGAGGAAGGTGAAGGTCATGAGAATCTGGCTCTCTTAATGACCTATGTATGATACTGATGCGGCTTCTCAGCGATCAGTTGGAGTATGAGTGGTAAGCCTCATCTCCACAGGGCATAATGTTGTTTGTAAAACATAATCAACCATGTAGTATAACTTGTTAGAGATGACTCCAAGTTAGTTGGTTGATGTTACATTGCAATAATGTTGATATTCTCCATATCTCCTAAATTTGTAGAGATCTTGTTATACTTGCAACTGTTATAGAACGCTTTGAAGGCTTTACTGTTTAAAATAATCTTTAATGTTATAATAAAGCTTCTGGCGAAGAGTTATAACTCTCGCTGGGACAATTATGTATGATTGTCTCACCCCGTAGGCTTCAAATTTTTAGGTGGACGTCGAAGACGAAGGAACCAGCCTACAGGTGATCAGTCTCAGCAGCAGCACCAGGGGCAGCAGTAATCTCAGGTGGAGATTTGTCCTGCCATGTGGTGTAGTTAGAGTCAGTCCTATGTGTCCTCTGTACTCTCAGGTCTTGGAGTCTTGTGTTATGTGATCTTGAGATTTTGTATCTTGATGTATATAATTACTCAAGAAGTAATTATCCTGAGATGTAAACAGTTACCTCTCTTTATGAAAGGAGTTTTTATGGATACAAGTTCTTATCTCGAAAAGTTTTAATTTCCCGTGATTTTTGTCTTCCGCTGATTACCGATTCGCTTCCGCTAAGTTTTAATTGTGTTTATGTCATGGTTTGGAGATCAGAGCCCACAAGTAGTGGTATCAGAGCTCCAGGTTCATTTGAGTCTACAGAGGCATAGGACTTAGGATGTCGAGTCTACCTTTAGTACTCCTTCCTCATCTAATAGAATCTTCTGCTCCTCAGGAGAAGAAGATACATAAGAATGTCAGAACATCGTGAAGAGCACGTGGCAGAGAGTAGTGCTAGTGCGCCTCGAGGCGGTGCGAGAGTTCTGAGAATAGAACAACCTGCACCTGAGTCGCCAAGAGAGCCACCCCAGTTCGACCCAGCTGACATGAGTGATCCAGCTGTACAGACGATGTTCGGGCAGTTCATGACTGCCATGACACATATAACCGATAGGATGCCCATTCCTGCACCTAGGGCACCTGTCCAGCCTGAAGCACAAGGTATTGGTAAGACATTCGAACGACTTCGTCGTGTCGGAGCTACCGAGTACTTCGGAACTGCCGACCCTGCAGATGCTGACTTATGGTTGACAGAGTTGGAGAAGGCTTTCAGGATTCTTATGATTCCGGAAGCTGAGAAGGTTAGACATGCTGTCTATCTTCTCAAAGGCAGTGCTGGTCACTGGTGGAACATGGAAGAGCAGAAGAGACCTGGAGTAGAGTCCTCATGGGAAGAGTTTCGTCGGGAATTTATCAATAGATATTTTCCAAAGACCTTCCTAGATGAGAAGATCTCTCAGTTTGAGAAACTAAGGCAGGGTATGATGAACATTAGTGAGTATGAAACTAAGTTTATGGAGTTGTTGCGGTTCTGTCCGCACATGGCTGCTACGGATGAGGAAAGAATCAGAAGATTCGAAAAGGGTTTGAATTCTGATATGTCAACCCCTGTGTCTACCTTAGAAAACAGAGAGAGATTCTCTACCTTCGTTGAGTCAGTCCGAAGGATAGAGAGATCTGTGGTTGAGAAAAGACAAACCCATAAAAGATATCCACAGTTCCAGGGTTCTTCATCTAGGGATTCCAAGAAACCTAGATTCTTTGCACCTAACCCTCCACCACCCAGATCGAGTTTTCAAACTCAATGGACACCAAGCAGAGGTAGAGGACGGAGTCAACCGCTTCAAGGGATGCACAGTTCTGCATCAGTGTCAGTTACTGGACCACCCAGACCACAGCAACAGGAGAAGAGTTGCTACAACTGTGGTAAGGTGGGACACTTGATGAAGGATTGTCGTTCTAGGCCTGTCAGTGTGACACAACAACCCCCGAGACAGAATCAACAGGGATCTCAGAATAGACAACATCAAGGAGCAGCTCGAGGACGTGGACAAGCGTCTCAAGCTGGATCATCAACACCACCTCAACACCAGGCGACTGTGAGGTTCTATGCTATGAACCCACCTGAGGCAGTGGTCAATCCACGGGTAGTGGCAGGTCAGATGAAACTTTTATATTCTGATATGTCTATATCCTGTGTTGTATCCGTTTTGATTGATCCGGGTGCTACACACTCTTTCATCACTCGTGAAATGATTCGTAACTGCAATATGACTGTTAGCCTTAGGGAAGATAGTTTGTTGTTAGAGACTCCGTTGAGTGGGTCTGCCGTTTTGCAGGAGGTATGTTCTCCCTGCATCCTCTTCTTTTCTGACCATCGCATTCAAGTGGATCTTATACCACTTGATATGCAGGAATTTGATATAATCCTCGGGATGGATACCTTAGAAAGGTATAGAGTTATCTTGGATTGTGAGTCCAAGTTGGCTGTGTTTGCTGATGAAAGCAGCACATGGATCTTTCAAGGAGAAAGAAAGATTCTGCCCACCTGTCTTGTATCAGCTATGGTTGCTGATAAGCTGTTGAGGCAAGGATGTTATGCATTCTTAGCCCATGTGGTAGATGTTACCAAGGAAAGGACCAATCCTGCTGAAGTTCCCATAGTCAGGGAATTCGAGGATGTGTTTCCTGAAGAACTTCCTGGTATACCACCACCTCGGGAGATTGATTTTGAAATCAATCTGATCCCAGATACGAAACCCATAGCTCAAACTCCGTATAGAATGGCTCCTGCCGAGATGGCAGAACTCAAGAAACAGCTTCAAGAGCTACTTGAGAGAGGTTTTATCCGACCGAGAACTTCACCTTGGGGTGCTCCGGTCTTGTTTGTTAAAAAGAAAGATGGGTCAATGCGGTTGTGCATCGACTACAGACAACTCAATAAAGTAACAATAAAGAATAAGTATCCTCTGCCAAGGATTGATGATCTCTTTGACCAGTTGCGTGGTGCAACAGTCTTTTCAAAGATAGACTTGAGGTCTGGATATCATCAACTCCGTATTAAGGATAGTGACATATCCAAGTCTGCCTTTAGGACAAGATATGGTCACTATGAGTTCACGGTTATGTCGTTTGGACTAACCAATGCACCAGCTGCATTTATGGAACTCATGAATAGAGTTTTTCGACCTTTCCTTGATCAGTGTGTTGTCGTCTTCATAGATGACATACTGATTTATAGTAAGGATGCCCAACAGCATGAGCAGCATCTTCGCCAAGCTTTGACCTTGCTAAGAGAACATAAGTTGTATGCTAAATTTAGCAAGTGTGAGTTCTGGCTGCCGGAGGTATCTTTTCTTGGACATGTGATATCCGCCTCGGGAATTCATGTTGACCCTGCAAAGGTAGAATCTGTTCTACAATGGGAACAACCGAAGACACCGACAGATATTGTAAGTTTCTTGGGGTTAGCTGGCTATTATCGAAGGTTCATAAAGAACTTTAGTTCTATAGCTTTACCTTTGACCAAGTTAACCCAGAAAGATGTTCCTTTTTCTTGGAGTGATAAGTGTCAACAATCTTTCCAGTTGCTGAAGGAGAGGTTGACAAGTGCACCTGTATTAGTGCTACCTGAACAAGGAAAAGGATATGTAGTTTTTTCTGTGATGCTTCCAAAAATGGACTAGGATGTGTGTTGATGCAGGATAAACAAGTGATTTCTTTTGCTTCCCGATAGCTTAAGAAACACGAGGAGAATTATCCAACACACGGTCTGGAGTTAGCAGCTGTGGTTCATGCCTTGAAGATCTGGAGGCATTATCTCTACGGAGAAACATTCCAGATTTTCACAGACCATAAAAACCTTAAGTATATCTTCTCTCAGCATGAGCTCAACATGAGGCAACGTCGCTGGATGGAGTTAATCAAGGACTACAACTGTACAATTGATTACCATCCAGGCAAGTCCAATGTTGTCGCAGATGCCTTGAGTAGGAAATCAGCAACATCAACCATGAATAGAGCACAACTAAACTCTTAGTATGCTCTAGAAGAGATATGCTTATCTCTTTAAGGCAAAACAATGTACAGTTGAAGGTGTCATTGTTAACTGGTTTGTTAGCTGAGATGCATATTAAACCTACTCTAAGGGAGCAGATTAAAGAGGCACAACTAGGTAATACTGCAGTTCAACATATAAGATCTGAGTATGGAAATGAGAAACAAGATGGGTTTCATGACTCAAAAGATCAAGTAGCTTGTTATAATGGAAGAATGATAGTGCCGGATGTGGACAACTTAAGGAAGTTAGTCCTGGAAGAAGCCCATTCTTCCATGTATGCTATGCATCCAGGGAGCACCAAGATGTATCGGAATTTGAAGGATCTGTATTGGTGGCCTGGGATGAAGAAGGACGTTGCAAAGTTTGTTCTGAGGTGTCCTGTGTGTCAGCAAGTTAAAGCTGAACACCAGAAGCCTGTAGGGACAATGCAACCTTTACCCATATCACAGTGGAAGTGGGACCATGTGACCATGGACTTTGTTGTTGGCCTACCCAGGACAAGCAAAGGACATGATTCCATTTGGGTAATTGTTGATAGGTTGACTAAGACAACACATTTCTTACCTGTCAAAACAACCTATTCTGCTGAAAGGTTATCAGAGTTGTATGTTCAAGAGATAGTGCGTTTGCACGGAGTTCCTGTCACAATAGTTTCTGACAGAGGTCCTCAGTTTACCAGTCGTTTTTGGGAACAGTTGCACAGAGCCTTGGGCACTAAGCTGAGGTTTAGTACGGCCTTTCATCCACAGACTGATGGACAGTCGGAAAGGACCATACAAACCTTAGAAGACCTGTTGCGAGCATGTGTTCTCCAGTTCACCGGAAGTTGGGATCTACACCTAAGCTTGATAGAGTTTGCCTATAACAATAGCTATCAGCATATTGTTGATATGGCACCTTATGAAGCCTTATATGGTAGACGTTGTAGATCACCCTTGTGTTGGTTTGAGACTGGTGAGCACCAGTTGTTAGGTCCTGACCTGGTGCAGCAAACCACAAAAAAGATTAAAGTTATAAAACATAAGATTGAGACTGCTCAGGATAGGCAGAAATCTTATGCTGACAAACGTCGTAGACCCTTAGAGTTCCAGGTTGGAGACAAAGTGTATCTTAAGGTCTCACCTTGGAAAGGGGTCCTTCGTTTTGGAAGGAAGGGGAAGTTAGCTCCTAGATATATGGGGCCTTATCCAATCATTGAACGGATTGGAAAGGTAGCATATAAACTAGAGCTTCCCCCAGAATTACAGAGGTTACATCCTGTGTTTCACATTTCTATGTTGAAAAAATGTCACCCAGACACCGAGTCAGTTCTACAACCTATGGAGGTAGAATTGAATGATGACATATCCTATGAGGAGGGACCAGTGTCAATCCTTGATAAACGAATTAAAAAGTTAAAGAAGAAAGATATAAGTCTTGTGAAAGTCCTCTGGAACCATCGTGGTATTGAAGAAGCCACTTGGGAGTTTGAGGATGAGATGAGAAGGAAGTATCCTGCCCTTTTCTCTTAGTATGTTTTATCGATTTCGGGGACAAAATCCTTGTAAGGGGTGGATAATTTGTAACATCCCTGACCTGGGTTATGAGTCAACCCTAGGTGTTTTGCCTAAATATGTAATTAAATCTTTGTGATTAACTCTGAGCATGTAATTAAGTTTCTCGGAAACATATATTTCAGTATTTGCTCCTTTTTATTTAAAGTTGTAGCATTGTTTTGATATACAGGGACCTATGTGCAATTTACCCAGTTAAAAGGGTTAGCTTGCAATTTGCACATGATGAGATGTTTCTCTGATGTTGAGACATCATGAGAATCTCTTTGGCAAAGTTTGAGGGATTTCCCAAGCTAAGGCACCAAGGTGCAGCTGTGGAAGCAATCCCGGCGCTTAAAACCCTAATTTGGGGTAAAATGCAAAATACCCAAATTAAGGGATGCAAATTGTGAAATATGTCATCTAAAGTATCTTTTTAGACTCTTGCCATCATTTAGAGAAGAAATGATGAGGAATTCATCTCAATTGAGTTATCAAGTTAAGAAACAGGCTTTGTGATTGAATAATCAGGGTATATGTGCAATATCCCTTTACGTATGAACTTTATTATTAGATTGTTCTTCCTTGCCTTCTTTTCCTAAGACCTTAAGAGAAGGTTTGTCCTTAGAATAAAGAGGAAGGTACGATCAAGTAAAGAAGGAGGGACCTAATTGGAATTATGGATAACTTATGAACTAATGTTGAAAATCCTACCCCATGTATATAAGCTCTCCTTCCCTTAGTTGCAAGGGAACTTACCCTTCGTTCCCTTACTGTTTCATTTCGCCAAAGACGACCAAGGACTGCCTTGGAGCTAAGGAGGACGACCAAGGGGTGCAAGGTAGGTTTAAACCCCTCTTCTTGCCTAATTCCATGGTTAAAACTCGAATTCAAGGTCATCTTCATGGCTAACTCTTGAAACCCTACCTTTCTAGCCGTCTCTTTTCATCCTTCCTTGGAGTTTTCACCTTGGCCAACCTGTAAGAACTCAAGGACGCCATTAGAGCTTGGAGCTTGAAATCTTGGAGCTCAAGAAGCAAGCTTTAGGCGGGTTTTATAACTCTAAACCTATGCTTTACTCTGTGCATCTTTATATGCGTTTTAATGATAGCTCTTAGTGTTTCCCTACTTTTCCCTGCTATTTTGCAAGCAAACCCGTGGGATATCTGTACTGTTCTTGAGCTAGAAGATGAAGGCGTGATTTCCAAGAAAAACCCACCGCTTTTCTTTTCCTTAAACGGTCCTAACAGTTTGCTCTCTCGGACTCAAGACCGCGAGGTGAGCAAACGGTCTCGCGACCGCGACAGGGCAAACGGTCTCAAGACCATTTGGCCCCATTGACCGAGCGTGTACCGTATGAGAAATCTGTTCCTAATTATATAGGATAATTACCCTCAAAATGTGGGAGACTAACTCCAAAGGAATCGGGAGATATGACCTTTTTAAGTCACAACTTTAAATGAATTAATTACTGATTTTCAAACGGTCTGAAATTGCCTTTTTGGGCAAACGGTCTCAAGACCGTGTAAGGTCGTTGACTAAGCGTTGACCATATGAGATTACTGTTCAAAATTATGTTAATTAACAACTCACCAAGTTTTATGGTCTAATTCCAAACGGGCTAAGAGTTGAAGGGTGAATACTAGGGCTAACCCTAGATAAAATCAGTACTGAAATTATGGTGACCTAACTAGGGTTTTTAGGGTTGATTGACCTAAACGGTCTCAAGACCGTTTGGGGGTCACCAAACGGTCTCAAGACCACGAGGGCAATCAACCAAGACCGTTTGGAGGTCTGGGGTCAAGATTTGTTGACCAATTGAAGGTACAATTATATCAAATTACATTGCAATTAAATATTGACATGATCATCAACTCAATGGGTCAGACCTTGATGAATCTGCACTAGAATCCAAAATTTGGATGGGCAAATGGTCTCAAGACCGTTTGGAACTAATCCAAACGGTCTCAAGACCGAGAGGACAATCACCCAAGACCGTTTGAAGGTCTAGGGTTGAGTAATTTGACCAATTGAGGACCCAATTGCAAATAAGTTATCAATTTAAATCAAAATTCTGTTTTGTGGTTCAATCATGGTTCAACCCCTATCAAATCACCTTAGACTTTGATGAAATCTTGGGAAAACGGTCTTAAGACCATGTGGGGTCCACCCACATGACCTCAAGACCGTTTGGGCCAAGTTTGGGCCCAATTGGAGCTCAATTGAAGGGTTCAACCTTGTGTTGATGCACACTGTTGAGTGTTGATGGGTGAACATTGATAGACCCTAATTGAATCGATTTTAACCATTATGGGCCAATTGAATGACCAAGTGATCAAGAATAATCTTAATTGACTAAGTCCATAAGTGGTCAACATAACTTTGATCATTTGAGGGCTTCAATATGGGTTGACATTATCGGTTGCATCTTTGAGCCTTGTTGAAGGACCAAGCGGCTGAGACCATGTGAGCCTCGCGGTCTCAAGACCGTGAGAGGGCTCGCGGTCTCAAGACCGAGAGGAGGCTTGTGGTCTCAAGACCGCGAAGGGCCTCGCGGTCCTGAGGTCAAAGAAGGGCAAACGGTCTTCATGGCCCTCGCGGTCTCAACTCAAATTGGTCTTCGCGGTCTCAACATTATCTTGAACCAATGGGAGGCTTCGCGGTCTTGAACCCTTGAAGAGGCTCGCGGTCTTGAAGCCTAAGGGGGCTCGCGGTCTTGGAGTTAGAAGGAGGCTCGCGGTTTTGGAAAGTCAAAGTGGGCAAACGGTCAACACTTTCAATCAGTCTCAATTCAATTAATGATTAATGATTGAAATCAATCAATGTGATTCAAGGTTGACTTCATTAAATCAAATGATGATATAAATGGTTCAATGTTGCCCTAATCAAACCCTAATGACAACCTAGGATGCTAAGGGGTTATTTGACTAAGGTTTTTGACCATGATAATGATCAATGGGGTGAATTACCAATATACCCCTGAAAGGTCAATTGAGTTATACCTTGCTCAATTCAAACCCTAATTACATGAGAATGATGTTTTTAGTCATAATGACTCTATCCAACTTGATCTAGTGTAATGTTATCATCAACCATTAGTATGATGAAAGAGAGAGTATTCTAGAGAGAGAAAATACTCTAGAGAGAGAAAGTAACTCTAATCACTTAATGGTGATGTTTTTGGCTATGTTAGCCTATGATGACTCAACCCAACATGTTTTAGAGTGATGTTGACATCACCTAACCTTATGATGAGAGAGAAAGTACTTCTAGAGAGAGAAAGTACTTCTAGAGAGAGAAAGTACCCTTTTTAAATGGAAACTCAATTGAAGCATCCCCAATACACAGAAATGAGCATAATTAGGGTATGATCCACCTGTGTGAGATCATAGAAACCCTAATTATGATAAATGATGAACCTTTAACTAATCCAAGAGTATCAATGAAGATGTTACTCATACATGATGATGTTATGAGTTTAATTCACCTTGATGAGAATAGTAAACCCTAATGTAAGGGTAATGGCATGCTTTTGAGTATTAAACTCTATTTGATTTGAGTTAGAGATTTAACTCTTATGACAAGAGTAGGAAGTACATTCCTTATTGTTGCATTACCTTTATCAGATGTATTAACCATGCAGGTTCTGATATGAAGGTAATCATATCCAAGTATGGATGTTGATGTTATATTCATTAAAGGCATGTTGTTAGCCTTATGAATAAGTAAAGTAATCTGATGCCTTGCCAGTGGCATCCTATGCTGATATTGGGCTATGAGAGCCATGAATACCATCAAGGTCATGCCTTAGAGATGACTTGTGATGAGGATAATGAGAAATGATGATTGATATGAGTTAGGCCTGTTACATTTAGTATTCTTCTTTTATAGCTGCTATGCTATTGTTATTGTTTGCAGAACAATGTATGCTGTTAAAGAATACTGAATGTACCTAACTAATCAAGTATAAGGTAGAGCCCTGATCATAGATCCATCATTGTCAGAAATTAAGTGATGGTGAAACAGGTTTTCCTCAGGGAACTCCTGGAGCACATACTTTTGAGTATGTGGGGTACATGGATGTGTAGAACCTTACATCCTAGTGTAGGAAAGTGATGTAGATGTGTAATCCATCCATCCTTCACTATAGTTCCATACCGTATCAGTGGTAGGTAAACATGAAACCTCCTGATGATGAAGAAAGCACAGATATCCGTATCAGTGGTAGGTAAATATGAAACCTCCTGATGACGAAGAGAGTACAGAACGCTACTGTGACTCTAGAATAGCGAAGGACCAGTTTACCCTGGTGAGCTATAGTAGTAGAGACACGAGATGTCCTACAAGTGATCCTCTTACTGACTGAGGAAGGTGAAGGTCATGAGAATCCGGCTCTCTTAATGACCAATGTATGATACTGATGCGGCTTCTCAGCGATCAGTTGGAGTATGAGTGGTAAGCCTCATCTCCACAGGGCATAATGTTGTTTGTAAAACATAATCAACCATGTAGTATAACTTGTTAGAGATGACTCCAAGTTAGTTGGTTGATGTTACATTGCAATAATGTTGATATTCTCCATATCTCCTAAATTTGTAGAGATCTTGTTATACTTGCAACTGTTATAGAACGCTTTGAAGGCTTTACTGTTTAAAATAATCTTTAATGTTATAATAAAGCTTCTGGTGAAGAGTTATAACTCTCGCTGGGACAATTATGTATGATTGTCTCACCCCGTAGGCTTCAACTTTTTAGGTGGACGTCGAAGACGAAGGAACCAGCCTACAGGTGATCAGTCTCAGCAGCAGCACCAGGGGCAGCAATAATCTCAGGTGGAGATTTGTCCTGCCATGTGGTGTAGTTAGAGTCAGTCCTATGTGTCCTCTGTACTCTCAGGTCTTGGAGTCTTGTGTTATGTGATCTTGAGATTTTGTATCTTGATGTATATAATTACTCAAGAAGTAATTATCCTGAGATGTAAACAGTTACCTCTCTTTATGAAAGGAGTTTTTATGGATACAAGTTCTTATCTAGAAAAGTGTTAATTTCCCGTGATTTTTGTCTTCCGCTGATTACCGATTCGCTTCCGCTAAGTTTTAATCGTGTTTATGTCATGGTTTGTAGATCAGAGCCCACAATGACCATTGCGGATGCTCGGTCGACGAATCGTCGACCGACCAGGTCGCTGGATTGTTATAAAAGGAACCCAAAACGAGTCACCTCCTCACACTTGCATACTCTTGCTTCCATAGGCTCTCTCTAGTGCATTTTTGTGCAACTCTTTAGCATCCTCATCCACAAGCCATCCTTGCTTCTTCTCCACCTTTAAGCAACACAATGGCCTCATCATCTGCTCGTGGAAAGAAGAAGGTCGCCGGCAGGAAAGGAAGGGAAGCTCGGGAAGCTACTCCACCACTGACGATCATCAACGACATTGCCTTCGTCGATGGAGATGCTGGTGATCGATATCTACAGCTTTCCTCCAAAGCTCCTCTCCCACGACGACCAGTTGAAGTTATGGACTTCATCAACATCGTCGACTTGGAGGACCTTTTCGAAGTGCAAAAGTTAAAAGAATTCATCAACCCTTCTTTTCCTTCCTATTCCATCAAGGTAGTGAATGAATTCTATGCAAACCTAATTTCCCACTCTGAAAATGAAACCATCTTCTTCTATACTATGGTCAATGGGCATAGCTTCCGATTTACTGAAGGGGACATTCTTGACATGCTAGGTATTGACATAGATGAATATCAAGACACCCTTGACCTTACTTCTGGAAACCCCCTTAACCAATTTTCCCAAGATGACCATACCGTTAGTCTTAGTGACATCAAAAGGACCATTTTTAAATCCAATACAACCTGTCACGAAGATAGAGGCACATACTATGCTATAAACCTCAAACCAACTGCTAGGATTGTAAACCTTATTGTTTCAACAAACATACATCCTAGAGCCAATAAATCTGAAGTTCTTATTTTTCGTATGTGTCTAATATATGCCATTATCCAACGTATTCCCACAAATTTTATCCGCATCATTCTTAAAAACATGCTTGAGTTTTCTGGCAATCCTCCATATGCTGATTTTGTATGCCAAATTACTCAACATTTCCTTAAGACTCAACTTGAGGATATGGGATATACATGGGAGCGTAGACCACAAAAATTAAGTAAGAATACTGTAGAAAAAATGGGGATTGATTTCTGTCATAAGAGGGCTAGGGTAGAAGGGGAAACATCTACACAAGATATACCACCTCCACCTCCTCTTACCAGCCTACCCTATGACCCCATCCAAAACATTCTAACCTATGTTGCAGGATCACAATATCATCTTAGTAAACAATTAGATTATAACCATCATGCCATGACTTATCTAAACCAAAGAATGCAAACTCTTTCTCCAAACCAACCAGATGAATATCCCTACTCTTTAAATCCTGGCATGCTCAATCCATATAACCCATCTTACAACTATTATCAACCTCCACCTCCACCATCTACTGATCTCACGCATACTCAGTTTTCATCAATGCAACTACAAGATATTGCTTCTCATTTTCAATTTGATCGTGTTCCAACCTTCTTGGAGGCATATGCCTTAACCAAGACAGGTGCTCTAGAGTGGCAAACATTAGTTCAGTATTATGGAGCTGAGCCTTTTATTGGGAAAGACCCTGACATTGATGTAATTCTTAAGTCTTTCCAGTGAGTGTTGGAGTTATATTAGTTGTAATGATATCCTTTGAATGATTGTAATAAATGGGTCATCTCTATATGATGTGTCTATCTTTCTATGCTTGTAATACATCCTTTTAATGAAATTGGTCATCTTTACTTGATTCCAATGGATATTTTTTTTATATATGAGACATCTTCAAAATATGAATTATAAGATCATCATTGTAGAGCATACAAAATAAGGGGAGAAATAAATAAAATGCAATCTTTAAAATTGTGGCTAAATTGACAAGGATCTATGACACAATTACTTAAAACAGTTATGAAACAAATCCAGACACATTATCGGTCGAGAAACTGTTTGACCGAGAACACTTTCGGTCGAGAGATCGTCGACCGAGCAGGTTTCTGTTGTCAAGTCTGCATTAAATATGAATATATTTGCTGATCAATGAATTGTTAATCAAGAATCATGTTTCCCTTCATCATATTGATACGGAAGATAAATTGGCTGATATTTTTGACAAAACCGCTTCCACTAGATCAATTTAACAAAATTAGGAAGAAACTGCTTATCACTCCTTTGAAAGATGTTTTCTTTGATATTTGTGCTACTTAAACAAAAATTCTTAATTACATCATGATACTTTCGTTTTTTAAATGGAAATCTTTTTCATTAAATTTGGTGGGATATCTAATTAAGGGGGAGTTTTTATTCTTAACGGTTATCTTTTTGAAATGACAAAGGGGGAGAGATAAATATAAAACTAAAACTTAGTAATTATGTAAAACTCAATTAATGAGTTCATAAATAAACTCTTGGCTTTACATTGAAAGTTGCTATATTCCCAAATGATCTGGATTTCATGTTCCATAATTCATGGGGAATAATAAGCACACATTTTATACACAAGAGAAAAAGCTACAAAAGGTAATCTAAAGGTATGAAACTCATATGTTTTATATTTCCTTTATTTATATTTTGGAAATGTTTGTCATCTTCAAAAAGGGGGAGATTGTTGGCTAAATGGACATCTATAAATCCCTTTGTTTTGATTATGACAAACATTTCATTCTTATTAATCTAACGAGCTACTTGAGTGTGCAGGATGACAAAGAAACAAGGGAAAATCTACAAGCTTACATATTTATATTTTCATGCAATGTAATAACTGTTGTAAAAACTTGTACAAAAATATAATGTACAAGTACTTAGAATTGCATGTAAATCAAGTGTTAGATTCTCTCTAGCTAAACACCACAGTTAGACAAGTCATCCCATTCAAATAGGATTACTTTTGCACACTCACACACATAATTAGTGCCTAAATTGAAACCTTGAAACAGGATCAATCTCGGTCGACAAACTCCTCGACCGAGACACTCTCGGTCGACAATCTTCTCGACCGAGAAAGATCCAAAGTAGCCGTTAGACACAACAGACAAGTTAGTTGGCAGTTGGAGAAAGACGTTGCCAATCACTTGTTCCAGAGAGCCTGTCGGTCGACAAAAGTTCGACCGAGTAGGTGTCTCGGTCGACCATTTGTCGACCGAGATGGTCTCTGACAGCAACTGCAGAATTAATTAATTAGCCGTTGTTAAAGCAACAACTTTGTACCTAACGGCTAGTTAAGCACTTAGAAACCCCTAGAAGTTGTCTAGAACGTCCTTAAGCATCCTTAGGCCATTCCTATAAATAGGACAATCCATAGGACACTCAAACTCACTTGTTTGCACTTGCTACACTTGAGAAACCTTTGAGCATACTTTGTGCAATCTGTTTGTGAGCAATTTGAGCATTGTGACAATTGGCCATTTCATTCCTTAGCTCATAATTCGTGTCCTATAGGCTAGTATCTCCTACCCACTGCAATCACAAGTTCACATACTTGGTTAGGAGATCTATATGCTTGATCTAGGCAAATCAAGCCTTGGGCTACAAAGGATAAGTTGTAATTTCTGTTTTCTTTCTTGTTCCCTATTATTGTTTGTACTCTCCTTGCTACTCCTAGGTTGGAGGCTGCGGATTGGAGAGGGTAAAGATCTTCTTGGCAAAGAAGGAGACTTTGAGCTACTTCATAAGGCTGGTGCAACGGGAGGTTACTTCTAGAGAGGAAGGCTACTTCAAGGGGGAGCTTGGAGTTACTTCAAAGAAGGCTACCTCAAAGTTGGTGCACCTACTTCAGGGTGAAGGCTGTTCAAAGGGTGTAAAGGAAAGTATTGTATTTTGTATAAATCCTCGAGAGGTAATAAAATAAATACTTTCAAATCCCGGTTGGGTAAGCAACCGGGTAGTGGACTGACAACTATAGTATTTGCTATAGTTGGAACCACTCTAAACACCTGTCTCTTTCTTCCAATTTCAATTGTGGTTGTTTGAATTCAATAAACTGTTAAAATAATTCAAAAACTCTATTCACCCCCCCTCTAGTAGTTTTTTAAAGGTTTTAGCTTCCCATCTTGTGTGAGCTCTGCAGGAGTGCTGATGAGAACCTAGCTCATTTGTTTTTTGATTGTTCTATTTCAAAGGATGTGTAGGATGTTGCTACTAGATATAGACGTATCTCTTACAAGCCAATCAATACTAATGATATCCTTTCCTTCAAGGATAAGAATGCTAACAACTATGCTTTAATGACCTATTATGTGATATGGATTGAACATAATGTAAGGATTTTTGAAGGAAAAGAGAGAGAGAGAGATCCAATTTTTATATGGAAAGTGATTAGAAATGACATAGATACCTTTACTTAAACATGTACAATTTTGTGTTCTTTTGTTTTTCTTTTACTTCTTAACATTGTACAAAAATTCCTTTGTAAAAAAAAGGAGGATCATGCTTTCATGACCAAAAAAATAGGAGTTGGTGTCATTGACATTTTTTGCGGTACTGCCATCTTCCTATTTTCACACATCTAATGCACTTTCCATTGCACCACCATGTCACATCATAATTAATTTAAAATATAAATATAAAAATTTGAAAAGAAAATTACTAAAGATAAGAATGTGTGGGTTTCCTCCCACAAATCGCCCCTGTTTAATGTCCTAGTCTTCACATCATTTTACCTGGATTATGATGAGTTGGTGGTGAATTGTAATTTAGTAGTCACAATTCCATCTTGTCACTTTTAATCCCCAAAGTTAATTATCCATGTCCCATGGCACTGATTACATCTTCTGCAACTTGAAATGGATTGACTAAGGGTGTGATGTCCCTAGATTTTCTAATACTTAATCTAATGTGTGACGTTCAATTTGAAACCCTCACCTCAGTGAAAATTCCAATTCAAACACCCCACACTAGGCCAAGGAGAAGAAAATTAGGGGAAGTCAGAGAAAAACAACAGTAGCACATGTACATGAACAATATACAAACCACAACACATGTTCACCATTTAACATATAATTATAAAATGAATGGTTACAACATTTGATATTAATCATTGAATGATTAAATTTTACATATGCAGATGCTACATTGAACATGATCTTAAGACAATAGGTCCACCTATACACTAGCTCGCCACACGACTCCCAACTATCCTAGTTTTTCAATCATATGTCCACAACATAAACAAAAGATTACATGTGGTATACATCAACACAGTATTCAAGAATATTGTACTGAGTACACCTACTTGTCTTTTATATACCTCTCATTACTAAGACTTGGTAATAAGATAAAACTAATACTTGGCAGTAACAAAAGAATTATAAAAAAAGGCATATACTAGAACAAAGATTTTATTAGAAAAAGAGAACACATGTTTTGGGCATATTTTTCATTATATCATCCATGCATTTACTACCTAAGAGTTTAATGCATTAAGGCCTTTATGATCTACTACCAAAGAGTTGGATCATTTCACAGTCTGATCTACTAGCAAAGAGTTGGATCACTTCCAAGTACTTTACTACCAAAGAGTTGAAGTACTTACTTTCCAGAACTTTACTACCAACGAGTTGAAGTGCTTCGATATAGTGGAACAGATATATTATGTTTCATGTGTTCATAACAATAAGTATGGAAAATCATGAAAGATCTCGAGGGGGGTGAAGAGAGCTTTTTTGAGTTTTAAAACAATTTAAAACAATTGAACAAGAAGTAGGAGGAAACAAGGAAGACACAAGGATGTAGAGTGGTTCCTACCTTAGAAATCTAAGGTAGTCAGTCCACTACCCGATTGTCTCCAACCAAGATTTTCAAAGCAACTTATTTTATTACCTTGCGAGGATGTTACATAAAATACAATTTCATTCCCACACCCTTGAAGTAGCCTTCACCTGAAGTAGCCTCAATCCTCTTAGAAGTAGCCTTCTAAAGTAACTCCAGGATCCCCCTTGAAGTAGCCTTCACCTGAAGTAGCTTCAATCCTTGAGGCAGCCTTCTGAAGTAACTCCAAGTCACTAGGAGCAGGCTTCACCACTTTGAAGAAGCTCCACAAACCTACTTTCAATAGCCTCCAACCTAGAAGTAGTCAAGGAGAACAAAATACAATAGAAGAGAACAAGATTGGAAGAAAGAAATAATGTTACAAATGAGTACATCGCTTTGATCCTATATCAAGCGTATTGATCTCCTATCTACTATAGATGAACGTGGTAGTGTGGTGTCTAGGAGATACTAGGCTATAGGACACTAATGTAGAGCTCAAAGAAACAAATTGCAAGTGTAGCTTTGATTATTGCTGACTAAGAATGAATCTCAAGTGTGATTGTATGCACAAGTGATACCTTGGGTGTCCTAAGGCCTCTCCTATTTGTAGGAATGTATTAAAAGGGCCTAGAGACATTCTAGACACTTTCTAGGGTGTTTTTAGTGGTCAAATAGCCGTTAGGTATCCATAAATTACATTGCAACAACTAGTTGTTTAGTGTTGAAAAGTGCAGTCCCGAACCTATCTCGGTCGAGAAGTTTGTCAACTGATATGTTCTCGGTCAACAAAGTCTTTGACTGAGTGTTGGTTTGGAGTAAAGGTATCCAACGACTATTGTTACTTTCCAACTACCAACTACTCTCAGTCTAACGGCTATGGAACCTACTCGAAGGTTTATCTCGGTTGAGAATGTTGTCGACCGAGGGTTATTCTAGTGTTACATGAGTAGGACAATAATCCGTTTTTTTGAGTTAGACTGAGGTAGTTCTCGGTCGAGGAAAATTGTCAACCGAGAGTGTCTCAGTCGAAAAGTTTTTCGACCGAGTCCCTATTTCAATGTGTTGAATCATCTGCTAAGTGTGTGTATCAAGGTGTAATTCTGATTCTATCTTAGGGGAGGTTTTATCTAAGTGTTGTGAGTGGATAGGGAAGATCTAATGCTTGATTTACATGATATCTATGTAATTTTACATTATATACTTATACAAGTTCTTACATTGAGTACAATTATGAAAATAAGAACAATCTAAGCATGTTGATCTTCCAATTTGTATTGATCTTCAACGATCCACTTCCTTATTTGTTTATCCCTGAAACACTTCAAATAACAAGTTTTATCCACAAGAATGAAATGTTTGTCATCATAAAAAAAAGGGTTTAATATTGTCTAATTTAGCCAACAAATCAAACAAAATATCATACATGAACAATCATTTCATCCAATATCATACACCAAGTATTTTACTACACATATAATGCAAGCATATTGTATAATAAGCCAAGTAAGAGGTAAGGGCGTACCATGACCAAGATATCCTAATAACCACATAATATCATGTCAACTCTGTCCTTGGTCAACTCCTGATTAAGACAAGACCACATATACCACAATTAGATTCCCATCATCAACCCTAGTCGTGTTCATTTTGGGGTTTTACTTAGTTCATTTGTTAGTATCATTATTACTTGTCTTGTTAGCTTGGTAGGCTGTTACTGGTCATGAATTCTAGATTGAGATACATTATCTTATTATTTGGTTCCATATACTCATACACCAAAATTAACCCTAGGTTACATGCATTAATCCAATTAGGGTTAGAAACCATTAATTATGAGTCATCACCATATAATCATGAATTATGTGCATAATATTGATATGTTAGTTTCACATTGTGTTCCATATACTGTTATGAATATATTCTGTAGTTTCTAAGATTTATTGAACATACTTGTAATTATTACATATTAATTAGGGTTATTAGCCCTAATTAGCCACATTGAGATAATTATATGATTTTTTGCATCGACATCATAATCAATAACCTCAAATGTATTATAAAGATGAATATGGATCTATTGACATATTATCACAATTTTAGGCCATAGTTTGATATATATTATCCATTAAATAAGCATTTAACAACTTACATGATAATACTGAGATTAATGCATGAAAAGCCAAATATTATACCTTTATAAGGTTCAAAGTATTTTTTTGAGAATTTTGGTATCTTATTTGTATTTTTCTGATAACGGTGCTATTTTTTGTGAATTATACAAGATCTGAGTAAATACTAGAGTTTTTACCTTTTATGGCCAATCAGCCACCACCATCACCATGTGGAAATGTGGGGGCACACTTCTTTCCCCACTGGGCTCTGGCCAGGTCGGGGCATCTGGACAATAATGACCAATGACCGGTTTAAGTCTTGGTTTGGGCAAATGGACCTGGTCTGCTTCTCCTCTCTTTCTCTGGTCCACACGAAACTAACCCCCGCCTCACTCATTCTACGCCAGGCATGTTTGTGTGGCTCTATCTCATAGGTGCAGTGATGGAGATCTCAGGTGTGAGATCGATGGTGAGTTGTTCATCTCCACTATTTTCTCATGTTGCACTATGGTTGTCACACTTGGTGTGGATCTTCTCGGCTGCAAAACTACTCATTGTTTGCTCCTGAGCTCCACAACCACAAGCTCATCGACCATGGCTACCGCCGCAGTGCTAGGGAAGGGTAAACCCATCCCCATGCATGTCATACATCAAGAATCTTACCCAGAGCACCACCGAATCTAAATGAATCCATTAAAACCCTTTGCTTGTGGTGATGATGTCTCTAGATTCTCCTCCAAACTCAATCTCTGTCACCATGAAGAATGGGCTTAGTGACTAGGGAATCCTCCACAGAAGCCACTATAAACAACTAGAAATGGCTCCTATCATCTCCTTCTTCCTTTCCCCCTATAATCGTCCTCTGTCCTCCTCTCTATCTCCATATCCTAATCCCGACCCAACTCTGCTACATCGGGTGGAGGTTGCGTTGGGGAAAGGTTTGGGTCTCTCTGGTTTCTCATCCAAAGAACCTCATATATGAGGTCATAGAATCTTGCTCGATGAGTGGACTGTAACTGCCTTCTCATTTTATCTCCTCGATACACATCCTGAGTGGTCTTGGCATTAGGGGTGAGGTCACAAACACCCCACGTTTGAGCCCGAACTCACCATAGGTGCATGACAAGATTGCAACCCTCAAATCCATTATGAATTGCCTAGATTGATTCTAGCTACATGACAATCTGTGGTACTAGCCGACTACCAGGTTGCATGACATAATATATTGAGATCTAGTTCCTAAATGAACAATCAATCTAAAGTCCTCAAGTATATAAGTTATGCATATTGTATCTCCAATTTCAAACTCTTATAACTTTCTCTAGGAACACCCACACTTCATGAAATTTTAACCATAGATTAATCAGAACTCAAGTTGCATCTTATCTAAATTGGATGCCAAAACTCATCTATTTAACTTGTCAATTAAATACTTCAATATGGCATGAAATTAGGGATCTTAATGATGATGTCAACATCAATCAACACTCAAATTTACAAAACATTTAAAATTCTTAATGTTACTCAAATACATAAATCCGCTATGCAATTAAATATTTGAAGGCTCTCAAAAGTTCCCTCCATTACATCCTACACACCTTAAAAGAAATTTAGTCCAAAAATTTAAGGAAAAATTCAATCCTTCACATAATGTACAACTTAAAAGAAATTTCATCCTCAAAATTGAGCCATTCTCATACTCCAAGCGAAAACTAAAAGGTCTTCATCCACATGTAGGGAACCATTCTAGGTGTAACATCCCCACAAACAAGATCTCTAGAACATATATGTACCATTCCTAGGAGGATTTTATAGAATCTAAGGTGAAACATTGCTTCACTCAAGTTCTCAACATATTCTTAGAAGCTAAGGTTAGGTCATGACATATCTCAACATTTCAAATTTACATATATTTCTTTTCAAGCAGGTAGTTCCAACATTAACATATACTTTTTATGAGGGAGTTAACTATAATTAACCCACTTTTCCCAACTAGATCATATCAAGGTGACATCATCATTACATTGACCTAATTTTTATATAATGTTCAACATCTTTATTAACCACCAAGATCAACACAACATTGACTTATCATTAATATGATCTCATTTCAGTCAGGTATTAGGCTACTTCGAACTTTACTTAGTGAATTCATCACATGATTTGTTAAACTTATAATGTAATTGTTATTCAAGTATGTTGTTAATTATCTATACATAAAGATCCATTAAACCATCGCTAGGTTGTCCATCATGCCATATTCATGTATATATATTGTATCATTATTGTTCTAGACAAATTCATATGAGTGGCTTGTCAAACATACATCAAAAAGTCCAATTGAGGTTCCCCTAACCCATACTTGAGGTTAGTTCCATGATCAGTCTCTTTGAGCTTTCTCAACTCTACGAGTATCTCATATACACAAATATTATCTTCCCTCTTAGTCTAGGGTTATAGGTCTACCTCATTGGCACTAGTAATCCATTTCAGAAGCTTTAGGCACATAAGCACAAGCCAAACATGACATGGCATTATCTTCATAGGTCTCTACCCATGATATACTATTTCTCAACTCTCTCTCTCTCATATACACCACTATATTCCTATAAGGAACCACCAACCCAAGCATGAGGCTTTATAGAAACTAATACACCTACCTCCTCCAGAGTCTTGGAACTCTCTCCCTCACCCAGATGATAGGTGCTTGCATTCATGTTCACATATGCATATATAACCAGCCTCTTTCTGAGTAAAGGGTTGGTTCTCCCAAGGACATCTAGGGTTCAAACTGGACTATAGGAATCATGCATAAAGCAACTCAACTCAATCACTCAGGAGTAGTGTAGTTTAGGACATATCATAACACAAATATCTCATATTTCTCATATCCTGGAGTGTAGGATCTCAAACCTTCTCCCTATGGGTCTCACTCTCTCTAGAGTTAACCCTATAATCGTTCCTAACACAAGATGTGCTCCTTTGTAAAAGAGTTTGAGGCTTATGCTGACTCACAACCTTGTCTTAACTTATCTTATCTTATCTCAAAAAAGCATAGTTACTTTCATAATCAAAACTCATCTTGCATCCTCAAACTGGACTTAATTCCTCAAAGCCAAAGATATATCATCAAAAACCAACTTATATAATTATATCAAACTTAGATCATATCATCTAACTTATTTCATCTATTCCATCTATCACATATTCTAACAAGGCTTTAGACATCTAATCTAGAACTACTCTCTCTTTTAAACTGATGTAACTTACTTTTTCCTAGGTTGCATGACAACCTCCTACTCGTACATGTGTGGAGACACATTTTTGTAATACTTACAAATATAATAAAAATATTATATAGTTTTTCTCCGATAAAACATGCATCATTGAAAACAATCGAGGTTTGATCTGATTGGAATCAAAAACCAAATCCAAAAAATGAGTGTCCCTCACTTAGTAGAGAGTCTAGTGTCATGTCACCTAATGCAAAGGGTGAGAATGTAGCATAATGAATCTTAGATGTAATCTCCATGTAAAACGTTTTTCCAAGTTTCCCTTTCATTTCTATCCTTTATGTCGTTTATGTTTAATTAGTGGAATTTATAGTGGTTTAGTGAACATTTATTCACTAATTGCACCAATATAAGGGTTTATGCACAAATAACTCAGTGAAAGCTTAATTACCATAATTAAGTGCTCTAAACCTTAATCTAACTTTTTAATCATTTGAAAACATAAAATGAGCTTAAGTTTCAAATTTGGTTCGATTTAGATGTTGTTTGTGCAAGTTATGCAATTTTAGGTACATTCTGGACTTTTATGCAATTTACCTGATTGGGAGGTTTTCTTTGAAAATTATCACCTGAATTTTAATTCTTAGATATTCCCTTACCATTCTAGAGATTTTGAACCATGGGTAACCTGGTTGCACCTTGGTTTGAAGGTGTTTCTCTCTAAGGGCATTATAGGGATTACCCTCTTTATAAATGTGCTTATCTTTAAAAGCTATCAACCAATGGGGTTATTTCTTTATCTGAAGGACGGTGGGGATGCCCTAGAAGTCTCCAGGGGATTTTAGGACCGACCTTTGATATAAAATAAGAGTCTATGAGCTATCCTCTTGCACGGCCATGAAGCCCTAGCCTAAGGACACATGGAAAGTCCCATAGACACCTCATACTTGCCCCCTTCTTAATAAAGCCAAGCCTACCCCTTCCCACCTCCCAATCCAAGAAGCAATTCTCTCCTTCTCTTTCACCCAGATTAGAGCATCGTCCCTTCTATGTTTGTCCATGAAGTTTCTATCCCAAGGTAAAAGAGGGTGCCTACCTTAGTGAAGAAGGCTCCTAGGTTTCCAAATTTCTCTATTTAGGATTGCTTAAGCTCCTCCTTGGTGATTTTGACCAAAACTAGTAAGAATCCTCCTTTCCTTCACTCTTTTCATGCTATTAGTATTCCTCCCACCTTATTCCTAGTCGGAACCATAACCTTCCATGGTAAAACTCAACCTAGAACCCTAAAACATCTCATCTCCATGCTCTTTTGCTTGGGTTTGCACCTCTAAAGTGGAGAAGGTGATCTTTGCTCAAGAAAGGAGCTTGGCATGGAGCAACTAGACATTCTAATATCGATATCCTTTCTATTTGGGCCTTCTTACATTCCTAGAGGCAAGTTTTGTTAACCCCCTTATCATATATTGCTTAGTACGTCCTTAAAACTCATGCTTCTATGTTTAAAATCGATGATTTCCATCTCTTTTTATCATGTTCTTCTAGGGTTTTGGTTTCTTACTATTTTACCTTATCTAGAAACTCTAGTTTGGTTACCTACACAACTTTAAACCTGATCTTGGATCAAATGGTGTTTTCTCCCTCTCCCTCTCTCTTCAATTATCTCGATCGGTTTGCTGATGCGGTAATTTCCTATTGGTCAGTATTGAAAAATTCATATCTTCTAATCCACTTATCCAAATTTGACAAATAAATATGTTTTAGAATTAAAAAATTAATATCTATCTAATAAAAATATTTTCAAGGTCTGATTTTATGGTTTGACAAAGGGTTATTTTTGTAAAATGAATTTCATGCATAAAATCCATAAAAATTACATCTTAATCATCATAACTCCAAAATTAACATACAAATATGTTTTCTTCATCAGGAGAACCTAGTAATTTCATTGGTGATATTTTCAAAATCTAAGTCTGAGTTTTTCTAAAAACTCCTGAAATTAGGGTTTCTGTACATCAATGTGCACTATGTACTCTAATACATGTTAATACATTGAAAATAGGTAAAGTGGAACTTAGACTCAATTAAAGTGGTGAAAGTTAGTAATTGATATTAGTAAGAGAGGTATGTGTAATCCCTATTTATGTATGTTCATTTCTTACACACTATGTTGGTATAATTATAGCCAAACCCTATATTTCGCTAATGAGGCTTAAATGAACCCTAAATCTTCTATTCTTGAATCTTAATGTTGTTCATGCCTCAAATGAGATCATAATTCCTTCTTGTTTGGGTCTTATACCCACTGCCATGTTTATTGAATATTATGACTACTCTTTCCATGACTACTTTTCTAGCATGTAGATTTATGTTCTATTTAATTTAAATTAGTGGTACTTATGTACAACCACCCACAGAGGACATGTATTTAATCGCCCTAGGGAAAATATTTATTCTCCCCTATATAATTGTGTAGGTGATTGGGAATGTCTATTCTTCCCTCACCTATAGGTTAGAGGTCCGGTAGGTTCCTCAACCCTACTTGGTTAGGTAGACATAGTTATCTTACATGCAAATACTTTTTAATATAATTGTTAATGGCAAGTTTCTTTTGAATATAGCCTCATACTCTTGTTATCTTCATCTTATGATGAACCCTATCATGTTCTTATTTGCTTTACTTATCTTGTTATCCGAGAGTAGTTTTGTGACACATACCTTGTATTTCTCTCTCTTGCTGGGTGATTTCCCAACCGCCCATGTTTTGATCGAGGTGATGAATATGACCAAGGAGAACATAGCTTCCAACATGGACCTAGCTCTTGGAGATAGTTTTGAAGTAGTTTAGACTTCCCTCTACTTAGATCCTTATGTTGTATCATGCATGTAAACCCTTATGGGAGATTATGATATCATTTTGTAATCTTTTGTGAAAATTGAATATAGTCATTTGTTTAATTCCGCTACTACACTTTGGTCTTTTGCATACCATTATAATAAATTTGGAAAATTTATACCTATTCCAACATAACTTTGAGTGTGTTTGGAAAGTATGTTTTATTCTACAAATTTTCTTTTGTAGGGAGTGGATCCTAGTCCTCACAGTATGGTATCAGAGCCCATGGTAGTCAGAATCTGACTATTTCAATTTTTTCTCCCTAGTTAGAATACTTGCCTTACCTTTAAGTGATATGTTTGCCCTATAGTTGATCAATAGATGATGAAGGGTTGATTTAGGATCCTATAGCTTCACAGTAAAATAATGGGGAATAGATCCCTAAAATACTTACAACTGAAAGATGCATAAGTAACCATAGTAACTTGAGGTTGTTTAGCTTGGCCTTTAGGCAGATATTAGGACATGAAGTTGAAAGAAAAGGTGTCTAGAAAGGATTAAGGTTTTGGGGGCTGGCAAGATTTTTCTCTGCACCACTAGTTTGGTTTACAAGGACTCCCAAATCCATATGATACCGGCCTGGCTTTAGCTGATATGAATTGTTCAAAATAGCATGCTTTTAGGAAATAGTAGCCTTACAAATCTATATGATTTATCTTTAGGGACCCTAATATGTTAAACTAGTTTCCCATGTGTAGTGACTTGTTTGTGGATGGATACCCAATACAGTTCCATTATGACCCATATAACCACATGTTTGGAGAGTTATCCCTAAAACCTAGATTTTGAAGTTTGGTGTTTAATAAGCAATCAGAGTCCATAGTGAAGTGTGATGGATCTTGTATATAATTTAGTTAGACTCGCCCTTTTACCTCTAGATTAGTTTGGCTTGGTAGGTCAAACCTTTTAAGGGGTAGATAATAGTTTGTTTTATGATGTTTGGGTAGTTAGATTTTGAGGATGAAATCCTTTCCAAGGGGATGGAGTCATGTAACATACTGAAATCTATCTACTCTAACTTTAGAAACCCTAACTCCCTAATTAAGAAGTTAGTGTTCTTGAATCCTTAGTTTTGACCAAATAAGTTATAGTTGTAGCCACATGTTTCTTGGTATCCAAAAGAACATATAACAATCATCTTATGAATAGTTCATATGTTTGAACCCTAATGAATACCTAATGCAAATAATAAGATTAACTCACATTTTAGTACTAATAGTGGATAAGCATGATGTTGACCATGTTATAAACCAATAAACCCTAATGATATGATGGGCAAGATAATTATAATCTAACCTTGGAGTTAATGCATCCTAAGAAGGTATAGGTGAAGAATAATGATCATGTTAACCTAAACCCTAAGTTGTATCATCTAACCTTAACCTATACATCCTTAATGAAATTCATGATACATTAGTGTCACTAGGTGTCATAATCAGATACCATACTTTAATACACATAAATCATAGATTAATCAGGTCATCAATATAAAATGCATATCACCTTGTTCTCTAATACACACCTAATTAATCACCTAATGACTTAGTATGTGAATCAAATCATTAATATGTAATATGTCCCACCTTGATCATTGAAATATATATAATGACTTCAATATGGATAAGAAGTAAGTGATTCACACAAATGATCATAGTCAATAATAAGAAGTTAATAAATATGAGAGAATGATTAGTGATGACATTAATGTGAGCATGAACGGTAAAGTAACAATGTCTAATATACATATAAGTAATTAATTTGACATTTTTTGGATTAATTGTAACAAATTGAATAACGTGTTCTATTTTATACAAAATAATTGATACAATTGCGAATGGAGTCTAAATCTAAATTATTAAAGATAATTGTCATATATAATAATGCATATTAAGATAATTTAGTATAAATCTAGTTTTGTTGAAATTCCTAATGATATAAATAAGAAATATATTGGGTTTGTGCATGATAATGAAATATAAATATTTTGGAAACAAAGTAAATATGACATGACACAATTAAAAGAATAATAATGATAATGTAATATCCTAATGAATATAATTCTAATAAGCCAAAATTTTTAAAAAGAAATCATAAAAGTGGAGCCTTAGGTGATACATGAGAATTTGGCCTATGAAGAGCTACCTGTGAAGATTCTTGACTCCCGAGTAAAGAAACTAAATAACAAAGAGATTGAGCTGGTAAAAGTTTTTTGGAAATATCATGGTCTGGAAGAAACCACTTGGGAGTTGAGAGATGAAATGTTACATACTCACCCTTCTCTTTTTGCTTGAGATTTTGAAGATGAAATCCTTTTAAAAGGGTGGAGTTTTGTAACATAATGAATCTAATATGTAATTTCCATGTAAACCTTTTTCCCAATTTTTCCTTTCATTTCTATCCTTTATGTCGTTTATGTTTAATTAGTGGAATTTATAGTGGTTTAGTGAACATTTATTCAGTAATTGTACCAATATAAGGGTTTATGCACAATTACCTAAGTGAAATCTTAATTACCATAATTAAGTGCTCTAAACCTTAATATAACTTTTTGTTGTGATTTGAAAATATAAAATGAGCCTAAGTTTCAAATTTGGTTCGATTTGGATGTTGTTTGTGCAAATTATGAAATTTTAGGTACATTCTGGACTTTTGTGCAATTTACCCAATTGGGAGGTTTTCTTTGCAAATTATCACCTGAATTTTAATAATTAGATATTCCATTACCATTCTAGAGATTTTTAACCATGGGGAACCTAGTTGCACCTTGGTTTGAAGGTGTTTCTCTCCAACGACATTATAGAGATTACCCTCTTTATAAATGTGCTTATCTTTAAAAGCTATCAACCAATGGGGTTATTTCTTTGTTTGAAGGATGGTGGGGATGGCCTATAATTCTCCAAGGCGTTTTAGTACTAACCTTTTATGTACAAGAAGAGTCTATGAGATGTCCTATTGCATGGCCATGAAGCCCTAGCCTAAGGACACATGGAAAGTCCCATAGCACCTCATACTTGCCCCCTTCTTTATAAAGCCAAGCCTACCCCTTCACACCACCCAATCCAAGAAGCAATCCTATCCTTTTATTTCACCCAGATTATAGCATCATCCCTTCTATGTTTGGCCATGAAGTTTTAGTCCCAAGGTAATAGAGGGTTCCTACCTTAGTGAAGAATGCTGCTAGGGTTTCAAATTTCTCTATTTAGGATTTCTTAAGCTCCTCCTTGGTGATTTTGATCAAAACTAGTAAGAATCCTCCTTTCCTTCCCCAGTATTCCTCCCACCTTCTTATAGGTCAGAACCATGATCTTACATGGTATAACTCCACCTAGAACCCTAAAACATCTCATCTCCATGCTCTTTTGCTAGGGTTTGCACCTCTAAAGTGGAGAAGGTGATTTTTGCTCAAGAAAGGAACTTGGCTTGGAGAAACCAAACCTTATAATCTCGGGAAACTTTCTATTTGGGCATTCTTACCTTCCTAGAGGCAAGTTTTGTTAACCCCCTTCTCATATATTTCTTAGTACATGCTTAAAACTCATGCTTCTATGTTTAAAATCAATGATTTCCATCTCTTTTTACCATGTTCTTCTAGGGTTTTGGTTTCTTGCTATTTTACCTTCTATAGAAGCTCTATTTTGGTTACTGATGCAACTTCAAACCTGATATTAAATGGTTTTTTCTCCCTCTCCCTCTCTCTTCACTTATCTCAAACGGTTTGATGATGCGGCAATTTCCTATTGGTCAGTATTGAAAAATTCATATCTTCTAATCCGCTTATCCAAATTTGACAAATAAATATGTTTTGGAATTGGAAAATTAATATCTATATAATAAAAATATTTTAAATGTCTTATTTCATGGTTTGACGAAGGGTGATTTTTGTAAAATGAATTTAATGCATAAAATCCATAAAAATTACATCTTAATCATCAGAACTCCAAAATTAACATAAAAATATGTTTTCTTCATTAGGAGAACCTAATAGGTTTGTTGGTGATATTTTAAAAATATAAGTATGAGTTTTGCTAAAAAGTTCTGAAATTAGGGTTTCCATACATTAATTTGCACTATGTACTCTAATACATGTTAATACATTGAAAATAGGCAAAGTGGAACTTGGATTCAATGAAAGTGGTGAAAGTTAGTAATTGATATAAAAAAGAGAGGTATGTGCAATCCCTATTTATGTATGTGCATTCCTTACACACTATGTTGGGATAATTATAGCCAAACCGTATATTTCCCTAATGAGGATTAAATGAACCCTACTTCTATTCTTGAATCTTAATGTTGTTCATGCCTCAAATAAGATCACAGTTTCTTCTTATTTGGGTCTTATACCCCACTATCATATTTACTAAATATTATGACTACTCTTTCCATGACTACTTTTCTATCATGTAGATTTATGTTCTATTTATTTTAAAGTAGAAGTACTTATGTACAACCACCCACATAGGACATGTATTTAATCGCCCTAGGGAAGGTTTTTATTCTCCCCTATATAATTGTGTAGGTGACTGGGAATGACTATTCTCCCCTCACCTATAGGTTAGAGGTCTGATAGGTGCCTCAACCCTACTTAGTTAGGTAGACATAATTATCTTACATGCAAATCATTTTTAATATAATTGTTAATGGCAAGTTTCTTTTGAATATAGCCTCATACTTTATCTTCATCTTATGATAAACCCTAGCCTGTTCATATTTGTTTTACTTATGTTGTTATCCTAGACTAGTTTTTTGACACATACCTTGTATTTCTCTCTCTTATTGGGTGATTTTCCAACCACCAAGGTTTAGATCGAGGTGTTGAACATGACAAAGGAGAACATAGCTTCCAACATGGACCTAGATCTTGGAGATGTTGCATGGAGGCAGAGTTGAAGTAGTTTAGACTTCCCTATACTTAGATCCTTATGTTGTATCATACATGTAAACCCTTACAGGAGATTATGATATACTTTTGTAATCTTTTTTGAAAATTGTATATTCAATTGTTTAATTCCACTACTACACTTTGGTCTTTTGCATACCTTTGTAATAAACTGGAAAATTTATACCTATTCCAACATACCTTTGAGTGTGTTTGGAATGAATATTTTATTCTTCAAATATTTTTTTAGTATGGAATGGATCCCACTCCTTACAGAGAACAAAGTGTGGGCAAGTGTAGCTACCCAAAACATAGATGCATCATATGTCAAGGGTTTCTCTTATATCGATGCACATGATCTCTGAATAATGTAATGTTTGATACCACCACATTATAAGGAAAGAATGACATCTTAGGACTTGCTATAAAACAAGCACTAGTCTAGAGATAGTTTTTAGACATCTAGGTTCTAACCTAGAGGCTAAGTTAGATCTAAGTCTAAAAGATGACTAATCTAACCATAATGATGTTGAAGTTCAAGGTTTTATTTAGTTTGAGTAGCATAATGAGAAAATATCAGGTTTTGCTATTGTTCATGCTCTGATACCACCTGTGACGTCCCAAAATTTCTAAAACTTAATCTAATGTGTCATGTCCAAATTGAAACCCTCACCTCATTGAGAATCCCAATTCAAGCACCCCACACCAGGCGAAGAAGAAGAAAATCTACGAAAGTTAGAAGGAAAGAACAGTAGCACATGCACATGAACAATATACAAACTATAACACATGTTCACCATAATGCCAGGCAAGCTCGTCAATCCCGATGCGGGCGAAGCCTCACTATAAGTTTAAAATTAATTGTTACATCATTTGATATTACACATTGAATGATAAACTTTTACATATTCACATGCTGCACTAAACATGATCTTAAGACAATAGGTCGCCATGTACATCAGCTCACCACACAACTCTCAACTATCCTAGTTCTTCAAGATCACATGTCCACAACCTAAAAAAAAGATTACATGTGGTATATGTTAGCACAATATTCAAGAATATTATACTGAGTATGCCTACATGTCTTTTATATACCTCTCATTACTAAGACTTGGCAATAAGATCAAACTAATACTTGGCAGTAACAAAAGAAATATAACAAAAGGCATATACTTGAACAAGGATGTTTATTAGCAAAAGAGAACACATTAGGCATATTTTTCATTATATCATCCATGCATTTACTATCTGAGATTTGAATGCATTAAGGCCTTTATGATCTACTACGAAAGAGTTGGATCATTTCACAATGTGATCTACTACCAAAGAGTTGGATCACTGCCAAGTACTTTACTACCAAAGAGTTGAAGTACTTACTTTCCAGCACTTTACTATCAAAGAGTTGAAGTCCTTGGATAAAATGGAATAGATATATTATGTTTCATGTGTTCATAGCAATAAGTATGAAAAATCAAGAACAAATCATACAAGAACAATCATTTCATCCAATATCATATGTCAAGTATTTTACTACACATATAATGCAAGCATGCTATATAATATGCCAAGTAAGAGGTTAGGGTGTACCTTCATCAAGATATCCTAATAACGACATAATCTTGTGTCAATTCTTTCCTTAATCAACTCCTGATTAAGACAAGATCACATATACCATCATTATATTCTCATCATCAACCCTAGTCATATTCATTTTAGTGTTTTACTTAGCTCACTTGTTAGTATCGTTATTACTTTTCTTGTTAGCTTGGTATTCTGTTAGTGGCCATGGATTCCAGACTGAGATACATTATCTTATTATTCAGTTGCTTATAATTATACACCCAAATTAATCCTAGCTTACATACATTACGAATTAGGGTTTGAAACCATTAATTATGAGTCATCACCATATAATTATGAATTATGTGCATAATATAGATATGTTACTTTCACATTGTGTTCCATATACTGTTATGAATATATTCTAGAGTTTCCAAGATTTATTGAGCATACTTGTAATTATTACATATTAATTAGGGTTATTAGCCCTATTTAGCCATATGGAGCAAATTAAATTATTTCATGCATCAACATCATAATCACTGATCTTAAATGGATTATAAACACGAATATGGATTTACATACATATTATCATAACTTAAGGCCATCGTTTGGTATTTATCATCCATGAAATAAGTATTTCACAACTTACATGTTATCAGCGAGACAATGCATTAAAATCCTGATATTATACTTTTATAATGTTCTACGTAATTTTATGCGAATTTTGGTATATTATTTGTATTGTTCTGATAATGGTGCTATTTTTTGTGAATTATACAAGATTTGAGTAAATACTGGAGTTTTTACCTTTTAGGGCCAATTGCCGCAACCACATGGCCATGTGGGGGTGCGCTGCTTTGCCTCACTAGGCTCTGGCCATGTTGGGGTGTCTGGACTACAGTAACCATTGACTGGTTTAAGGCTTGGTTTAGGTAATTGGACATGCTCTGCTTCTCCTCTCTTTCTCTAGTCCACGCAAAACTGACCCCCACCTCGATCATTCTCCACTGGAACATTTGTGTGGCTTTGTCTTGGATCCACCGACATGATGGAGATCACTGATGTGAGATTGATGGTGAGGTGTTCATTTCCACTGTTTTATCATGCTTCCCTATGATTCTCACACTTGGTGTGGATCTTCTCGGCTGCAAAACTACTTGCCATCTGCTCCTAAGATCCATGACCACATGCTCATCGGCCATGGCTACTACCACAGTGCTAGGGAAGGGGAAAACCATCCCCAGGCATGTCATATGTCAAGTATCTTACCAAGATAACTGTATAATCTACACGAAGCCAATGAAACCCTTTGCTTTTAGTGTGGATGTCTCTAGATACTCCTCCAAACACAATCTGTGTCACCATGAAGATTGGTTTTGGTGACTAGGGAATGCTCTACGGAAGCCATTGCAAATGGCTGGAAATGGCTCCTGTCATCTCCTTCTTCCTTTCCCTTTATAATCTTCCTCCGATCTCCTCTCTACCTCCATATCCCCTCCAGACCCAACTCTGCTACATCGGGTGGAGGTCAAGCTGGAGAAAGATTTGGGTCTCTCTGATTTCTCGCCCAAAGAATCTCGTATATGAGGTCATAGAGTCTTTCCCAATGAGAGGACTATAACTGCCCGCTCATTTTACCTCCTTGACACATGTCCTGAGTGTTCATGGCATCAGGGGTGAGGTCACGAACACCCCATGCCTGAGCCCCAACTCGTAGGAGGTGCATGACAAGATTGCAACCCTCAGATCCATTATGAACCACGTGGATTGATTCCATCTACATGACAATATGTGGTACTAGCACACTACCATTCCACATGACATAATTTGTTGATATCTAGTTCCTAAATGAACATGCAATCCAAAGTCCTCAAGCATATAAGTTATGCATATTATATCTCCAATTTCAAACTCATAACTTTCTCTAGGAAGACCCACACCATGAAATTTTAACCATAGATTAATCAGAACTCATGTTGTATCCTATATGGATTTATGTCAAAACTCAACTATTTTACTTGTCAATTAAATACTTCAATATGGCATGAAGTTAGGGATCTTAATGATGATTTCAAAATTAATCAACACTCAAACTTTGCAAAACATTTGAAATTCTTAATATTACTCAAATAGATAAATCCAATATGCCATTAAATATTTAAAGGATCCCAAAATTTCCCCATCACAAAGGGTAATTTAGATCCTTTCTTTTTGGTACATCCAACACCACAAAGTCAACTACGCATATAAATTTATTTACTTTGACTAGTACATTTCCACAAATCCTAAGAGGCCTGACTATGAAGTCATCTTCTAGTTGTAATGTCATACTAGTCTCATTGAGTTTCCTTAGTCCCAACTTTATAAAATTTAGCAAGGGGCATTAGATTGATGATTTACCCAAATTCCATATTGCTTATTCAAGATTTGTGGTCCCTATAGAACATGTTATGTTGAAGCAGCTTGCATCCTTCTTCTTCATAGAGAGGCATGTGTGGATTAATGTGCTAACAAACACATCAACAAAGAAATGCTTGGACTCTTTAACATGCCCCTTATTGTTGATGATCTGCATGATTTTTCCTTAGAATGGATCTTTCTCAAGCACCTCCACCAACAGAGGATTGCTGTAGAGTTTGCAAAATTTATTCAAAAAGAATTCAAATTGATCTTATTTTCTCTTTGAGTTTGGGTTGTCCATAGAGTTAAACTCATGAATAAGAAATAGAGTCAATGACATGGGATGCTTGTGCATAGGTATATATAATTACTTGTGGCTGTGATCCCCTGAGCTTGAGTTAGTAGCATCCCTCAATTCAACAAATATTGATTCAAAAGGAATCATTTTTAACATTGATGCCTCTTTTTTTATTGTGATTATTCCACTATGTAGTAGATCTTTCACATGTGTTTGATGTAAGGACACCTTCTCTTGGATATGGTGAGTGATATGTACTTCTTTGTTGCTCTTCATAAGGTCTACAATGGCTAAATTCAGTGAATCTCTCCCCTCTTCCTTCATGTCTTCCCACAATCCTTTGATCCAAGCATCACGGTCCATGGGGTGCGGTTCAAATGATTGCATGTGTCGTATTCAATTTGGAGCAGGAATTTATTTTGTGGTGCATGCTTTCTCAACATTTATGACACAACCATTTTTGCCAAATATAAAAAAATTCTTATCCTAGTGATGTTGACATGCCATCTCCGTATTACATGGAAATCTTTGTTTAGAAGATTTTTTTAATTGTGCCACATATGATGCTACTTTTGACAATTGAGTTTCCAAACTCTTGAGTTGAAATTCCACGTTTTGCTTTCACCCTATAAGATTTTTCAAAATAGGCCTCAATTTTAATAATAAATTTTGCCAAAATATCCCTCAATTCATCATCTTATTTTGGGTCTTATTCTTATTAGAATTGTCTAGGACTTTGTTGTTGGTGTTGTTGAGCTTATGATGGGTCCTGTTCAATGTTATTAGGATCTTTACAAGAAAAGTTTGCAAAATTTCTTCAAGAATACTCATTGCTTCTATTATTGTTTTGCGTGAACTTGCAATTTTCGTCCTCTCTGGGTGAGAATGTATTATCCTTTTCAAGATTACGTGCCAATTTCGATACTTGATTTTTTAGTTCCAAAACTTCATGTGATTCTTTGGCACTTTTGGTTGAGGAGCATTTACATTATTCACCCAATATTTGTTTTCGGCAATGTTTATGACAATCTCATGGCATCTATTGTGTTTATTGTTTAGAAATAATCATGCAACAAAACTATCCAGTATAGTTTGTTGTCCTATGTACAAGACACAATATTTGTTTGCCCGTACAAATCAATTTCATGGTGTGGTACTTTTTAAACATATTTTTAAATATTTCCCATGCCTCTAAATAAATCTTCTCAACATATTGTTTAAAACCATAGATTTTACTAACCAGATTATTAGTCTTTTTAGGATGGAAATATTTTTCAAACAAAACATATATCACCACCTCCTATGATCCTATTCATTCAGAGGATAAACTTAGAAATCATGTGTTAACCCAATCCATAAATAATATTAAAATATTTCTAAATAGACAACAATGGAATGGATGTGGTCTATTTTAATTATGTCAAAACTTTCTATAAAGATATTTATGTTCTGCATGGGTTCCTCATTACTGGGCTCATAGAAGTTTTGTAAAGTTACTAGTACAATAAGATCATGATCAATCTTATAACCTCCCACATTAACTGTTTGTCTTTCAATAGAACCCACTTGTCATGAAAGAAGAGGCTTTTATCTTCTTCAATATGGTTGCTCAGAATATCAAATTTCCATATCCTCATTATTCTCCATGTGGTCAGCCATGGCATCTAGTTCTTCGACATGCTCTTCAGGATCAATCTTATGATGTTTTGGATTGTCCTCAGGTGGTGGAGAAGAAGACTTGTCATACAAAAGAAAAAGTGGCTTAGAGTGGCCATTTTCAGATCTAATAGTGATGGCATTGCAAACTCACTGACAACAACGCCAAAAAATGACTCAACGTAAGTGTTGTGTTAATGCAAGTTTACATGTCAATTAAAGGGACTCAAATCCCAAGTATAAAACATTGAGAATTGGGACATCCAAAGACTACTACTAATTGAAACATGTCAGTTAAGACAAATGAAAGAGTTGATTTTCAGATTAAAATTAATAAAAAGAATGAAAAGAGAAAAAAGATTAGATAGATGGATTATTTACATCAACTGTTTCATCACAATGTAAACCTATACATGCATTCTATCAGATCAACATAACTTTGATTTTCTTCTTTAGATTTAATTTCTAAAGATTCTACCACCCACTTTTACAACATAGTACACTATTTATCCTAATTATCAATCTACTTTAGCAACATCAATAATAAGAGACCAAACAATAAGAACTATCTCTGGAAAATTACTTACACAATGGTATTCCTGTTTTGATAGTGCTTTAATGACAATAATGATAAAAACTTCTCCTCTACTAATCCTAATTTCTGAGAAGTTAACAGTCCATTACAACATGGTGATCAGACAAAATCAATAATAGGTTTATAATGGCTAACGTTTCTTTTACAAAAGTCAACAAACCATGATAAACTTATTATGATCAATCATAACTTAAATAGTAATATTTTCTATTATAAAAATTTGAAGAAAATATTATATATTGAATTGAGATATAGACAAGCAACAAGTTAGCATCAAGCTATTCTTAGGTCCTAAATAGTGGAGGTTTAGTTCCTCATTCTCAATAAAGAATCATAAAAGGGAGGGAGAAGAAGAAAACCGTAGAAAACTCCTAAAAGGTGACTTTGAAATCTTCTTCTCATCTTTTTTAGACCCTAGTTTCTACAAGGACAACCATTAGGATGGCCTCTAGATGAGATGCCTCCAATGAGTTGTGATGGAGTGATTTTTCCAAATACCTTGTTCATTCTTAATTATGTTCACTAATATCCTTCATTCATTTAATATTAATTACTTAATCTGTCTAGAACCTCCATCTCAAAATATGATAATTTATTTGAATAATATGCACTATGTGACTTTCAACTAGATCAATTATCTGCTTCAATCAAAGTATTACATTAAAGGATATAACTTCAACATATGGCTCCCAAACTTTTTCTTTAAATTTTACAAATCTTTGTGCACCTTTGATCCAAATTTCACCTCATTTGGACATTCCTATAATTTTCTATGATTTATTGAAGTCTTAAGTGCATTATTTAAACTAGGACCTAAGTTCTGACTTTTAATTATATGTGTGACATTTATGTGTCACACCCACCTTCTTTACCTTAGGTGTGGGAGGATTAACTGATTAAGGAATCATAACCACCCAATCTGATCACCATTGATTGGATGGGGATCTAACGACCTGGGCTTCGTCTCTTACCTCCTATGTATCTCGGCCCTGGCTCCAACTGATCAGGCCAACCAACCGTGACTCCGCACACCAGACCGAGGAATATTTGTGCGAGATATTTGGAGGATTACTTCCTCTTGTCAATCTGAGCTCAAAGAGACAAACTTGATTTCCCCTAGTCCTCAGATAAGGGAGAACAACCTCTCGAATTCTCAGGTATCTCACCTAATGGTGGCACCACTTTTAGGGCTTCCTCCCATGCCCACTCTCCTACCTATTTAAAGGTCTTGTTAGCACCACTGATGTCTCTTTAACCCACATGGACCCTCTATTGCCCCAAAGGATTCTTCTTGCTTCCTAACCTAAACCACCTCCACCTCACATGAACCCGAGCACCCCCTCACTCCTAGAGCCTCCACCCTCCAATGAACCAAGCTCGAATGTTCTAGAGACCTCGGTGAGAAAACCCGCATCACTGGTTGGATCCACAGAGGAGCAGAAGCGTGGGTCGACTAGAACCTGTGATCAAGTTGTAAACCTTCACTTCCAGAAGAGTTGGGACATCCTCGCACTCCAATAAATCTTATGGAACACTTCTGGACCTCACATGGAGCTCCCTAATCCCTCAATTCAACCAGAGGGGAGGTAAGACTCTCAACTCTATTCTACCTCGAATACACCCATTCTTATTGAAACTAGGGATATAGTCCCCCTACGACCCCTTCTCTTATTTGTTGAACTCATCATGATCCTAGGAGCACAACCCACTCCTCAATACACACTCAAAAAATACCTAGCTACCCCAAGCCATCACCACCTTCCAACCACATTGGGTCACACATATCATTTCAACGCCATGGGTAATATGGTCCATCTAACCCTTGCTCAACCCTCTCTTTTTCAGGGCTAGGTCGCGAGTTAAAAGGAGGATCTGTGGAGCCAGATCCCTCCTTTGATCCGTGAGGCTTGACCACTTTTCCTTTTTTAATTTCTTTTGAAAACACTATCCTTTTTCTGATTGGTTGATTCTATAAAATCCATAATAAATGATTTCAGTATCTAAAAAATCCCCACAAAATACCCATGTTCTTAGAAAAATGAGAGAACCTATATTAATTATCACATGTTCCTAAACCCAATCCTACGATCGATGTACCCTTTTAAAATTTTAATTAATGCTCTATTATTAATTAATTTATAGAAAATGAATATAAGAATAAGGTTCTATATTTATGAAAAACCCTGAGGCATCAATCTAATCCTGTGTCCTCTGACTTGAAACCCTAGGTGGTCAATTAATGGTGTACTTATATTCCCTAACACCAAATGAATGGTCTATTTTCTCTCACTTTGAATAATGGTGATTAAGGAAAATTGACCATCCTAAATATCTGAATGACTTGAATCCCTAACATGAGGATCCTCCCTCTTGTACCTTGAGATAAAACCCAATACACTAAATGAAAACCCTAGTAAGACCAAAAACCTAATATGAGGTATCGAAAACACATTATGACATTAGGTATTTATTTCTCTTTTAGGGTGATCTACTCTCTTAATCTAGGCTTCTTGAAATCAAAATATGAGATTCAAGGTACGTGGATATAGGTATAAGACTAGATTTTGCTTGATGATAGAATAATGAGTAATTTCTTGCATGTAATTTATATATATTGTCACTTTCTGCCTTGAACCTTAAGAACACTAAGAAAAGAAAATGGAGTGTTGTTACTGATGGTTCATTAATCTCCCTATTAGAGAGGGAATGTATTAATGTTTCCTAGCATCATCCTAATGGTACAAGGTACACGGGGAAATCCCTAATGGTACAAGGTATGCAGGGATGGGGCCCAATAATATAAGTGTTGAATGTGCTAAGTCCACCATAATAATACATGTCCATTGAAATATAATTAATTCATTGGGATAACCTGATTTTTCGTTGTATTAATGTTTTCAACCACGTACCAACATTATGTTGATCATTTTTTTCTCCTATTTTCTAGGTTCTTGGAACAAAAGCATTTCAAAATACCTACAGATGCTAAATAAAGTTATTGGAGGATAGCTAGTTAGATGGTTATTTCTCATCTTTATTTCTATTTAAATAATTGTTTCTTTCTTCTATATGATGTATAGGATGTTCTATATCCTATGTACTTTTCATTCCTTGTAACTAGTCTTTCTCTTCATGAATAATATTTTATGAATTTACCCTTATGAATGATGATTTGTGTGGATATCCTATGTACTTTTCATTCCTTGGAACTAGTCTTTCTCTTCTTGAATAATATTTTATGACTTTACCCTTATGAATGATGATTTGTGTGGATATATATGTGATGTTGTGAACAACAATATGTATTCATTATAACTTCAGACGACAATTACAACCCCTTACATTTTCCTCTTGACATCTTATAGATACGAGTGCACACATTATTAGGGAATGCAACTTGAAAAGTGTACAAGAATTGGGGTCATCATAGTTGGTATCAGAGCAATTGTTCACACATCATGGTCACATGAACCTCATTTACCCTATTGTGAGTCTAGGGTAGTCCTTGAGTTAGTGATATGAAGGGTGGAGGTGACTAAGATAACAACTTCCATGGGTCTGGCTAAAGTCTTTGAGCCACTTAGCTTGGCAATCACGAGGCTACCTATATGGCAGTATAAGACTACCTAGCCAATACTGTAAGTGTACCCTACTTCTTGGGCATACCATAGTTAAGCACCCTTCTCATCTAGATATGTTCCCTCTCATCTTTTCTATAGAAAATTCCCCCCCTTATCTTTATTTTATAAACATTTCCCTCTCGTCCCTATGAAATAAGGTTAGGACAAGAGTCACTCTATTTAGAAGTATTAAGGATCGACTGATAAGGATTTTATGGTATCCTCCACAGATCATAACATTAAGATCATTACTAACTAATAAAGAAGAATAATGAAATACAATATGACAAAAAAATGATGATGTTATATCTAATATATTTTCACCTAATTTCAGGATGCCTCTGAAAAATCGAAACTCCAAGGCCTCTGAAGAACCATCCTCTAAGAAGAGGAAAGAACTTGAACCTTACGAAGAACCTAATTCTGAGAAAATGTCTAGGCATAGGTGGGAAGAACAAAAGAAAATCCTCCTAGAATTCATGGAAGCCATTGCCCTAAAAGGAACCCCTGAACACAACTCATATAGGAAGAAGGAGGTGATTGTACTAGACTTCATCAAACTTAATCTTAACACCTTTTGAGGGGAAGACTAGCCTGAGGTGATAGATAAGGATGAAACCTGGACATTTTCTGTGGAAAATGCCTTCTGTACCCTAGAAGTACCCAATGAAAAGAAGGTCAAATTTGTCACCATCTTCTTAAGGGAGGGACAAAAATATGGTGGGAAAACTATGGCAGGAATAGGGGAGGAGAGGTGGACAACATGGAATGGGAAGCCTTCAAAACCCTTTTCACAGACCGTTTCATGTCCATAGATGAGAGGAAGAGGAAGGAGAGGATGTACACTGAGCTTAAATAGGGTAATCTCTTTATGGTCGATTACACCCAGAAGTTGAGACTATTAGAGCTATACACACCCATTTGGACTGAAGACTACCTCATAGAGCACTATGTTGATTGTCAAGATACCCACCTTAAAACCCTAGTCATTTTCTCTAATCCTAGAAGCATAGGGGAATCCCTAGATATGGCCCTTAAGCTGGAAAGGGAACAAGGTTTCTAGAAGACTTCCAGCATGGGATACCTAGGGTTAACCACCATTGAGAAGGATAAGTCTAGGAAGTTCCACCCTGGCCATAACAATAAGGGATCAGGAAAAGGAGGAGGTTTAGGTAAAGAAAGATAGAAAAACCACCAGAACCAGAGCAGAGGACAACTCATCCCAAGTGCAAGACTTGTGGGCGTTTTCATGATGGGTATGTCATCATCTCAAGCTGGTCTTCTATAACTGTAAGAAGGAGGGACGTTTAATTGCCAAGTGCCCAACTCCATCGATCTTTGGCAATCCTATAACAAGTGCTCCACCCCCTCAGGGACACCGCAACGCTAGAGTATTCACAATGACTACAGAGGTAGCCAAGGCAAATCCCAACCAACTTGTTGAAGGTAACCTAAATTCTTTTTATATATCTAATATCTTATTCAAATGCCTTCAAATTATTCATAACATAATTATCCTGTGTAGACATTCTATTCTTAAATGGTCATCCTATTAAATCTTTGTTTGATTTTGGATCAACAGACACATTCATTTCTCAAAATTTGGCTTCTATGTTACACTTGCATATAAGGGACTTGGGATATATTCTTGATGTGTCAAATCCTAGTGAAAAAATACTTACTACATTACATAAAACTGATGTCCAGCGTCTAAAATTCAAAAATCATGATATGCCCTTTGAATTCATCCTCTTAACTATGGAAGATTCAATATTATACTTGGTATGGATTGGTTATACAAGTATCATGCCCAGATTGACTGTAGAAATAAGATGGTAGTCCTTTCTCAATCTCATTTATGTTCTATGGTGATCCTTAGGGGAAGTGGATTCTATATTAATATTATAATTTCCTCTCTTAAAGCTAAAAAGATCATTTCTAAAGGATGTGAAGTCTTACTCACATTAGTCTCATACACCAGTCCTAGTAGCAGACATGTGGAAAGACTGGAGGTGGTACGTGATTTTCTTGACATATTTCTGGAGGAGCTTCCTACGCTGCCTCCAAATAGAGACATTGAGTTCTCCATAGATCTTATTCCTGGAACCACTCTGATTTTTATGGAACCATATAGGATGGATCCTACTAAGCTAATGGAGTTGAAGAAACAACTACAAGAACTTCTCGACAAAGGTTTTATCCGTCCTAGTGTTTCCCCTTTGGGTGTTGTTGTTCTTTTTGTCAAAAAGAAAGATGGTTCTATGTGCATGTGTATTGACTACCACATGTTGAACTAGTCCACTATAAAAAATAAGTATCCCCACCCTCACGTTGATGATCTCATTGATCAACTACGTACTGCCAAAGTTTTCTCAAAAATTGATCTTCGTTTTGGATACCATCAACTTAAAGTTGAAGATTCTGATATTTCTAAAACTTCTTTTTGAACTCGTTGTGGGCATTAAAAATTTCTTGTGATGCCATTTAGGTTTACCAATGCACCTAGTGCATTCATGAATCTGATGAACATAGTCTTCCAACCTTATCTTGATGAGTTTTTGGTCGTCTTCATTGATGATATGTTGATTTATTCTGACTCCATGGAAAAACATCATGCGCACTTGAAGGCAGTCCTGAAAATCCTTTGAGATCAAAAGTTCTATGGCAAGCTCTCTAAATGTAAATTCAAGATTGATAAAGTCATGTTTCTTGGTCATGTCATTTTCACCGAAGTGTCTGTTGTTTTTGATTGTCAACCTCCTCAAAATCCTTATGAAATATGGAGCTTCTTGGGCCTATCCAGATATTATCATCTCTTCATTCCCAATTTCTCCAAAGTTGCACTTCTTATGACTAAGGTAACTCGGAAGGAAGATAATTTCATTTGGCCAATAGCTTGTCAATCTAGTTTATATGAGTTGAAGCAGAAATTAACATCAACCCCTGTTCTAGTTCTACCTTCTGGCAATGATGGATTTGTGATCTTCACTGATGCTTCAAGAAATGTGTAACATCCCTGACCTGGGTTATGTGTTAAACCTAGATGTTTTTTCTAATAAGGTTGAGTAGATGCTTAATCTTATCTTGGGAAAAGTAAGTAGGGCCCATGAGAAACTTATGTTTCAATTTTGGTCCTGTTTGAACAATGTTGAAGCAATGATTGCTTATTTTGGACTAAAGTGCAAATTACCCAAGTTGAGGGGTCAACTTGCAAATGTTGCATGATAAGATGTTCCTCTGATGTTGAGACACCATAATATTGATTATGATATAGTGGTATGGTTTTCACAAGCTTGGGCACCAAGATTAAGCTTGTAAAGCAATCCTTGTGCATTAAAACCTAGTTTTGGTGTAATGTGCAATTTACCCAAAACCTAGGGTTCAATATGAAAATTACCACTTCAATAAGGTCCCTAATGTTTCTTGGCATCATGTAGAGCAAAGAAAATGAGAGGGGCATCTCATTTGAATTAAGTTGGAGGAGAGAGAATCTTGATATTAAAATAATCAAGATTTAATCATAAGTGAAACCCTAATTCAATTTAGGGCAAAAATGAATGTATTAATTAAAGGGCTTTCAACCAAAATGTTATTGGTTGATTTTGAATAAGGATGGACGTTCCTTTTCCAAGATAAGGAACGACAATATCTAAAGAAGGTGAAATTCCACTCACCTTATTATAAGTTAAAGAATTCCCACTCAAAAAGATATATTAGTATTATAATGGATTAAGGTGCTTATTTTCTTTTCCCTCAATCCATGGATAATGGAAGGGAGTTCGGTGGTTTTGAGTTGCCTTTGTACACAAGCAAACCAAGGAGGAAGAGGTGGTACTATTTTTGGGATTAAATGCATTTTAATAAGGCATTTTCTCTCTCTTCAATTTCCTTATAAAAGTGCCATTTCCAAGCCCAAACCAAGGCCTTTTTCGGATTTTCTTCTTCCCCTTGCTTGCAAAACCGACCAAGGATCTAGGGAGGAGCAAGGAGCACGTCCCCAACCTGTGGGTAATCCCTTGACCTTCGTTCTCCTTGATTTCATGGTGGAAATCGAAAATAAATTATGGATTCCTTCTTATATCGATCTCCTCTTCAACCCTAGCCAACTTTTGCAATCAAAAGCTTGAGGACGAGCCTAGGGGGAGTTGCTAGAGCTTCATCCACCATTGATGGCGTGATCTTGGAGCTTTGGAGCTCAATTGGAGGTGGGTTTTATAACTCAAACCCTTAATCATTGCTATTGCATCAATCATCTATGCTTTGTTGATTGTTTTCTTCAGTTTGATACATATTTGATTCTTTGCTGCAATTCCATCAAGAACGGTTGCTGTTATTGGGTGCACGAAGGAAGATGATGATGAAATCATCATAAGCAAGCACCTCACCAAATATCTTGGGAGCAAACGATCTCAAGGGTGGGACCAAACGGGTTGTAAACCGTTTAGTGGAAAACGGGTTCAAACCCGTTTGAAGGAGTTGACCAAGCGTTGACCGTTTGGGAATCTCGTTCCTAATTATCTAGGCCAATTACCCTACAAATTTGAGGGGTTAACTCCAAAGGAATCATAGGTTGAAGGCCAAGCAATTAGACAAATCGAATTGAATTAAGTGCTGATTTTCAACCTGATTAACTTGACCTGCTTGGAAAAACGGGTTCAAGACCGTTTGAGTGAGTTGACAAAGCATTGACCGTTTGGGATTCCTGTTCATAATGATGTTGGTTAATGAACCTCCAACTTTGAGGGGTTAACTCAAACGTAATCATAGGTTGAAGGCTAATCAATTAGGAACACCTAATCGAATTAAGTGCTGATTTTCAACCTGATTAAATTGACCTGCTTGGGCAAACGGGTTCAAGACCGTTTGAGTTAGTTGACCAAGCATTGACCGTTTGGGATTCCTGTTCATAATAATGTTGGTTAATGACCCCCAAATTTTAGGGGTTAAATAAAAAGGAATCATAGGTTGAAGGCTAATCAATTAGGAAAACCTAATTGGATTAAGTGCTGATTTTCAACCTGATTAACTTGACCTGCTTGGGAAAACGGGTTCAAGACCGTTTGAGTGAGTTGACCAAGCGTTGACCGTTTGGGATTCCTGTTCATAATTATGGTGGTTAATGACTCTACAAATTTGAGGGGTTAACTCCAAAAGAATCGTGAGTTGCAGGCTATTCAATTAGGCAAACCCAAATTGAAAACAGTGCTGAAATTCCAATGAGTTAAGTTGAGATTTTGGGTTGATTAGCCCAAACGGGTTCAAGACCGTTTGGGGATCATACAAACGGGTTCAAGACCGTTTGGGGGTCACCCCAAGACCGTTTGGAGGTCTGGGGTCAAGTATAGTTGACCAATTGAAGGTCCAAAGGTACTAATCATATTGCAATGTAGTGCTGATTTGTTGATCAACTCGATAGATCAATCCATGATGATTTTTCACTAGAATCCAAAGGTTGGATGGGCCAAACGGTCTCAAGACCGTTTGAAGCTCATCCAAACGGTCGCAAGACCGTTTGGTGGTCACCCAAGACCGTTTGGAGGTCTAGGGTTGAGTATGGTTAGGTGTTTGAAGGCCTAAAGGTACCAAGTTGATCTCCAATAAATTGCTGAATTGGTGAGCACTTCAATGATCCAAACCCTACTTGGATGGCTTGGTTTTGAGTGATTTGATGAGAAAACGGTATCAAGACCGTTTGGAGGTCATCCAAACGACCTCAAGACCGTTTTGGGTCAGGTCATACCCAATTTGGATGATGGTTCAATGGTTTCAAAGTAACTAGTCTTACATTGATTAGTGTTGTTGAATCATCGATTCTAAACCCTAATTCAATTGAATCAAACCCTAATTGATGACCAATTGAGGGTTAATTGAGGGTCAAATCAGTTGAAGGATGACCTATTTAACTCAATTGAAGTATGAGTATAGGTCCAATTGATGATTGGTTCCATGAATTCAATGATTGAAGGAATCAACATTGAAAATCATAATTCAATTGGGTATCTTATGTAATGGAGGTCCAATGTGATTGAATCTCTTGAGATTTAAGATGATGAATGATCCATTGATCCAATTATGATTAGTAATGATTATCACTGAAGGTACAAAGGTTGAAACCCTAATAGTACCTAAGAGATTAGTGCCAATTAAGGGATGAATCCCTAATTGCTTATAGGATCAATGACTTGATACACTATGTTAATCATAGTTGTATGTACTCGAATGAAGGGTTGATATGACCTAATCAAGTTGAGAAGTGGATAGCATGAATTCATACATGAATATGATTCATGTGGTGGTTAAGGGTTATGATCCTTAAGTTAAGAGATCATGAAACCCTAAACATGAACATAAACCCTAATCGACAGGGTTATTGAGTTGAAACCGTAGTTGAGGGTGTATCCTTGTGAAACCCTAGTTGAGGGTGTATCCTTATAAACCCTGGTTGAGGGTGTATCCTTGTGAATCCCTAGTGGAGGGTGTATCATTATGAACCCTGGTTGAGAGTGTATCCTTGTGAAACCCTAGTGGAGGGTGTATCATTGTGAACCCTGGTTGAGAGTGTATCCTTGTGAAACCCTAGTGGAGGGTGTATCATTGTGAATCATGGTTGAGGGTGTAACCTTGTGAAACCCTAGTAGAGGGTGTATCATTGTGAACCCTGGTTGAGGGTGTATCCTTGTGAAACCCTAGTTGAAGGCGTATCATTGCGATTGTTTATAGGCAACTTTATAATAAAGTTATGCCTTAAACTAAGATAAGTCCATATCATGTGAGATAGATGGACAATTCTAATGTGTGGCCTATGCATTATATGCTAAGGGTGAGTATTCTGTGATGGAATGTATTAAGAGGGGAAATACCTTAATACAAGATAAAGTTGGTTAACTCAAGAGGGTCTGAATTAATGAGAAATGAGGAACCCTAACCCTAATTTGGGAAAAAGGGAATGATAAGCCCTGTTTGATAGTGAACCCTAATTCCTGGTTAAGGAATGATGGTGTTACTAATGTATCACATGATGTGATGAATATCTTGTATGACTATTATCATGCCTAATAACCATGCAGGTATGATGAAATGATGAATATAGCCAAGTTTGGGCTGTGACATTTATATAATAAATGTTGATTGGCTTTTTGTGCGTTAATGTTGTTGTTGCTTAATAAAAGTAACAATGTGTACGGATTTTATGAAACATGTGAATAAGTTGTTGCCTAGTGAGAGGTGACAAGTTGTGAATGGTCTTATGAACCATGTGAATAAGTTGTTGCCTAGTGAGAGGTGACAAGATGTGAATGGCCTTGTGAGCCATGTGAATAAGTTGTTGCCTAGTGAGAGGTGACAAGATGTGAATGGCCTTATGAACCATGTAAATAAGTTGCTGCCTAGTGAAAGGTGACAAGATGTGAATGGCCTTGTGAGCCATGTGAATAAGTTGTTACCTAGTGAGAGGTGACAAGATGTGAATGGCCTTATGAACCATGTGAATAAGTTGTTGCCTAGTGAGAGGTGACAAGATGTGAATGGCCTTGTGAGCCATGTGAATAAGTTGTTGCCTAGTGAGAGGTGACAAGATATGAATGGCCTTGTGAGCCATGTGTGATGCTTGGGTAACATGTATCATGTTTCTTTGTAGCATTTGTGTTAATAAGTTATGCTAGAGAACTTGGCTGATGTTACATTTATGTTATATATCTATAGTTCATTGATGATTATTCATATCTGTTGTATTCATTACAAGTAGATGGATGAACTATGAGTCTACCATGGGTAGATGCAATGCTCTTATTGAAAATGGAGATTTTCTTATTCTGTTCTATGAAGAATAATTCTGCCTATTAATGTAAAAGTAACCCCTGCTCAGTTTAATTTCATAATCTGCTATAACAATGTTTCTGGCAGAGAGTTACATCTCTCGCTGGGGCAATTTACAATTGTCTCACCCCCGTGGGAAACATTTTTAGGTATGCATGAAAGGCAGAGCAGAAACCCTAGAACAGGGAAAGAGCAACAGCAACAACATGGACAACAATAAGATCTCAGGTGGAGATATTGTCTGTCTAGTCATATATATAGTAGTCCTATGTGTCATCTCTGTACTCTCAGTTCCTCAGAGTTTTTAGTCAGTGTTTTTGATATATCAGTCTGAGGTATTGGCTTGATGCCTCGAGATTTGTATGCTTCCTGCATATATGTTTATAAGGCAGCTGATGATGTAGTCTCTGGAAAGAGATGGTACAGGATATGTACGTTTGAAACAGAATGTATATGATATACAATGACAATTGTTGGAAAAGATTTCCTATGTGTGGATCTCTTTGAAAAAAGTTTTAAATTTTTAGTGATTTTCGCTAATCTGCTGCTTGATGAACGCTTCCGCATTAGTTAATCTTGTTTTCGTGAGACGGTCGTCTCAATTAAGTGGTATCAGAGCTCTAGGTTCGCTGAGTCTACAGAGACATAGGACTAAGGTAGTAGAGACTGTTCTGGTGTCATCCAATGTATCTGAAAGTGCCTTCTGCTCGTATAAGAGAAGAGAACTTAAAGATGACTGGGTCACATGAGGAGGTTGCTGCAGGAAGAAGCAATGTTGCACTAGGAAAAGGTGCATGGGAGCAGGCAAGAGAGAGATATAGAAATGATGCCTGAAGAAAATCTAGAGATGGAAAATCCTGTGTGTATAATGGCATGAAAAGTGAGGAATATGATAGCATGTAAGTGCATACTACTTGATCTCAGTATTTGTAAACCCTGGCCAGGTATACAACTATTGATGATAAAGTGGGTATGGAAACTCTTAGATTGTTGTCTTTTTGATTGCTCTGATCAAGTAGTCATTCTGAGACAATCTAATGAGTATCATGAAATCATGAATATGGAATCAATAAAGGAAGATGCTTTGTGCAATTCCAATAAAGGAAGATGCTGTGTGCAATTCCAATAAAGGAAGATGCTTTGTGCAATTCCAATAAAGGAAGATGCTTTGTGCAATTCCAATAAAGGAAGATGTTGTGTGCAATTCCAATAAAGGAAGATGCTGTGTGCAATTCCAATAAAGGAAGATGTTGTGTGCAATTCCAATAAAGGAAGATGCTATGTGCAATTCCAATAAAGGAAGATGCTTTGTGCAATTCCAATAAAGGAAGATGCTGTGTGTAATTCCAATAAAGGAAGATGCTTTGTGCAATCCAATAAAGGAAGATGATGTGTGCAATTCCAATAAAGGAAGATGCTTTGTGCAATTCCAATAAAGGAAGATGCTTTGTGCAATTCCAATAAAGGAAGATGCTATGTGCAATTCCAATAAAGGAAGATGCTTTGTGCATTTCCAATAAAGGAAGATGCTGTGTGCAATTCCAATAAAGGAATATGCTTTGTGCAATTCCAATAAAGGAAGATGTTGTGTGCAGTTCCAATAAAGGAAGATGCTTTGTGCAATTCTAATAAAGGAAGATGCTGTGTGCAATTCCAATAAAGGAAGATGATTTGTGCAATTCCAATAAAGGAAGATGATGTGTGCAATTCCAATAAAGGAAGATGCTGTGTGCAATTCTAATAAAGGAAGATGTTGTGTGCAATTCCAATAAAGGAAGATGCTGTGTGCAATTCCAATAAAGGAAGATGCTTTGTGCAATTCCAATAAAGGAAGATGTTGTGCGCAATTCCAATAAAGGAAGATGCTGTGTGCAATTCCAATAAAGGAAGATGCTGTGTGCAATTCCAATAAAGGAAGATGTTGTGTGCAATTCCAATAAAGGAAGATGCTGTGTGCAATTCCAATAAAGGAAGATGTTGTGTGCAATTCCAATAAAGGAAGATGCTTTGTGCAATTCCAACCCTAAACAAAAAGGGAAAAGTTATGTGACATCCCTAACTAATAGGAAGAACTATGTGAACATTCCCAATTACATAGAGTTTGCTAAGTGAATTATCTCTGTTAGATATATATGTTTTTCCTTTTGATAAGTATTCTTGAGTGATTATTGAAGTATGTTCTATTATGCTTCTTCCTTTCAATGACATGGACATCATATGTTAGGGGTTTATGCTTTGCATAAACGTAAACAGTGATAAAGAGGAATTAATGAAAGGAACCTTGTGTGGATTACAAACTCCATGATATCTCCATGATACGAAGATATTATGTGGAGACTTGAGGGAATGATAACTGAATAAATCTATCCCTCCTTTTTCTGAGATTTCGGGGACGAAATCCTTGTTAGGGGTTTATAATTTGTAACATCCCTGACCTGGGTTATGTGTTAAACCTAGATTTTTTGTCTAATAAGGTTGAGTAGATGCTTAATCTTATCTTGGGAAAAGTAATTAGGGCCCATGAGAAACTTATGTTTCAATTTTGGTCCTGTTTGAACAATGTTGAAGCAATGATTGCTTATTTTGGACTAAAGTGCAAATTACCCAAGTTGAGGGGTCAACTTGAAAATGTTGCATGATAAGATGTTACTCTGATTTTGAGACACCATAATAATGACTATGATATAGTGGTATGGTTTTCACAAGCTTGGGCACCAAGATTAAGCTTGTAAAGCAATCCTTGTGCATTAAAACCTAGTTTTGGTGTAATGCGCAATTTACCCAAAACCTAGGGTTCAATATGCAAATTACCACTTCAATAAGGTCCCTAATGTTTCTTGACATCATTTAGAGCAAAGAAAATGAGAGGGGAATCTCATTTGAATTAAGTTGGAGGAGAGAGAATCTTGGTATTAAAATAATCAAGATTTAATCATAAGTGAAACCCTAATTCAATTTAGGGCAAAAATGAATGTATTAATTAAAGGGCTTTCAACCAAAATGTTATTGGTTGATTTTGAATAAGGATGGACGTTCCTTTTCCAAGATAAGGAACGAAAATATCTAAAGGAGGTGAAATGCCACTCACCTTATTATAAGTTAAAGAATTCCCACTCAAAAAGATATATTAGTATTATAATGGATTAAGGTGCTTATTTTCTTTTCCCTTAATCCATGGATAATGGAAGGGAGTTCGGTGGTTTTGAGTTTCCTTTGTACACAAGCAAACCAAGGAGGAAGAGGTGGTACTATTTTTGGGATTAAATGCATTTTAATAAGGCATTTTCTCTCTCTTCAATTTCCTTATAAAAGTGCCATTTCCAAGCCCAAACCAAGGCCTTTTTTGGATTTTCTTCTTCCCCTTGCTTTCAAAACCGACCAAGGAGCTAGGGAGGAGCAAGGAGCACGTCTCCAACCTCTGGTTAAGCCCTTGACCTTCGTTCTCCTTGATTTCATGGTGGAAATCGAAAATACATTATGGATTCCTTCTTATTTCGATCTCCTCTTCAACCCTAGCCAACTTTTGCAATCAAAAGCTTGAGGACCAGCCTAAGGGGAGTTGCTAGAGCTTCATCCACCATTGATGGCGTGATCTTGGAGCTTTGGAGCTCAATTGGAGGCGGGTTTTATAACTCAAACCCTTAATCATTGCTATTGCATCAATCATCTATGCTTTGTTGATTGTTTTCTTCAATTTGATACATATTTGATTCTTTGCTGCAATTCCATCAATAACGGTTGCTGTTATTGGGTGCACGAAGGAAGATGATGATGACATCATCATAAGAAAGCACCTCACCAAATATATTGGGAGCAAACGATCTCAAGGGTTGGGACCAAACGGTTTTACCAAAACCGTTTGGTGACCAAACGGGTTGCAAACCGTTTGGTGGCAAACGGGTTCAAACCCATTTGAAGGAGTTGACCAAGTGTTGACCGTTTGGGAATCTCGTTCCTAATTATGTAGGCTAATGACCCTATAAATTCTAGGGGTTAACTCCAAAGTAATCATAGGTTGAAGGCCAAGCAATTAGACAAATCGAATTAAATTAAGTGCTGATTTTCAACCTGATTAACTTGACCTGCTTGGGAAAACGGGTTCAAGACCGTTTTAGTGAGTTGACCAAGCGTTTACCGGTTGGGATTCCTGTTCATAATGATGTTGGTTAATGACCCTCCAAATTTGAGGGGTTAACTCAAAAGGAATCATAGGTGGAAGGCTAATCAATTAGGAAAACCTAATTGAATTAAGTGCTGATTTTCAACCTGACTAACTTGACCTGCTAGGGCAAACGGGTTCAAGACCGTTTGAGTGAGTTGACCAAGCGTTGAACGTTTGGGATTCCTGTTCAGGATGATGTTGGTTAATGACCCTCCAAATTTTAGGGGTTAACACAAAAGGAATTATAGGTTGAAGGCTAATCAATTAGGAAAACCTAATTGGATTAAGTGCTGATTTTCAACCTGATTAACTTGACCTGCTTGGGAAAATGGGTTCAAGACCGTTTGAGTGAGTTGACCAAGCATTGACCGTTTGGAATTCCTGTTCATAATTATGATGGTTAATTACTATACAAATTTTAGGGGTTAACTCCAAAGGAATCGTGAGTGGAAGGCTATTCAATTAGGCAAACCCTAATTGAAAACAGTGCTGAAATTCCAATGAGTTAAGTTGAGATTTTGGGTTGATTAGCCCAAACGGGTTCAAGACCGTTTGGGGATAATCCAAACGGGTTCAAGACCGTTTGGGGGTCACCCCAAGACCGTTTGGAGGTCTGGGGTCAAGTATAGTTGACCAATTGAAGGTCCAAATGTACTAATCATATTGCAATGTAGTGCTAATTTGTTGATCAACTCGATAGACCAATCCATGATGATTTTTCACTAGAATCCAAAGGTTGGATGTGCCAAACGATCTCAAGACCGTTTGGAGCTCATCCAAACGGTCTCAAGACCGTTTGGTGGTCACCCAAGACCGTTTGGAGGTCTAGGGTTGAGTATGGTTAGGTGTTTGAAGGCCTAAAGGTACCAAGTTGATCTGCAATAAATTTCTGAATTGGTGAGCACTTCAATGATCCAAACCCTACTTGGATGGCTTAGTTTTGAGTGATTTGATGGGAAAACGGTCTCCAGACCGTTTGGAGGTCATACAAACGACCTCAAGACCGTTTGGGGTCAGGTCATACCCAATTTGGATGATGGTTCAATGGTTTCAAAGTAACTAGTCTTACATTGATTAGTGTTGTTGAATAATCGATTCTAAACCCTAATTCAATTGAATCAAACCCTAATTGATGACCAATTGAGGGTCAATTGAGGGTCAAATCAGTTGAAGGTTGACCTATTTAACTCAATCAAAGTATGAGTATAGGTCCAATTGATGATTGGTTCCATGAATTCAATGATTGAAGGAATCAACATTGAAAATCCTAATTCAATTGGGTATCTTATGTAATGGAGGTCCAATGTGATTGAATCTCTTAAGATTTAAGATGATGAATGATCCATTGATCCAATTATGATTAGTAATGATTATCAATGAAGGTACAAAGGTTGAAACCCTAATAGTACCTAAGAGATTAGTGCCAATTAAGGGATGAATCCTTAATTACTTATAGGATCAATGACTTGATACACTATGTTAATCATAGTTGTATGTACTCGAATGAAGGGTTGATATGAGCTAATCAAGTTGAGAAGTGGATAGAATGAATTCATACATGAATATGATTCATGTGGTGGTTAAGGGTTATGATCCTTAAGTAAAGAGATCATGAAACCCTAAACATGAACATAAACCCTAATTGACAGGGTTATTGAGTTGAAACCCTAGTTGAGGGTGTATCCTTGTGAAACCCTAGTTGAGGGTGTATCCTTATAAAACCTGGTTGAGGGTGTATCCTTGTGAAACCCTAGTGGAGGGTGTATCATTGTGAATCCTGGTTGAGAGTGTATCCTTATGAAACCCTAGTGGAGGGTGTATCATTGTGAACCCTGGTTGAGAGTGTATCCTTGTGAAACCCAAGTGGAGGGTGTATCATTGTGAATCATGGTTGAGGGTGTAACCTTGTGAAACCCTAGTGGAGGGTGTATCATTGTGAACCGTGGTTGAGGGTGTATCCTTGTGAAACCCTAGTTGAGGGCGTATCATTGCGATTGTTTATAGGCAACTTTATAATAAAGTTATGCCTTAAACTAAGATAAGTCCATATCATGTGAGATAGATGGACAATTCTAATGTGTGGCCTATGCATTATATACTAAGGGTGAGTATTATGTGATGGAATGTATTAAGAGGGGAAATACCTTAATACAAGATAAAGTTGGTTAACTCAAGAGGGTCTGAATTAATGAGAAATGGGGAACCCTAACCCTAATTTGGGAAAAAGAGAATGATAAGCCCTGTTTGATAGTGAACCCTAATTCCTGGTTAAGGAATGATGGTGTTACTATTGTATCACATGATGTGATGAATATCTTGTATGACTGTTATCATGCCTAATAACCATGCAGGTATGATGAAATGATGAATATAGCCAAGTTTGGGCTGTGACATTTATATAATAAATGTTGATTGGCTTTTTGTGCGTTAATGTTGTTGTTGCTTAATAAAAGTAACAATGTGTACGGATTTTATGAAACATGTGAATAAGTTGTTGCCTAGTGAGAGGTGACAAGATGTGAATGGTCTTATGAACCATGTGAATAAGTTGTTTCCTAGTGAGAGGTGACAAGATGTGAATGGCCTTGTGAGCCATGTGAATAAGTTGTTGCCTAGTGAGAGGTGACAAGATGTGAATGGCCTTATGAACCATGTGAATAAGTTGTTTCCTAGTGAAAGGTGACAAGATGTGAATGGCCTTGTGAGCCATGTGAATAATTTGTTGCCTAGTGAGAGGTGACAAGATGTGAATGGCCTTAAGAACCATGTGAATAAGTTGTTGCCTAGTGAGAGGTGACAAGATGTGAATGGCCTTGTGAGCCATGTGAATAAGTTGTTGCCTAGTGAGAGGTGACAAGATATGAATGGCCTTGTGAGCCATGTGTGATGCTTGGGTAACAAGTATCATGTTTCTTTGTAGCATTTGTGTTAATAAGTTATGCTAGAGAACTTGGCTGATGTTACATTTCTGTTATATATCTATAGTTCATTGATGATTATTCATATCGGTTGTATTCATTACAAGTAGATGGATGAACTATGAGTCTACCATGGGTAGATGCAATGCTCTTATTGAAAATGGGGATTTTCTTATTCTGTTCTATGAAGAATAATTCTGCCTATTACTGTAAAAGTAACCCCTGCTCAGTTTAATTTCATAATCTGCTATAACAATGTTTCTAGCAGAGAGTTATATCTCTCGCTGGGGCAATTTACAATTGTCTCACCCCCGTGGGAAACATTTTTAGGTATGCCTGAAAGGCAGAGCAGAAACCCTAGAATAGGGAAAGAGCAACAACAACAACAACAACATGGACAAAAATAAGATCTCAGGTGGAGATATTGTCTGTCTAGTCATATAGATAGCAGTCCTATGTGTCGTCTCTGTACTCTCAGGTCCTCGGAGTTTTTAGTCAGTGTTTTTGATATATCAGTCTGAGGTATTGGCTTGATGCCTCAAGATTTGTATGCTGCCTGCATATATGTTTATAAGGCAGCTGATGATGTAGTCACTGGAAAGAGATGGTACATGATATGTACATTTGAAATAGAATGTATATGATATACAATGGCAATTGTTGGAAAAGATTTCCTATGTGTGGATCTCTTTGCAAAAAGTTTTAAATTTTTAGTGATTTTCGCTAATCCACTGCTTGATGAACGCTTCCGCATTAGTTAATCTTGTTTTCGCGAGACGGTCATCTCAAAATGGGTTAGGATGTGTCATGCAAAAACATGGAAAGGTGGTGGCCTTTGCATCCAAACATCTAAAACCCAATGAACTTAACTATCCCAAGCATAATCTGGAATTAGCTGCAATCATCCATGCCTTAAAAATTTGGAGGTACTACCTGTACGGGGCGACATTTGATATCTTCACTGACCACAAAAGCCTAAAATACATCCTGACTCAAAAAGACCTGATCTTGTGTCAACACCGATGAATTGAGTATCTGAAAGACTCCGATTTCACTATCAAATACCATCCAGGCAAGGCTAATGTAGTCGCTGATGCTCTTAGTAGAAAAAGGACAGTATGTGCATCTTTATATGTTCCTGAGTAAAGGAACATGGAGAATATAGTGGCATAGAAGCCACAGTTTCTATTTGATTATCACCAAATCCACAACATCTCTATTATGTCTGGTCTTTAGTCTAAACTTCTTGAGGCACAGAAAGATAGTCCTGATATTGTAGAGCTCTCCTCTCTCCTCTCAAATCCTCAAACCCATCTATCTGTGGGTCTTGATTGTGGTCTTCGATATAAGAACCATATGTGGATTCCTAAGTAGTCAAATGTGAAGGCAAAGATTCTTAGTGTGGCACATGGGTCAAAGTACACACTTCAACCCGACACCACTAATATGTACAAAGACCTACAACGTCAATTCTATTGGAGGGGCATGAAGCATGATATTGCCAAATTCATGTCCAAATGCCTGACATGCCAGAGAATCAAGGCCCAACACCAGAGATCAGGTGGTCTAATACAACCCTTGGAAATCCCATAATGCAAATGGGAACACATCACCATGGATTTTGTGGTGGGACTACCCAGGATCAGAAAGAGATATGATGCTGCATGGGTTAGAGTGGATTGTCTCAAGAAGTAATCTCACTTTCTCCCATTAAAGACTACTGCTAAAGTATCTAAGTTGGCCGATCTCTATATACAGGAGATAGTAGGTCTGCATGGAGTTCCAACATCAACAGGGACCTGAAGTTCACTTCAAAACTACGAAAGTAGGTTCAAGAAAAATTGGGCACCAAGTTGAACTTCAATACATCTTACCATCCACAGATAGTCGGACAGTCAAAGTGCACAATATAGATTCTAGAGGATCTTCTATGAGCTTGTGTTCTCAACTGGGAAGGCTCGTGGGACCACAACCTGCCTCTAGGTGAGTTCACATATAATAATAGCTATCAAGCTAATATTGGGATGCCTCCCTGTGAAGCTCTCTATGGTCGACCCTACAAGTCTCCACTACGTTGGTATGACATTAGGGAACATACTTTGATGAAATCTAAGAAGATGCAACTATATACAGATAAAGTTGTTTTGATCTGGCAAAGGACGAAATGGGCACATGATAGGTAGAAATTGTATGTGGATTCTCACTGATAGGAACGTCAGTTCAAGGAGGGTGATCAAGTTTTTCGGAATATTATACCTATCTGAGCCTTGGCAAAGAACAAGGGAAAGATTAGTCCTCACTATGGGGGACCCTTTGAGATCCTAGAAAGGGTTGGTGAATGTTCCTATCATCTTGTTTTCCAACTCAGTATAGTACCATGCATAATGTCTTTCATGTATCAAAATCTGAAGCCTTATGTCAATGACCCCTGTCACATTCTAAATCATGAGCCTCTAGAGCGGAAAGATGATCTACCTTATGTTGAGTCCCAAGTCAAAATTCTTGATTTCAAAATAAAGGAGCTTCGTAGTAATCAGTGCATACATATGGTGAAAGTTCTCTAGAGTCACCATGATCATATTGATGCCACCTGGGAGCTCAAGTCCGAGGTTGAGCAGAAATATCCACATCTCTTTCAGATAGTTTGAATTTTGAGGACAAAATTCTTAAAAGGAGGGGAGAATGTGACAGCGTGAGTTTTCCAAATACCTTTTTTATTCTCAAATAGGTTCACTAATAGCCTTAAATCATTTAATCTTAATTATTTAACCATTTTGGACCCTCCATATCAAAATATCATAATTAATTTGAATAATATGCATTATGTGACATTCAACTAGGTTAATTATCTACTTTAATCCAAGTAGTAAATTAAAGGATATAACTTCAACATATGGCTCCCAACTTTTTTCAACGAATTCTACACATATTTGTGAGCCTTTTATCAAAATTTCACCTCAGTTGGACATTCCTAAAATTTTCTACGATTATTGAAGTTTTAAGTTCATTATTTAAACAAGGACCTAAGTTCTGACTTTTAATTAGATGCATGACATTTGTGTGTCACACCCACCTTCTTTACCTTAGGCACAGGAGGCTTAATTGATTAAGGAATCATGACTGCCCGATCTGATCGCCATGGATTGGATGGAGATCCAATGGCCTGAGCTTCGTCTCCTACCTCTCGTGTATCTCGACCACAGATCCAGCTAATCAGGCTAACAAACCATGACTTTGCATGTCTGACCGAGAAATATCCGTGTGAGATATGTGGAGGATAACCTCATATTGTCAAGTTCAGCTCAACCACACTAGGTCACACATATCATTTCGATGCCATGGGCATTCTGGTCCATCTAACCCTCGCTCGACCCTCTATTCGATAGGGCTAGCTCACGTGTTAAAAGTAGGATCTGTAGATCTGGATCCGTCCTCTGATCTATGAGGCCCAACTGCTTCTCATTTTTTATTTTCTTTTTAAGACCTGAGCCTTTTTTTGATTGGTTGATTCTATAAAGTCTATAATAAATGATTTCAGTATCCAAAAAATCCCCACAAAATACCCATGTTCTTAGAAAAAATAGGAGAACCTATATAAATTATCACTTATACCTAAACCCAATCCTACAATCGATGTACCCTTTTATAGATTTAATTATTGCTATATTATTAATTAACTTATAGAAAATGAATATAAGAACAAGGTTCTACATTTATGAAAAACCCTGAGGCATCAATCTATTCTTGAGTCTTGTGACTCAAAACCCTTGGATGTTGATTAATGGTGTACTTATATTCCCTACCACCATATGAATGGTCTATTTTCTTTCTCTTTCAATAATGGTGATTAAGAAAAATTAACCATACTAAATATCTAAATCACTCTAATCCCTAATATGAGGATCCTCCCTATTGTCCCATGAGATAAAACCCATGACACTAAATGAAAACCCTAGTAAGACCAAAACCCTAATATGAGGTGTTGAAAACACATTATAACATTAGGTTTTTAATTTTCTTTCAGGGTGACATACTCTCTTAATCTAGGCTTGTTGAAATCAAGATCTGAGATTCAAGGTACGTGGATATAAGTATAAGACTAAATTTTGATGGATGATATAATTATGAGTAATTGCTTGCATGTAATTGAATAATCTTGTTGGATGTATATCTATATATATTGTCACTTTCCACCTTGAGCATTAAGAACACTAAGGAAAGAAAATGGAATGTAGTTACTAATGGTTCATTAATCTCCCTATTAGAGAGGGAAAGTATTAATGTTGACTAGCACCTCCCTAATGGTACAAGGTACACAGAGAGAACCGTAATGGTACAAGGTACGCGGGAATGGGGGCAAATAATATAAGTGTTGAATGTGTTAAGTCCACCATAGTAATACATGCCCATTGAAATATGATTAATAAATTGGGATTACCTGATTTTATGCCTTAATATTGTTTTCTTTTTCTTCTTATTTTCCAAATCTTTTAAATATGCCGAAATAGTATAGTATTTTTCAACCGGATACCAACATTATGTTGATCATTTATTTCTCATATTTTCTAGGTTCAAGGAACATGTAAAACATTTTAAGGTACCTGAAGATTCAAAATAAAGTTATTAGAGGATAGCTAGTTAGATGATTGTTTCTCATCTATATTTCTATGTAGATAGTTGTTTCTTTCTTCTAGATGATGTATAAGGTGTTCTACATCCTCTGTACTTTTCATTCCTTGGAACTAGTCTTTCTCTTCATGAATATTTTTTATGACTTTACCCTTATGATTGAAAATTTGTGTGGCTATCTATGTGATGTTGTGAACAATGATCTTGATTCAGTGTAACTTTAGATGACAATCAAAATCTGTTACATTTTTCCTCTTGACATCTTATAGATATGAGTGCATGCATATCAAGGGAATGTCAACTTGGAAATTGTATAGGAATTGTGCTCCTCACATGATTTGTCTTTCCTGTAGGCAAGATTCCTCCAGTTGGCTGCCCGCCTTTGATTTATATAATTAAAATTAGGGAACTACTTGGTTGTGGATTTTTGGATGTGACTTTCTTTAATCAAGATTGTCAGATAAATGTATGTGCCACTGATTGAATTTGGTGCCAATGACTCCTTTTCATTGCACTTTAGGGTTTGAATTGTCATGTGCCACCAACTTTGGTCGATGGTACCAACATGATTTTTGACTCTTCCCTTCCTCCTTCTCGATCCTTCTTTGTCGTGATGTTCGTCTATATCCTCTTCATGTTGGTGTAGAGAAATAAGTCAGTGGTATAAAAATTTTTCCATTTTGACTCGATCAAGTCTACAATTTAAGAAATGATATATTAGGAAAATAATAAAATGTGGAAAATTTGGCCGATATACATGTAAATTGAACAATATTGATGTAAAAGGGATATTTTAGGTAATCTAGGCAAAATGTTCGTAAAGCACATGTTTTTGATAGAAATCATCCTTAAATCAGGCCTAAATAATCCCCAAGTTTGATAGAGAAATCATGTGCATATTTTAAAAGAATATCATGTAAAAACATAAGAGTATTCTGTTGCATAGAAGAATCAAAATTAAACCCCCACCTAACTTATCACATAATAACATAAGAGGCAAATTCGTCCTAAATCACATGTTATTACATCAAATAAGAATATAAAAATTACAAAATATACCTTCTATGAATGTAAGAGTATTCTAGTACATGGATCAACTAGAGTAATATCCCCATCTAGCACTTTCATAACATAGCCAAGATTTAGAATTCATTTAGCATTATCTCCCCAGTCAATTCAACTACCTCTCTTAGTTATACTACATACACAAAAAACATTCTCTTTCCCCTTAATGCACTTAACCAAAATGTATAAAATAACACAAAGCATGTATTATATTTGGCTAAAAGAACAACACATTGTAGAACACATCAACCATAGAATATGAAATAAAATATGTCAAGTTACTCCCTCACATCAAATCTATAAGAAACTACTTGATCATGGAAAAGTTTGTAGAAAAGAAGAGAAAAACACAATGTAGTTTATGATAGAACAGAAAGAATGGACAAAGAGTACAAACAAAGAGAATAGAAAGTCAAGAAGACTACTGGTGCATAGTCTCCCTTAGAGTGTCTACCCAATACTCCTCCTTTAGATCTCGATAGAGCAGTTAGAGCTCAATATTGAAGAGAGGTCCTTATATTTGACTAGGAAGATGAATATTTTGCACTCATCTTCCTCCACCTGCAATTTGGTAAACCTCTTCTCCTCCACTCTTGGTATGGTTGCACTTGAGAATGATCTAAAAACATTAATTATGCCTCTCTTAGATGGTTCACTTATCCTTTCAGATGGAGCTCAATCAAGTTTTTATACTTCCCAACTAACAAATTGCATGTTGTGTACCTGTTAGTAAACAACATGTAATATCGATACCATGCAACACATATTTACTCTGATTATCATGGAAATCGACCAACCTTGTATCAAATCAACTCTTAGGTCTTCGTAGGTGGTAAAAAAAATTGTGAAATAGATGGGAGAAATAAAAAAGATTGTGACTTGGAAAGTATAGAGACTAAACAATGGTGAAATTAGATGATAATCACATGAATACATAGAAAAGGATGATATAAAATGTGATTATTACTACATCTCACATGATAGGGACCAACCAACACTACATTTATATTCTAGTTCGATAGGATGGACGTCTATAAAGGAAAAGTCACTCACAATGTTTCTTTATTTTTTAACAACAACTTCTCACTAAAGGGTATACTTCAATGTTTATTGTCTCATTTAATTTTATTTGAATTTTGGTTTACTTTCATATGGATACTACGCCATATTTTCTACACATTTTTGTTGAAAACTTATTGTATTAATATTTTTGGTCCAAAGATGGCTCTTGATGTAGGATATGCGATTTGTAGAGTGTAAAAGTTTTATGTGGCAACATGTAATTTATATTTCATGTACATCTCCCATTTTATGTCAAAATTTTAAAACAATGTTGTAAGAAGCACTAGTGTAATACATACACATATATTATATATATATTGACACACATGTACATATATATACATATATATATTTATATATATATAGACACACACGCACACATACACATACACATACACACATAAACACACACACACACATATATATATGTATATATACATATACATATATACATATATATATATATACATATACATATATATATACATATACATATATATACATATACATATATATATATATATATATATATATATATATATAGAGAGAGAGAGAGAGAGAGAGTCAGGCTAGAATACACTCGAGTGTATCCGGAGTGGAATACACTCAAGTAGTTTTTCATGATTCAATATTTTTTTGAAAATCTAATCCGTTGATCTTCTTAAACATCTTGTGAACAACTCATACACAAAATTTGAGCACATTTGGATATGTATAGATCATGTTATTAAGACCACAAAAATTATGCATTTTAAATTAGTTTCGCGCGTCGATTTTGTTGCCCTTGGATGAGTGACTTACACTCATCCAAATAGGCTCAAAATTTTTATGTAGCCTATTTATAGTATGATGGTGAAGATCAACGGTTTACATTTTGCAAAAAATAGTCTTGATATGTAATCACACTTGAGTGTATTTGTGCGATCCATACACTCGAGTGTATTCTAGCCTGACTCTATATATATATACACACATATATATACATATATACATATATATATATACATATATTTAGATATATACATATATATACATATATATATATATATGTACATATATATAGATATATACATATATATATACATATATATAAACATATATATATACATATATATATATATATATATATATATATATATATATATAGACACACACACACAAACACATACACACACATATATATATATATATATGTATATACATAGACAGAGAAAGAGATAGAGAGAGAACACACTAGTGTGTATAGATTGCACCATAGACCCAAATGGTGTTTTCCCATCTAGTCTATCTTTTGGAAAAATGGAAACCATTGATATTCATTATAATAACAATAGGTTGCATACCCAATTTCAGCAAATTTGGTGAGTGTAAGTCACGTATCAAAGAGTCACAAAATTGATGCACATAAATAATTTGATGTGCTTCATTTTTGTTTACATTATATGCATGGCTTATAAGTGTAAGAATGATCTCAAAAGATTTGTATAGGTCATTCATAAGATGTTAAAGAAGATCAACGGTTTAGATTTCTAACAAAATTATTACGTGATGGAAAACCATTGGTGCATTATTGTGGAATCCAAACTTTTGAGTGTATTCTGTTGAGCTGAGAGTTATACATTATCCATATTTTGATAATGACTTAACCATTCCATTCATATGTATATAATATGTCTATTTGAGATTGATTTCAAGTATTAGGTACATGAAAAGGATCAATTCAATCTAGCCCTAACTTGATTAAGTTAAAGTCAAAAGCAATGCTAATGCACTTTTTTGGAAAACACCCTAAAACCCATGGGATGATTTTTCTAACCATTTGTATTAATGCTATGACTTGTAACTAAGATGAGGAAAAAAATAGGAGCACTTAACTCATACATTTAATCACTCGAATGCCATTTCTAAAATACACCACAAAGTGTTTTTGAATCGAGTTTCTCCTGTGAGAAAACTCAATCGACACCTTAAATGCATTTCAAGAATGTCTAGGTTCGATCGAATTTCCATACACAGAACTCGAACAACACCCTACACTGACAAAACTAATTTTAGGTTATCAAATGAGTTTCATCTAGGATAAACTCAATCGATGTTTCAAATTTTCTTTTTCATATAGTGCAGTCGGTCAAGTTACCTTTATTGAAACTTGACCAATTGCATTGTATGGAGTTTGAAGAAAAAGTGATTCTAACCATTGGAGTGTTGAAAAACTCAAAATTATATATGTCACAACACCCCAAATAGCTATAAAATGTTCCTTAATGCTTCTAGCCTCTAGTGGACACCTCCAAATATAAGTAGGACCTCTTGGAGTTCATTCCAAAGCTACTCCTTCATGCTATTCAAACTCCTAGATATAGTTGAGTGCATCCAATACACTTAAGACCATTTCTCTCTCTTGTTTGCAAATCAAAACGTCCATATGAGTGAGATAGGATCTATGTAAGAGAGACACTTCATTGTACACTTGTAAAGATCTCAAAGATACTTTTTCCCAACCCCTTTCTTCAAGATCAAGTTGGTGAAAGATTCTCCAAGATGAAGGAGAAGGTGTAAGCTGCTTCAAGGTGTAGAATAAGGTGGAAAATATTCTCCAAGGTGAAGGACAAGGTCAAGGATGAAGATCTGGGAGTAGAGTGGGTAAATCCTTCAAGGAAAAAGACTTGTTGCAAGAAGGGGATCTCCATGAAGAAGGTGGCCAACTACTTGCAAGAGTGAGTTAGACCTTGTAGAGGTAAAAGACTCTAGAAACACTATTAGGTAAGTCCTTGGTCTTTTATGGGCTCCCTTGTCCTCAAAGGGAAGGTTGGGTATCCTTGACACAGAAAAGGAAGGTCATCTTGTATGTATTATAATGGAATATAAGTATACATTGGTTGAAAAATCCTAGAGCTTGACCATTCTAAGTAGTGGACTAACTTTCTCCTAGTTTGGGGATTGGAACCAATCTACATATCTTATGATGTTGTGTTTGTTCAATCTCATCCTTTCTATGTATGCTTAGTTGCACTACAAATTTAATATTTGAAATCCCATACCTTGTAGTAATTTGAAGGTCTAATAAATTTTGTGCAAGTGTTTTTAGCTCTATTCAACCCCCTCTAGAGCCCATTTGATCCAACAAGTGGTATCAGAGCCACTCTCTTCTCCAACAAGATCTCGTATGAGATGAGAAGATGGGAGATAACTTACTTGGGTCTCTCAACTTGGAATGTGTTTTCTCCATGAGACCCCCAATCATTGACGACATAAACTTCCTTTATTGGAAAAGACAGATGCAGTTCTACCTTCAAGGGATGATCTATGATATGTTGAAAGTCATCATAATCCCCAACAAGGAGCCATCCAGATATGTCACTACTTGTGATGAAGCTACACTCAAGAAGGCACAACTCAATGCAAAGGCAATAAGCATCATCTATGCTGCCCTCACTCCCTCCGAGTTCAATCGGATCTCCTCTTGGGACACAACCCATGAGATATGGAACAAGATTGCATCACCTATGAAGGCACAAAGAAAGTCAAGAAGTCCGATCAAGGAACTGGAATTCCAGTCCCATGAACCAAAAAAATAACAAAGACAACATGCGGAAGCATGAAATGCTTAGCATTCATGAACAAATAACAAGAAGTATCCACCAACATAATCTCAACATTCAAAAATATATTATTAAGCAACATCCTTTAATTACAAGATTTCATTTACATAATAAAGTGTCACATTGTACTAGTCTTGCTCATGTAAACTAGGGATCATACAACAAGTACACCTAGCATAGCTTACCAAGCCCATCAACCTTCTAGCCATCTCCAAACCTAAAAACAAAATATGAGAAACTAGTCAACACACAAGGTGTTGAATATGGGGAATAAAGATACATATATATGTATAAGATTTGCATAATTTGAAAATATTTCAAGACTAAACGAACATGAATAACCATCTTAACTATTTAACAAAATGTGAAACCATATTTTATGTCATTTCACTCCATTATACCAACAATATCAAGTATGTATAAGGCCTTTGACCATCTTCCCGTCAGTAGGGTCCGTAAGGGTGCTCAAGATTAGCTAACCCTTTTATATGAGAGGGACCTCAAGGCCATCGCCAAGAGCTAACCTTTTTTCAACAATTTTATAATGGAGTTCTATATATATGTGTGTGTTCAAGTTATAAAATTGACAAGGAAAACATCGAGCAAGACAAAGCAATACTACATGGCAATATTTGAGCAACTAAACAAAAAACAATACAATACATGTCTTTTCAAGCAAGAAAGTGATATTCATATAACTAGATAAGGCACATACCTAATTCAGAGATTCCTAACTTACTTATCCATGATCATCTACCCACAGGAAACACCTGATTAAGCACAAGAGTATATACATGCATTAGATTATCATCATTAACCCTATTTAGCTTCATTTCTAGGGTGTTGGCCAAGTTAGGTTCATATTTACTTATTAGTTATTAGTCCATTAGATGATCTTTTACTGATCTAGAGTTCATCATGATGGTGTGGTTCGAGTTTCATGCCATTCTGACGTTCCATGCATTTTATGTAATCTTTTCAATGTTTAGGTCCCTAACTACACAGATAGGTCAAAAGACTCATAATAGGGCCACCAATATCAAGTATCATCAAGGAATCAAAGCCAAGAATAAGGGATGGTTTAGATCAACATGAATAGAACATAAGAAACACATTCAAAGTAAAGTGATGTCCACTAGGCTCTAGGCATCAAATAATCAACATGGGGTATCAACATTCACTCATGCATGCAATTATCATAAGAGTATACTTATGTCATCAAGAGCACAAGGAAGGTTACAAGGCTTCCCAAGGGACCCAACAACATAAAATACTGATCTCATGATTGGTTAAGCATTTGGAGTCATTAAGTAGAAATCTTAGCATCAAAAGAGCAATGTACATGATTATAGCCCAATATGGTCACATATGTACAAAAAGGAGTCATTTATGAGCAATACGGATAGCAAGACCTTCATTTAGTTCAAGTATACATAACATATAGTGATTTAAGGATCAGGGATAGATTGATTAACCAAGATCAAAGTTTGCATTATTATCATACATCAACTATGCTCCATATGATTAGCGCATGCATATTTTGGGAAAATAGGGAACAAACCATGGAATTAGACCCTGAAACGTAGTCCATTGTGTATATCTTTTTGAAAGGATCAATTTGATATATAATTGTTTATACTTTGGAGATAGGAGTTGAGAGTCATGCATTTTTTAAGATTAACATTCAAAACTATAGAGGAAGAGGTGGTTACCCTTGATATCATGTCAGGGTGCATCGACACCATCAGTGGGCGATCAAGCGGCTGAGGAGTTTGCACTGGAGGGTGGGCCACATCGGCTGACCTCGTGACCATGCAGATGCACGTTATTGGGTGTTGTGGTCAAGGAGACCCCACTGTGAGGAAGAAAGTTGGGGGCGAGAGAAAGTTGTGTTGTGTGCATCCAGACCGTCTTCCCTAGATATGATGATGCGGGACACCAACCTCCTCAGCCAGTAGCCCGTGCACATGTTGTTCCTAGCCACGGTGGCACTGCGGCTATAACTCACTGGAACAACCAGGTATTGTGGCAAGGAGGTCACCAAACCACCCTCTAAGAGGCCGCCCGACTCCGTATCTCTTTCGCAGACTCAAATCCATTCACATATCCTGCCAAGGATGGCTGAGGTGGATCTGTGGAAGGTGAACCATGATGGCACTAGGATTGATGGAGCTTAGAGATGAAGTGAATGAAGGTGCTATGGTTCATGAAAATGTAAGAAAAGAGAAGAAATGCACCTGGCGAGATGTTTTATAGACAGCACTAGGGTTTGGTTTCAAAAATGGGGCACAAAAGGTGCTATCGATCTGCCTTGGACGAGATAGGTGGCAGATATTGGTTTTGGCCTTGGTGATGTGCATAAAGGAAGGGGTGGGATTTCTAGACATTGGATTGAAGGACGCGATCTGTGAGACTCAATCCAATAGCTACAAGGGGTGTGACACAGAGGGCTGCCCAAAAAAGGGGCTCCAATCCTCAAATGGGCCGCACAGATAAAAAAGGCAATAAGGGGTAGAAATCCAATTAAATCAAGGTAAACAAAACAAGGGTTTAAGAAGCAACACTCATAGGATCATAACTTGGGCTGCGATGCTTTGATTTGGGTGATTTTTGTTCCGTTGGATTCGTAATTGAATCCAGTACAACAGGACACATGTTACTAATCCAAAAGATTATGGTGATGAGATTCAAAATATCTAACAAATATGATGATATGATATAAATGGTATTTATTTCAAAAGTACAAAATTGATGTCACATTCAGTAAAATTGAACATTGATGTGACTAATATGGAGTCTCCCAACCATAAAACCATAAAATTGACATTGAATTGTGTAAGAGGTCAAATGATGAGGGAGAAAGGGTACACGATAGAATTGGAGAGAAGCTAGGTTGTCACAAGTCCAAAATCTACATGCTCAAGGGTCTTCTTGAAAACTTCAAGATGGGTAAGAGGGAGAAGGTGGTTGATATGTACATAAGGTTCAACACCATAATCAATGGACTTGCTTGTTTGGGCCACACTATGGATAGAGGGACCATCAACTCCAAGATTCGAAGGTCTCTCCCCAAGAGATGGGAATCCAAGGTGACTTCCATTGAAGAAGTTAGAAGCCTCGGTGACATAGCCACCGAAGAACTAATTGGTAACCTTCAAGCCCATGAGCCAAGACTTGACGAATAAGAGGAAGTTGAGAAGCAAGAAGAGAAGGAATCAAATAAGATCACAGACAATGCATTCAAAGCTCAAGTGTAGGCAATGATTCTCTAACAATAACTTGATTTTTGATCTTCTCCTCCTTCCTCAAGTGAAGATGAAGCCCCTAGTGACCATGAAGCAAAATACTCCAAGGGGAAGAACTTTATGGGAAACCCATCCTCCTCCACTTCAAGGTGCTATGGATGTGGGAAAATGAGGTACTACAAGAATGGATGCCCCAAGGCTAAGATGTCCTACCACAAGAGTAGCTCCAAGAAAAGAGAGGACTAAAAGAAGGATGGAAAGTACAAGAAGAAGGACAAGAAGGAAAGAAGATGTAAGGATGCAACCCATACCACATGGGAAGAGTCTTCTTCAAGTGATTCCAGATCCAATGAGGGAGAATGCCATCTTGGTCTCATGGCCTCTACAAGTAAATGCATTGGTGAGGTAAGTGAGGGAAGTGAGGTAAGCTTACATGAATTATCTAAGGAAACTCTCATTGACATGCTTAAGGCTACCCACTCTTATTATTCTGACTGCAAATCTAAGAAGAAGAGTTTAATGAATATCATAGAGAATTTGTATTCTAACATTGATATTCTTGATCAAAATGAAAAATTTCATCTTGACAGTATTGATTCCTTGCAAGGCCAATTTCTTGATCTTGAGATCCAATACAATGGATTTCAAGTAGAGAATGGTATCTACCTTAAGAGCATCAATAGTCTTAAGGAAGAAAAATAAACCCACCATGATGAGCTTGTGTTTCTTAAAATTGAAAATGATGATCTTAGACATGCTTGTGATGCAATTAGAGATGAAAATAAGATTTATCTTAATGAGCTTATCTTGCTTAGAACTGAAAATTTTAGATTGACTGCTCAAATTTATGATCATTCTTCTAGACATCTCTTTCCAAGTAATGAGATAGATAGTGTTGCTCTTGAGAGAGATTCCTATCATACTAAATCCCTCTGTTAGGAGGTCGACTAATTTCATGCAGAAGATGATCTTGCTACTTTATCTTATACTGTCATTACTTTGAAGATAATCACAACCTTAAAGCTTCCTTGTATAAATACCTCAAAGGGAAAAAGTCCCTAAATTAAGTTCGAGATCACTCTCCCAAACATAGTAGTAAAAGTGGTTTGGAATATGAGGAAGCTCCATAGGGAAAGAGTAAGGGAAAGGGTAAGAAAAAGAGTAAGGGACCTCCCATCTTCCATAGACAGTCATCTGGCTCTAAGAACCCTATGGTTTGTGTGCATTACAAGAGTGATGACCATTACTCTACTTATTTCCATTATAGAGTGAAGGGGACGACCCCAAAGATGAAATGGGTCCCCAAGATAACACCGGATCCCAACGTTTGAATTGGGAACTTTCATCTTCCTTTCTTGTAGGTAAAAGTAAAATGTATTGTTGATAGTGGTTTCTCAAAGCATATGACAGGTGAAATCAGCCAATTCAACCAATTCATAAAGAAGAAAGGAGGATAAGTGACATTTGGTGATAGGAACAAAGGTAATGTGATAGATGAGGGTGATTTCAATGATTCTCTATGCATAAAGAATGTTCTTTCTTGTGGATGGCCTACATCAAAATTTAATTAGTGTTAGTAAATTATGTGATAATGGACATCTTGTTCTTTTCCCCTCACTTGAATGCTTGCTTCTAGATTCCCTCTCCTTCAATTTTATATATAAGGGAAGTACAAATGGTAATCTCTATTTTATTGTGCTTGACTCTATCAAGCCTATTGTTGGTAGATGCCTTGTTATTAATTCAAATGGTATTTCTTTTTGACTTTGTAGGCTTGGTCATGTAAATATGCATCAATTGAAGAAATTGAGCAAAAAGGATCATGTCAAGGGGATTCCTAAATTGGACTTTGAGAGGGAAGAGAAATGCCAAACTTGTACCCAAGGAAAGCAAACCAAATCCTACTTTAAATCCAAAGGAGCCCTTAGAACAAAGAGAGCTCTTGAACTTCTTCACATTGGTTTATTTGGACCAATGAGAACTCAACCACTTCGTGGTAGATAGTATTGCCTTGTGATTGTTGATGACTTTTCTCGCAATACTTGGACCTTCTTTTTTGTTTCAAAAAGTTGTAATCTCAATGTTTTCTTGGATTTTTGTAAACTAGTTGAAAAAAAGCTTCTTGTCGGATCATCTCTATCTGTAGTGACCATGAGGGAGAATTTGAAAATGACTTGTTTGAATGGTTTTGTGAGGAATCCAGGTATGTACATAACTTTTCTTCCCCTCGAACATTTCAAAAAAATGGGGTTGTAGAGAGAAAGAATAGGTTGCTATATAGGACTATGCTTCTAGAGAATGATACTCCAAAGAAGTTTTGAGCTGAAGCTACAAGAACCTCATGCTTTGAGCAGAATTGGGTTTTCACTCATCCTCCTTTAAAGAAAAAGTACTATAAGTTATGGCATGGTAGAAAAATCTCTTTTGATTTCTTTCATTTTTTCAGTTGTTCTTGTTTTGTTTTAAACACCAAGGATTCAATTGGTTATAACACTTTTAGCAAGATTTATAGTGTCAGGAAATATGGGCACATAAAAGGATCCGGATTTTTTTTTATCTATCCATATTCCCCAAACCAGCAAGATTGTGTTAAAAACTATGTAATGAGCAGGATGGTTTAACGAGTTCATACCTAGTCCAACAGCAAGTCCAACTACTACAACTCATAGCAGTAGTCTTGCACTCCTAGTTCCACTTAGACTTGTCTGCTACAACTCCTGGCCTCTACCATGAACAATAGACTCGAATAACGTATGCATTATCTACTCCATGGGTGGTAGGCAAAAATTATCCTCCTAGTTGGAAAAATATCCACGCCTCTAGAGAAGTCCAAACGGGCCATGTAGAAATCTTTTCATTCTACCAGAACAGATAGGAAGGAGTTGCCCCTTCTGTTGGCATACTAGTCATCAACCTTCTATACCACAATTGTTATCATGTGTTCTCTCCCTAACTATTCCTAGCTAGTGGGGTAGGACTTGCTTGGGATCTCTTGGTTACCACAACTAGAGATGACAACAATTGTCAGAGCAACTGATTCTCAGTTGTGTGTGTTGGGAAGCCCCCAATACCCCTCTATTTATAGGCAGGGTTAGGTTATGGGTTCCTATACTGTGTAGGAGTAGAAGGGTCTGAAATGTCCATGAATTTCACATCATGCGATAGGTGAACCGGTTGGTTCACTAGTGAACCAGTCGGCTGGCACAGTGAGCCGACCAGTTCACTCAATGAGACGATCGTTCCACATGTTTCCCTATCTCAATTTTATTTGAAATCTATTTCCAGTTAATTCCAACATTCATTCCTTGTACCAATCAAATTGAACAAGTGAAACAATACACTATTCTCATGAATTAGGAAAATCACCAGAACTTTCAGTTGGCATGATCAAGCTGATCAGTTCACTAGGTGAATTGGTCGTCTCACTAAGCTTGAGCTGATCGGTTCACCTAGTTAGCCGATCGGTTGGTGTCTTGATTCATGTAGAATTTGTCCAATTCAATTTCCAATCAACCTAACACCCTAACCAGTTTGTGGAATACTTGAACTTGATAGTTCTCGATCCAATTTGTTAATTGGTTGTTTAATTGAGTACCTAAACATCTTTAGTAATCAATTAAAACACCATTCATGAATAAACTCCTCTTCTAGATGAATTCCTATGTGTGACCCTATATGTCCCATATCACATTAGCCGTGAATGTCCATAACTAGTTTATGAGATCATAAGAAAAGAACAATGCCTAGTCACACATCAATGCTCCCCAAGTGAATGAAAAGTTGGAGAACAACTTCGCCCTACAATTTGTGCAAGGTGTTATTGTGATTGTATAATTCCTTTGTCTCTAATATCCAAATTGAACTCGAGGCATGGAATCATCTCCCTTTCAATATTCAATCCATATTCCTTGAACTAGAGCAGACTGTCTGAGATATATGTGACCTTGATATCAAATATTGATTCACATGTGTGCGGGAAACCTCAATATCTTATATTGATTCTCATGTGCGTGCACATGCCTTTCTTATTCTCTCTTATCAAGCATCCAAGATATTAATATCATGTAGGAGGGACAAATCCCATCTACATCACTGACAGTCATCCCCATGTGTCATAGTGCATCCCACCTTAACGGAAACCCTTCTGTAGGATCACGGTGGATGATGTCAAAGCATACCAAATGACATATGATGAGTGTAGTAACTTTAGGTCTAAGAACCACAATCATGACCTTCACTATGAGAGATGACTATGACCACCATTTATGGTTTCCATGTGTCACTCTCAAGGTGGGTCTGTCCCATAAAATAATCTTCAACAAGTGTCTATGTGCTTGGATTAATATCCATATCATGACTGATGAGATTCTATCATCAACCAGCACACACTCTAGTCTTTAGTGCTACTGCTGTCTATATGCCTTCCATAGTAACATCCAACCAGGGACATAACAAGAATGTACATACTCTTAACATCCGTATGATCTTGTTGTTCAAGTCACCTACTTGAAGACATACATCATTGAGCAATTGTCATTCTCTAGACATTAATTGTGTTTAATCACTATCTCACAATTGAGTTAAACTAAATGCATTGGATGCTTGCCTTTATTATTTTTATTAACCAAATCCTTTTATTTTCCATCACAATCATCACATGATTGGTTCTCTAGGCATACCATACGAACAAACTCCCCTGGATCTTAGAGACAATCACCAACAAATCCTATTCTTAGTGATCTAAACATGTCCACTATGTTTTAGTTGTGCAAGTGCTAATCTAGCATGTCAACAACATTTTGGTATAGTCTATATATTTCATGTTAGTCACCTCTATGTTAATGAATTCTGATATGAGATGGAAAAATCGTAATATGGTATCTAGTATTTCTTTCCTAACCATTAGCTCCTTTATTGTCACAATATCTCTAATGAGTCATCAATGGTTAGAACATATATAAGTTCATCCATATGAACTTCTAGATCCATATAGTATCCACTCTGGTGTTCAAAATACTAGGATACTCGACTTCAATTTTAGAATTGAATTAATGGCATGTAGTTTGGAACTCTACCAACTTATAAATTTTCTCTTAAGATTATGCACATAACTTTTGATATTGCAATTTTTTTCTATCATTCCAGAATCCTGCATCAGTGTAACCCTTTACACTCAACTCTGCCTTGTTGCTATAATCTAGCAACTAACCCTTTAGTGCTTCTCAAGCTCTAATGGATATCTTAAATGACATTCTAGTGACCCTTTTTGGAAACTAGTACCATCTTGTCAAATCCAATACATACAAGAGTATGGGATGATCATACATTTATATAGCATACATGATATATCCATCATATGTCATATCACTCATGGTTTTCCATTCTTGATAAGAATTAGAACATAGGGTTTGTGAGAGACTATTCTGGATTCTCTCTCATTGAGTCCTTTATTCTAAACTCTTTCAACATCTTGCTATTCTATATGCTCATTTTAGGTTATGAAACTGTCGAGATCTATCTCTATAGATCTCAATCCCTATAACATAGGACGTTTCACCTAATCCTTCATTATTGAAGGTGTTTTCCATGCTAGGTTTCAATGATTACATTATTGAGATGCTATTACCCATGAATCATATGGAATATCATATATGCTCCCAAAACCTTTTGTAATCATAGATTTCATCATTTATCTTGATTCAACTCAAACCCTTTGACTATCTAGTCAAGTCAAAAAATCCCATCTCGGAGATGCTTGTTTCAATCTCTATATTGAACTTTATAGCTTAACGACTATATTTTCATTCATGAAGTTATAAAAGTTTTAGTTTGTGTCGCATACACATCCTTTCAAATATTCCTTTTCAGGAATGCGGTTTTAAGCTTCATATGCCAAATCTCATAGTCTATACTAGCTGCAACAACAAGCATGGCACTTAGTAAATGAATTTCTTCATGTTCATCAATTTGAACTGATTTGAAAACCTTTACATCCAATATGTCCTTTTCGGTTATCCATGTGGGTCTTCCTAGTGAAAACCCAATTGCACCCTATGGGTTTTACCCCTGTGGGTGGTACTAGAAAGGTCCTACCTTCTTAGTGTACGTGGACTCCATAATGACCTTAAGACACTTCTCAAATTCTAGTTCTCAATAGCTTCTAGTTGATTTCTTGGCTCATCATCTATGACCAACCCATCTGAGTTGTTGGATTCACAATCTTTCAATATCATATATGTTCTACTAGAAGTATGAGGTTCTGTGTTACATGACAAACTTGAGTTTCCACAACAATTTTTGATTCTCACTTGTTCTCATTGTACATCCGTGTTGACCTTGAACCTTTCAAGTTCTAATTTTACTCCCGTTGATTCTTTTGGAACTCAGTTTTCCTAGCAACAAACATTTTGTTTTCGGATTAGGATTAAAGTAGCATTCGACAATCATAGTTTGTGGATTAACCATTTAAGAAACTTCTTTTATGTAGGTTTCAATCCTTAAGGCATATTAGGACATTCCCTAAGCATATCACATGTGATGTCTTTTAAACCATTTTATACGATACATCATTTTAGCATAAAGTATTTACACATTAGGAGATTAAATTAACTGATAATCACATCATGACCCATCAATACGTAATTCCTTCTTTCTGACACATCATTATGTTTCAGGTGGAATTGACTTGTGATACACTATCTTAGTCCTTCTAGAAGGTCCTCAAACTATTGATGTAAAGTATTCTAACATTTGATCATATCATAGTTTCTTAATACTTTTATCAAAGTGACACTTCATTTATGATCTCCTTGAACACTTCATGATATTCATGTTTGTATTTCACCAAATACAAACTCTATATCGACTGATATCATTAATGAATATAATGAAGTACAAATAACTATCTGTAGCATGTATTCTATATGATCTTCATACATCTATACATATGAGGCCTAATATAATACTTACCCTCTCCACTACACCTAGTGAGAGGTAGTTTGTCATGTTGCTCATAAATAAGACTTGGATGTTCCTTTTTGGGTCAATAACCAAAACAGTCTAGATAAACTAGATATGGATTTCTTATATATGTGCCCTAGATGACATGCTAAGTATTGTTTTAGTTATCAATTATAATCCCTTTTGGTATTTACATTATTAACATTCATCTTTAGATCCTTTCATATAAAGATCATTAGATGTTTGGGCATTACCATATAAGAACACATCTTTGAAATAGAAGCAATAATAACTCTTTATTAATTTATCATCCTTGTCATACACGATACATAATGTAAATCTTTATATTTTTGCATAATGAAATAACAATTCAATTAACTCTATTACATGCCCAATGGGCTAAAATAAATTCTAAATGTAGATTAAAGTTGTAGAAACTCTTGCTCTGCATAGTCCACGCTTGCCCTTTCATAAATGCTTTACTTCTTATCTGATCCTACACATCAATGTATGTCAGATCTACATCTAGTATCACATACCATGATGAAGAAGTAATTTAGAATTACCTTATAATGTTTATACCTGAGGTAGAGGCATCATTCCCTTCCTTCTTCTTTAGCTCCTCCAGAAAGAGAGGGCAATTCCTTTTCCAATGTCTAGACTAGTAACAGTGGTGAGAAAGGCCTCTCTTCTTTATTCCTCCCTTTACCTTAAGATCTGAAGACTTGAGCTTCTGGCTAGCTTTAGAACTATTCTTAGCTTTGCCTTTGCCTTTAGACTTCCCCTTTGTCTTGATGATCATCATCACAGACTTGGGCTTGTCTCTCTTCATTTGTGCCTTAGCTGTTGTCAACATGCCTAAAAACTCTTTCAATGACTTGTCAAAGTCATTCATGTTGTAGTTCATGACACACTCACTCTACGATTTTGGCATAGACTGCAGAATCACATCAGTGGCCAACTCTTGACCCAAGGGGAATCCTACTCTAGCAACGTTCTCCACATACCCAATGAGCTTGAGCACATGATGACCAATTGGATCTCCTTCTGCCATGTTTTTTTTGGAGAAGGTAAAGTATTACTCTATCACCAAAAGGGCATATAGATGGTAAAAGCCATCATATACTATACAAGTGGGTTATACAACAAAATCCCATCGGTCTAGGATCACCCTATTGACCCCTCTACCAATCTTAGGTCTAGCTTTGAATGCCAACCTAAAATAAGCAATCAAAGTATCAAAAAACACAAGGACATCTGTGTCCCCTCTCCCATAGAGTTTGTTGTTACATTCATTCCAAGTCATAAAACATAACCCCGTTATGCACAACCCAACAAAGGGTCTCGACCCACTATTATTTCTGGTGTTGTCCAAGATACCCAACATACCCTCGGATAAGGTAGTTGGGGCAACCCCACCCACCCCATCTTAACCAACACCTACACCACAGGTACCAAGTATAGGTGCAATCCAAGAACAAGTGTGCATGGGATTCATCCTTGGTCTTGCATAACAAACACTTCACATTGATGTTAAGCCCCCATCTGATCAAGCAATCCTTTGTCGGAAATCTTCCCAAAATGTTTCTGAAAGTACTACAACTCCACTTTGGTACGTGCCCTTGATTCCAAAATAGGGAAAAGCAAGGGACCGTAGGCCTCTGCACTAGTAGAAGAGCCCAAGGCTTGTCCTGTGGCTCCTTCAGTGCCCAGCTGAGGGAATGGGGCATGTACTCTGTAGCCACCTCTGGCCACACCCTGTACATCACCCTCCAGTCTCTGGATACATTCTTGTAACCATAGAGATCCAAGATGTTCCCATGTCATGCATCCATCCATTTTCTCCATAGGGATTCTATCCTCAAAAAATTATCGATCCTTTTGATCGTTGCATCTCGGGAAAGGGAACCAGGATCATCAACATTCAGTACACCCTCCTCAAACCTCCTAGCAACCGTCATCTAGGAAACAACATGTCCACGCCCCCCAACCCCACAGGAAAGCTGCCAGAACACTTCTCATTTTCTCTGGGACAAAATTTGATAGCTGAGACTACATACACCAGAATCTTATCATGCCCTCTAGGACAGATCTCACAAGTTCCAGCCTACCAGACATCGATAAGTTGATACCCATCCACCTGGATATTTTATCTCGTAGCGCATCCACACAAACCTAAAAGTACCTAGCTCTTTCCTCCCCCCCACACAAAGGAATACCCAGGTATCTAGTGGGTAGGTGACCTTTCTGCAAACTCACAACTTTTCTCAAGCGTCCTCTCCATCTGCCATGTTACATTTGAATAATGCCTTGGAGACATTGTATCTCTCTAATCTTGTATGATCTTGGAACATGATCTTAAGATGTATTACTATCTCAATAATATCTAGGTTCTCATCCTACCTCTACAACTCATAGTTCATGGAGCATATTATCAAACACTTGACATCCAAGCCATCTTCAATATTCTTCTTTGTAAGCATCCCTATCAGCCTTAGGTGTAGTGGAAAGGGATTCATCTAGATCTGGTGTCTCCAAGACATAGAGCTTGTGCTCCTGTGTGAGAACAATACTAAGCGTCTTGAACTAGTCATAGAATTTGTTCCCATTAAACTTGTCCTTCTCAAGTAAAGATCAGAACTAAAAGTTGTTGTTATGTGTTTCTATTTGATTCTACAAAATAATATGCAATTTTATCAAAAACTCATTTTGATTTGATTTGATTAAAAAATTTCGATGTTAGTTTGGTCTTTAATTAGCTATTTCTCTCACTACTTTATTCAAATTGATAGCCCTCACATATCAATTTGGAACATTGAATATACAACATTCTAGTGACCCAACATCCAAAATAATTCAACTAATACTGAACTAAGGCTAGCGTTCATAGTCAATCATTAAGATAGACAATGTTTGACAATTACATCTTATGCAATTCTTGGATAGATGATAGCACAACTCTTTTCCATAGTCATTTGTATGCTTATAGTACTTAATACCATCAAGGTCACACAATTAAGCCTGAACCAAAAGACAACATGATAATAATGCACCCACTTGGGCTGAACCTACATTATTACCATCACACTTCCACGAGAAGGATGTTGCACCACACTTGGGTGTAAACCTATGCTTAGTCGATCAACATTTTCATGTTTGTTGCTGATGGAAAACATATTAAATTTAATATGTTTGCTTGATGGAGTTCATATATATATATATATATATATATATATATATATATATATATATATATATATATATATATTTACTTTAGCTAATCATGACACCACATATATATAGTACATATCATATACATGATATATCCTACAACATAAACATGTAATATAAAAGAAAAAAGATGGTTATGGCTGCATCTATTGTAATTGCTTGGAGCCACAAGGAATGATTACCACCTAGGTCAACATCACATCACATGCATGAACCTATTGTTGGTATAAATTTTTACTTGACAATCTGGGTTGATCGGTTCAACCCTTGAACCGATCATCTCACCTCTTGGTTTGTCGGTTGGTCTCCTGAAACGACCAGTTGGCATCATTTCCAACTAATGTCTGGACACCTGTAGAGGTCGGTTGGGTCTGCCAGCCGATAGTTCTCCTCTTCTTAGTCCTCCAGTCGGTTGGCTTGTCACATGAAACAGTCGGCTCGCCGGACGTTAATCATCATCTTTGTCGTTGCAAGAAAAGAAACTATCCTATTGCTATTAAACTTATTACATGGTAATGAGAAACCTCACGTTACATTGAAGGGGAGCAAATTTAGGAAAGAAATAATACTTTTACATTGGGAAGAAAAAGGTAGAGGCTCGATATGCAAACCGAAATACAACATGAATAAAATAAAATCATCCAACCACACACAGATTTTTAGGGTTATTGGCCATAAGCACGCTACACATCTGCCATCAATACTTGCTTTTAGGGTGACACATGTAAATTACATATATATATATATATATATATGTATATATATGTTAGTTTGGGATTATATGTGGTCTTTGAATGGATTTGTACATTAATCATTTTAAGTATCCACATCGCATGTAATAAATAAACGACGTAAACCAAAATTGGATCATATCGGTTATCCCAAAACACAGTTAATTGATGTGGCTTTGATACCACAGAGGGAAATATGAGCACAGAAAAGGTAGCATAAAAAAATGTATCTATCCATATTCCCCAAACCAACAAGATCATCAACAACTATGTAATGAGAAGGATGGTTTAACAAGTTTGTACCTGGTCCTTGAGTAGGTCCAGTGACTATAACTCATTGCAGTATCATGCAGTCCTAGTTGCACTAGGACTCATATGTTACAACTCCTAGCCTCCACCAGAGACAGTAGACTCAAACAATTTCTGTAGTAGCTCCTCCATGGATTGCATGCTAATGTTGTCTTCCTAGCAGGAAAAGTATCCATGGCTCGAGAGAAGTCCATAAGGACTTCCTATAACTCATGATGTTCTACTAGAAAAGACATGAAGGAGTTGTCTCCTTCTGTTGGTGTATTAGTCACCAATCTACTCTCCTACAACTGTTCTCAATTGTTCTCTCCCTCACTATCCCTCCCTAGTTGGGTAGGACTTACTTGGGATCTCTTGGTTACCACAACCAGAGAGGACAAAAATTGTCAGTGCAACTGATTCTCAATTGTGTGTGTTGGGAAGCCCCAGTACCCCTCTATTTATAGGAGGGGTTAGGGTCTAGGTTCCCAGTCTGTGTGGGAGTAGAAGGGTCTGGAATATCCATGAATTTCACATCCTGTGATAGGTGAACTAGTCGGTTCAATGGTGATTTGGTTGGCTAGCACAATGAGCCAATCGGTTCACATGTTTCCCAATCACCATTGAATTTGCAATTTGTTTCCCATTAATGTCCAACATTAATTCTTTGTACCATTGAAATTGAACAAGTGAAACAATCAACTATTCTCTTGAATCTAGAAAATCACCATAAGCTTCAGTTTGCATGACTGAGCCGATCGGGTCACTAGGTGAATTCATCGTCTCACCAACCCTGAGCCATCGATTCACCTAGTGAGTCGATCAGTTGGTGTCCTGATTCATGTAGAATTCAACCAATTCAATTTCCAATCAACCTGTCACCCTAACCAGTTACTTCTGCATTTGAAATTGATGGTTTTGAGTCCAATCAGTTAATTGGTTGTTTAATTGAATATCTAAACATCTTTACTAATCAATTCAAACATCATTCACAAATAAACTTCTCCTCTAGATGAATTCCTATGTGTGTGACTCTATAGGTCCCATATCACGTTGGCAGTGAATATCCATAACTAGTTTATGACATCATAAGAAAAGATCGATACCTAGTCACACATCAGTGCTACCCAAGTGAATGGAAAGTTGGAGAACAACTTCAACCTACATTCTACGTAAGGTGTTATAGTGATTGTATAATTCCTTTGTCTCTGATATCTGGATTGAACTTGAGGCATGGAATCATCACCCTTTCATTGTTTAATCCATGTTCCTTGAACTAGAGCAGACTGTTTGAGATATATGTGACCTCAATATCATTTATTGATTCACATGTGCATGTACATGTCTTTCTCAATTTCACTTATCAAGTGGCCAGGATATCAAAGTCTTGTAGGAGGGAGAAATCCCATCTACATCACTCACAGTCATCCCCATGTGGCACAGTGCATCTGATCATCACCTATATGGAAACCCTTCTGTAGGATCATAGTGGATGATGTCAAAGAACACCAAATGACATGTGATGAGTGTAGTGACTTCAGGTCTAAGAACCACAATCACCTCCTTCACTAATTGAGATGACTATGACCACCATCTATGGTTTCCATGTGTCACTCTCAAGTTGGGTTTGTTCGATACACTATACTCTAACAAGTATCTATGTTCTTGGTTTGATATCACGTATCATGACCGATGAGATCCTATTATCAACCAACAGACACACCATAGTAATATCTGACCATGAACCTAACAATAATGTACATACCTTATCATCCATATGATTTCATTGTTCAAGTCCCGTACTTGAAGACATACATCATTGAGTAATTGTCATTCTCTAGACATTCAATGTATTTCCCCATTATCTCATAACTGAGTTTAAAAAATTGAATTGGAAGCTTGCCTAAATTATTATTAACCAAATCCTTTTTTATGGCATCATAATCATCATATTATTGGCTCACTGGGCATACCATACCAACATAAGAATGTTTAACCCTAAATTAACTAATGTAGAAGAATCTATCAATGCTAAATTTGTTGAGACTAACCCCTCTATTTCCAAGAATATTGTTAATGATGATGTTGTAGATGAGGTGATCCCACACTTGAAAGGTCTCAACATTGTTGATAAAGGAAAAGATTTGTTAGTTGATGAAGAAGATAAAGAAGAATAAAAGAAATATTCAACTCCTCGCTTTGCAAAGAATCATCTAAAAGAGCTCATCATAGGTAATTCCTTTGAAAGGGTGAAGATGTGGGTTCCAAACAACAAAGAACAATCCAAAAAATCCTTCATCTCTCAACTAGAGCCAAAGAATGTCAAAGAATCTCTCAAGGATGATGAATCGATCCTAGCCATGTAATAAGAGTTAGAGTAGTTTCAAAAAAATAAAGTGTGGAGGTTAGTTCCATGGCCAAGTGTTAGAAAGATCATTGCAACCAAGTTGATATACAACAATAAGCTCGATGAAAGTGGAAATGTGGTAAGGAACAAAGCAAGGTTAGAAGCTCAAGGTTACAACCAACATGAAGCTATTGATTTTGATGAAACTTATGCACCTGTTCCTAGACTTGAATCTATTAGAATATTACTGGCTAGTTATAAGAATTTTCTACTTTATCAATTGGATGTTAAAGGTGCTTTTTGAATGGTACAATTGAGGAGGAAGTCTATGTGGATCAACCACATAGCTTTGAACAAGATAAATTGTGTAACCATGTTTATTTGTTATAAAAAGCTCTCTATGGACTCAAACAAGCCCCTAGAGCGTGGTATGATAAGATAAAAAACTTTTTGCTAGACAATGGCTATATTATGGGCAAAATCGATTCTAGTCTATTTCTAAAACACACTTCTAGAAACGTTTTGATCATATAAATTTATGTTGATGATATTATCTTTGGAAAAATTGATCTTGATCTTTGCAAGGAGTTTAGCTCTCTTATGAAGAGTGAATTCAAGATGAGCATGATGGGGGAGCTTACTTTCTTCCTTGGCTTCAAAATCAAGAAAAACATGATGGGGTAACTTCAACAACCAAAGAAAATACACTAGTGAACTTCTCAAATGCTTTAGGATGGAGAACAGCAAGCCGATGCACACCCCCATGTCAAACACTACCAAGCTTGACAAAGATGATGAAGGTGAGAAAGTGGACGAGAAGCGCTATAGAGGTATGATTGGAAGTTTACTTTATTTAACTACATCTAGACCTTACATAATGCTTAGTGTTGGCTTTTGTGGTCGATTTCAATCAATCCCTAGAAAAATCACATCGCGTAGTGGTTAAGAGGCTTTTGAGGTACCTAGCCAAAACTCAAAATTTTGGACTATGGTACCCCAAGCCAAGGGACTTTACACTTATGCTTATGGTGATGTTGATTATCCAGGGTGATTGATAGATAGAAAGTGCATAATTGGCACTTACTTTTTCCTAGGACCATGCTTGGTTTCTTGTTCTTGAAGAAACAAGCCACAATGGCTTTTTCAACTACCAAAGCTGAATACATTGCAACAAGGAGATGTTGTGCCCAAGTCCTATGCATGAATCAAATGCTCCAAGACTTTAACATTCATTTTGATGTTTCTCCTATCTTTTGTGACAGTACTAGTGCAATTAATCTTTCTTATAATCCTATATTGTATAGTAGGGTGAAACATATAGAGGTTTGTCATCAATTTCTTAGTGACCACATTGCTAAATAGGATATCTATATCCCACATATGGAAATGGAGAATCAACAGACATTTATATAAAACCTCTATCTAGAGAGCAATTTACATTTATTAGATCAAAATTATTCATAACTATTTTTGATGATATTGATATGCAGTCTAACTAGATGTCATCATTCCTATACATTTCTTGCTTATAATTGGTCAAGTTTTACTTTGAAAGTCCAATAATTGCCATGTTTTCATGCCTTGTCTTGCTTGTTTTTGGCTATTTTTTGCAAACACATGGTTTATCACAAAATAGTAGCCAATGATGAGTAAAATGTGCCTCAACATGTTTAAAATACATGATTGGATAGAAAAATAAATTTATATAGAACCTTGGAGGCTTAGAATTAAATTTTCTATGTTTTGGACAAGCAGACTAATCGGTCGAGTTTGACATGGAGTAACTCGACCGATCATTGGCTGAGAACCAAGCTATAACTCAGTATCAGTCAAGATTTTGACACACATAACTCGACTGCTCACACAACTAGACACAAATTAAAAAGGGGAATCAGCTGAATTTTCTCCCTCTGAACTAGAGAAAGTCGATTGATATCTAAACTTTGGTGCTCGTTCTCCAACCCTAGGCTTACCCAACCTCTCCTACACCATTCCTAGCCTTTGATAAGCCCTTTGTGCCTCTCTCAACAATGATCTAGGTGGTTTGGAGACATGCTTCTTGTGTTTTCCTTCTTGTTTGGTGGTAATCTTTTCTCAATCCAACCTAGATGGCCTCCAATAGTAGGAAATGATCTACACCAATTGGAGCTCCAACCTCCTCTAGTTCTCCTCACCATGTCTCCTTTGATGGTACCTCTTTCATCTCAACTCAAGTCATGAATATGTACAAGGAACTCCTTCCTAGGACTCCCTTTCTTCCCCTTTCATAGCTTTGTTTGAAACTCATTTTGCTACAAGTGAGGTGATTGAAGAGGTAGCTAGGGTGTTCAAAGAACATCTTCTGAGTGCTTTGTGTGTAGAGTGTCCGTGCTTCTCCAATATAATGTCTAGAATGAAAGTTTTCCATGAATTCTATGTCAATTTTATGTGGAAGTACAACACCATTATGCCATCACCTAATATCTAGGTCATTCTAACTTCAACGGTAGCCGGTACCAAGAAAACAATATCTGAGGATTAGTTGAATACCTATCTCTCTGGTTTTGACATTTTTTCTACATGGATGGCTTCCTATGCTCAATACTATGACCTATTCAACCCTAAAGGTTTCTATAAAAGCTTGGACCCCATTCTTACCCTTCCCAATATCTATAAGTTTTTGTAAAAGCCTTATGTCCCATACTGGAGGTCCAACTTACCCTCCCCTTCCCTCAACATTAATACATGACTGGTCGCTTTAGTAGTCAATTGAAATATCCATCCCAAGAGGAATCAAACAGAGATTGTGTAGAATACTCCACTGATCATGTATTATCTGTTGAATGATATCAGAGTCATGTGGGATCATTATATTCTTCATCATATGACCTACTTCGACTCAGGGAAGAACACCACCGACACCCACCCCCCTTATCTGTGGCGTGTTTGCTCAACATTCTGAACAATCTCTCTTACATGATCTCGGTTGTAAACCAAGTCGGAAAGGAGTTTGCATCAGTGAGACAACCATCAAGAAAACCTTTCTTCCTACGTCCTCTACCACACCAGGTGCCTCTATCTCCACCTAGGTCCCTCCTCTACCTCCACTACCCTGACTAGACCACTCATTTTCTGTATCCAATGAAGCCCTCAGTGGATATATGATAAATCAACAAGCATAAAATCTTCAGGTTTAGGAACACCTCCACCATGACCTCGTTCAAATCACGTCACACATAAACATTTCCAACAACCATCCCTACCCACCCTACTAAGCTTACCTAGGTGCTTATATGCTTCTTATGAATATAGTCAGTGCTAGACTGACCCTCCACCTATTGCTTCTGATGTACCACTTTTTGTTCTAATGGTTGACCTATTCCTTCCCCTGGTACTCTTTCACCTCTGGCTCTTCCTATTAGCCCTCATGCCTCTCTGCTTGTTGGCTATGATGGATTTTCCACTCCCAACTTTCCTCAAGAAAATGCATTACATGCATGTGCCATGTCTTAGGTTGAGTAAAATGTCAAGTGGCCTGGTACTCATGCTTTTAGACCTCCTATTGATGACAAGATACCTGACCAGGATGCTAAGGAAGAAGCTGGAGATGGTAGTGATGTTGAAGATGTTGATGGTGAGGCCGGTGCTGAGGCCACACATGCTTCCACTACTGCACCATCTAAAGATGATGAGTATTATTAGCCAGAGGATGAAAATGATGATTTTGTTGATGTCGATAGCCAAAATATTTAGTTCTGTATTCTATTAGGGTGCTCATACATTTTTCTTTTAGTAGACTATCATGTACTAAAACATTTGGGCATTGTATATGAGCTATATCATTTTCTTATGTCATTGTTTTTTGATGTCTTGTAGTTTTCACATTGAGAGGACATATCTAGTGTTGTAATCTTAATATTATGTACCTTAACTCTTTATTTGATTACATCTTATGAGTTGTTGGTATGTGATCCCGTATTTTGATTATGACTCTGGATTACTTATTTATCTATATTTTGTTTCTGTTTGGTGGTTGCTTTAGTGGTTTCTTGTGTAGTTTGTGCCTATAGAGAAGACCTATATTTTATATCTCTTCTACTGTTACCTTTTTAATATGACAAAGGGGAAGAAATGAGCTCAGCCATATTGAAAGTATCGCTTATGTGATCCTTTTCTAGTCAATTATCTGAAATATCATGTGACTTGCTAGAGGACCATGTTTTATATATATGTGCTATGGTTGTTTGCGGAAAGACTAACCATGAAAGCACAAGTAAGAGCGGATTGAGGGGGAGCAATTAACATAGTTCATTAATGTATACCCTTTCAATTCACATGGTAAAGGTTTCGTTTTCATATGTTTTCAATATGTTGAGGAATAGTTTGTCATTGTCAAAAAAGAGGGGGAATGTTCACCAGAGAGTTATACAATGCCCCTATTTTGATAAAAATTTACCATTCCATTTATAAGTATCTAATATGTTTATTTGAGATTGATTTCAGGTATTAGGTAGATGAAAATGATCAATTCAATCATGACCTAGCTTGATCAAGTTCCAGTCAAAAGCAATGCAAATGCACTTTTTTGGAAAACACCCTAAAACCCTTAGGATGATTTTAGTAACCATTTGTATTGATGATATGACTTGTAACTAAGATGAGGAAAAAGAAGGAGCACTTAATTTGAACTTTTAATCATTCAAATGAAATTTTCTAAAATACATCACAGAGTGTTTTTCGGTTGAGTTTCTCCCATGAAAAAATTGGCTAACACCCTTAAGGAATTTTGAGAATGCCCAGGTCGAGTTTCCATACACAGAACTTGAACGATGCCCATCAATAAAAAAACTAACTTTAAGCAACCGACCAAGTTTCATCGAGGATAAACTTGACCAATGCTACAAATTTGCTTTTTCATATAGTGCAACCGATCAAGTTACCTTCATTGAAACCTGACCGAATGCACTGTACAGAATGTCCAGAAAAAGTGATTCTAACTGTTGGGAGTGTTGGTAAACTCAAAGTTATATCTATTGCAACACCTCAAATAGCCAGAAAACATTTCTTAATGCTCCTAGCCTCTAGTGGACTTCCCAACTATAAATAGGACCTCTTAGAGTTCATTGCAAGGCTTCTCCTTCATGCTATTCAAGATCATAGCTTTAGTTGAGTGCATCCCATCAGATTGAGTCCCTTTCTCTCTCTCTTGTTTGGAAATTAAAACGTCCATATGAGTGAGATAGTATTTTTCTAAGAGAGGTACTTAATTGTAGTCTTGTAAAGCTCTCAAAGCTACTTTTTCCCCAACCCCTTTCTTCAAGATCAAGATGGTGAAAGCTTCTCCAAGTTGAAGGAGAATGTGCAAAAGCTTCTCCAAGGTGAAGGAGAAGGTCAAGGATGAAGATCTGGGAGTAGAGTGGATAAATTCTTCAAGGCAAAAGACTTGTTTCCAGAAGGGGATCTCCTTGGATAAGGTGTCCAACTTCTTGAAAGTGTGGGTAATACCTTATAGAGGTAGAAGACTCTAGCTCCAGGTTAGTCCTTAGTTGGTTATTGGCTTCCTTTTCCTCAAAGGGAAGGTTGGGTATCCTTGACCCCAAAAAGAAAGGTGTCACAAAAATGTTTGTTACTCTAAGTTCGCACTCCTAATGGCTACAAAGCTAAAGGTGAGTGGACTTGCATTCTCATCCATAGAATGGCACAAATATTTGACACGTGCAATATATATGTAAAAGCAATAACATCAACTCTAAGGGGTATCAAGATACTAAAAATGAAGATAGGAGACATGTACCCATTTCTATATCAAGAGTACCCATTGGTATTTCATTTCAGATCTTAGATTCTTGAGTGTAGAAGATCTTCATTTCCCAACTAAAAATTCGATAAACAAAACATATTAATGCAAAAGAATTAAGTACGCCATGAAAAACATGTAAAAACAATTTGAAAGTAATATAAAAGTTGCATGTCTAGAAAAAATATAATAAGGAAGAAGTAGAAAAAAGGCATGAAACCTTAATGACATTCTTTTATATAAAGTGTGTTTTAAGTGAATTTCCATTATACTCAACAACATATTATGGCAATTGATCAACTTCCCATTGAAAGGGTCCATAATAGTTCTCAATATAAGCTAACCCTTTTATTGATATGGTCTGCCTTGTCTTGACATATCAAGTAATACGCCCAACCTTGTGCCCTTACCTAGAGAATTTAGGCATGTACATAAGGTTTGAATAATGGACAAGTTCAATTATGTTCAGTGTTTGTTCAACATACTTCAAGAAAAATGAACGTACTAATCATAGCGAACAAGTAGCTCAAACAAGTAATTATATAATCAATCATTCATATCATACAAAGAAGCCAATAACATAGTGGGGTTAAGAGATTGAGCATACCTTATGAGTAGAGTACAAGTTATAAACTGTGAGTAGATTCTAGAGAGTTCCAATCCAAAGGGTACATAAGATATACAAAGACATAATAGAGTGTCTTAGATTAATAGAGTATTGATATCTAAACGTATTATGTGTCATTTTTATATTCCCATAGACCTAGGTTTCAAATAGATCAAACATCATTTCTAAAGTTCCAAACATGCATGTATTGATTTGACATAGCACAAGCATCAAATTTAAGGCCTAGTTCTAGGAAAATCATCCACATTAGATTAGATACAAGGATCATATCATCGCTAATTTGTATTTAGGGGAGCATGAAATTTGGTTATCATCATGTTTGAACCTTGCAAGATCATAACTAGTCATCTTAGATTAATTTCATGGAATAGAGTCATATTTCCAAGTCATAAAAGCATTAAGTAGAACGAGTTTGGATGTAGAGCTATAGCATGATAATCCTATGGATTAGAAGTCATTAGGATACATGGGTAACATTGGGCATGTTCTTAGCAAGTTTGGATTCCAAACACGCAACATATGCATTTAGATCATAATAGGGGTTACATGTAGTCAAGGGAGTACATGTGTGTATTATATGGAATTTAGGCATAAATAATAGCAAGGATTACTAATTTTGATGTAGGGTGAACATATGGAGATCAAATGTATTAAAGTTCCAAAATTAGACATGTTTCATCATGTACATGTATAAAAGGGGAACTTTAGGGTCAAAAGAGTAAAGATACACGTCCAAAAGATATAATTCATAATTCAAAGAAAAAGATGGATAATGATTACTGTTATGATGTTTAAGAGTGATATTGAAAAAACAACACCATTCTAGGGAAAGATACAACATTATATATTCAAATGTGCATAAAAGACATGTTTTGAGGATATTATAAGAAAAACAAGTCGATGGGGGTCCTACAACTTTCTCCATTGGATATATCTCATCGAGAGGATAACAAATCATATATTATATGCCATATTTTGGCCAAAGGATGTGCAAGATATGATATTTAGTATTTTGCATTGAAAATATAGAGAAATGTGGTTGGGATGTTACATTTTCATTATTGGATGCTTGATCTCGGTCAGTCGGAGCTGATTTAAAGGTGGCGTGCCTCCATCTGTGCATGCGTCCATCAACACAGTGAAGGGTGGCGAAGACCGTCAGTGTGCGTGGGAGAGTATTTGGGAGTGTTAGAGAGTCCAGTCGTCAAGCGACATATGATGTTCTGGAGCTAGGATGAGTAGTTGTGAGCACCTGGCATCGACACTACCACATGAGCAGAGGACTCACGAGCCCAAAGTGGCGTGATGTGCTGGGATTCATAGAGCAGCACTCGTGTAAAGTACAGAGAGGGTGGAGCTGAGAGAGAAAGAGAGAGAGAGAAGGTGTGGTGGTGAGAGGATCCAAGCCATTTGTGGCTCATCCATCGATAACTGAGTTGTCACCGACCTCAAGCTAGGGCACCCAGTCCTAGGTTAGGTGATGGCAGATGCCATAGGGAGAGCTAGAGGGGTTTTTAGGGTTTGTTTGTGAAAAGGAGAAGGAAGGAGGGAGGTTGGCAAATTAGAAGGTGGTTTTTATAGATGTAAGGGATGAGTATGGTGGAAGATAGGGTTCGTCAATGGTTGGTGGCCATTAGAGGTTGAAAAGAGAAAAAGTGGGTAGATCTTACTATCCTCAACTTGAGGCTTTCCTCGCCACATTTGGGCTTGACAGTGGGTCATGCAGCCAAATGTGGGGTGAGGGGATCCCGTATCTGAGCAACGCTAGTCACATAGAAAAGAAGATTTGCTGATGTTCTATGATAGACTGATGTGCTGAAGGAGATGGTCTCATGGCCGTTAGATCCACCCATGATTTGCAACACATGTTGATCCAAGGGTTCACGTGGCTCGATCTGAGGGAGAAGCCCAAGATGGAAAGTGGGAAAATCGGGGAAATGAAATTGGCTTGCACGATTCAATTTTGCACCCATTTCAGGTGTAAACGATTTAAGGAGCCAAAATATAGTTCTAATCCATAAGATTTCCTATTCGCATAACTTTCACATTGTAACTCTGATTTGGGAAAGAAAATATGCATTGGAATCATGAGAAAGATCTCTACAACATGGAAATGAGAAAAGGCATATATATACATATTCAAATATAGGACAAAAAAATAAAAGGAAAGGATGGTGATGAGTGTTGTGTTTAAAAACCAAATTAGAGTCCAATTGAGGGTCATCAAGGTATCAATTAATTGCACTCAAGAGTTATCAATTTTGCATTGAATCACATTTAATTATAAAATTGAAGGTAATACAAGAACATTGAATAAGGTAGGGTGTAGTGTTACATAATGGATGAGAGAGAAAGATCCAATATATCACATACTCCCCACCTTAAAAGATTTTTTTTCCTCAACATTAAATCAAGTCATCAATAGAGATTGAGTTTTCCAATTCAACATCAAGATCATCATTGTAATCTCATATGATATCATCACCACTTACAATATCCATCTCAATCCAAAATCAAGTATTCAAGCATAATGGTCAACACATAGTCACCTAGATCATCAAATTGGGAGTATCATCACATGAGTCAAAATTTTGGAGAGATAATACTATATATCACCAAATTTGGAGAGATCACATTTCAAGTCAATTGGATAGAGTTCAAAAGGGAGGTATGCCTTTCTTTCCCAACATTTAGGGTTCTAGCTTCTACATTGGCCTAGGTGAGGTTATGCATCCATGATTGAAATTTCATATTTCAACAATTCGAGTCAAACTTTGTATTTTAATATCTTGGCATCGTGCTCAAAATCGATGAAAGGTCCCACCCTAGTACACATGGAGCTTAACCCTAAGTCATAAATCAAGTGAGTTAACATAATCATTATTACAATTTTTTTTGAGATTTGGGGTCGAGAAATTCATTAATCATATATCGAGGGTGATCTCAAGATCCAAGTAGAGTGATTGAAGGAGCCAAGTCAATATCAAGATCGATAATCATCAGGCAAGATTTCATAAATCAATGTGGAGAGTCAAGTTTGGACATCAGAGTCATAGGTACAAACATTTTGAAGCTTGGGTTTAGGTTCCTATTTACACCTAAAGGTGACCATTCATCCATATAAAAAAATCGAACAAAATTTCAAGCATTATTTGAGAAACATTTTGAGATATCAATATTTAGTCCTTTATCATGGTGTTCAAGGTCAATGAATGATCTAGACTTGGGTCATTCTAGGAAGTCAACCACAAGATATAGTCAACGTCATCTTATTTCAAGATCATCATTAAATCATTATTCAAGATCGAGTATCAGTGTCATCCTGGGTTTGACCTATTAGACATTGAGGTCAAGAAATCACAATTGGGTGGAAAGGGTCACCTTTCCAAACTCTAAATAATCAACAAGATGAAAATTTAGAGGCAGTCATAATGGGGATGTGACTTAGGTAAAATGTCAACTACTATTCTAATCTAGCACATTAGTCTACGTTAATCATGATTCATTGATAATATCTAAATAGGGAGAGTATCAATTGTCAAAGTGTATTTCACAGGATCACGAGTCAAACATCAAGATCATTAATAGGGCAACCATATTTCAAGATTTGGTGAACTCAAGGTCATAATTTCATTCCCTTCCTTTTAGGGTCAAGGCAAAGGCTTACTTTGGGAATTGACAATTCAATTGGGAGATCAAGTGTTTGCACATAAAATGGTTAGATTTAGATCCAAGTCCATTATATTATAAAAAATTGAGTTTACGAAGAGTAATAATAGTCAATAGGGGAGTTTCCTCTTGAAACTAGTTTTCACATCATGATCTAGGGTTCCAAAGACATGGTCATTTTGTGGCACGATCATTATACATATCAAATAGGGGAAAGGTTTGCTTAACTATGCTTTAGGTTTAATCAACAATAGGGCAACATAGGCTTAATCAATAGGGACCTCATCAAACATGAGGTGTAAAACAAGAGTTCCACATTATTTCAAAATATCTAGAATTTACCTAAAACATTGAAAACACTAGTATCGAGTCAAGTAAAATTGAGTCTATTGTTGGTTATGTATGCCCAGAGAGCCAATAATGTGATGATTGTAATAGCATATCGTGTAAAATAATTTGATTAATAATAAAAGGCAATCTTCCAATTTATTCTATTTAATTTAATTATGAGATAATGATATAATGTTATAAATGTCTAGAGAATAATATTACTCAATGATGTATATCTTCAAGTATCATCCTTTTTTAAGTGAGACCATTCAGATGTTAAGTGTACATATATATTCTCATTATGTCCCTGATCAGTTGTTATTGTGGAAGGTTGATAGACAATAATGATACATAAGATCAGAGTGTGAGTTAGTTGATGATTAAATCTCATTAGTCATGATATTGTGATATCAAACCAAGCACACATATGCATGTTAGAGAACAGTGTGTTGGATAGACCTACTGTGCGATTGACACATGGAAGCCATCTTTATGTAACTCATAGTCAGGTCTCACAGTGATGGTGGTGGTTGTGGTTCCCAGACCAGAAAATAATGCACTCATCACATGTCATTGGGTATGCTTTGTCATCATTAAACACAATCCTGAAATATGGGTTATTATAAAGGTGATGATTGGGTGCCATTGACACATGGGGATAGACTGTGAATGATAGATATGGGATTTGTTCCTCCTACAGGAGTCTGATGTTCTAGGCCTCTTGATTAGCGAAAATAAGAATTGCATGGCCATGTACATGTGAGTTAATATGAGATATTGAGCTTACATATATCTCAGATAGTCTGCTCTTGGTTCAAGGAACAATATTGAATCTTTAACAGGATGAATTTCCATGCCTTGAGTTCAATTTGAACATCAATGACAAAGGAACTATACAAACACTATACCATCATACATAGATTGTAGGTTGAAGTTGTTCTCCAACTTTCCATTTACTTGGGTAGCATTGATGTGTGACTAGGCACCACTCATTGCTTGTGATGGCATAAGTGTTATGGACATTCACTGCCATCATAATATGGGACCTACAGGGTCACACACATAGGTCTCGACCTAGAAGAGGAGTCTGATCTTGAATGAAATATGAATTAATTGCTAAAGTGTTTAGGTAATTGGTCCACACAACAGCAACCTGACTGTACTACCAGACACTCATATCATGGCATGAGATGACCGTCTGGAGTGACAAATGGCTGTCTCAAGGGTTGAGATGGGTGTTTGGGGTGTCAGACTGATTCAAGTCAAAATTGGCTTTGGTTTGAACCAACCGGCCTGACTCGGGTCACCAGATGACCGTCTGGGTGACTGAGACTGCTGTTTCACTTGGGTGGGATGGAAAATTTAGGTGAGGGAATGTTTTAGATATTTCCATGTTTGTTTATATTGCACATTACATTTTGTGCAAGGAAATTAATATGGGATATTAACTGGAAACAAATTGCCAATTTTGAAAGCGATTGGGAAACTACCAGACGCCATTCTGGACTAAGCCAAATGACCATCTGGGTAGTTGCAGGTAGCGAAATTTACATATTTATTGTGAAAATGTGATATCTTATGGTCCCTTCCACTCCCACATCGACTAGGAACCTGGACCCAAATCCCACCTATAAATAGAGGGGTACTGGGGGCTTCCTAGAGTACAATACAGATAACTGAGAATTCGTTGTTCTGACAAACATTGTCCTCGCCAATTATGGTAACCACGAGAGCCCAGACAAGTCCTATCCAGCAAGGGAGGGATAGCCGAAGGGAGAGAAACAACTAAGGTCATTGTTGTGGGATAGTAAGCTGGTGGCTAGTATACCAACGGGAGGTACAACTCCTTCCTGTGTGGTCTAGCAAGATGATAAGAGTTCTAGGCGGTCCGTGTGGACTTCTCTAGAGGCGGGATGTCGTTGTTTGCCGCTAAGGAGGACATCGTTAACCAACAATCTAGAAAGATATGAGCTACTATAGAAGACGATGCTTGAGTCTAGTATCCTAGGAGTAGTAGTCAGATGAGTCCCAGTGAAACTAGGAGTCAGAGTTGTGCAACTACAACGATGAGGATTTTTGCTGGACATGCTCTAGGAACAGGTATATCCTCAAAACCATCCTTCCTATCTTATAGTAATTGACATGATCCGTTCATCAAGGGGAATATGGTAGATAAAGTTTTTGTTTCCGCTGCCTATCTCGTAGCCATATTTCCCTTCAATAGTATCAGAGCCAACGTCAATCTACTATATTATTGGATACTCGATATGTTTGAATTTTGGTTTTTATCATTTATTATGACATGCGATGTGAATATTATCTCGTCAAATCCGATACAATGATAGTCCCAAACTAATATATATATATATATATATATATATATATATATATATATATATATATATATATATATATATATATATATATATATATATATATATATATATATATATATAAGAAATTTACATGTGTCACCCTAAAAGCAGTTTTGATGGTGGATGTGTAGCATGGTTATGTCTCATAGCCCCTAAATTTTGTGCATGGTTATATGGTTGGTTTATCTATTTATCATGGTATGTGTACTGAGCCTCTATCTTATCTTCCTAATGTAAAGTTAATTCTTTCCTACCTTTACTCCCCTCGAATGTAACTCAAGGTTTCCAAATAATAATGTAAAAGTAGGATAGTTTACTTTCTATTATGACTAAGATGTCCCAAAGACATGACAACAGACTGAAGGACAATGGAGGACATGATGGATCTCCTAGTTGACCCAACCGATCTTCTAGAGGTACCAGTAGATGGTGGACCGCTGGAACCATACGACCGATGAGACAACCTAACAACTGGCAGGAGGCAATCTAATTGGTTCAAGGGTTGAACTGATCAACCCAGATTGATAAGCATTGATCTTCATCAACAACATGTTTTTGCATGTGATGTAGACCTACATGACATCATTCTTTGTGGCTCCAAGGGATTACATTAGGCTGGCCATAAGCATCACTTTTGTTTATTGCATGTTTTAATTGTGGGATATAGCATGTATATGATACATACTAAACATATGGTGATTGGATAAAGTATATTTATATACTTATAAATACAAACTCCCTCATTTAAAATATCAAGTCTTAGATGCTTTCTAAAAGATGCAAACATGAAAAGCTTGATCGACTAAGTGTATGTTCTGCCTCCCAGAGTGCCCCGTCTATTTCATGATAGTGTGATGGTAATAGCGTAGATTTCGCCTTTGCGGGGTGCATTATATTCATGTCATCTTTTATGTCATGCTTGACTTGTGATTCTTAGATTGCCTGGGCCCAGAGGCATGTATATAATCTTGGCAAGGGGTTGTGCATATCATCTATTCAAAATTGCAATGATGTAATTGGAAGGAGTTGCCTACCTTAATGGTTGACTGTGTTTGCAGTGTTGATCGGGCCACAATTAAATTATCTTGGATCTGGCCACTAGAATATTATATGATGCAATATTCCAAATTAATATTGAGGGATATCAATTTGAATAAAATAGTGGAAGCAATAATAATTAAAGACCTAATTAATATCATCAAAATTATTCAAATCGAGTCAAATAACAAGGTTTTTGGAAAATGCAATTTTTTTCTTGTAGAATTCATGACAAACAAATCTGATTTGCGATTGGTCCTGCAGAAGGACAAACTTGACAGGAGAAATTTCCACAACTGGTTTTGAACTTTCAGAAGAATTCTCAGTGATGAGTACAAGCTCTACATCCTTGATAAACTAGTATCAGAAGTACCTATTGTTGATGCACCTAGGGCACAACTTGATGCATACTGGAAGCATGCCAATGATGCCTTAGAGATAAAGTACCTTATGTTGATCTCCATGAACTATTTGTTACATGATTAATGTGAAGATATGAATGTTCTTGAGATGGTAACACATCTTAGGAAGGTGACACTTGGTCTTAAAAACCAATAAATGGATGATATCCTAAAGGTGTTCCTTGAGTCAAAGCTGACAGAGGGAACCTCAGTAGAAGAACATGTGCTCAATATGATTAGACATGTGTATCATCTTGAAGAACTAGAATTCACCTCGAGACAAGAGTTGGGTATTGATATGATTCTAAAGACTATGCCAGAATCATGTAGTCACTTTATTGCATGTTATCACGTGAATAGGAATCTAGTTGAGGATGTGTATATGACATAACATGAGGGTTTTATAAATCTAAAAGAAGCAAATAAAGTTTGTAAGCTACAAAGGTCAATCTATGGATTGAAGTAAGCATCTCAGAACTAGAATCTTCATTTTGATGAGATAGTCAAAGGGTTTGTTTTTGCTCAAAATGAAGATGAATCTTGTGTATACAAGAAGGTTAGTGGGAGCATATTGACATTCCTCATGTTATATGTAGATGACATACTATTGTTGGGGAATGAAATACCTACTTTACAAAAGGTAAATACATGGCTTGGAATTTTTTTTCTATGAAAGACTTGGGAGAAGCATCCTACATCTTTAGGATAAAGATCTATAGAGATAAATCCATAAGGCTTCTTGGACTAAGTCAAAACACATACATTGACAAAGTGTTGAAGTGGTTTAGCATGGAGAGCTCAAAGAGAGGAAACCTTCTAGAGTTGCATGGATTGGCCATCCCTAAGAGTCAATGTCCTAGTTCTTGTGAAGAAAGGAAATGCATGAGTGAGATTCCATGTGCCTCATCAATTGGATCAATCATGTACACAATGTTGTGCACCCGATCAGACATCTCGTATGCCTTGAGTATGATAAGCAGATATCACTCAGATGTAGATGATGCTCACTAAACATTCGTGAAGAACATCCTCAAGTGCTTGAGATGGACTAAGGATCAATTCTTGGTCTACGGAGGAGAGGAAGAGTTGGTGGTAAAGGGTTCTACTAATGCAAGCTTCCAGATTGATCGAGATGATTACAAATCACAATCATGATTCATGTTTTGCGTAAACAATGAAGTTGCAAGCTAGAAGAGTTCCAAGCAAGAGAAAATTGTTGATTCTACAAGAGAGGTCGAGTATATTGATGCACTGAGTGCATCAAAGGAGGTTGTATGGATCAAGAATTTCATAATAGAACTTGGGCTTGTTCCAAGCATGAGCAACACAATCGAGCTATATTGTGACAACAATGGAGATATTGAACAAGCTAAGGAACCCAAATCACATCAACGCTCCAAGCATATTCAAAGGAGGTTCCATCTGGTACAATAGATTGTATAGTGAGGAGATGTAAAGATTTGCAAAGTACCAACTGAAAATAATGTTGTTAATCCCTTGACAAAGGCATTTTCTCATTAGAAGCATGAAAATCATGTTAGGTCACTCAGAATAAGATTCGTGGGTGATTAGCTCTAAGTGCAAGTGGTAATATGTTGGTTATATATGTATGCCCCGAGATCCAATCATGTGATGATTGTAATGGTATATCATGTAAAACAATTTGATTATTAATAAAAGGAAATCTTCCAATTTATTCTATTTAATTCAGTTATGAGATAATGATGTAACATTATAATTGTCTAGAGAATAATATTACTCAATGAAGTATGTCTTCAAGAATCAATCTTGTTGAAGTGAGATCATATAAATGTTAAGAGTACATATACATATTCTCATTATATCCCTAATCAAGTGTTATTGTGGAAGGTTGATAGACAAAAATGACACATAAGATCAATCTATGAGTTGGTTGATGAGTAAATCTCATTAGTCATGATACAGTGATATCAAACCAAGCACACAGATACATGCTAGAGAATAATGTATTAGACAGATCCACCATGAGACTGACACATGAAAGTCATCTTCATGGAAGTCATAGTCAGGTCTCATAGTGATGGTGGTGGTTGTGGTTCTTAGACCTAAAATCATTGCATTCATCACATGTCATTGGGTACATTTTGACATCATCAAATGCATTCTTGAAATATGGGTTGTTATAAAGGTGATGATTGGGTGGCTTTTACACTAGAGGATGGAGTGTGAATGATAGATATGGGGTTTGTCCCTCCTACACGAGTCTGATGTTCTAGGCCTTTTTATTAGCAAGAATGACAATTGCATGGCCGTGCACATGTGAGTTAATTTGAGATATCGAGCTTAAATATATCTCAGATAGTCTACTCTTGGTTCAAGAAACAATATTGAATAATGAAGAGGGTGACTTCTCCATGCCTCGAGTTCAATCTCAACATTTTTGACAAAGGAACTATGCAAACACTACAACACCATACATAGATTGTCAGTTGAAGTTGTTCTCCAACTTTCCATTTACTAGGGTCGCATTGATGTGCGACTAGGTACCGTTCATTACTTGTGATGTCATAAGTGTTATGGACATTCACTACCAATGTAATATGGAACCTATAGGGTCACACATAGGTCTCGAACTAGAAGAGGAGTCTGATCTTGAATGACATAAATTAATTGCTATAGTGCTTAGGTAATTGATTGATGCAACATCAGCCTAACTGCACCAAAAGGAGCCATCTCATGGCATGAGATGACTGTCTGAAGTGCCAAATGGCATTCTCAAGGGTTCAAATGGGCGTTTGGGGTGTCCGACTTATTCAAGTTGAAATTGGTTTTGTATTGAACCAACCAGCCTAACTCGAGTCACCAGACAATTGTCTAGGTGACTGAGACGGCCATGCCACATGGGTTATATGGCCAATTTGCGTGAAGGAAGGTTCTAGATATTTTCAAGTTCGTTTAGATTGCACATAACTGGTTGTGCAAGAAAAGTACTATGGGATATTAATTGTAAATGAATTGATGATTTTGAAACAAAATTGGAAACTACCAGACGCCTATCTAGACTGAGCCAAATGACTATCTGGGCTACCAGACAACCATCTAGGTTGTGGCAGGTTGCAAAATTTCCAGAATTGTTGCATAAATTTGAGATCTTCTGATCCTTTCCACTCCCTCATCGACTGGGAATCTGGACCCAAACCCCGCCTATAAATATAGGGGTATTGGGGGGGTTCCCAGAGTGAAACACAAACAATTGAGAATCAGTTGCTCTGACAAATGTTGTCCTCTCTAGGTGTGGTAACCATGAGAGTCCAGGTAAGCCCTACCTGACTAGGGAGGGATAGACAAAGGGAGTGAAACAACTGAGTTCATTATTGTGGGAGAGAAGGCGGGTGACAAGTATGCCAACGGGAGGGACAACTCCTTCCTATGTGGTCTAGAAAGACGAGAGGAGTTATAGGAAGTATGTGTGGACTTCTCTAGAGGGGGGCAGGCCATTTTCTGCCACTAAGGAGGACATCATCAACCAGCAATCCATGATGAGAGGAGCTACTATAGAAGACAAAGCTTGAGTCTGGTGTCCTAGGAAGAGCAATCAGACGAGTCTCAGTGCAACTAGGAGTCAGAGTTGTGCAACTACAAGATGAGGATTGTCACTGGACTTGCTTCAGAATCAAGTTTATCATTGAAACCATCAATTCTGTCTTATAGTAATTGACGTGATTCGTTGGTAATGGGGAATGGTAGATATTTTTTTTTTCACTTCCTATCTCATAGACATATTTCCCTTTATCTACATGATCTTAGGTTTTCCATATGAGTACATCACTTCTAAGAGTACTTACATTAATTAAATAAGGTTTAATTTAAAATCAGATCATGGAATTATCGTGTTAATCAACTTTCATGATATCAAATGAGTTCTACTTTTCCCCATGCATAAGCTACCCATAATCGAGATGTCATGTGATTAATAGTCAAGAGAGAAGAATCACATGAGGGGATAAGAAGACTAAATAATCATCTACTTGGGTGGCTTAGGTGGTCCTTAAAGAAGATATGAGATGCTAGAAGACTATCTAAACTTAAAGAAAGGATTTTAGTCCTCCATGGGTTCTTAAGATGTGCTATGCTTTAAACATATATAGAGGCCTATGGTATTAGCAATGATAACATTTTTCATGGAATAGTTTGTTACCCTATGTCCACACTCCTAATGGATATAAAGCCAAAGGCGAGTGGACTTAGGTATCCATCCATAGAATGGCACAAATGTTTCACACATGCAATACATATGTAAAAGCAGTAACAATAAGACTAAGAGATGAAAAGATGCTAAACATGGAGATAAGAGACATGTACCCATTTCTATATCAAGAGTAACCATTGGTGTTTCATTTTAGATCTTAGAGTCTTGACTGTAGCGGATCTTTATTTGGCAACTACAACTGTGATAAACAAATATATCAATGCTAAAGCATTAAGTAGGCTATGAAAAACATGTAACTACAATTTCAGACTATATAAAAGTTGCTTGACTAGAAACATCATAATAATCAAGAAGTAGAAACAACACGTGAAACCTTAATGACGTTCTTATATACAAAGTGTGTTTTAAGTGTATTTCCATTATACTCGACAAGATATTATGGCCTTTGACCAACTTCCCATTGGAAGGGTCTATAAGGGTGCTCAAGGTTAGATAACCCTTTTATCGACTAGTCTGCCTTATCTTGACATCTCAAGTAAGACACACAACCTTGTGCCCTTACCTCAAGAATATAGGCAGTTCCACAAGGTTTGTATAATGGACGAGTTCAATTATGTTCAAGGTTTGTTCAACATACTTCAAGAAAAATGAACGTATTAATCATAGGGAAGAAGTAGCTCAAACAAGTAATTAACTAGGCAATCATTCATATGAGCATACATACAAACAAGACAATAACATAATAGGGTCAAGAGATTGAGAGTACCTTGCAAGTATAGTACAAGTTATAAAACATGAGTAGATTCTAGAGAGGTCCAATACAAAGGGGACCTAAGATATAAAATGACATAGTAGAGGGCCTTAGATCAATAGGTAATTGATATTTAAACATCTTATGTGTCATTTGGATATTCCCTTAGACCTAGGTTTCAAATAGATCAAACATCATTTCTAAAGTTCCAAACATGCATGTATAGATTCGACATAGCCCAAGTATCAACTTTAAGGCCTAGGTCTAGGAAAACAATCCACATTAGATTAGATACAAGGGTTGTATCATCTCTGATTTGGATTTAGGGGAGCATGACATTAGGTTATCATCATGGTTTAAATATGCAAAATTGTAACCAGCTACCTTAGATTCATTTCATGCAATAAAGTCATATTTCCAATTCATAGAAGCATTAAGTAGAAAAGTTAGGATGTAGAGCTATAACATGATGATCCTATTGATTATAAGTCATTAAGAAACATGGGTAACATTTGGCATGTTCTTAGCATGGTTGGATTCCAAACAAGCAACATATGCATTTAGATCATATTAGGGGATACATGTAGTCAAGAGAGTACATTAGTGTATTATATGGAATTTAGGCATAAACATAGCAAGGATTACTAATGTTCAAGTAGGGTGAACATATGGTGATCAAATATATTAAAGCTCCAAAATTAGACATGTGGCATCATGTACATGCATAAAAAGGGAACTTTTTGGTCAAAAGAGTAAACATGCACATCAAAAAGATCTACTTCATAATTCAAAGAAAAAGATGGATAATGACTAACGAGTCAATTTAGGTCTTGAAACTTATTCCATTCGATAGATCTCGTCAAGAGGATAAAAAAATCATATATTCTAAGCCATATTTGGCCAAAGGATCTGCAAGATATGATATTTAGCATTTTTGTATTGAAACTATAGAGAAATGTGGATGGGGGCATTACATTTTCATTATTGGATGCTTGATCTCGATTAGACAGAGTTGATACAGTGGTGGCATGCCTCAATCCATGCGTGCATCCATCAACATGGTGACAGGAAGCCATGACCATTGGTTTGCATGGGTGAGCATTTGGGAGTGTTGGAGGGTTGGGTTGCCAAGCGACCGACGGTGCTCTGGAGATGGGATGAGCGGCTATGAGCACAAGGCATCGACGATGCCATGTGAGCGGAGGACTCGAGGGCCCGAAGCTACGTGGTGTATTGGGATTCATGGGGTGACACCCATGTAGTGGATGAAGATGGTGGTGTTAAGAGAGAGAGAGAGAGAGAATCCAAGCCATTCATGGCTCATCCAATAATAGCCAAGTTGCCACCAACCTCGAGCTAGGGAACCCAACCCTAAGTTAGGCGACGGCGGCCGCCATAAGGAGAGCCAGAGGGGGTTTTAGGGTTTGGCTTCCAAAATGAGAAGGAAGAGGGGAGGTTGGCGAGCTGAAAGATGGTTTTTATAGGTTCAAGGGATGAGTATGGTGGCGGATAGGGTTTGTTGATGGCTAGCGGCCATTGGAGGTTGAAAAGAGAAAAAGGGGGTAGATCCTACTAGTCGTAGCCTGAGGTTTGCCTCACCCCATTGGGATCGACAATAGGTCATGCAGACAAAGGGGGTGTGGGGACCCCGTAGGTGAGCAACGAATACGTGGAAAAGTAGCTTTTTTCTGTTCTATGATAGGCTAACATGAGGAGGGAGATAGTCTCACGATCATCACATCCTCGCGTGGTTCACAACACACACTCATACAAGGGTTCACGTGGCTCAAGTTGAGGGAGAAGACCAAGAGGGAATGTGGGTGGATCGAGAAATGAAATTGGGCTGCACGATTCCATTTTGGGGCCATTTAAGCAGTAAAAATGATTTAAAGAGCCAAAATATAGTTTTAATCCATAAGATTTCCAATAGGAATAACTTTCACATCGTAGTTCTAATTTGGGCAAGAAAATATGTGTTGGAATCGTGTATAAGATCTCTACATCATGGAAATGAGAATAAGGCATATATATATATATATATTTATATTCAAATATACAATTGAAATAAAAGGAAAGAATGCTGATGAGTGTTGTGTTTTAAAACCAAATTAGAGTCCAATTGAGGGTCATCAAGATATCAATAGCACCTCAAGAGTTATCAATTATGCATCGAATCATATTCAATTATAAAATTGGAGTAAGACATGAGCATTAAAGAAGGTAGTGTTTAGTGTTACATAATGGAGGAGAGAGAAAGATCTAATCTAGCATAATAGGTCATCTTGTATGTCTTATAATGGAATATAAGTATGCATTGGTTGCAAAATTTTAGAGCTTGATCTCTCTAGGTAGTGGACTAACTTAATCCTAGTTTGGGATTGGAACCACTCTACATAGCTTGTGTTCTTATGTTTGTTCAATCTCTCTAACCCTTGTTATGTATACTTAGTTGCCGTAAAAATTCAATATTTGCAATCGCGTACCTTGTAGTAACTTGAAGATTTAATGAATTTTGTGCAAGTGTTTTTAGCTCTTCTTACCCCCCTCTAGAACACATTTGACCCAACATATTCTAGCTGGACTCTCTCTCTCTGTATATATATACATATATATATATATATATATATATATATATATATATATATATATATATATATATATATATATATATGTGTGTGTGTTACCTAAGTCGGATAACCAAGATTTTTTACCTGTGGATATAGTTGTATATGAGGAAGACACCATTCTGTAATTAAATAATCAAATTTTTAATAAAAAGATTTGTTTTCTAAACACATTATCAATTTTGGATTATATTGGTCGAAAAAGTAGAAATACATTTTTGGGAAAAAAGTCTCCTCCTCAAACTGTAAGCAAGAGTGAAAATCCACAACATAAATGCCAAAATTATAATCAAAATGCTTAGATTGTAGCTACAATCATTGGGTAAAGATTCCATATCACCCATGGGTAAAAAATACATCCTATACACATACATACAAACACACACACACAAACGCAAACACACATATATGCACACATACACATATATATGTATGTATATACACATATATATGTGTATATGTGTAGAGAGAGATAGAGAGAGATAGAGAGAGAGAGAGAGATGACTTACAATAAACTTGAATGTACTAAGAGTCCTATACAACACAAGTATACATTGTTGGATATGCATCTTGAACAAATAAAAAAACCAAGCACCATCCTTAAATAGTCGTCACCTAACCAGTCACCTACCAAATTTTCAACATCTCTCTATGCCTTTAAACTCTCTCTCTCTCTCTCTCTCTCATATTAGTATACACTAAACATCTCTCTTTGTCTCTCTCTCCATTCATGATTACTTATTTTTCCACCCAATTTACTAGATTGGTTTTTTCTTCCTCTTCTATGTTTCCTATTCAAAAGGCCATCACTCTCTCTATCTATATCCTCTCATCAGACTATATGTTATCCTCTTTCTTTTGTTCTTGATCTATTCTTTGTGAATCTCTCGTGTTCTCCTCTTCTTTACAAAATCATGCCTTCATCTCAACTTTATTCTCCTCATTACGATTATCTTCCAATTTTCAATTCTTTTTGTTTCTTCCACAAGTACATATACAATCAAGAAAATTTAGTTCATGATTCTTACAATTTCTTAAAGACTTTCATCTAGCACGACTACTAAGTGATAAAAGAAAGGAGAACTCATCTACAAATTTGGTTTCATTATTATTATTCCATTTATACCGATCATTCTGATGATCCCTTGTCTAGGTCCACCTAGCCCGAGTAGCTAGCTTAGGTGAGATGGTAGAGAGGAAATCTCACTTTATGCCACATCCCAAAATATGGTAAATTGATTTGGACAAATAAAAATGAAGACAATTGCTTTCACATTCCAGAGAAAGAAGAGGTGACATGGTGAGAAAGATGAAAGCAACTTCTAAGATGGATCACATAGTAGGTGTTATAACTGAATAATAACTTATATGATGCTACAATTTTGTCAGGACGCAACACACACACACACACATATATATATAGAGACACACACCTCAATATCATGCATAAATAATGGTCCCACCATAAAGTAACTTTTTTCCTCCTTATAAATAGTAGGACTCATTTATCTTCATGCTAAAACATCATAAAACCTAATCATATATACTATAAGCAGGCATCTTACATATATACATATGTTATATATTATATATTGTATATTATAATATATATATTGTATTATATTATAATATATATTATATACACAAATATATATGTATATATAAAAATATATATGTATATAAATATAAATATGTATATATACATATATATGTGCACACCCACAGAGAGAGAATTATATATATATATATATATATATATATATATATATGTGTATATATATACGTATGTATATATATAGGTATATATATACGTATGTATATATATATATATATATATATATATATAATATATATATATATATGTACATACGTATATATACACATATATATACATACATACTAGTAAAAAAACATGTGCACATGCACGTGCCATATTGTATATGTTAAATTATTATTAGATAATATTAACAAAATGAAATAAATAGTACTAGAACTTTGATATCATGATAAGGATTAAAATTAGAACTTTTATAAGATAAAACTTCCATTTCACATAAGAATAATAGTAGTCATCAACATGGTTGAAAGTAGACAATTTATATAGTTCAGAAAAAGAATTGTTGAGATAAGTCTCAACGAAATGTAAATTAATAATGTGAATATTTAAGATAGTGAATCTCTATTATCTATTTTTATAGTATAATAATTTTTATTAATAACATGTTTTTGTTTTGCTGCATTATACAGTACATATAAATTTGTATGTGATGAAAACCTCATGCAATAAAATAACAAAATACATATACCTTAACATTCATCCAATATTAAAATGTCATTATTTTGTCTTTATATTCATAAATAACTAATTACATTTACATAATTTTTTTGCTTCATTTAATATTAAAATGTCATTAGTTCATAGTGAGGCAAATCTGTATAAAAAATGCAAATATGACAATAATATTATATATTGTAATCATTTTAGAATGTAAGAGTTAGTTTAAACAATTGTTATTTTAATATTCATGGTAGTTATTATATTGGTAAGGGAAACTATCATCAAGTAGGGACACTTGTAACCCACCCAACAAAGTAAACATGGATTACTCACTCAATTTGTAAGTTACATCAAACACATTTAATTTCAAGAGTGAAAAATATATTATTTGAGGTGGTCAAATATGAGAGATAAAATATCTACAGATAAGTAGCTAAAATAATGTGATAATAAAAGTGGAAAATTATTACAAGAGATTGAAAAAATAAATAAATGTAGATTCAGTTATTTGTTGAATTGATAAGTAGAAAGAAAGAGAGATAATATGTTACATCATGATCTCACAATTTCCATTAATCATGATATTAGGGCATAAATTGAGGACTTAACATAATACAAAGATCACCCTTAACTTTTTTGTTATGACCGCATCTGAGCTTAATTGGTAAACTTGGGTTTACCTGGATGATTATATGCATAATTGGAATGATCATTGCTTAAATATAATTAATGATGATAATTCAATTATGTTGTTTTAAAACTAATAAGAATGTTAAGTGTTCTATTGTTTGAGAAATTAGGGTTTGATAAATGTAAACGTTAATCAACAAAAATTTGGGTTTTGATAGTACATGAATATGGAATTTGATCAGGATAGCAGTGTGGTAAATGATTTTTCATATTTAATACAATTTTTTTATTTAATTGAATTTTGAATATAATATGGATAACTCAATCATGAATATTGGAGAAAAGTTTCAGAATATTTGAGTGTTCTTTGAATGTTGTTCTCGGTCGAACTATACTTCGACCAAAATGTTGACATAGTGCTTTTCAGTAGTGTAGTGTTTAATTTTTAATTATTTATTGGTAACTAGAAATGATCTGAAATTCTAAATGGAGATCTTAATCTCAATCATAAACATCATGTAAAAGTTTCATAATTTTTGGATGTGATTAGACCTTATCAGTAGACGATTTATAGTAACTGACATTTCTATAGAATTCTAGATAGCAGTTCACTATTAGATTTTTATTTATTTAATGCAAGCATGGAATGATCTCAAATTTTAGATGAAGATTTATATCTCAATTATAAACAACATTATAAATTCGTATAATTTTTGGAGAAGGTTTGATCTCTGGAATACACGAATTATAGAAACCTTGTTATGATAGAAAAATCTTATGAAATAATAAAAAGTTTAGTTAGGGGTCAAAGTGCAATTGACCCAAGCAGATAAATTGCTCTATATGATCAACCTAACACACTAGTAGATCTCTTAATTCTTAATTCAAACTAGAGAAATGAAATCCTAGAGAGAGAGGGAGAGTTAACGTTTGAGAGGAGAAATTGATGGAGATGTTGACCTAGGGTTTTGCGGTCTGAGGAATGATGAAATCATGTAAGTTTAGCTTCTTTGGATATAGTTTCATAGTGAATCTTCTATCACATGCAAAAAAAATTTCCCTCCTCTGATTTGATCCAAAATGGTATCAAAACTTCCCCTTTTCTCACGCTTTCTTCATAATTCCTCATTTTTAGGGTTTCTCCTCTGAGTTGAAAGGAAGAAGAATCAAGTGAATTGCTAGGGATTTGATATGAGATCAAGATTTTCAGGGATGAGCTATGTTTTTAAGTTGTTTTCAGACCTTAGGGTGAGTGGGAACTTCCTTTAAATAGTATATTGCACGAAAATTTGTTAAATCATTCATATTCTTTAATTGCTTAGTATGCGACTACAAACCCTGAATTGTGTGTTTGATCTAAGTTGTTGCAAAATGATATGAAATGGATTCTTCCTCTATTTGTTTGAATTTAATATGATAAATTTATATTAGAAATGTATACAATACATCCTAATGAGAATTCCCTAAGTATTCACAAAGGTTATAAGAGTAAACTAAAATATAGGGAATTTGTCTTTGACTGAAATTACTGTATAATTAAATAGTGAAATTTGTTTATCTGGATCCCCTTGGTTATAAATGATTTTTTATCTAAATGCATAGTACATATATGACAAATACTATCTTGGATTTCATTTAAGGTGAATAATGTTTGTTTGATATCTCAGTAAATAGGGTGAAACCCTAGATGCGAGGAAAGTTGGATATTTGCGAATAGATATCGTGAAACCCATATGAACGGATTTTCTTGACATGATAGACTTTATTTATTCAATTTTATTATTGATGCATGTTATTTCAGTGAATGGAATGGAAACCCAAATTCAGTCCAGTTCCAAGGTTTCATACATATATTGATTTTATATGATTTGTTGATAGTAGTCTTTATTCAGTGAATGTTTATGTCACATGAAATCCTTATGAGAGCCATGTGATAAGTGAATGAGGTAAATAAAACCCTAAGGATAGGGTGTTCAATGAATTAAGCATTTTGATTACCATGTTCTCGGTATTAGATGCACAACCCAGGATTTGGGTCGATGTTCACGTTTTCAAAGAAAGTGCAAATAATTTATGGGTGCAAATGATGATTGCTCGTATGCCAAGTAATTAGCTATCATCAGTATATTAAGATGTTTAATTGCATGATTCTAGTGTATAAGTGCCAAATAGACATGCATTATGTTTATTTAAGTATTTCAGTATGCCTGCATGTATATTATGTTGATTTCTCAGTATATTATAGTGTTTGAATATACTGCTTTTCCAAGTTAAGGATGATATACATGTTGTGTTATAAACTTCAAATAAATAGATATGGTACCATAGAGATACCAGAGTCAAGTACAAGTAAGGGAAAAGATACAATATAGTAAGAGCTTTCAATGAAAAATAAAATAATAGACATACGTGCCCTGAACACCGTAGATTCCCTATGGATGTCTGCACTATAGGGAAGAAACGATCCACCATGGCAGGGACCAGTATATGGGGATCAGATCACACCCACAAAGTGTGTGGGGAGACGAAGCACTTGAGGAAGTCTCCTAAGAGAAGATAGGTTACCCAACATGAACTAGAGATCCCGGTGGTAACCCAAAGGTACCCACAGAGTGTACCAAGATGAGGCCCACAGAGCGTCTCAGACCCTCCGCCTGTATACTCAGCCTAGAAGGAGAGGTCCAGTTAAAGGCCAGCTATTTAGCCGCCTTAGTTAGACATGACAGTTTGAGTCAAGCAGACCCAGATTCAGTTCTAGGCTTAGCTTCCCGAGTTTTAAGCTAAGTCTTGTACGGTGAGATCGTAGTTCTCTACGAGTCTTCATATGTAGAGTAAACTACATCTGATCAGGGCATAAGCTAAAATATGTTCATATAGGTTTAAAGAGTTTCTTATAAGTAAGAAAGGCTAAGAAAGATTCGAGTACAGTTTCCTAGAAATTATTCTTTGTATGTTTCTGAATTATTAGTTCTCTTTGAAATTAATCAAGCATGCTCATATATTGATTTTCTCTTGTTGTTATCTAGAGTATCCTGGCATATTTATGATTGTAAACGATCAATCTATTTAGTGCTTACTACTGCTATAATTGATATCAATTGCTCAAAAGTATATCTATAATTATATCAGTGCTTTAGTCTATTTCTTTGAAGTACTCATTCACTGAGTGAGTAGGCTCACCCCTCTACTCAAAATTTGTAGGGATATCACATGGACTTGAAGAAGGCCATTGCATCAGAGTAGATCTGCCATAATAGTTAAGTTTGAGTATAATTAAGTTCAGTCGGTCCCTGTCACTCTAGGCCCTAGTATAGATGTGAGAGTGTTTTAAGTGATGTTTTGTATCTTTGTTTCCTTAATAAGAGAGAATGTATCTGATTATCATGTCGTATGTACCCGAGAATGAATGTATGGATGTGTATCGTTTACGTTGAGATGATGTTAAAGTAATCAAAGTTTGTTTCTCTTGTAATGTTGTTTATGTGATTGGATGTGGGAAAACAAAGAGTTTGAAAAAGAAGAAAAAGTTAAGGGTGATTTTTGTATTAAGTTAAATCCTCAGTTTATGCCCTAATCTCATGATTCATGGTAATTGTGAGATCCGGGTGTAACAACTTGGTATCCGAGCTTAGAATGAGTTTTCAGGGACCATTAAGTTAGTAAGTTAGAGTCATAAGTGTGGAAGATAGGAGATGTTATGATGTTAATTAGCTCTAGGGATTTGAGTATTTGGATATCCTGGCCCAGTATCTGAGTACTTGGATCAACCAGTATCAAGGTACTCTGTCTATTCTTTTATGTATACCTTGGCCATGTATATAGTGGAAGGATGGGCTAGAGAGGAACCCTAGAAATATTAGGGTTAGAAACAAGATAAGTAACATGAATTAAGAGCATAAATATAAAATGAGATAGAACTTTCATTTCATATTGTTGTTTTATTTGAGATGAATAGAAAATCTCTTATATGTTTGAATAAAGATATTCAATATTTTGAAATATATATGGGTCTTTAAGATTTGTTGTACACTATGCAATTGTAGCATATATTGATTACATTTTTTGTATCAAGTAGACTAGAAATGATCTTTGAATGAGCTTTCCTAAGAGGATAAGTTTTCTTTCACACATTTGAGATTAATAGGAGTTAGTTAATCTTAAGTAGCTCTTGGCTTCAGGACTATAGGTTCGGCCTGGTCCGGCTGGCAGGATGCATTACTGGGATCTAATGACTCCTATTAACAATATGATAAGAGTAGACTCTGGTTAATTTAGTCCCACATCATAGTGAGAATGTACATACACAAAGATGTTCAAACATATGAGAAATATTAGAATAGCTAAGAATCAGTTGGAACTGATATCTGATACCCGAATTTGGGGCCTCATATGAGAAATCCTTAATTGGGAATAAAGGAACACGATGTAAGGTTCAGATTAAGTTTAATGATTAATATTATATGAACTCTAAATATGAAATATGGAAAAGATATCAGAAAAGTATGTAAGGGCCAAGATAGTAAGAATCAATCATTAGTGTTGACTCAAGGTCAATTAGGTCAATGTTAACTCATGTCTAAATTGACAAAACCCGTGTTTTGATGATGACTAACCATTCCACATATTGGTGTCTAATGCTTCTACTTGAGTGTTTTCAGATTAGGTATAGACACACTCTAAATGCCCTAACTTGTGCATATCAAATTGGAGAAAAGTCAAGTCAAAGTCAATACAAGTCCATGTTTTTGTAATATGATGTAAATCCATTAGAATCATGTTGTAAATCAATTGAAATAATTGTATGACTTGTAATTAATCTTGGAAAAAATCAGGAGCACTTAGATCGAATGTTTAAGCACTCAAAAGCCATTTTCCAAAATTCACATTAGGTTGTTCATCGGTCGAGTTGTCAATACACATAATTTGATCGATCTTGATTGGATCTTGAAAATGACTTTTGATCGGTCGCGTTTACACTTCATAAAACTCGATCGATGGAGTACCTGACCAATTCGATTTTCATTGGTCGGTTGAGTTTCCCCAGGACAAACTCGACCGATGGTATGAATATCGACTTTGTCTTTCACTCTATCGGTCAAGTTACCTTTATAGAAACTCGATCAATTGCACTATACTGAAAAATGCATAAAAGTGCTTCTAGTCATTGTGGAGTTGCAACAAGTGAAAATATATCCGTTGCAAGTCACAAAATGGCTAGTTTTCATTCTCAAGTATTCCCAAAGGCTAAGACGCATCCCCAACTATAAATAGGACCCCTTAGGCTTCATTCCAAGGTTGATCATTCAATGCAAAACTCTATGTGAGGTTCCTATTCCACAGTTGAGTGCTTCCTACAACCTCCTCTCTCTCTAAGCTTAATCACTTGCTACATCCATTAGAGTGAGTAGGAGATTTGTAAGAGTGCTAGTCCTACATGTATAACTTGTGAGGCTCTCACTTCCACCACCTCCCTATATCTCATTTCAACCATGAAGATGAAGGATCTCTCTCTTGGCTAAGAGAGGTGAAGAAGATCAAGGGAAGGTGTCCCTTGGTGAAGATCAAGGCTGAAGACTTGGAGCAAGAGTGGGTAAGCCCTTGGTGAAGGCAGAAGACTCCTTGCTCAAGTGGGTAAGTCCTTGGAGGAAGCTTCTCCGAGTGAAGGTGAAGTCAAAGGCGGAAGATCCAAGAAGAGTGGGTAATCCCTACAAGGCTGAAGACTTATGCAAGAGTAGGTAAGTCTTTGGAAGAAGAAGGAAGACTCCTTGCAAAGTGGGTAAGTCCTTGGTAAGGTTGAAGACTCTTTGTATTGGATAGGTAAGTCCTTTGGTGGTCATGTATTGTATCTCTTATAATGAATATAATAAAGGGGCAAGGTTAAGAAATCCTAGAGGTTGATCTCTCTAGGTAGTGGACTGACTCACTTCTAGTTTGAAGTGTGGAACCACTCTAAATAGCTTGTCTCTTGGTGTATGTTCAATCTCTCTCTCCCTTGATATGCATGTTTTAGTTGCACACAAATTTCCTATTTAGCAACCTTATCTTGTGATATATCTTGTAGGTCTAATGAATTTTGTTTAAGTACATTTAGCTCTATTCACCCCCCCTTGTAGAGCATCCAATCACCCATCTAGGATCCAACAATTAGGAATGGATTATATAATCGAGTATAATGTTTTTATGTACTCCAAAATAAAGGGAAAATAGAAGAAAAGAGTTAAGTATTCGATAAGTACATATAAGTGAAGAGTCTTCAGAAGAGTTAAAGTAAAGAGAATTAGATAAATATGTAAATCATAAGACTAGGATAAGAAACTTAGTTGAAACAAAGAGAAATGTTGGAAATAATGAGCTTGATTAAGGAATGGGGGTTATGATATAATTGAGAGCATGGAATGTATACCATTATTGTGAAGTTAATACATTCATCCCTACAGCCTTTGGATTCTAAGTCTCTATAGAACAACATGCTAATTTCTAAAAGAAGAACAAAAACTTGATTGAAAGAGAAACTATGTTTCACCCATGCATGAGCCATTTGATTTAAAATGAAGGATATGTAATGTATTAAACATGAGGTGATACTAGTAGAGAGATTATTGGTTTAGAATTTCAACTTCACATTAGTAGAAGGATAAAAGGAAATATATGCAACATGGTATACATGATCATACACATAAAAGAAGCAACATGATCATAAGAGAAAACTATAAGTTAAAGATGACATGTGGAATAGTAGTATATGGTAAGGGGATTATGGAAAGCAAAGAAGGGTTTGAAACATAATGGAGTAATATAGATTCTAAAAGAAAGAGGTTGCGAGATTCAAGAAAGTGCTAATTAGTCAAGTATCCTTGTTGATAATTAATTAAACCTACATATGAGAAATGTATTATTGAATGTTTGAAGAAAAGAATTCTAAGTCTCAAAATCATCTTCTCTTTCATATCTTCCTTAATAAGAGAAATGTGGGAATGAAGTGATAGGAAAATGAATCATATATGATGCATACCCACTGTGGTAGAGACATCTAGTGAATGTAATAATGACACACAATATGATGATGAAACCCTAGAAGGGTAATTGAGAATGTAATATATCTGAATGGCCAAGTAAGAGAAAGGAAATTCAATCGATAAGATAAAGACGAGTTTAGTAAAACTTGTGAGATCCAAAGTTTGAATTTCAAATTAAGGGAGCAAAGTCACATCACAATAACGTCATGCTACTGATAAGGACCAAACCCTAGAATGTTTAGAGTTGTAGTAGTTCAAGGAATGTCACTAGTGATTTGACCTTGAATACTAGCATCTCTATAAAACAAGATCATGAGATTTGCACAATGAGAAGTAAACTGGCACGGATAGTAATCCAAGGTTTAAAGATAGCTAATCTGAAAGGTAGATAAACAATATGGAAATGATTCGAAGTAAAGAGTGACATATACATTTGAAATGTAACCAATGTGTTTTGAACAAAAAGAGAAATACAATATGAGTGAAGTGTGATATGCGATAAATTCTTGCAGTGATAGCAAGAATGATGAATAATTTATTTGTACCTTGTATGTTTTAATTTTAGGAATGTTTAATCTACATGATTAAAATGAGAAGGATAAGTAGCAAAAAGTAAGTAGTAGTGAATGAGGAGAGAGATAAGAGAAAACAATGACTTTTAGAAGTATAATTTGTTGAAGGTATATTTAGGGATGTAAATTTGTTCTACGTATGATTTTAGTGTACATGTACAAGAAATATGTTAATTAAAGGTGTCTGATAGTTGTAGTCGTTCATACTAGTAATCCATCTTAGTATTGTACAATTATGGTATGGTTATATGGGTTGAATAATGATGGAACAAATGAAGGGTTACCCTGAATAAGGTAGTCTTACCTATTCACTCATATGAATAGAAGGGATGATAACCATAGTGTATTGATATGTAACTCTAATGAGGTATAGCTTGTTATTCCTAGCTTTAATATAACTAATTGATGGTAATTGGGTATGAACAGTCCTTAAATGACTAATACAATCGTGGAGTACTTTGTTACTGTTGTTGAAACCCTAGTATGCTATAACCCGATGGTTACACCTTGAATTATGTGTGGGTTCATACTTGAGAATAGTATGGGATGTGATGGTAATGATTCACCTTATGCATCCATGATCCGATGGGGATGCCGTGAGTAGTAATGTACAATTGTAGTTGAATCTAGTCTTTTAACTCAAGACTATTTTGCTATTTGAGTAGCACAATAGTAAAATTCAAAAGAACATCGTGAACTCTCTTTCGTGATTTAGAGGTAATACATAACAATAGTACATATTTAACAGTAAGAATTGAGATACTTGGATCTGATTATCGATGTTGAGGTAACACCTCAAGAGTATGAAAATATTGAAAGGGATGTTTCTCTCTCTATCTTATGATTGATTGTGGCATAGAGAATTTGTGTGCTATCATTGAGAATTGTTTCAAACATGTTGTGATTTAGTAAAGGAATAAAGTACTTGATGTTGAAAACTACATTCAAGTATGAAATACAAGAATATAATGACATGTAAGATTTCAGAAGCTTAAAATAAATCTTGAATGTACTTTACTTGCATATTTATGTTTCGGGGATGAAACCTTTTTAGGGGGGAGAATTATTATGACCGCATCTGAGCTTAATTGGTAAACTAGGGTTTACCTGGATGATTATATGCTTTATTGGATTGATCATTGCTTAAATGTAATTAATGATGATAATTCAATTATGATTTTTTATACCTAATAAGAACGTTAAGTGTTCTATTTTTTGAGAAATTAGGGTTTGAGAAATGTAAACCCAAATCGGCAAAAATTAGGGTTTTGATAGTACATGAATATGGAATTTGATCAGGATAACAGTGTGGTAAATGATTTTTCATTTCTACAAATTTTGTATTTAATTGAATTTTGGATATGAGATGGTAACTCAATCATGCATATTGGAGAAAGATTTCAGAATATTTGAGTGTTCTTTGAATGTGGCTCTCGGTCGAACTATACTTCGACCAAAATGTTGATAGAGTGTTTTTTAGCAGTGTAGTGTTTTATTTTTAGTTATTTATTGGCAACATCAAATGATCTGAAATTTTAACTAGATATCTAAAGCTCAATCATAAACAACATGTAAAATTTTCATAATTTTTAGATGCATTTAGACATTATTAGTAGACGAATTACAGTAACTGATATTTTTGTAGAATTCTGGATAGTAGTGCGCTATTTGATTTTAATTATTTAATGGAAGCTTGGAATGATCTTAAATTTTAACTAAAATTTGTAACTCAATTACACATAACATGCTAAATTATCATAATTTTTGGAGAAGGTTTGATCTCTAAAATACATGAATTACAGAAACATTTTTATGACAGAAAAATCTGCTGAACTAAGAAAAAGTTTAATGAGGGGTCAAAGTGCAATTGACACAAGTAGCTCAATTGCTCTATATGATCAACGAAACACACTAGTAGATCATATAATTCGTGATTCAAACTAGAGAAACAAAATCCTAGAGAGAGAGGGAGAGTTAGGGTTTGAGAGGAGAAATTGATGGAGATGTTGACCTAGAGTTTTGCGGTCTGAGGAATGATGAAATCATGTAAGTTTAGCTTCTTTGGATATAGTTTCATAGTGAATCCTCTCTCACATGTCAAAATTTCCGTCCCTCCTCTGATTTGATCCAAAATGGTATCAAAACTTCCCCTTTTCTCACTCTTTTTTCATAATCCTCATTTTTAGGGTTTCTGAGTTGAAAGGAAGAAGAATCAGGTGAATTGCTAGGGATTTGATATGAGATCGAGATTTTCAAGGATAATCTGCATTTTTAAGTTTTTTTCACACCTCAGGGTGAGTGGGAACATCATTTAAATATTATATTACACAAAAATTGGTTAAATCATACATATTCTTTAATTGCTTAGTATGCGACTACAAACCCTGGATTGTGTGTTTGATCTAAGTTGTTGCAAAATGATATGAAACAATTTCTTCCTCTATTTGTTAGAATTTCATATGATGAATTCATATTATAAATGTATACAATACATCCTAATGAGAATTCCCTAAGTATTTGCAAATGTTATAAGAGTAAACTGAAATATAGGGAATTTGTCTATGACTGAAATTGTTGTATAATTAAATAGAGAAATTTATTTATCAGTATCCCCTTGGTTATGAATGATTGTTTATATGAATGCGTAGTACATATATGTCAGATACTATCTTGGATTTTATTTAAGGTGAATAGTGTTTTTAGATATCTCAGTAAAGAGGGTGAAACCCTAGATGCGAGGAAAGTTGGATATTTGCGAATAGATACTGCGACACCCATCTGAACAGATTTTCTTGACATGATAGAATTGATTTATTAAATTTTATTATTTATGCATGTTATCTCAGTGAATGGCATGGAAACCAAAATTCAACTTAGTTTCAAGATTGCATATATATATTGATTTTATATGATTTGTTGATAGTAGTCTTTATTCAGTGAATGTTTATGTCGCATGAAATCCTTATGAGAGCCATGTGATAAGTGAATGAGGTAAATGAAACCCTAAGGATAGGGTGTTCAATGAATTAAACATTTTGATTACCATGTTCTCAGTATGAGATGCACAACCCAGGATTTGGGTCAATGTGCACATTTTCCGAGAAAGTGCAAATAATTTATGGGAGCAAATGACGATTACTCATATGCCAAGTAATTAGCTCTCATATGTATATTAAGTTGTTTAATTGCATGATTCTAGTGTATAAGTGCCAAATGGACATGCATTATGTTTATTTAAGTATTTTAGTTTTCCTGCATGTATAGTATGTTGATTTCTTAGTATATTACAATATTTGAATATACTGCTCTGCCAAGTTAAGGATGATAGACATGTTGTGTTATAAACTTAAAATAAATATAAACTATACCATAGACACACCAGAGTCAAGCATAAGTAAGGGAAAGATACAATATAGTAAGATCTTTCCAAGAAAAATAAAATAATAGACATAGGTTCCCTGAACATCGTAGATTCCCTACGGATGTCTACATTGTATGGAGGAAACGATCCACCCTGGTAGCGACCAGTATATGGGGATTGGATCGCACCCACAGAGCGTGCAAGAAGACGAAGCCCTTGAGGAAGTCCCCTAAGAGAAGATAGGTTACCCAACATGAACTCGAGATCGCGGGGGTAATCCAGAGGTACCCATAGAGTGTACCAAGATGAGGCCCACAGAGCATCTCAGACACTCCGCCTGTGTACTCATACTAGAAGGAGAGGTCCAGTTAAAGGCGAGCTATTTAGCCACCCGGATTTAGTTCTAGGCTTAGCTTCCCGGGTTTTAAGCTAAGTCTTGTACAGTGAGATCATAGTTTGGTACGAGTCTTCATATATAGAGTACACTACATATGATCAGGGCATATGCTAAAATATGTTCATATAGGTTTAAAGAGTTTCTTATAAGTAAGAAAGGCTAAGAAAGATTCGAGTATAGGTTCCCAACAATTATTTTTTGTATGTTTCTGAATTATTAGTTCTTTTTGAAAATAATCAAGCATGCTCATATATTGATGTGCTCTTGTTGATATCTAGAGTATCCTTCCATATATATGATTGTAAATGATCAATATCTTTAAAGCTTACTGCTCCTATAATTGATATCAGTTGCTCAAAAGTATATATGTAATTATATCAGTGCTTTAGACTGTTTCTTTGAAGTACTCATTCGCTAAGGCGAGTAGGCTCACCCCTCTACTCAAAATTTTTAGGTATATCACATGGACTTGAATAAGGTCATTGCATCAGAGTAGATCTGCCACAAGAGTTAAATCTGAGTATAGTTAAGTTCAGTCGGTCCCTATCACTCTAGGTCCTACTATAGATGTGAGAGTGTTGTAAGTGATGTTTTGTATCTTTGTTTCCTTAATAAGAGAGAATGTATCTAATTATCATGTCATATGTACCTGAGAATGAATGTATGGATGTGTATTATTTATGTTGAGATCATGTCAAAGTAATCAAAGTTTGTTTCTCTTGTAATGTTGTTTATGTGATTGGATGTGAGAAAAAAAAGAGTTTGAAAAAGAAGAAAAAGTTAAGGGTGATCTTTGTTATACGTTAAATCTTTAATTTATGTCGTAATCTAATGATTAATGGTAATTGTGAGATCCGGGTGTAACATTTTTCTTCTCTTTCAAAACTGTTTGTTTTCTCATATTGTACCACATAATCCAACTTTACAAGGGAATGTAAACATTGATTTCTCTAATCTGATTTCAACAGTAAAAATGCATGTATGAACATTCATTATGTTCCTCATACTTTTAATCATATAAGACTTGTTGATTCACTCATATTGCTAAAAGAGGAATAATGTTATACATCATCATTTACAACTCTCTCTTATTTCTTTACAAGGACCTAGAGTGACAAGGACCGACTGAACTTAACTATACTCATACTTAACTCTTGTGGTAGATCTACTCTGAAGCAATGATATCTTCTTCAAGTCCATGTGATTTCCCTAAAAATTGTGAGTAGAGGGGTGAGCCTACTCGCTTAGTATATGAGTACTTCAAAGAAACATTCTAAAGAACTGATATAATTACAGATATACTTTTGAGCAATTGATATCAATTATAACAGTAGTAAGCTTTAAAGAGACTAATAATTGACAATCATAAATATGCCTGAATACTCTAAATATCTATAAGAGTGAATAAATATATGAAATGCTTGATTGATTATAAAGAGAACTAATAATTCAGAAACATACAAAGAATAATTGAATAACAATACACACTTGTTTGACCTCTCATTAATTTTATTATGCCCTGATCATATGTAGTGTACTCTACATATGAAGACTCGTAGTGCACTACAATCACACCGTACAAGACTTAGCAGACACACCCGAGAAATGCTAAGTCTGACTACTCTCCTAGTCTGCAATAGGGAAATGGCTCTCTGGCCTAAATTGGACTCCTCCTCTAACCTGAGTACACATGCGGAGAGTTAAGGCCACCTCTTAGCTTTTCTGTACTCTAGTGCAACTAGGACTTTTGGCTGATGTTGGACACTGCAAAACTATAAGTTAAGGAGACTTCCACTATGTCTTCGTCCCCCATTCCACCTGATAGCACGTTCCGACCCCTGTATACTGGACGCTACCAGGGTTAGGTCATTTCACCCCTAAGGCACATACCTTTCATTGGGGTTCTACAGTGTTCATAGCTCCTAAGTCTATTATTTTATTATTCCTATAAGGCTCTTTTCTAAATTGTACCCTTCTCTTACTTATACTTGACTCTGGTATCTCTATGGTGTCATGTCTACTTATTTGAAGTTATAATACACCATGTATATCATTCTAAACTTGGTAGAGCAGTATATTCAAAACACTGTAATATATTGAGTAATCAACATACTATACATGCAGGCAGACTAAAATTCTTAAATAAACAAATTACATGTTGACTTGGCACATACACACTAGAATCATGCAATTTATCATCTTATTACACAGATAATAGTTAATTACTTGACATATGAGTAATTGTCAATAGCACATGCAACTTATCTATAATTTCTCAAAGAACGTGCATATCAACCCAAATGTTGAGTTGTGCATCTCATAACTCAATTAAGAGTTAATTACTTATCATGACAAGAATTATTAATAATAAATGAGAACATTGATATCACAATACTTGATTCATTGAACACCCGACCCTTAGGGTTTCATTTAATCACAACAAATGCTACAAAGAAAGGTGTAATACATATATCACATACTTTTCAAATCTTTACAACACATGATACCTTGGATTTCAATCCCTTATCACATTACTGGGAATTCTCATCTCTTCACATCATTATCATAATTACTAGATCTGGGTATTCAAACCCTTAGACCATCACATAGCATTGTTACCTCTGTAACATGTAACCATTACCTCTAGGTCCTTAGACCAAGGTATTCATGTCACTGGTTGTACAAGTTTTCTCATGGCTCACAAGGCCATCACACATCGTGTCACCTCTCACTAGGCAACAACTTATTCCCATGGTTCTCATAAATATTTCATGTGACATAAACATTCCCTGAATAAAGACTACTATCAACAAATCATATAAAGTCAATATATGTATGAAACCTTAGAACTGAGCTGAATTTGGGTTTCCATGTCATTCACTGGGATATCATGCATCAATAATAACATTGAATAAATAAATTATATCATGTCAAGAAAATCCCTTCAAATGGATTTCACGATATCTATTTGAAAATATCCAACTTTCCTCGCATCTAGGGTTTCACCCTTTTCACTGAGATACCGTACAAACACTACTCACTTAAAATGAAATCCAAGATAGTATCTGACATATATGTACTATGAACTTAGATAAACAATCATTCAAAACCAAGGGGATCTAGATAAGCAACTTTCTCTATTTACTTATACAACAAATTTCAGTCATAGACAAATTCCCTATATTTTAGTTTACTCTTATAACCTCTGCAAATACATAGGGAATTCTCATTAGAATGCATTGTATACATTTCTAATATGATTTTATCATCTGAAATTCATTCAAACAAAGGAAGAATCCATTTCATATCATTTTGCAACAACTTAGAACAAATAGACAATTCAGGGTTTGTAGTCGCATACTAAGAAATTAAAGATTATGGTGGATTTAACCAATTTTCTTGCAATATAATGTTTAAAGGAAGTTCCCACTCAACCTAAGGTGTGAAAACACCTTAAAAATGTATCCCATATCTGAAAATCTCAAACCCATATAAAATCCTTAGCAATTCACCCAATTCTTCTTCCTTTTAACTCGGAAACCCTAAACATGAGGGATTATGAAGAAAGAGTGAGAAAAGGGGAAGTTTTGATACCATTTTGGATCAAATTAGAGGAGAGACAGAATTTTGACATGTGAGAGAAGATTCACCATGAAACTATATCCAAAGAAGCTAAACTTACATGATTTCATCATTCCTCAGACCGCAAAACCCTAGGTCAGCATCTCCATCAATTTCTCCTCTCAAACCCTAACTCTCTCTCTCTATATAGGATTTCATTTATTTGGATTGAATCACAAATTATGAGAGCTCCTTGTGTGTTAGGTTGACCATCTAGAGCGATTGAACTTCTTAGGTTAATTGCACATTGACCCCTGACTAAACATTTTCTTATTTCAACAGATTTTGCTATCAGAAAGGTTTCTATGAATTCATCTATTTAAGAGATCAAACCTTCTCCAAAAATTATTAGAATTTATCATTTTGTGTATAATTGAGTTACAAAGCGTCAATTAAAATGTGAGATCATTCCATGCTTCCATTAAATAATTAAAAATCAGATAGTGCATTGCTATCCAGAATTTTGCAGAAATGTCAGTTACTTTAATTCGTCTATTGATAAGGTCTAAACGCATCCAAAAATTATGAAAATTTTACATGTTGTTTTGTTTCAGTTTCAGATCTCCATTTCAAATTTCAGATCATTTGGAGTTACCAATAAATAAGTAAAAATAAAACACTACACTGCTGAAAAGCACTATGTCAATATTTTGGTCAAAGTATAATTCGACCGAGAACCACATTCAAAGAACACTCAAATATTCTGATTTTTTTCTCCAATATGCATGATTGTGTTATCCATATCATATCTAAAATTCAATTAAATATAATTTTTTTGAAAATATGAAAAATCATTTACCACACTGCTATCCTAAACAAATTCCATACTCATGTACCTTCAAAACCCTAATTTCAGCAAACTAGGGTTTATATTTCTCAAACCCTAATTTCTCAAACCCTAATTTCTCAAACAATAGAACACTTAACGTTCTTATTAGGTTTAAAACATCATAATTGAATTGTCATCATTAATTAGATTTAAGCAATGATCAATCCAATTAAGCATATAATCATCCAGGTAAACCCTAGTTTACCAATTAATCTCAGAAGCAGTCATAACAATTCTCCCCCCCATTAAAAAGGTTTCCTCCCTGAAACATAAATATGCAAGTAAAGTACATTCAAGGTTTATTTTAAGCATCTAAAATCTTACATATCATTATATTCTTGTATTTCATACTTGAATGCAGTTTTCAACATTAAGTCCTTTATCCTTAACTAAATCACAACATGTTTGAAATAGTTCTCAATGATAACAAACATATTCTCTATGCCACAATGAATCATAGGATAGAGAGAGAAACAACCATTTCAATATTTTCATACTCTTGAGGTGTTACCTCAACATTGATAATCTGATCTAACTATCTCAATTCATACTGCTAAATATGTACTATTGTTATGTATTACCTCTAAATCATGAAAGAGAGTTCACCTTGTTCTTTTGAATTTTACTATTGTGCTACTCAAATAGCAAAATAGCCTTGAGTTAAAAGACTAGATTCAACAACAATTGTACAATACTAAGATGGATTACTGGTATGAATGACTTAAACTATCAGACACCTTGAATTAACATATTTCTTGCACATGTACACTGAAATCATACGTAGAACAAATTTACATTCCTTAATATACCTTCAACAAATTATACTTCTAAAAACAAATTCACATATTACTAAAAGCCATTGTTTTCTCTTATCTCTCTCCTCAATTCATTACTACTTACTTGTTGCTACTTATCCTTCTCATTTTAATCATGTAGATTAAACATCCCTAAAATTGAAACATACATGGTATGAATAGATTATTCATTATTCTTTATATTAATGCAAGAATTTATTTCATTTCACACTTCACTCATATTGTATTTCTCCTTTTGTTCAAAACACACCTCTTATATTTCAAATCTATTTCTTATCCTTTCCTCTAAATCATTTCCGTATTGTTTATCTACCTTTCAGATTATCTAGGATTACTATTAGTGCTAGTTTACTTCTCATAGTGCAAATTTCATGATCTTGTTTTATAGAGATGCTAGTATTCAAGGTCAAATCACTAGTGATAACCCTTGAACTACTACAACTCTAAACATTCTAGGGTTTTTTCCTTTATCAGTAGCATGACGTTATTGTGGTGTGACTTTGCTCCCTTAATTTGAAATTCAAACTTTGGATCTCACAAGTTTTTACTAAAGTCTTCCTTATCTTATCAATTGAATTTCCTTCATCTTAATTGACATTCAGATAGACTACATTCTCAATTTACCCTTATAGAGTTTCATCATCATATTGTGTGTCATTATTACATTTACTAGATGCCTCTACCATGGTGTTTATGCATAAGATATGATTCATTTTCTTATCACTTCATTCCCACATTTCTCTCATTAAGTAATATATGGAAGAGAAGATGGTTCGGAGACTTAGAATTCTTATCTTCAAACATCCAATTAATACATTTGTCGTATGTAGGTTTAATTAGTTATCAACAAGGATACTTGACTAACTAGCACTTGATTGAATCTCCTAACCTCTTTCTTTTATAATCTATATTACTCCACCATGATTCAAACCCTTCCATATACTACTCTTCCACTTGTTATCTTTAACGTCTACTTTTCTCTTATGATCATGTTGCTTATTCATGTGTATGATCATGCATACCACGTTGCATATATTTCTTTTTATCCTTCTACTAATGTGAAGTTGAAATTCTAAATCAATAATCTCTCTACTAGTTTCAACTCATGTTTAATACATTACATATCCTTCATTTTAAAACAAAAGGCTCATGCATGCATGGGTGAAACATAGTTTCTCATATATCAAGTTTTTCCTTCCTGAGTATAGTCTACCTTTGTATAACTTATTCATTTTGTTAAGCTACACTTTTGTTCTTTTTTTTAGAAACTAGTTTGTTGTTCTATAGAGACTTGGAATCCAAAGGTAGTAAGGATCAATGTATTAAACTTATTAATAAAGGTATACATTCCATGATCTCAATTATATCATAAAACTCATTCCTTAATCAAGCTCATCATTTCCAACATTTATCTTTGTTTTAACTTAGTTTCTTATCCTAGTCTTATGATTTACATATTTATCTAATTCTCTTTATTTTAACTCTTATGAAGACTCTTCACTTATATTTACTTATCGTATACATAACTCTTTTCTTCTGTTTTTCCTTTGCTTTGGAGTACATAAAAACATTGTACGCGATTATATAATCCATTCCTCATGATTGATTCTTACTACCTTGGCCCTTACATACTTTTCTCATATCTTTTCCATATTTCATATTTACAGTTCATATAATATTAATCATTAAACTTAATCTGAACCTTACGTCGTGTTCCTTTATTCCCAATTAAAGATTTCTCATATGAGGCCCCAATGTTGGGTCTCAGATATCAGTTCCAACTGATTCTTAGCTATTCTAATCTTTCCCATATGTTTCAACATCTTAGTGTATGTACATTCTCACTATGATGTGGGTCTAATTTATCTAGAGTCTACTCTTATCATATTGTTAATAGGAGTCATTAGATCCCAGTAATGCATCCTGCCAATCAGACCAGGCCGAACGTGCAATCCTGAAGCCAAGAGCTACTTAAGATTAACCAACTCCTACTAATCTCAAACATGTGGAAAGAATATCCACTTAGGAAAGTTCATTCAAAGATCATTTCTAGTCTACTTGATATAAAGAATGTAATCGATAAATGCTACTACTGCATAGGGTACAACAAATCTTAAAAACCCATATATATTTCAAAATACTGAATATCTGAATTCAAACATGTAAGAGCATTTCTATTCATCTCCAATAAAACAACAATATGAAATGAAAGTTCTATCTCATTTTATATTTATGCTCTTATTTCATGTTACTTATCTTGTTTCTAACCCTAATATTTCTAGGGTTCCTCTCTATCCCATCCTTCCACTGTATACCTGGCCAGGGTATACATGAAAGAATAGATAGAGTAGCTCGATACTGGTTGATCCAAGTACTCAGATGTCAGACCAGTATTTCCAAATACTCAAATCCCAAGAGCTAACATCATAACATCTCTTATCTGCCACACTTATGACTCTAACTTACTAACTTAATAGTCCCTAACAACTCAACCTAAGCTGTGATACCAAGTTGTTACACCCCGATCTCACAATTTCCACTAATCATGGGATTAGGGCATAAATTGAGGACTTAACGTAATACAAAGATCACGCTTAACTTTTTCTTCTCTTTCAAAACTCTTTGTTTTCTCACATTGAACCACATAAACCAAATTTACAAGGGAATCTAAATATTGATTTCTCTAATCTGATTTCAACAGTAAAAATGCATGTATGAACATTCATTATGTTCCTCATACTTTTTAGCACATAAGACTTGCTGATTCACACATATTACTAAAAGAGGAATAATGTTATACATCATCATTTACAACTCTCTTTTATTTCTTTAAAATGACCTAGAGTGACAAGGACCAACTGAACTTAACTATACTCAGACTTAACTCTTGTGGAAGACCTACTCTGATGCAATGATATCTTCTTCAAGTCCATTTGATTTCCCTAAAAATTGTGAGTAGAGGGGTGAGCCTACTCTCTCAGTGAATGATTACTTCAAAGAAACAGTCTAAAGCACTGATATAATTACATATATACTTTTGAGCAATTGATATCAATTATAACAGCAGTAAGCTTTAAAGAGTCTAATAATTGACAATCATAAATATGGCAGGATACTCTAAATATCTATAAGAGTGGATCAATATATGAAATGCTTGATTGATCATAAAAAGAACTAAAAATTCAGAAACATATAAAGAATAATTGAATAACTATACACACTTGTTTGACCTCTCATTCATTTTATTATGCCCTGATCATATACAATATACTCTACATATGAAGACTCGTAGTGTACAACGATCACACTGTACAAGACTTAGCAGACACACCTGGGAAATGCTAAGTCTGACTACTCTCCTCGTCTACAATAGGGAAATGTCTCTCTGGCCTAAACTAGACTCCTCCTCTAACCTGAGCACAAAGGAGGAGAGTTAAGCCACCTCTTGGCTTTTATGTACTATAGTGCCACCAGGACTTCTGGTTGCGTTGGAAACTACAAACTATAATTTAAGGAGACTTCCACTAGGGCTTCGTCCCCCGTGCCACCTGATAGCTTGTTTCGACCCCCATATACTGGATGCAACCAGGGTTAGGTCATTTCACCCCTAAGGCGCAGACCTCACATAGGGGTTCTATGGTGTTTAAGGATCCTAAGTCTATTATTTTATTATTCCTAGAAAGCTCTTTTCTACATTGTACCCTTCTCTTACTTATACTTGACACTGATATCTCTATGGTGTAGTGTCTACTTATTTGAAGTTATAATACAACATTTATATCATTCTAAACTTGGTAGAGTAGTATATTCAAAGCATTGTAATATATTGAGTAATCAACATACTATACATGCAGACAGACTAAAATTCTTAAATAAACATATTACATGTCCACTTGGCACATACACACTAGAGTTGTGCAATTTATCATCTTATTACACTGATAAGAGTTAATTACTTAACATATGAGTAATCATCAATAGCACATGCAACTTATCTGTAATTTCTCAAAGAACATGCATATCAACCCAAATCTTGAGTTGTGCATCTCATAACTCAATTAAGAGTTAATTACTTTTTTTGGTCGGCAAAAAAACTCTATTTCTATTATGATTCCAAAACTTTAGGTACATCATATGTGCACCCCTTAACCCTCTCAAGAGGATTACCAAGACAAAAACCAAAGGAAAAAACTAAGGTCTTATGCAGAAGACCGAAACAAAGCAAGAAGACCCAGATACAGAAGACAACACAGGCGCATTCATACAGACTAAAACTGGTAGGAACATCCCCCTGCACAATAGAGGAGCTCCATTGTCAATATTCACACCCACAAAAAGTGCAGACTCTACCGACAAACAGATGACTACCAACTAAAATCAACACTTGTGCTCCTATGGTGAGATCCACCTGAGATCAGACTAACAAACACAGATGAAGAGAATCAACATCGGCCGCATGATGCACCTGAATGCAGCAAGGCATTCTATCAAACACCTTGAAGCTGTTCCAAACCAGGATGAAGCAGGGAAATCTATTTGCAGTGCAAGGCCCTTCCATTAGCTGACCTTCAACTGATGTCCTTGATCTAGACACCAACCTTTCCACCACTGGTGTTTGCATCATTCCCTAAAAGTGTGGGATCTAGGTGGGTATCCAACCCCTCTTCATCAAACGACAGTCACCTGATCTGAGACCCTGAGTGCTTAACTCGACGCAATAGCAGGAAGGAATTGAGAAGGAGAAAGAGATCATTCAACCCCTCTTCGATCCCAAAACACAAGCTTAAAAAGGAGCAAACACCAATGTTCCTGTTTGTACAGGAGCAATTGGTTGAGCACCTTACAAGTGCACAAGCAACCAACAAACAAGGCATGCTTGAAGCCTCACGCTACTGTTGCCAGCAACATTTCAACAAACACCTTGAGGGTGTTCCTTATGCTGAAACAGGAAAGTCGGGAGGAGAAGAGAAACACCCCCCTTTGTCCCGCACAGCACCTTGTGGCCAAAGGCCTCGGAAGGGCACCACTAATGACCCTACAAGGACCACCATTTGACGAGCCAATAGACGCAACAGGCTTCCACCTGGTTGGGGGCCAGCTGTTGATGAAAGAAACACCATCGATTCTGTTGGACTCCCAGGACTGAAAACGCCACTAGGAAGGAAGTGCCACCACTACTTTGTCAGAGTCAGTACCCTGGACAGGGGATAAGACCCAAACACAACCTTGAGAAGGGAAGCGTCGTCAGTAGGCCGGACTTGGAGGAGAGCTCGAGTCCCAGCCTGAAGCTAGCCACCCAACAACACCTTGGTCGCCAAGCCAACCGATGAGCTCGCGGATGAATAGACCTTCACCTTCCTGGATGAGGACTCGCTCGAAGAACGGACTAAGGGTGTGCCTGAGAAGCAAGGGCAGATGATCACTTTGCTTCACCTGTGAAAATGGAGAATCAAACCTGGAGCCCTAGATCTAGGAGGGGATGCTCATCTCCATCAGTCACTCTTGAACTGAGTGGAGTTAGATCAGATCGACATGGCCTCTCCATAGATTCACACCTGGCTTCTCGCACTTCTCCATGTCTCCCCCTTCCTCCAGGTCAGCCGAGGGGAAAGCCCCACCTGCATCTTGACTTCAGGAATCTGCAAAAAACTTCAAACGGACCTCTCCGTGGCTGTATGGGAGCCAGGGGAGGGAAGCACCAGTGAAACATTCCCTCCCACTAGCTGTGGCCTCCAGGAGAATCTAGAGAGAAGGGAGAGTGGGTGCCCTCGAGAGAAGGGAGAGCATTAAGATGCGTGTATTGAAACCTACCCTTAGGGTTTCATTTAATTACAACAAATGCTACAAAGAAAGGTGTAATACATCTATCACGTACTTTTCAAATATTTACAACACATGATACCTGGGATTTCAATCCCTTATCACATTACTGGGATCTCTTATCCCTTCACATCATTATCATAATTACTGGATCTGGGTATTGAAACCCTTAGATCATCACATAGCATTATTACCTCTATAACAGGTAACCATTACATCTAGGTCCTTAGTGTTGGGTTTTAGAGGAGGCAGAGAAGCAGTAGAAACAAAAATTTTCTCCCCAAAACCCAGAATAAAAGGAATCGTGTCAACATCTATACAATAGGAAAGATGGTTTGTGGATGCATACCTTGTCCCGAGGCTTGCTCGGTGATAGTACCTCGTGCCTTGCGCGGTCTTCACCTCCGGTCTTGGACGGTGTCTGTGCAGCTCCTGGTCGCACTGGGACTGAAGACTCCTGATCTCACTGGGACTGTCAGGATTGATTATTGTCCTCCGAGCGGCAGAGGTCTCCCGCCTCTACAGTCATCCACACAGACCTCCTGGAACTCCGATCTCCTTGTCACACAGGGAACCAGAAGGAGTCGCACCCTCCTGTTGGCGTACTATTCGCCAACACACTCTCCTACTACCAGTTGCAACTGCAGTTGTCTTTCCCTTGCTACGCCTCCCTTTACGGGTAGCACTTGCTCGGGCTCTCTTGGTTATTAAAACCAGAGAGAATGACAACTTTGCAGAGAAACTGGCTTGCACTGAGTTGTACTCTGAGAAACCCCCAATACCCCTATATATATAGGCGGGTCATGGGACATGGTTCTCTATCCCGAGAAATATGGGACTAAAGCAGGAGTAGAAGGGTTCGAGATTTTCCACAAAAAACAACCAACTCGCAACCTGAACCGATCGTTTCATAACTGAAACGGTCGGTTGGGGATCTGAGCCGGTCGGTTGACACTCAACCAATCGGTTGGGACCCATGAAATGGTTGGTTCACTTTCTGAACCGATCAGTTTGTGGTCCTGATCAGTTCCCAATCGACTTTCCCTCTTTTGTTTCTAATTGGTATCGAATACCAATCCTTTTCCCAATCAAATTGGGCAAGTGAAATGAAAGGAAAATTCTCACCAATCCGACTTTCCCAACATTCCCGGTTGCAGCAGTCAAACCGATCGTTTTAACACTTGAAGCAATCGTTCACCCTGTCCATGAGCCGATCGACTTACTATCTGAGCTGATCGGTTCACCAAGCTGAGTCGATCGGTTCATCTCATGAGCCGATCTGTTGGGAGTGCAGATTGTACAGAATCATTCAATTGCGGTTTCAATCAATCTAATACTCTAATCAATCAGTCCAACACCTTGAACACTATGATACTGAGCTATCAATTGATTGAGTGTTTAATTGAACTACTAAACTCCTTTAGTAATCAATCTAAACATTGTTTGTGGACAAAACTCCTCTTCCAGGTTAAATCCTATGTGTGTGACCCTACAGGTCCATTTCACGTTGGCAGTCAAAGTCCATAACACTTATGACTTCACAAGCAAAGAGCGGTGCCTAGTCACACATCAGTGCTACCCAAGTGAAATAGAAAGTTGGAGAACAACTTTCAATCCTACAATCCGTGAATGGTGTTACAGTGAATGTATAATTCCTTTTTCATTGATATCCTAAATGAACTCGAGGCATGGAACAATCATCCTGTCATCATTCATTCATTTCCTTGATCTCAGAGCAGACTGGGTGAGATGTGTGTGACATCAATATCACATATTGATTCACACGTGCATGCGCATGCCTTTCTCAATCCTACTCATCAAGTGGCCAAGGATATCAAACTCCCTCAGGAGGGACAAATCCCATATCTATTACTCACCCCTCAAATGCCCCATGTGTCAAAGCCACCCAATCATCACCTTTATAACAACCCATGTTTCAGGACTGCGTTTGATGATATCAAAGTGTACCCAATGACATGTGTTGAGTGTAGTGATTTCAGGTCTAAGAATCATACTCACCACCATCACTGTGAGATATGACTGTGACTACCATGTCATGGTTCCATGTGTCACTCTCACGATGGGTCTGTCTGGTACCTTGTTCTCTAACAAGTACCTATGTTCTTGGTTTGATATCACTATATCATGACTAATAAGATTCTATCATCAACCAACACACAATCTAGTCTTCAGTGTTATTGATGTCAATGGTTATTTCCACAATAACAACCGACTAGGGACTAAACAAGAATGTATACTCTAAACATCTGTATGATCTCATCGTTTAGGTCATGAACCTAAAAGCATACGTCATTGAGTAAAACCATTCTTTAGACATCTATCATGTTACACCATCATCTCAGAAACGGTTTAAACATATAGATTGGAAATTGACTTTATTATTATTCAAATCATTTACAAAGTATCCCATTACAATAATCATATGACTTGCTCTATGGGCATACATACCAACAGACTCCCACTTGCACTTAGAGCCAGTCACCAAGGAACCTCAATCCTTGTGACCTAGCATGACCATCATGCTTCTGCTGAGAAAGGGCCTTAGTCAGTGGATCAGCTATGTTGTCTTCAATTGGTACTTTGCAAATCTTCACATCTCCTCGCTGTACGATCTCTCGTATGAGATGGAAGTGCCACAGTATGTGCTTGGACCGTTGATGTGATCTGGGTTCCATAGCTTGTGAAATAGCTCCATTATTGTCACAATAAAGCTCAATTGCATCACAGCTACTGGTAACTACACCAAGTTCAGAAATGAACTTCCTGATCCACACAGCCTCCTTTGCTGCATGTGAAGCAGCAATATACTCGACCTCTGTAGTAGAATTGACAACTGTTTCTTGCTTGGAACTCTTCCAGCTCACAGCACCATTATTAAGGCAAAATACAAATCCTGACTGCGATCTGTAATCATCTTTATCAGTTTGGAAGCTTGCATCGGTGTAACCCTTTACAACCAGCTCTTCCTCGCCGCCGTAAACAAGAAACTGATCCTTAGTCCTTCGCAAGTACTTTAGGATGTTCTTCACGGCTGTCCAGTGAGCATCCCCAGAATCAATCTGGTACCTGCTCGTCATGCTGAGAGCATACGAGACATCTGGGCGTGTGCACAACATAGCGTACATGATGGATCTGATGGCTGATAGATACGGGATCCCATTTATACGCTCCCTCTCTTCACAAGATTGGGGACATTGAGCTCTAGAGACGGTGAATCCATGTAGCATGGGGATGTTGCCTCTCTTTGAGTTCTCCATGCTGAACCACTTCAGCACTTTGTCGATGTACGTGCTTTGACTTCGTCTGAGAAGCCTTCTAGATCTATCTCTATAGATCTTAATTCCTAGAATGTAGGATGCTTCTCCAAAGTCCTTCATTGATAAAGTATTTCCAAGCCAAATCTTTACCTTCTCTAAGGCTAAGACATCATTCCCCATCAAAAGTATGTCATCCACATACAATATGAGGAATGTGGTCGAGCTCCCACTAACCCTCTTGTACACACAAGGTTCATCTTCATTTTGAATAAAGCCAAACACTTTGACTTCCTCATCAAATCAAAGATTCCAACTCTGAGATGCTTGCTTCAATCCATAGATTGACCTTTGTAGCTTACAGACTTTATTGGCATTTTTTGGATCTATAAAACCTTCAGGCTGTGTCATGTACACATCCTGATTTGTATTCCCGTTAAGGAATGCGGTTTTAACATCCATCTGCCAAATCTCATAGTCATAATAAGCTGCAATAGCAAGCATGATCCTGATGGACTTAATCATGGCAACTGGAGAAAAGGTTTCGTCATAGTCAACACCTTGAACTTGTCGATATCTCTTAGCAACCAATCTGCTTTTATAAGTTTGCACATTTCCATCCATGTCGGTCTTCTTCTTAAAGACCCACTTGCACCCTATGGGTTTTACCCCTTCGGGTGGTTCCACCAAAGTCCATACTTTGCAGAGCAACCGGCTTGCACTGAGTTGTACTCTGAGAAGCCCCCAATACCCCTATATATAGGTGGGTCATGGGACATGGTTCTCTATCCCGGGCAATATGGGACTAAAGCAGGATTAGAAAGGTTCGAGATTTTCCACAAAAAACAACCAACTCGCAACCTGTACCGATCGTTTCATAACTGAAACGGTTGGTTGGGGATCTGAGCCGGTCGGTTGACACTCAACTGATCAGTTGGGACCCATGAAACGGTCGGTTCACTTTCTGAACCGATCGGTTCATGGTCCTAATCAGTTCCCGATCGACTTTCCCTCTTTTGTTTCTAATTGGTATCGAATACCAATCCTTTTCCCAATCAAATTGGGCAAGTGAAATGAAAGAAAAATTCTCACCAATCTGACTTTCCCAACTTGCCCAGTTGCAACAGTTGAACCGATCGTTTCAACACTTGAAGCAATCGTTCACCCTATCCATGAGCCGATCGACTTATCATCTGAGCTGATCGGTTCACCAAGCTGAGCCGATCGGTTCATCTCATGAGTCGATCGGTTGGGAGTGCAGATTGTGCAGAATCAGTCAATTGCGGTTTCAATCAATATGATAGTCTAATCAATCAGTCCAACACCTTGAACACTATGATACTGAGCTATCAATTGATTGAGTGTTTAAATGAACTACTAAACTCCTTTAGTAATCAATCTAAACATTGTTTGTGGACAAAACACCTCTTCCAGGTTAAATCCTATGTGTGTGACCCTACAGGTCCATTTCACGTTGGCAGTCAAGGTCCATAACACTTATGACTTCACAAGCAAAGAGCGGTGCCTAGTCACACATCAGTGCTACCTAAGTGAAATAGAAAGTTGGAGAACAACTTTCAATCCTACAATCCATGAATGGTGTTACAGTGAATGTATAATTCCTTTGTCACTAATATCCTAAATGAACTCGAGGCATGGAACAGTCATCCTGTCAACATTCATTCATTTCCTTGATCTCAGAGCAGACTGGGTGAGATGTGTGTGACATCAATATCACATATTGATTAACACGTGCATGTGCATGCCTTTCTCAATCCTACTCATCAAGTGGCCAAGGATATCAAACTCCCACAGGAGGGACAAATCCTATATCTATCACTCACCCCTCAAATGCCCCATGTGTCAAATCCACCCAATCATCACCTTTATAACAACCCATGTTTCAGGACTGCGTTTGATGATGTCAAAGTGTACCCAACAACATGTGTTGAGTGTAGTGATTTCAAGTCTAAGAATCACACTCACCACCATCACTGTGAGAGCTGACTGTGACTACCAAGTCATGGTTCCATGTGTCACTCTCACGGTGGGTCTGTCTGGTACCTTGTTCTCTAACAAGTACCTATGTGCTTGGTTTGATATCAATATATCATGACTAATGAGATTCTGTCATCAACCAACACACAATCTAGTCTTCAGTGTTATTGATGTCTATGGTTATTTCCACAATAACAACCGACTAGGGACTAAATAAGAATGTATACTCTTAACATCCGTATGATCTCATCGTTTAGGTCATGAACCTAAGAGCATATGTCATTGAGTAAAACCATTCTTTAGACATCTATCATGTTACACCATCATCTCAGAAACAGTTTAAACATATAGATCAGAAATTGACTTTATTATTATTCAAATCATTTACAAAGTATCCCATTACAATCATCATATGACTTGCTCTATGGGCATACATACCAACATACTCCCACTTGCACTTAGAGCCAGTCACCAAGGAACCTCAATCCTTGTGACCTAGCATGACCATCATGCTTCTACTGAGAAAGGGCCTTAGTCAGTGGATCAGCTATGTTGTCTTCAGTTGGTACTTTGCAAATCTTCACATCTCCTCACTGTACGATCTGTCGTATGAGATGGAAGCGTCGTAGTATGTGCTTGGACCGCTGATGTGATCTGGGTTCCTTAGCTTGTGCAATAGCTCCATTGTTGTCACAATAAAGCTCAATTGCATCACAGCTACTGGGAACTACACCAAGTTCAGAAATGAACTTCCTGATCCACACAGCCTCCTTTGTTGCATGTGAAGCAGCAATATACTCGGCCTCTGTAGTAGAATCAACAACAATTTCTTGCTTGGAACTCTTCCAGCTCACACCTCCATTATTAAGGCAAAACACAAATCCTGACTGTGATCTGTAATCATCTTTATTGGTTTGGAAGCTTGCATCGGTGTAACCCTTTAAAACCATCTCTTCCTCGCTGCCGTAAACAAGAAACTGATCCTTAGTCCTTCGCAAGTACTTTAGGATGTTCTTCACGGCTGTGTAGTGAGCATCCCCGGGATCTGACTGGTACCTGCTTGTTATGCTGAGAGCATACGAGGCATTTGAGCGTGTGCGCAACATAGCGTACATGATGGATCTGATGGCTGATGCATACAGGATCCCATTCATACGCTCCCTCTCTTCACAAGATTGGGGACATTGAGCTCTAGAGACAGTGACTCCATGTAGCATGGGGATGTTGCCTCTCTTTGAGTTCTCCATGATGAACCGCTTCAACACTTTGTCGATGTATGTGCTTTGACTTAGTCTGAGAAGCCTTCTAGATCTGTCTCTATAGATCTTAATTCCTAGAATGTAGGATGCTTCTCCTAAGTCCTTCATTGAGAAAGTATTCACAAGCCAAATCTTTACCTTCTCTAAGGCTAAGACATCATTCCCCATCAAAAGTATGTCATCCACATACAATATGAGGAATGTGGTCGAGCTACCACTAACCTTCTTGTACACACAAGGTTCATCTTCATTTTGAATAAAGCCAAACACTTTGACTTCCTCATCAAATCGAAGATTCCAACTCCGAGATGCTTGCTTCAATACATAGATTGACCTTTGTAGCTTACAGAATTTATTGGAATTCTTTGGATCTATAAAACCTTCAGGTTGTGTCATGTACACATCCTCATTTATATTCCTGTTAAGGAATGCGGTTTTAACATCCATCTGCCAAATCTCATAGTCATAATAAGTTGCAATAGCAAGCATGATCCAGATGGACTTAATCATGGCAACTGGAGAAAAGGTTTCGTCATAGTCAACACTTTGAACTTGTCGAAATCCCTTAACAACCAATCTGCCTTTATAAGTTTGAACATTGCCATCCATGTCGGTCTTCTTGTTAAAGACCCACTTGCACCCTATGGGTTTTACCCCTTCGGGTGGTTCCACCAAAGTCCATACTTTGTTGGAGTACATGGATTCCATCTCGGATCTCATTGCTTCAAGCCATTTCTCAGAATCTGGTCCCTCCATAGCCTCTACGTAGGTAGTTGGATCATCATCTATGATCAACTCTCCACCTTCCTGAGTCATAAGGTATCCAAACCTCTCAGGTTCAAGGCAGGTCATACTAGATCTATGAGGTCCTTGTGTTACCGGAGGAGAATGAGATCTCACAACCCCTTGTGAATCTCCATTTTCCTCTTGTACATCTATCGGTTCAATGTTTTCTTGTTGGGATTGAACCTCTTCAAGCTCTATATTCCTCCCACTGCTTCCTTTGGAAATAAATTCCTTTTCTAGGAACACAGTTGTCCCAGCAACAAACACTTTGTTATCAGTAAGGTGGTATAGATAATATCCCCTCGTTTCCTTGGGGTATCCAAGAAAATAACATTTATCGGATTTGGGTCCAAGCTTATCAGGAAACATTTTCCTAACGTAAGCCTCACAACCCCAAATCTTCAGAAAAGATAAATCGGGACGCTTCCCAGTCCATATCTCATATGGTGTCTTTTGAACCGATTTAGATGGTACTCGGTTAAGTGTAAACGCGGCAGTTTCAAGAGCATAACCCCAGAAAGAAATTGGAAGATCATCAAAACTCATCATTGATCGCACCATATCCAACAATGTGTGATTCCTTCTTTCAGACACACCATTATGTTGTGGTGTTCCAGGCGGAGTCCATTGTGATACAATACCACGAGCTCGTAGAAGGTCCTCAAACTCCTGGCTTAAGTATTCACCACCTCGATCGGATTGAAGTGCCTTAATACTTTTACCAAGTTGGTTCTGTACTTCATTCATCAAATCCTTGAACCTATCAAGGGCTTTTGACTTATGCTTCATCAGGTACACATAGCCATACCTACTGAAATCATCAGTGAAGGTAATGAAGTACTGACACCCATTTCTGGCATTAGATCTAAAAGGCCCACATACATCAGTATGTATGAGTTCTAATAGATCACTAGCTCTCTCACCTTTACCTGAAAAGGGAGTCTTGGTCATCTTACCCAACAAACAAGATTCACATGTCTCTATTGATTCATAATCAACAGAGTTTAGATAACCATCTTTATGGAGTCTAGAAATGCGCTTCTCATTTATGTGCCCTAGACGACAATGCCAGAGATATGTTTTGTTTGAGTCGTTGAGTTTTTGCTTTTTGGTGTTTACGTTATATACACTTGTCTCCAAGTCTATAAAGTATAGACCATAAGACATAGGGGCACTGCCATAAAAGATCCCATCTTTAGAAATGGAACATTTTCCATTCTTAATAAGAAATTCAAATCCATCTTTGTCCAAACAAGAGACGGAAATGATATTCCTATTTATGGCAGGTACATAATAGCAGTTCTTCAACTCTATTGTTTGACCACTTGGTAGAGTTAACTCATAGGTTCCTACGACACTAGCGGCAACTCTTGCCCCATTGGCAACACGTAGTTCAACCTCATCTTTCCCTAAAGGCCTACTTCTCTTAAGATCCTTCACATTTGAACAAATGTGAGATCCACATCCGGTATCAAGTACCCATGACGAAGAAGTAGTAAAGTTAATCTCTATCACGTATACACCAGAAGTAGAGATCTCTATCTCCGACTTCTTCTTCCATCGTTCCTTCCATCCTCTCCATGTAGAAGAAATTGGTTTGGCGAGAGAACCCTTCTCTCCCTTACCTTTCGTTCCATTGATCTCTATCAATGAACTTTCTTTCTTCTTCACCAACGCATTAAGCGTACATAGAGTGGATTCAAAGGCTACTGGTATATATGGATTGTGCAGAACACTTCTCACAGTCCTCAACCAGTTGTGGAATTTATTCTCAATTAATTTTCCCATTTTAAAAGATGATTCTTTTACCATTCTACAAGAGAAAATTTGCATTTTGTCAAAACTCCTTTTGATTTGATTTGAATAAAATTTGACGATAGTTAATTAGGCCTTTAATTAATTACTTCTCCCACTATTTTTCATTCAAATTGACAGCCCTCACCATCAATTCGGAAGATTGCAGCGTACAATCTTCTAGTGGGTCAAGATCCTGGAATCCTCTGAGCCATGGACCAGCTTGGGCTGTCACCCACAACTCAGATCTTCCAGGTAGGCAACTCTTTCCAATTGCATCATATGCAACTCTTGAAAGATGTCATATGCAACTCCTTGCCATAATCATCTCCATGCCTCAAGGTGCTAGATCCTATCTAGGTCACCTTGTTAAGTCTGACCCAAAGCCAACACGATGAACATGCACCGTGCTTGGGCAGACCCACACATTCATCATTCACGCTTCCACGAGATAGACGGTGTACCACGCTTGGGCGTGCCCACACTTGGTCGATCAAGATTTTCACATGTGTCGCATTTGGAAGGCATCTAAAACTTAATATTTAATGAGGGATTTGGTTTTTATATACATATACATATCCAATCACCACAATATATAGTATGTATCATATACATGCTATATCCCACAAAAACATGCAAAACGATAAAAAAGCAATGATTATGGCCATCCTATTGTGATTCCTCGAGCCAAGAGGAATCACGGTCATCTAGGTCTACATCACATGCAACCTATACAAGATGAAATATGTGCCTGCCTTTCTGGGTTTGATCAACTCATCTCCATGATCGATCGACTCGCCATCAGGTTGGTTATTTGGGTGCCACCAGCCGATCGACTGGCGCCTCCAGCCGATTGGTTCACCGGTCGTCGTGCATCTCATCATGTATTTCAGAGATCCAAACTTCTCCAAAAATTATTAGAATTTATCATGTTGTCTATAATTGAGTTACAAAGCTTCAGTCAGAATTTGAGATCATTCCAAGCTTCCATTAAATAATTAAAAATCTAATAGTGCACTACTATCTAGAATTCTACAGAAATGTCAGTTACTGTAATTCATCTACTGATAAGGTCTAAACGCATAAAAAAATAATGAAAATTTTACATGTTGTTTAGGATTGAGTTTCAGATCTCCAGTTAAAATTTCATATCATTTGGAGTTACCAATGAATAAGTGAAAATAAAATACTACACTATTGAAAAGCACTCTATCAACATTTTGGTCAAAGTATAGTTCGACAGAGAACCACATTCAAAGAACACTCAAATATTCTGAAATTTTTCTCCAATATGTATGATTGAGTTATCCATATCATATCCAAAATTCAATCAAATACAAAATTTGTAGAAAATATGAAAAATTATTTACCACACTGCTATCCTGATCCAATTCCATACTCATGTACCATCAGAACCCTAATTGCAGCCAACTAGGGTTTATATTTCTCAAACCCTAATTTCTCAAACAATAGAATACTTAAAATTCTTATTAGGTTTAAAACATCATAATTGAATATTCATCATTAATTAGATTTAAGCAATGATCAATCTAATTAAGCATATAATCATCCAGGGTAACCCTAGTTTACCAATTAAGCTTAGATGTGGTCATAACATAATATTTAGGAACCGATGGGTTGGCTTGTGATGGTTAGAGGAAGTGATGATATGGAGAGAGAATTGTAGGTTACATAGATGTGAAAAGAGAGATATGGGGCATATTGTGAGGCATATTTTGAGTAGTTGTGTGCATGGTGTGATAAATTGAGTTAGTGGTAACTTTTAGATTTAAAGAAGTTGATAAAAGGAAAGAATTGAGAGGAATATAGGAAAGATAGAAGTCTTTTGGTGTAAATTGAAGTTTAGAGAGAGATAAAGAAGTTTAGGATGGAAGAGTTGGGAAGGATGACGAATTTATTACAAGAGAGAGAACATGTGGGAGGGAGTGTTGGGGTTGAATTACGTATTGATAAATGTGGTATAGAGGCTACATGTCGAAAGAGAAATAAATAGGGGGAAGTTAGAGAAAAAGAGAGAGGTGCAAAAAAAATTGCAAGAGAAAGAGAAAAGGAGACTGCAAAGAATTTGTAATCCTTCTATGTAATTTGTTGGACATTATTTAATAACCACTATATGTCCAAGTATTGGCTAATTTTTATAAGGTAAACTTTGCAATCAAACTAAAAATTATGTTGAATTTGTACAATTAAGTTATAAGTTGACTATTTTATATTTAAATTGGTATAAATTTCACCTTTTATTAATAATGAAAAAATCATTAAATTTGTTCCCCAAAAAAATTGTTTTTTTTCCATGACCATGTGACTTGTTGAATGAAAGATATTGGGCATGCACTCTAGCATGTAGTCATTATAGTAATTGTTGGCTCAAATATTAGTGGTGTCCTTCACTTTAAACATAGGGAAATTTTTTCTCTCTCATTGAGAACAATGTTTTAGGTAAAGTTTCACTGTTGAGAATGTTAATTTTATTGGACAAATTAGTTATGTTTATTATTTATAACTAACAAGGAGTTTCTAAGAAAATGTAACTTTCTTTGGATTCTTCACTAATTTGCTTGTGTTAGAAAGATCTAACAAGAACAATACTCTCACATAAAATGGAAGATTGAAAGGTGACAAGGTGTATAATACAATATCCAATGAGATATGATTATGTTTGGAATTCTTTTGTGAAACAAAATTTAATTATTTACAATTTCTTGGAATATATGAGTGTGGTAATTTTTAGAATAAAAGATAATAAAAGGAAAGAATTAGGAGGAATAGAGGAAAGAGATATGTCATTTTGATGTAAATTGAAGTAGAGAGAGTGAAAGCAGTTTAAGATGGGAAGAGTAAGGATTGGAATAATTTTAGGAGAGAAGAGGGAATGAAAGAAATGAAATCCTTGTATTTAATTAAAAGGAATTTATTTAATGTGCGCATATATGTCCAAGTATTGACTAAGTTATATAAAGAACATTTGCAATTAAACTGAATAATTATGTTTAATTTATACAATTAAGTTATAAGTTGACCACCTGATTTATTTAAAATGTTATAAATTTCACTTAATTAAAAATGAAAAAAAATTGTTGGCAAAAAGATGATTATTTCAACCATGTGACTTCCTAAGTGAAAGATATTGATCTTGCACTCTAGCATGTAGTCATTATAGTAATTTCTAGATCAAGAATTAGTGGCTTCTTGTTCTTTGCATCATAGTGGAAGTTTTGTTAGCTCATTGAGAATTTCATTATTGTAAAATGTTAATTTAATTTTGACAAATAGATTGTGTTTATTATTTATAACTGATAAGGTGTTTTCAAAAAGTTCTCTCTCTATGGATTCTCCACTAATTTGGTTGTGTTGGACAAAACTAACAAAAATAATATACCGACATAAATTGGAAGTTTCAAAAGTGACAAGGTATATGTACTGTAGAAAATCAATGCAACGTGCTTATGTTATGGATTCTTCTACAAAAAATAATAATTATATATAATTAATTGACATACATGAGTCATGGACATATCCAATAGTTTTAGTGTGATTTGATCCTATTATAAGTTTATTGAGGTTAAGATTACATATTAAAGTAAAATAGGTATTTCTCTACCTTAACATGAGCTGGATTTTTGATTTTTGAATTGAAATTAAAGTTATAGTTTTTTTATGGGAAAAAGTAAAATATTGTTAATACCTTTGAAGAATGGATCAAGCAGGCGTGAAGCAACCACCATGTTCTACCCATTGTCGACCACGATGCATGACCATGCTTGTTATGACTGAGACCAAAAAGTGTGGTACTGTATGTAGATTTGGAAGTGGAATGATGTTGCCGTGGAGCACATGAAGGGGCTTGCAATAGGTCTAGAGATGAGAGGCTTGCAACAAGTCTAGAGATGAGAGGACATTGATTCGTTGGGGGTGGTCAGTCCGCTAGCGGATCCAACAATGGAGTTTGGGACGACGACGACCCGCTCCGGTTCCTTCCACATAAACTCCTTGATCATACTAAGGAGGTGGGTTTTGTGGTTCTAGGATGTCGTTCATCACCCACTACAGTTGAAACTCTACACTCGAGGGCTTTTGTCACGGCATGCTTCTTTGGCTACTCTATGTAGAGCCGAGAATGAACGGCGTCATCAGGGACGGAACTAGGTGGAGGGATGGGGGGACTCAAGTCTCCCCTCTCCAAAAAAAAAATAATGAAATGCACTTATAAAAATATCTACTATTTTACTCTACTAAGTGCCAATACTCATCTCCGTCTACCAAGTTGCATATAAAAGTCGGACTCTCGTTCTCCATGTCACATCCTCCAAGTTACGTCTAAAACCTGAACTCTCCACCTGAATCCACTCGTCTCATCATACTATAATTGGTAATTCTTATATTTTTCTGTTTGCAAAGAATACGTACGGGCGGCTAGGTTTTCTTCCCTTTTCAGTTGAGTAGTATGCGGGTGGGACGATCAATGGATTCAGCACTTCTCAAAAATCTCAGGTAAATACGGTTCATAATTAATTTGCTCAACTCAATTGCACTCTATTTCATATAAATACCTATTTACTGTGGAATACATGAGCACGGAAAGCAGGTATCCGGAAGGGGTTTAAGGAGCTTGGCCTGAGGCACAAGGAACTGCATAGTTGATAAGTACGCTTCAGAAAGTATAATTTGCCATCGCTGCTAGCACCAGCCACTATATAAGGAATCATTGTTGCTGATGATCACACTTCTGAAGCTTCTATTCGTCATCACTATTGGCATCGGTTATCAAAGAAAACCACAGTTCTATATTTAGTTCTGCTTATCTATAATTCTTGTATGGATTGTTACATAACTTAATGACAGTCATCGCTAGCTGTAACTAATATCAATTGATTTGGGACTTGAATTTGCTCTTCCCGATCAAACTATTTCCAGCTTTCATAACAAGGGGCACAAATAGTTGGCTAAGAACGTCATTAATTCTGAACAGATCTCAACACCGTGTATGTCCTGCACCTCATGATCCTGTCTCAAGTATAGACAAGAAACATCAAGGTATTTTCTTTTCGAAGACGTATATAAATATGTAGAGTTAGAATTACTGCATGGGCATTGGTATTTTTACAGAAACCGAATTTATTCTTACACCTTTGCAGACAATTGCTTGGAATCTCTTTGAACGAAATGTTTTTCTGATTTCTGTCTGTTACAGGGAGCATTGTATACATTCTTTTCTCTCTGGATTCTGAAACCAATCTGCACTCTAATTTTGTGGTGTGAAGTGGGTTTACTTATGACTAACTACTATGCTCTAAACTAACTCATACTGTTATGACCCGTTTCAAAGTTTATCGGTAAGCATCATGATTTGAGCCTAATTAAAGTTTATTGAGCTAACCTAAGTGCTCATGTGGTGGTTAGTGCATCATCAACTTGATTTAGTTGAATCCAGCACATAAGATCAATTAGTGCATAATTAAAATGATTAAGTTGAGTAAAGCGATTTCTGGATGCAATTGGAATTTTAAACCAGTAAAATAGTATAATTAGTATGCTTTCATGCCTTGGGATTGTATTGGGTCTCATTCTTGAAAATATGCAAAAGAAATCATGTCATTTGGACCTCCGAGGAAAAAGTTATGAGGATTTTCAGTTTCTGGGGTCAAATTAGCAATTTTTCCAAGGTTTTTACTTATAAACGATCCTTTTTCTTTCTTTCTTCCTTATCTCCTTCCTCGTTTCTTTGGCGGTGCACTGTAGCAGTGCGATCCGCAGTAGGCGACCAAGCTTGTGATTTATTGGATTGAGGAGCAGAGGCTCCGTTTTCTCCAGCAACTTACTTCCCTTCTTCTTCTCTTCTTCTTTTCTCCTTCCTCTTCTCCTTCCTCTTCCTTCCTTGGCTAGCAGCCATCTGCTGCTTGGCCAAGCGGCCGTCCTGTGTTGCTACGGCAGTAGCTAAGGGAAATAGCTTGGGGTGCCCAGCAGTAGAAGAAGTCGCGTTGAGCTCGGCTTGGAGTTCTAAGTTCGAAATAGTAGCTCTAGCCACGAGCAGCCATCCGCCTTTGATATCCTAGCGAAGCTCTCCGTCAACCTGTGCCTGAAGTAGCTTGCTACAGGACCTGCATCAAAGGACCTGAAATCGAAATACCAAAGGTAGAAGGCAACCAAATTCCGCCCAGAAACAGGCCCTGGGCACATCTCCGGACGAATCCGGACAGTCCAAATCGCTGTGAGTAGGATTTCATTTATTTATCATTAATAAACTCAGGTGTTTGAATATTTCCAGTTATGTGCGCGAATTACGCCGATAACAGGCGTTATCAGGCGTCGGGCAGCGTTTGGCGTCGCCCGACTTTTTATTTCATAAAATGCTTCTAGACGCTGTTATATGATTTAGTTTAGCATCTGATCAGTGTGGATTGAATCAGTAAATTTATATGGTTCATTGGAACCTAAATTGCTCATTTGAATGTTGAAATTAGAAATTCATGTCTGAAAATGGTATAATTTGGGTATGAACCCAAACAATGAAGATTTCTGATAAATTATCAGATGTACGATTTCAAAGTAGATATGAATAAATAAAATATGCATGAAAACCCTAATTGCATATATCTTTTGACGTTAATATGTGTAAATTGATATTTACATGAAATGGCACATTTCTCTAAAATATTACCAGAAATTCTCAAGTATTGTTATTAAATTATATTGTGAAATGTAATTAACTCTTAATTGAGTTAAGTGATGCACAAACCAAGATTTGGGTTAATGTGCACGTTTTTCGAGAATTTTAGAGAATTGACAAATGTTGAGTATGATTCTCGTATGTGAAGTAAATTTCTTTAATTTGTGCAATAAGATGTTCAATTGCGTAAATTTGCTATGTATGTGCCAAATTGAAATAAGTTGGGTTATTTATGCATTTCTAATTTGTCTGAATGCATGGTATGAGAATTTCTCAGAAATTACAATGATTTGAAATATATTGCTCTGTCAGTTTAGAATGACAGTGTATTGTGATATGATATGAAATCAGTAAATGTGATATTCCTGTTTAAATGGTTATATGTTAATCAGTTAATAGACTTAGGTGCCCTAACACCGTAGAACCCCTTTGACAGATCTGCTTCTTAGGGGTGAAACTCGTGTTGCAACATTATCCGTGCGATGTCATGGAGACACGAGGATAGAGAGGCAGTGTCCAACAATAACGCGTGCGATGTCACGGTGGCACTGGAGAAAATTGGGGGTTATTGCAACAAGATCCGTGCGATGTCATGGAGGTAACCCCGTGAGACTCTCCGCTTGTGTACTCAGGTTAGAGGAGGAGTCTAGAGCACTCGATGTAGTGCAGTGAGGCCGATGAGCCTGGGGTCCTGTTGCAGAGCAGGGCTGGCGTCAGACTTAGCATTTCCCGGGTGTGTCGCTAAGTCTTGTACGGTGGGATCGTAGTTCGCTACGGATCTTCATATACAGGGTACACTGTATATGATTAGGGCTTAATAATAATATAAATTGGTACTCATATAGGATCACAGTAAATTAAAGTATTCGAACTTTTGTGCTATTTCTTTATATCTGTTTATCTGTTCAAATTATCTGTTAATGCATGGAAATGTGATTATATTATGCAAATCTGTTATGTTATTAGAACTGCCGTGCTTAGTATTGTATTTATGTTTTATTTAAATCTATAAACCTGATGAGTTGTTTAGTGATAGCTAAATGAAATGCTATTCACTGAGCGAGTAGGCTCATACCTCTACTCAAAACATTTTCAGGTCAGCATCAGCATCAGGAATCGGAAGGGTCGTTTAATCCTAATGCCTAGTTATAAAAGGTTTGTAGTTAGTCTAGTTAGAGGTCTCTTAGTCCTTTCCCATCGGTCCTTGGGACATGGTGTGGGTGAGAGAGAGTATGTATGGCGAATGTGTAAAAGATGTAAATTAACTGTTATGTTTACTTTCTGTTAAACAATGTTACATGTTGTAAACTCTATTTATGTTCTCTAGCCAGGTTAATTGAAATGCTTCCACAATAGTTTATCATGTTTTAGTTTACAGCAATAATCCGGATATCATTATGAGGTTTTAAAAAGAAAAAGTTCTCAGCGATTTGTTTATGTGATAATCCCTCCGTCGCGCCCTAATCTCGTGATTAGTGGTTAGTGTGAGATCGGGGTGTGACACATACATTCCTACTCCTATAGTTCTTGGTAAACTCTGACGCTGCCACAGATTGCACCAGGTTCCTTTTCACGCTTGTCTTTATGTGCATGATTCCATAGTACAAGAATCATGGTATTGGAGTGGCCGCAGGGACTACCCAGCTGCAGGACATGGAGTAATTATCATCTTAATGACCAAGTAGTAGGGCGTGGACGAAGGCCCTGGCGACGGTGAATAAAAACGCAATTGTTCATGTTTTTATTCATTTATTCATATGAAGTACCCGGCCAGCGTAGCCCGGGCGGTCAAGCCAGTGCGCCCCTCACGAAGGGTCGCTGGTTCGATTCCGCTCAGGTCAGCTGTATTTACCAACCTCTTGGGTCATCCGGGCTCTGGCACCTGTTTGGAGAGGGGTGGGCTTCGGCCCATGCAAATTCAAAAAAAATATGAAGTAGAATTGATACGAACCATATGAAGTAAACGTTGAAATAAGTACAGATGTATTACATATCTTACCCGAAAATACATCAAGTAAATTATCGTTATGAAAAATTACAAAGGAAATATTTTCAAGCGAGACCCTTCTGTACAATTTTTAAATCTGTCAAACTGGGTCAAAATATGTGAGTGTTCATGGGTCGATATATTTAAGTTGGATTTGGATCCTAAAATCTACCACTTGGGAAAACCTCAATCCGTACCCACTCATTTAACTAGCGAGTTTCATGAGCAATATGTGGACACCCGCGGGTGACCAACTTAATTATACAGATATAATTTTATAATATTTTACTATCTATAAAAATATTTACACAGACAACATATATGAAGTTTAGTACTTGTTGCGTATGCGTCCATGCCAAGGGCAATCTTGTACTATTATTGTAAAATTGTAAACTACAACTAAGTTTACAAAACACAAAGACTCCGTGAAACTGAGATAGAACCAAGCCAAACGGAAGCGGCGATTGAGGCAAAAATTCCAGTCTGTTTTTAGTTCCCCCAAATGTACCCCGTCTAATTTGGACTCCCCTTCAAATAGACGTTGTTCTATTAATATTTAGTTATTTGTTGTAGGTGATCCTCGTTATTTAAAAGATGTTTGGTTCTGACTTAAGCATCTAAACTCTCTAGTACATTTATTGTTGCAGTGTTTATTCAATCCAGATAATTAATTCAGCTAGCCGGCAGGCTTTTCTTTAATAGCTTATAGCATCTTTGTTCATGAGTGTATTTGTTTGATACTCTTCTTATAACAAATTTTTGGACAAATTAATATACATGACAATGTAGAATGTGATTATTTTTGTGCCATATCTTATGTAAACAAACACTAGCATCGTATATTTTTAAATTTTATATGGACACCCGCGAACAACATGCAACCCGTTGGGTTGGGCTTTGATTTGTCATTGTCTCACCTATTTAGAATTGAGTCTTTTTGACTTGCACACGCGAGACTCAAAATCGTAATGACCTAATCTAAATTCAACCCACCCACCCGTTTGACAAATCTAACAATTTCCATCATCGACAATGGAATCACAATAAATGATATATATGCGACCATATCATTGTCGAATTAAATACACATGAAGCCCACAAAGTGGTGAGATGGAACCCCATGGCCCCAACAAAAAGTGGCGCAGCTGGTGACTCCCTTTGATTGGGTGATTATGCACTCTGATTTATCTCTATAGGTGGCACGTGATAGGTATTTCAGTCAACATGTGCAACCTTTCGCGACACATGAAGCCTACTGTGACAACACAGGCGGTGGAAAGACTAACCGATGCATGACCTTCACATGAATCTTGAAAAATGTATCATGGGTCCATGTATTGAGTTAAATGATGTGAATTACTCCAACAAAGTGTACTTTACATTTGAATCATCGCATGATGCTTCTGAGGTGGATGATTAATTTAGAAAATTCTTATATATATGTTTCTTTAGATGTATTTGTTCTTAAGGATATCCCCACCCCTACAGTTTTAAAAATCTTATTTACTTTAGCCTTCACATCAGCCTTATAATATTTTATATAGGGTCGATGCTTGATATACCACTCTTTTTTCTTTTTACTCTTACATGGATTTGGTGTTGTGATCTTTGTGCTTATTCTTTTTTGCAAAATAGTATGATATCTCTATAAAGTCAAATATTTATTTAGAATAGAAGTTTGAATTCTTTAACGATATAAACGATACAAATCCATATACATAGAAAAATCCATATATATATATATATATATATATATATATACATATATATATATATACATATATATATATATGTATATATATGTATATATATATACATATATATATATGTATATATATATACATATATATATATATGTATATATATATGTATATATATATGTATATATATATATATATGTATATATATATATATACGAATTTGATTAGCAATTCCATTTGAATAACAATAAGGAGGAGCCGTATGAGGTGAGAATCCCATGTACTGTTTTGGAATAAAAACAAGATATCAAAATGGTTCTGATTATTCAATAAAATTCTTATTTCTCGGGATTTTAGTTACATATTATATCATTGATATTTTTCTTCTCTCTTTCTATCACCCTCCCTTTTATCTACATCCCTTTGTTAGAATTCTTAATTTAATTGGCTTGTTCAGACAGAGTGCCCTAGTCTAATGACAAGGGTCGGGCACCAGAGTTCCATTACTAGTATGAAGAACCGGCTGGAGTCACTCATACTGGACATCTGGGAAAAAAAAGGATTTCTCTTGCTGCGGGAAAGAATACTCAACAATTGACGAAGTTTAAAAATCAACTCTGAGAAAAATGAGAATCAAGATTTCAAAATATATTTATAGAAGTTCAATTGTAAAAGTTGAAATGTAACCAACATGAAGACATGTCAATAATAATGACAGAAGAAAGTAATATGTTGTGACAAAAGTATAATAAATTTTCACAGTATTTTATTATATAATGTGCTATGAATAAATGTTTAAATATCTTATTCTAATGATATCTATGTTTGACCATCTCAATGTCATCAACAACAATAATACTCTTTATTATCACGTACATATTGTTATACTTTGTTGTTGTATTTCAAACCAAAAGGCAAAGGTTTAGTCCCATATTGCTTGTGGCTGATACTTCCCTCCTCCTTATATATGGACCCTTGTCCATAGTACAATTGAGGAATGAAAGGGGATAGGCCCTACGCACGCGCATGGTGGGCCTTGCCAATGGGGTTTGGGCCGGCCCGGTCTGGAAACCCTTTAATCGGGCGCGTCGGCGCACGTCGCATCTCGCGCGCAGGGGGGGTGCAAATTCGGCCTCCCGGAGCCCCTTGTGCGGGCGCGGCCCCGGCTTGGTTTTTCTCTTTGGTTCAATGAACCAAATAGAGACGTTTACGCATCTATTCGACGCATCTCTTCGTTTGGACGCTTCCAAACGGCGGCGTCCCGGTTTGCAACCGCATCACAACTCTTCGCTTGCCTTTCTTTGCTATTTATTTTTGACTCTCGCTGTCGTTCGAAACAGTTGTACGAAAACGCTGTCCCTTTCTTCTTCCTTCTTCGCCTGTTAGTCCACTGGAAGAACGATCAATCGCCTTTCGCTCGTCGTCGTGACTGCGTGTGCGCGCTTCACGTCGGCAACCGCTGTTGGATCCTGGGAGGGTAGCCGCACTGGGGACTATCGCACAGGCGCTCGCCGTCGGGTACCGCAGAAATACTCTTAAGGACAGTGCTCTCTGCACGCCTCAGCGAATCTCGGGTAAAATCTTTACTGTTTACGGCTTCAATCACGGTTTGTACCCTAATAACACTAACAATCTTAAGAGTATTTCGTCTCTCTGATGGGTACTAATATGGAAGGCTTTGAAACTCCTTTTACGCCTGTGACTCCATCCACTAATAACAACCAAATCGTCACTGTTTCTACTGTATCGCAAACACCTATCCCTGATGTTACGAAAATTGAACAGTTTAATGGACAACAGTACAGGCGTTGGCAAGAAAAAATTATTACTGCTTTAGAAGTTTCTAATGTGTCGTTTGCTTTATCTGAACCCAAACCTGAAAATGATTCTGTTGATTGGGAAAAAGCAAATCGCATTTGCCGACATGTGATTTTAAGTACATTATCTAATCAACTGTTTGATGCCTACTTTCCTATTAAATCTGCATCCGAAATTTGGGAAAGTCTGAATAAGAAGTATATTCTAGAAGAGGCTTCTACCCAAAAATTTACTGTTGCGAATTTTCTAAATTTTCATATGACTGAAGATAAAGATATAACAACTCAAATTCATGAATTTCAGATTTTACTTGATGATTTGAAAAATGAAAAAATTGATCTTCCTGAGTCTTTCGTTGTGGGTTCTTTAATTGAAAAATTGCCTGGTTCTTGGAAATATTACAAGAACAATTTAAAGCACAAAAGAAAGAAAATGACACTGGATGATGTAATAATACATATCCGAGTTGAAGATCAAAACCGTACTAGAGAAAAATCTGAACTGAATAAGGATTTGTCATGTACTGCTAACTTTGTTAATAATGAAGTTAAAGAAAATAATGTTTCTTCTGATAAGTCTAAAAATAAGTGGAAAAATAAGAAAGGGAAAGGAAATAAGAAAAAATATAAAGGAAACAAAGATATTAATAAAAAGAATGTTTTTTGCTATGTTTGTGGAAAACCTGGTCATACTTCTCCTAAATGCAGACATAGGAAGAAACAAGCAGTGGATTCGAAGGAACCTTCAACCAATCTTGTTACTGAGGACGTATTTGTGGCCTTTGTCAGCATTGTCAGCATGGGATCATTCCACCAGAATGATTGGATCATTGACTCGGGGGCTAGTCGCCACATCAGTGGCAACAGAGATGCCTTTGTGACCTACACTGAAGTAGGACAGGAGGAACATCGGGTTGTCATGGGCAACTCAACTGCTTCTCCAGTGACCGGAAAGGGAAATGTCATGATCAAGATGACTTCTGGAAAAATTCTGCTGATCAAAGATGTGCTGTTTGTCCCAGATATCCGTGTTAATTTAATTTCTGTTTCTCAACTTGTTAAGTTTGGGGTGAAAGTGTCCTTTGAATCAAACAAGGTCATTCTCACTAAGTCTGGGGACTACCTAGGCATGGGTTACTACTCTAATGGGCTCTTTCTGCTGAATGTACCAAACTCTTCTGCTAATGAAATAAGTCCTTCTGCTTGTATTGTTGATTCTTTTGATATATGGCATAATAGATTAGGACATGTTAATTTTAAATACTTACAACGCATGAAATCTTTAGGTTTACTAAAGGATATTAATGGTGTTGTTAATTTAAATAATAAATGTCAAATATGTGTTGAAACTAAATCTACCAAGAAACCGTGTCCTCAAATTTCACATAGAAATTCTGAATTGCTAGATTTAATTCACACTAATCTTGGAGATTTAAAAGGAAATCTATCTAGAGGTGGGAAACGTTTCTACATTATTTTTGTAGATGATTTCTCACGATATACAAAATTATATTTACTACATTCAAAGGATGAAGCCTTTGGAATGTTTGTTAATTATAAAACAGAAGTAGAGAATCAACTCAATAAGAAAATAAAACGTCTTCGCTCAGATAGGGGTGGTGAATATGATTGTTCTCCTTTTAATGAATTTTGTGTGAACCATGGTATTATACATGAATACACACCTCCATATTCGCCTCAATCTAATGGTATTGCTGAACGTAAGAATAGAACTCTAAAGGAGATGATGAATTCTATTTTAATCAATTCAGGAGCACCTAACAACTTGTGGGGGGAAGCGATTTTGTCATCTTGTTTTCTTCAAAATCGCATCCTTAGTAGGAAGACAAATAAGACACCATATGAATTATGGAAAGGATATCCTCCTAATTTGAAATATCTCAAAGTGTGGGGGTGTCTAGCTAAAGTCTTATTAACCGAGCCTAAGAAACGAAAATTGGGATCTAGAACCCTAGATGGTGTTTTTATAGGTTACGCTCAGAATAGTGCTGCATATAGATTTTTGGTTATTAGAAGTGGCAACAATGTTGTAGAACCTAATACAATTATTGAATCTGAAAATGCTGAATTTTTTGAGCATTTTTTTCCTATGAAAACTCCCTTACAAAACTTAGCTAATCCTTCAAATGAAATTTTCGAGAATATCCCAAGTACATCCAATTCTAATAATGTTCTAGAACCGGATCATATAGAACCTAGGAGATCCACTAGGATGAGGAAGGAAAAGAATCTTGGTGATGATTTCTATTCCTTTATAGTGGATAATGATCCTCAATCTTACAATGAAGCTATTAATTCAACTGATTCCTCTTTATGGAAGGAAGCTATTAATAGTGAGATTGAATCTATATTATCTAATCATACATGGGAACTAGTGGATCTTCCACCAGGTATTAATCCCATAGGATGTAAATGGATATTTAAAAGAAAATTGAAAACAGATGGAACTGTAGATAAATACAAAGCTCGTTTGGTTGCCAAGGGATATAAACAACAAAAGGATATTGACTATTTTGATACCTTTGCTCCTGTTACTAGAATCTCTTCAATTAGAATTTTAATTGCTTTGGCATCTATTAAGAAATTAATCGTACACCAAATGGATGTTAAAACTGCTTTCTTGAATGGAGATTTAGATGAGGAAATTTATATGGATCAACCTGAAGGGTATGTAGTTTCGGGAAAAGAACATATGGTATGCAGACTAATCAAATCTCTCTATGGTTTGAAACAAACACCTAAACAGTGGCATGAGAAATTTGATAAGGTTGTTGTATCATATGGATTCCATATAAATGAAGGAGACAAATGTATATATTCTAAAGTCGATAACCAAGGTTGTGTTATAATATGTCTCTATGTAGATGATATGCTTATTTTTGGCACTAATATTGATGTTATAAATAGTACAAAAGGCTTCTTGGCTTCTAACTTTGACATGAAAGATATGGGAGAAGCAGATGTAATTTTAGGAATTAAACTTCTTAAATATGATAATTGCATCATGCTATCCCAAGAACACTATGTTGAGAAAATTCTCAATAAGTTTTCAATGTTTGATTGTAAGCCGGTCAGTACACCTTTTAATTCTAATTGCAATCTCAAGAAAAATAATGGTAATAGTGTTCAACAAGTCAAGTATGCACAAGTTATTGGAAGCCTGATGTACTTAATGAATTGTACTCGTCCAGATCTAGCATATGTTGTGGGGAGATTAAGTAGATACACTCAAAATCCTAATAAGGATCATTGGGATGCTCTACATAGGGTTTTAAGATACCTTAAAAACACAATTAATCATGGATTGATTTTTTGTGGATCTCCAACTGTGCTAGAAGGATTTTGTGATGCCAATTGGATTTCGGATTCAGATGAATTGAAATCTACAAGTGGCTACATCTTCACTATGGGTGGAGGTGCTGTGTGTTGGAAATCTTCCAAGCAAACATGTATAGCTCGTTCCACTATGGAATCTGAGTTTATTGCCTTAGAAAAGGCTGGAACTGAAGCCGAATGGTTGAGACATGTTCTAATGGATCTTCCCATTTGGGAGAAACCTTCTCCACCAGTGTTTATACACTGTGATAATCAAGCTGCCATAGCAAGAGCTAAAAACAAAGTTTACAATGGGAAGAGTAGGCATATTCGCCTACGTCACAATATTGTGAGGCAGCTTGTAAGTGATAGCATAATCTCACTGGATTATGTTAAGTCAGAATTAAACTTGGCCGATCCTCTGACAAAGCCATTAAGTCAACGACTAGTGAGCGATACATCGAGGAGAATGGGATTATGCCCATACCAGAAGTCGAAGTGATGGATACCCAACCTTCATGAACGGTGATCCCGGGAAAAAGGTTCAATGGGAAAAACTAAGTCACTGGAGGACTCAACGTGTTGTAATAATTATATCTCATTCTTATGATGTAAACAACAATTTACAGTGATTCAGTTGAATATAATTCTTAATGGATTTCATAATCATTAATGGTGGTGTATATACTACAATATATGCTTGATGAAAATCTAACTATATGAGTGTGGAGTGGGGCCGCTCCTGTTGAGATTTGGGCAGATCTCTAGAGCATTCATGAATTTTCCCAGTAGGCGCATGGCCTAAAAGCGCCAATCCGTAAGAAAGGTAATTGATTTTATGAATGTCATGTGAGTAATGTACCATTAATCAGATAAAGGAGGAATTGGTTCAAGAACATAGTTCCACGAATCTTCTACAGATTACGTACATCTACTCTATGCTTTAGTTCAAAGAACTCAGTTCTACCAAAGCTTATGCATGTCATTTGTTTAAGTTATTCCAGTGGTCAACTCGGTTTTTATATTGTTTGTTTTGAAATAGTGGGGGATTGTTATACTTTGTTGTTGTATTTCAAACCAAAAGGCAAAGGTTTAGTCCCATATTGCTTGTGGCTGATACTTCCCTCCTCCTTATATATGGACCCTTGTCCATAGTACAATTGAGGAATGAAAGGGGATAGGCCCTACGCACGCGCATGGTGGGCCTTGTCAATGGGGTTTGGGCCGGCCCGGTCCGGAAACCCTTTAATCGGGCGCGTCGGCGCACGTCGCATCCCGCGCGCAGGGGGGGGGGGTGCAAATCCGGCCTCCCGGAGCCCCTTGTGCGGGCGCGACCCCGGCTTGGTTTTGCTCTTCGGTTCAATGAACCAAATAGAGACGTTTACGCATCTCTTCGTTTGGACGCTTCCAAACGGCGGCGTCCCGGTTTGCAACCGCATCACAACTCTTCGCTTGCCTTTCATTGCTATTTATTTTTGACTCTCGCTGTCGTTCGAAACAGTTGTACGAAAACGTTGTCCCTTTCTTCTTCCTTCTTCGCCTGTTAGTCCACTGGAAGAACGATCAATCGCCTTTCGCTCGTCGTCGTGACTGTGTGTGCGCGCTTCACGTCGGCAACCGCTGTTGGATCCTGGGAGGGTAGCCGCGCTGGGGACTATCGCACAGGCGCTCGCCGTCGGGTACCGCGGAAATACTCTTAAGGACAGTGCTCTCTGCACGCCTCAGCGAATCTCTGGTAAAATCTTTACTGTTTACGGCTTCAATCACGGTTTGTACCCTAATAACACTAACACATATCACGTATAATTACGAATAAAAATACTAACACTATGTAGATATATACATGTTTTAAAGTATCTTCATAGAAAAAGTGTCTAGCTGATGTGGTAATTATCAACTTTAGTTGTGCAAGTAGTGCATGTTCAAATCTTGATGTTTGCATATTTTATTTGTCTAATTCCGCCCCTGGACGTCTTGGACTGTGTCCTCAAGAGGGGGGATGTATGCAATGTGGTGAAGGCTTTCGTGGAAGAGGATTAGAGAAAGATGGTGAGAATTACCGCTGAGGTGATATGGAACACAACAGAAAATGTTTAGGTGATATGGAACACAGCAGAAAATGTTCTAGCTGAGGAGCATCTGTTGCACATGCACAAACACTATCGCCCATGACCGTGCAACATTGTCCACCATGACCAGCCCAATCGCTGCCGCCGACTTTTGAGAATTGAGGAGTGCAGACAATTCACAGTGTGAGAGGCAGCCCGAATTGTATCTCACCGGACAAACTCATGACCCGATGGTGCAGAAAATCGTAGCTTAATTAATTAATCTACGTGCTTGGGATAGCATCATCGAGGGAACACATTGCCTTGTAGAATGTCAAGGTTGGTTTCACTCACGCACGCATGGCTCATTGAGAATGTCGTCCGTTGACAGTACGTAAGCGTCGCCTGGGCCAACAACGCTGGTGTTGAGCCAAATCTATGAAGTGTTGAACTTGTTGGCCATGGTCCTGGGATTAGTACTGCTGCTGGTGCGCTAGTGCCAATGAGGATGAAGACATCCAATCTCAAGAGAAGGCATGAACTGATCAAGAGATGGCTAAGAAAAGGCCGCCTGTGTGGAAGTAGAGGTCGGCCGAGAAGAATCTATGCATGCATGAAAAATGGAGGTGGATGAAAATAGCCACCGAGAGATTTGAATTGGGGTCGCTAACGTACCTAGCATCTGTCCTAACAATGAGCATATGTTGAAGATTGAAGGTTAACAGTTATCATGTCCGGTTAGGGAGCGAGGAAATATGATAAAGTAGGTGTTCTTATTAAAGACGTGGGGTTAAAGAGGGGTAGCAGTTTGTTGGAAAAGTTTTGTAGGAACGTTGTTTTGTTAAGGAATTTATTTTAACGATAATGAAGGATGACCTCATAGCGTGGAGGTAGTTACTGCGATGAGATAGAGTCAGTCAAGGAATGCATTTGAAAAGATAATGGGGTGAAGAGAAACTAAAGATTGAAAAATAGGAGAGAAGGGAGAGAGAGTTAAGGAGTGTCTCATTTTAAAAATGTTGAATCTGATTGGCTAGTGGCACTATTATAATTAAAGAAAATATTCACTTTTTGTATAGTAGAGTGTGTGTGTGTGTATAAAAAGAAAAGGGACTCTATCCCTAAAGGATAGGAAATTTCCTATGTCTAAATCTTATTTTGCATACTTTTCAAAACTTTTGGCATGATCCAACAATATGGATATAAAGTATACTAGGAAGATAAGTTGAGTTTCAAAAATCATTCCAATCAGATATGTGTAGCACCTTCATCTCTGAAGTTCTATGATATATTTTGCATCTGTACAATTAAATTACATCAAATACCTCTTGAACCATGTCAAATAGTCTCTGGTACAAAACATTTCCTACACCCTTGGGTATAGGCTCCTGATCCTCTCTCTTTCTCTCCGTGTCTTTGTGTGTATGTATGTATGTATGTATATATATATATATATATATATATATATATATTTGGGGCTCTAGTACCTTGCAAAAATAACGGGCTACCTTTAAGTAATTTCTTTTACATTTTACCATAGTAGGACTTCTTTATCTTCATCCTACAACGTTATAAAACCCAATTGTACTAAAATCAGGCATCTTTTATAGTTCCTTGTTTATGAAAAACTTTGTTTCAAAATCTAGGATATTTATTTCATTCTTTATTTTCAAATTATAAATTCCGTCACACCTTTGGAAAAAATAATGGCCTACATTCCTAATGGAGGAGGCAATCATATTCTTGAGGTAAGGGAAAAAAAAGTACTTTGTTGGTGAAGCATGTAGGAAAGAACTTGAGCATTACATACACAATATCCATAATTAAATAACTTTTGTCACTACCAGGTGAGATTGTAAGTTGCTAATGAAAGCACTATAGCTGTGAGAGACCATGATAAATCCCAGCCTACTCGGCCTCGAATATCAACGCTGCCTTATCTTTCTACAACCTTAGAAGCAGACCCGACCAAAAGTGGGTGGTTTAGGATGATGAAGAGAAGAACACTAGAATTGCGAGCATGCATTATCTCATATGTCTTTCTGTTATTGCACCATTGCTGGCTTATGCCGAGAATAAATTACGATAGGTTTATCTTAGCATGAATAGGTAGGGAGAATGCAAGTCGCGTATAATGTAATTGGGGAGCATAGAAAATTAGGGGGCGTGGTCGTAAGACGGAGTAGTTGATTTTCTTTTTAATGTTTGGTCACACATTTGAAACGGTGGCTGATAAGGTATGGTCTTTCATAGGATTTTGCTGTACTGTAAAGAAATGAAGTAAAACAAATTTCTGATTGGTGAGAGAAATTTAATATGATATATATCAAGAACAAAATTATACTTATGGCTTGATAACAACTTAAAACTTCAAGGTACAACATAAGTTACAACTTTGACGACACAACTCATTCTCCTTCTCACCATATATGTTTTATTCACTAAATTTTTCCCATGACACAAACGATAAAGACTCATGACTATCTAAGACATGAGAACGACTTCATACTTTTAATGAGGTTGGAAGTGCCTGTCAGAACTATCCCGCTGATCTTACTACAACAAAGAACAATATGAAAATAATTTTCTATCGAGTGCAAGGCACTGGTTCACGGAATGGATGTCTACTCTCACTTTATATTAACCTTTTTTTAAGGTAAGCTTGAAAAATAAATTGATTAAATTAAATATATTAATTAATATTTATTACAAGTAAGAATAAAGAAAAGAACTACTTATATTAAACTAAATGAAGTATTGAGTCATCCAACAAAAAGTTATAGACAATTTACAATTTTACAAGAAAAAGTAAAATTGGTAGTTTAGAGTCTTACAATGCATGCCCAAATTTTACGTTTCTATTTGCATACCAATTTTATTATAACTCTAAGCTCACATAAGTGTATTGTCTCGTACAAAAGTCTCTATAAACTTATCATACATGTATGAAAGAATAGACCGGATTTCCATAAGAGTAACTTTTTGCAGTCTTGTGTGGGTTACGTTTAACACTCGGTGACATTTAGCTAGCAAGGTTATCAAGAAACAATTGAAAGCATCATCTATGGATAGGCATAAATTGTATGTTACTGATTGCAAAAAAATATTTGACTTTTAAGTTAAAGACCTTGTGTATCTAAAGGTTTCATTCAGCTTGAAAGGGAATTTTTTGAGGTTTAAGAGGAATGGTAACATCACTTCAAGGTATACAAGGGCCTTATCCTATCTTATATAATATTGTGAAAATATCTTAAAGATTAGAAATTATTTTTTAATGACACACATACCTTATAAGTTGATGAAATAGTATGATAAAATTTTGGTTCAATGAAATTTTGAATTTTTTAGATCTAAAAAATATGTATTGGGTTGCACTGCGTGGTGGGATCAAACCACGTAGTGGTATGTATCGATGTGATCAAAATGGTCGATGTGGCTGATAACTTAGTAGGCTGTGGCGAGAAGTGATGATTTGATCTTTTCAGACACTCACGTGGGTCGAAACCTTGGTAAGGTTGATGTGACCCAACCCTATTGTTGTTGTATTGGATCGATGAAACCCAATTTGGGTCAATGTGGGATGGTTTTGGGTTGGAGTAGATATAATGTATACATTTTTACAGAGTTATAGAGTCAAATAAAGTTGATGATGGTTGAAGTGACTTCTAGGAGGTCGAAGCAGGTTGTATAATGCTATGAAATTTCTTTTTTGGATTGTTATGCAATTTACATAGAAGTCAGCTTACATTACATGGAACCCCAAGAATCCTATAATTTCTATTACATTGTTTTGAAGATGGAGATGTTGGTTTTAGAGTTGGGAAAAGGAAATTCATATAGAAAATATCTTGCATGTTGGTGACTTGGTAAGAATTTAGAAAATTGAAGCTTGGTGTCCTCTTCTTAATCTAGTGGAGTTCTAATACTCATAAATTTCTTCCTATTTTATAATATCTTATATATACTCTTCCCCCTATCTACCCTGTTGGACAAAGCTATCTATGACCTATTTGTAGAAATCTTACATCTTCATAAAACCTCTTCTTTTGTTGTTCTTTGACTGTATTGGAAATTATGCATGAAAGAGAGAACATTTAGAGCTTGAATGGTAAAGTTTTTTGGCTGTGGTTTTGTCCTCCTACCTGCTTGAGACATGATCTTCCCTAAGGTGATTGACTAACTATCTGTTTGGTAATCTTTGAAATGCAATTCTTGCATATAAACACTTAATTCGATTAATTGCATGTTATGACCCAAATATAAGACATTTAGCAATATTTACGAGTAATCTTGGGATTTTAGAAACTTCATTCTTCTCTATAGTAACTTGATTTTATGAAAAAAATTGTGTTTGTCGTGCCTTATAGCTCAAATATATGATATTTACAAATATCTCTCCCAAAAAATTGCCAATTGACTTTACAACTATTGCCATATTGAGTTCATATGATTGATATTTTAAATGGAACTTTCTTGAAATATTTAACAATGAGATCATATGATAATCCTATTATTATAAGCCTCTTTTGAGCCAATTATGGTTTGACTAATGTATGACCATAATCATGAAGTTCTTTCTATGATGAACAAGTTTTTTTTGTCATTAAAACGTGCCTTGATTTTTTTTGTATTTAAAAAAAAAAGGATATAGAACAAGTAAAGTAATTTCTACAAGTATTTGTGACTCTCTCTATCTATACAACCTGCCAATCTGGAAAGGAGACCAAAGGACCAAGATGCATTCTTCAGCTCCATATCAACATTCTTCGTCATGGCCAAATATCCGAGGACTTCAAGGTTCAAGACTATATAGTTGTGCACTCTCAGTTAAACAAAACATCACCAGTCATCCCAAGAACCAGGAAGCTTGATATCAAAATAGAAAGCTTCTTTAGAATATTCTAAAATGTGAAGAACCTATAATTGTCTGTACAACTAGCCAAAAAGAAAAGAAACAAAAGAACCAATCAGATTCTTCATCTCCCAATCAGCAACCTTCAACGCGACCAGGTATCCCAAGACTTCAAAGATCAAGACTAAATAATTGTATACTCTCAATCAATCAAAAACATCAATAGTCATCCCAAGAATCCAAAAGCATGATATCAAGATAGAAAGCACTTTTAGAAGTTTCACAATAGAACTTGGCACACAAGACAGATCCTGAACAAATAAATAGAGGATTTGATACACAAAAAGATCATATACAAATAAAACATGTGCTCTTGACTCCCCCAATAAGAGCATATACGCCAAAAAATATCCATAAAAACATCCTCACGAATTATCCACTTAAGAAGAAACATAAGACAAAAAATCATTATTTGACCACACCATCTTCCATACTCATCCACATTTTTACTACAATATGATGAACTCTTCTATTCCTTTGAAGCCAGCTATTGTATAGAATCAGAGGACCGATAGACCTACCATTAGATCCATTCATATTAAACAGATCACCCCATTCCATAGGAACTAAATCCATAACATTCTTTAGACGAACAAGATTTCACAACTTTAGAACAAACAGACAACCAAAACATAAGTGGAAAGTATCTTTATAATTGTTCATACACAAAAAGCAAATAGAAGCAACTGAAATCCCTCTCCTTTTTGAGTAATCTGAGGTAGGTAGTTTGTTATGTCTTGCCTTCCAAAGATGAAGTAGATCATTGCTATGACTTTTACATTGCCAAATCCACTCAAAGCCTTCATCCTCCATGTCATTTGATCTGATATTTTGCAACCAATTTACTCCCTTTGAAAAATATAATCATCCTCCCTAAAAGAAGTGTTTACAAAATTGACCACATTCAGAATTATTTGATAACATCTAAATTTAGGAATACACCAAGTTCCATTAGAAATAATTGAACTCAAATTAGAGTCATGGGAAATAACATCCCTAATAATCATCTATTTATCAAAACAATCCCCTAGAAACTTGATATTAATCCAAGGACACTTCCAAATTTTGAAACTATCACCAGAATCAATCTTTGGCCTAGAGAGCTTCTTCAAATACTTCTCTCCAATCAATTTGTCCTAGAGAGAATCTTTCTTACTAGAAAAATCCCAAACATTATTAATCAATCACTTCCTTACTTTTCCTTATACCTAGACCCCCTTCCTTGTTTGGTAATGTCACGTTAGCAAGTGAATATTTCTTTTATCATCATATTGCCCCCAAAGGAAAAAATTTGTACATATTATCAATTTCCTCCAACGTGGATCTAGGGATAGGGAAGGATAACACCCAATAAAGGTGCATAGTAGAAAGAGTTTATTTGACCAATTCCACTCTTACCACAAAAGATAACAAATTAACCTTCCAACTCTCAAGTTTCGTCTTGGTTTTTATCAATAAGGGCAACATCATGTTTTTTTATTAATTTACCTACAAACAATAGAAGCCCCATGTACTTGGCATTCTCCATCACACCCACATTCATATCCAAAATGCTAGAAACCAATGAGGAGTCCCATTTTTTCCGCAGAAGATGGCACTCTTTGATTAATTAATGTCCAAACCAGAACCCAGACTAAACGTATCAAGAAGATGTCTAATATTTCTGAGATTATCAATTTCAGCTTTGGCAAATATCATTAAATCATCTGAAAAGATTAAACGAGAGAAAGCAAAATATTTTGAGGCTACAATAGGTATAATGCTCCTTTCTATGATATTCATTTTCATCAATACAGAAAACCTTGCATGGTAATAACAACCATATAAGGTGCAATTGGATCCCCCTTCCTAACTCCATTTAGAGGGAGAATAGGTTCAGAGGGATCACCATTTATAAGAATATAATATAAAGTAGATAAGAAGATACACTCGATCCATCTAATCCATTTGCAAGGAACACCCACTCTACGAAGGATAAAAAATAGAAATTTCCAACATACTGAATCATATGCTTTGGAAATGTCAGCTTGAATACAAACATTAGAATTAGGAGCCTTCTTAAACTCATTGAATATCTCATGAGACAACAAAATAACATTATTAATAGACCACCCTTTCACAAAAGTGCATTGATTTATATCAACAATAGAAGACAAAACAATCTGAAGTCTATTGGTTAAGATCTTCAAAATAATTTCATAGAAAATATTGCATAAGGCAATAAGTCTCTAGGTAGACATGATAGACAAATCCAAACCTTTTGGCAACAAAAGAATAAAAGTTCTATTGGCCTCTTTTAACATACTACCATTCACAAAGAACTCTTTAACAACCTCAAACACATCATCCCCTATGACCTTCCAAGCATACTTATAGAAATGTGCATTAGAACCATCTGGGAAAAGGGATTTATCCTCATTCATATATAAAACCACATCATGTACTTCCTTCCTAGTGATCATGTCAGTATGCATTATACAGTGTGCTTGGATCTGCACAGACCATTCCAATATCCTTCCCAAAGACCACCAAGAGACTCCCAATAAAAGATACCAAAATATTAATCCACCATAGCTTTGTTGAATAACATTATTATCATGAACCATATCCCCATTAACCTTAATATATTGAATAGAATTCCTACTTCTTCTAGTTTTCAAAGATGAATAGAAAAATAGTATTGGCGTTGCCCTCTTTGAGCCACTGCACCGAAGAATTTTCTATCAAGAAGGATTCATCAGCATCCATTGCCTTCTTGGCCTCTAACCTCAACTATTTAGCAACAAATCCAAGAGACTCATTCAAATTATCCAAGTCAGAGTGACTGTGGGCATACAAATCTTTTTCTTTATAGATAGCAGCAGTTTCAAAAATGTTACCATAAACATTTTTATTCCATTCACGAGCTAGCATCTAAGAAGATTAAGTTTCAATTAAAGCCTTAACATAGAAAATCCTTCAAACTTCCTATCCCAAACATCTTTAAGAATAGAAAGGAAGTTAGGATGTTTGGTCCAACTATTAATAAATATAAATGGAGATTTGAACTTCCTTGGTTCATGAAATAAACAAATTGATTCTTCTACGATCACTGACATGTTAGAAATACATTCTGCATGAAACTCATAAAACTATTTTGAAGCTTATCATTGAACAAAATCTTATCAATTTTTGATGTCAAAAAATCATCTCCTTCCTGATGATTTTCCCAAGTAAAGAAGGGGACCACTGAACTCAAGCTCAAATAAACCACACACTAAAATGAAATCATTTAAATCATCCATAGACCTTTTAGTAGGAGGTTGCTTCACAATTGTTTCCTCATTATTTCTAATTGCATTAAAATCACCCATAATCACCCAAGGTTCAGAAAAACTTCTATCTAAATTCTCCAAATCCTTCCAAAGTCTCACTTTATCAACATCTTCATTGTGACCATAAACAACAAAGAGGACGAACCTAGACTCTTCAGCGTGAACTCTGACATGAACATCTTGATCCACTCTGATAGTTTTGTTATATAACAACTATCACGTGATGAGTATGTTGAATTAGGGTTTTGTGTATTCTATTGATCGAGTTGTATAATACTTAGTAGGATGTTTTGAATTTATCTTCCTTACCACGAAGAAAGAACAACTAGAATATTCAATCAATGAGACCCTAATAATGCATTTACCTTAGGACATATCACTTCCCTACTGTTCAAAACTCAATGAAAAAGAACAAGTATTCTTGTGGAAATTAAGGAATTGCAATAAGGTACTCATAGTCATATGTTGTTAAATATATGTTGGTCAATGAGAACTCATACAAGTTTTGCCCCACTTTTCAGCCTAAATTCATGTTTATTTTTTAGTGTGCTTGAGGTTGTATCTCTCTATGTTGAAATGATAGTTCTACCAATGTGGTTTAAAGTAATGATCGTGATATAATTCATTGTCATATATGGAGGTATTGTGACCTAAGTACCCATGATGGACATGTTTGATTCATGACCCCTACTTTTATACCCAAAATGACTAAGGTGTTGAAAATCTTCATGAGACCATATAATCCTAAGATCCTCTAGGGTAGGATCTGAGAATTTGTAGTCACTATGTAGTTACAATGGTACATTGCAAGCTTCCATGACTTGGTATAACATTTTTTGTTAAGTATGATAGCATACTTGTATAGTAAATTACTTGTGAACCACATAATAGCTTAAAGTGTTGGCCTCAGAGGGGATCCACTCCTTACCTAATTGAGGAATAAACTCCTCAAATCCAAACACGCTAATATGTATAATGGAAAAGATATAAAATTAGCTCTCAAGTATGATATAGTAAACAAACTCAGTGTATGGCAGTCAAAAATTTAACTATTGAAATTATTTTCATTTCATAGTACCCATTGTTCAGGAAAGCGGTATGCGGTGTACATGCGACGAGGGTACTACATAGAGTATATGCGGTATGCGGGAGTATATACAGGAGTATATGTGGTTTTGGATTATTTTATATCAATAAACTAATTATATAGAAAATGATATATTAAGATCATAAATTAAAATATATAGAGTAGGCGTGTGTATATGTTTCCATATAGACATATGAATATGAATGTATGTATGATGTATGATATGCTTATATATGTATATATGTTTATATATGTATATATGTTTATATATGGAATGTGTTTGTCATATATGTACATATACTAAAATGTATGTAAATCAATGTACAAATATGTGTAGAGTGTGTGTATACATGTTATTATATCAAAAGGTATTCATATAAATGTACAAATGTGTGTAAATTTTTATATGCATTACAATGTATACATATAAATCATTGACTATATTTAAATTTAAATATACATTGAAATGTGTGTGTATATGTATGTATGAAATGCATGGACGTAAGTGGTGGGTTTTTGAAAATGCGGAGTATAATCGGCTGCTTGATCGGCCAAGCGGGAGTATATGCAGCCCATGAGAGCTTAGTGGACTGATTAGCAATATGCAGTGCAGTAGGGTAACTAAATAGGTATATGTGGGACTATATGCGGTCGTGTGGACCGATTTCCCGAACAGTGATAGTACCTTACCTCAATGGTGGTATTACAAAATGATATAGGTATTGTTGGGAAATAGGGAAACATATAGGCAATAGAAACAAAAATAATTATATGGCATATTCCCCTTCAACAGATGATCGTGTCAACAACTATGTAATGGAAAGGAATGGTTTATGAGGTCATACCTGGTCTTGGAGAAAGTCCACAAACAACTCCCTAGTTGTAGTATTCACTTTTCTTCAAGTCGCACTTGAACAACATCAACAACAACTTGTGGTTGATCAGCATAGAAAATGGTTGAACTTGTCCTCCTAGAAGGAAAGACAATCTCTATAGTAGTCCACATGGACTACCAGAACTCCTATCATTCTAGAATAACTGACAAGCATGAGTTATCCCTTCTACAACTCCTATAGTTCTAGAATAACTGAAAAAAAGGAGTTGACCTTGTCCTCATAGTGAGAATGAATCCTCGCCTCTATAGAAGTCCACATGAACACCAAGCACTCAATCATTTCAACCCTTGAATTGGTCATTTCATCATGTTTCCAAACCATGATTGTATTGGAAATTTATAACTTATTTAGTGAACAACATGACATCAATAGTAATAATTGAATCAATTGAATTGATCCACAAAATGATCGGTTCACAATCTGATCCGGTCGGTTCATGGACCTGAGCCAATCAGTTCAGTTCTTGAACCTAACGGTTCCATGGACCAGACTACCAATATTGGTTCAAATTGACCTGACACTCTAAAATGATCAATTCAACTCATGAATCCAGATGGTTCATAGTTCAATCAGTCAAAATTCAACCAAAATTGTCTGAATTGAATACATAACTTTTTCGTCATAAAGTTTAAACTATATTCATGAATGAACTCCTACTCCAAGTGTATCCTTTGTGTGTGACCCTACAAGTTCCAGGTTACGTTGGCAATGAATGTCCATAACTAACTTATAACATCACAAGCAATGGGTGGTATCTAGCAAGACATCATTTCTACCCAAGTAATCTCGAAAGTTAGAGAAAAACTTCAACCTACAATCTATTGATGTTATAATGATTGTCTAATTCCTTTGTCACTTATATCCTGATTAAACTCGACGCATGGAATCATCATCCTCTCAATGTTCAATCTATGTTCCTTGAACTAGAGAAAATTGTTTGATATATATGTGACCTTAATATCATATATATCTATTCACATATGCATGTGCATGCGTTTCTTAGTCTCCCTTATCAAGTGGCCTGGGTATCAAATTCTTATGGGAGGGACAAAGCCCATCTACATCACTTACAATCATCCATGTGCCACAATGTACCTGAGCACCACCTTTATGCTAACCCTTATTCAAGGTCACAGTGGATGATGTTAAAGTACATTGAACAACATGCGATAAGTGATTTCAAGTCTAACAACCACAATCACACCTTCCCTATGAGAAATGATTATGAGAACTAATTATGGTTTCCATGTGTCACTCTCAAGGTGGGTTTGTCTGATATACTATTCTCTAACAAGTATCTATGTGTTTGGTTTGATCACATATCATGGGTAATGAGATTATGTCATCAACAAACACACACTCTAGTCTTATGTGTCATTGTTGTCTATCAGCCTTCCACAAAAACATCCAACTATGGACATAACAAGAATTTACATACTCTTAAGATCCATATGATCTCATTGTTCATGTCATCAACCCAAAGACATACACTATTGAGTGATGTTATTATTTAGAGATTCATTATTTTTCATCATTATCTCATAATTGATTGAAACAAAATAAATCTAAAGTTTGCCTTTATTATAAATCAAATTGTTTATAAGATATGCGATCACAATCATCATATAATTTTCTCTCTGAGCATACTTACCAACCGACTCCCACTTGCACTTAGAGCCAATCACCCATGAATGTTATTCTTAGTGATCATTAACATGTCCATTATGTTTCTACTGCTCAAGTGCTAATCTAGCAGGTTAGCAACACTTTTCCTTGAGTTGGTATATTCCATGTTTCACACCTCTTCATTGTATTATATGTTGTATAAGATGGAAATTATATAGTTTGCTTTCTGATATTCGTTGCCTAACCAGTAGCTCCATTGTTGTAATCAATGGGTGGAACTCTCATAATTTCATCTGTATGAACTTCTAGATCCATACAATATACATTCATTTGTTCATAACACCAGAATATTTTACTTTTGTTGTAGAATTTAAATAATGGTATGTAGCTCAGAACTTATCCAACTTACAACTCTTCTTTAAGATCAAACATAGTTTTGCATTGCGATCATTCTTTGTCATTTTTTAGAAGCTTGCATCAGTGTAACTCTTTACTCCTAACTTTTCCTTATTTCCATAGTCCGACAACTGATACTTAGTTCTTCTCAAGTACTAATGGATGCTCTTTATGGCATTCCAATGACCTTCATTGGAATCTGACTAATATCATCTTGTCTTGTCCAATATATATAAGACAATGGGATGAGTAGATTATATAGCATATATGATAGACCCAATTGCCAGTACAATGACATCTTACTCATGTTTTTACCATTCTTCACAAGAATTGGAATATAGGTTTCTTGAGAGACTAATCCCATGTACTATGGACAAATTCTCGCTCATTGAATCCTTCATAATGAACCCTTTCAACATCTTGCCAATATAGGTGCTGATTCTTAGGTCAAGAAACTTTCCAGAACTATATCTATAGATCTCAATTCTTATCACATAGGATGTTTCACCTATTCCTTATTAAAGAAGGTACTTTCCATGTCATGTTTCAATATTTATAGTATTGAGATGTTATTCCCCATCAATTTGTGGAATATACATATATGCTCCCACTAAATCTTTTGTAATCACAAATTGCATCTTTATTTTGACTAAAGTCAAACTCTTTGACTATCTTGTCAAATATAAGATTCCAGCTTTGAGATGCTTGTTTAAACCTCTAGATTGATCTTTGTATCTTATATACTTTATTTTCATTAATGGAGTTGTAAAACCTTCTGCCTATGTCAAGTACACATCCTCTCAAATATTCCTATTAAAGAATGTAGTTTTAATGTCCAAATGCCATCTCTCATAGTCTCAATCAGCTGCAATAGCAAGAATGATCCTAATGGATATAGCCATGAAAATTGGTAAAGGGATTTCATCATGTTCAAAATATTGAACTTATTGGAAAACCATTGCAACTAATATGTCATTTTTAGGTAATTCATGTCAGTCTTCCTCTTGAAAACCCAACTACATGCTATGGGTTTTACCCCTTTAGGTTGTACCACCAAGGTCATACCTTGTTGGTATACATGGATTCCATTCTAGATATAATGGCATCAAACTATTTCTCATACTTTGGTCCCTCAATAGCTTCTAGTAGGTTGTTGGCTCATCATCTTATGACCAATTTATCACCTTTCTGAGTTATAAGATATCATATTCTTTTAAGGTCATTGCGTGTTCTACTAGAACTACGAGTCTTTGTGTTACATAAGGAACTTGAAGTTCCACAACAATTTGTGATTCTTATTATTCCCCTTGTACCTCCTTAGGTTCTATATTTTCTTGTTGATCTCGAACTCTTCAAGTTCTACTTTACGCCCACTAATTCCATTGGAACTTTGTTATCCTTGTAATAAACACTTTAGTTGTCATATTGGAATTAAAGGTAGTGTTCAAAAAATTAACATTTTGTGATTTGCGGATAAACCTTTTTATGAAACTATTTTCTTGTATAAGTTTCAATCCTTAAGACATATCAGGTTATTCCCATACCATATCTCATATGGTGTCTTTTGAACCATTTTAGACGGTACATTGTTTTAGTGTAATGCATGTTCCAAAAAGGAAATTACAAGATTGGAGTAAACGATAATCATATCATGACTCATTAGGATGTAATTCATTCTTTCTGATACATCATCATGTTTCAGGTGGAGTTCATTGTGATGCACTATCACAGTCTATCCAGAAGGTCCTCAAACTCTTGGTGTAAAGTATTTCAACATAGAACACATCAAAGTGTCTTAATAATTTTACCAAGGAAGTTGTGTACTTCATACATAATCTTCTTGAACACTTGTAGAGACAAAAAAATTTAGCAAGTATGATGAGGTACTAGTAACTATCCATAACATTTATTCTAAATGGTCTATGTACATGAGTACGTACAAAACCTAATAAAATACACTATCTTCCACTATATATAGTGAAAGTACCTTTGTCATGTTTCCCAATAAGACATGCATGTATCTAATGGTTCAATAACCCAAGAGTCTAGATAAACATCATCATGGATTCTCCAAATGCATTACTCATTTATGTTCTTTAGATGACAATGCTATAGATATTGAGTGTTCGAGTTATTAAATTTTAATCCATTTTTGTATTTATGTTATAAACATTCATATTTAGATCCTACAAACAAAAATCATAAGACATTTTGGGCATTTCCATAAAAGATCTCATCCTTTAGAAATATAACATTGAATATACTTTATTTGATTTTCATACACATCCTTGTCCATACATGATGCAGAACGTCAAATGTCCCTATTTATTGGCAGATTTAAAATACAAGTTCATAAACTCTATTACATGACATGTGGGCTGAGATAAACTATAATCTATGACAGTTGTGGAAGCAGGTTTTGCTCCATTTGTGACAAACAACTCGAGCTTGACCATTCATAAAGGCTTACTCCTTTTTAGAACTTGCATATTCGAACACATGTGAGATCTACATCCGATATCATTTACCCAAAGATGAAGAAGTAGTTAACAATATCTCTTAACGTATATACCATAAGTAGAGATCTATATCCCCTCCTTCTTCTTCTTTAGTTTATCCAGGTAGAGAGGACAATTCCTCTTTCAGTTTCTAGGCAAGTGACGATGGTGACAATTGCCTCCCTTTGTTCACTCCTCCCTTTGCCATGAGTTTTGAAGACTTCAACTTCTGGCCAACTTTAGAACTCTTCTTAGATTTATCTTTGGCTTTAGACTTCCCCTTTGGTTTGATGATCATTATCGACTTGGGTTTGTCTTTCTTCATTTGTGCCTCGGTTGTTCTCAACATGCCAAGTAACTCTGTCAAGGGTTTGTCAAAGTCATGCACGTCGTAGTTCATGACAAACTGACTATATGATTCTGGTAGAGACTGTAGAATAACATCAGTGGTTAATTCTTTACCCAAGGGCAATCCCAATCTAGAGAGGTTCTCCACATATCCAATGAGCTTGAGCACATGAGGACCTATTGGATCTCCTTCTTCCATGTTACATTTGAACATTTCCTTGGAGACATCATATTTCTCTTGTTTTGCCTTATCTTAGAACATGTTCTTGTTAGACTTGAGAGTTATACATTACCAATATTTTGATAATTACTTAACCATTCCATTCCTATGTATCTAATATGTTTGTTCGAGATTGATTTCAAGCTTTAGGTGCATGAAAAGGATCAAATTATACAAGCCCTAGCTTGGTCAAGTTCAAGTCAAATGCAATGAGAGTGTGCAGTTTGGGAATTCCTTCCAAATGACCTTAGATAATTTTTGTAATCACTTGTATTGATGGTATGACTTGTAACTAAGATGTGAAAAAATTAGGGACACTTAATTCCATGGTTTATTCACTCATATGTCAATTTAGAAAAAATTTCACTAGTTTTTCATCAGTCGAGTTGGAAACTTGACCGATCCTATGATGTATTTTCTGAAGATGACCCATTGGTCGAGTTTCACTCTCATAGAACTCGACCGACTGACTCACTGAGCAAACCTGATTTTAGCTCATCGGTCTAGTTTCTCAAAACAAACTCAACCAATAGTTTGAAAATTGGCTTTGTCATTTGGTGGATCGGTCGAGTTACCTTTATTGAAACTCGACTGAATGTACTATAAGGAAAATGATAAAAAAGTGATGATAACCATTAGTGAGTTGTTTAGGGAGAAAATAGATCTGTTTCATCTTGGAAAATGGCTATATTTTGACCCTAAGTGATCCCACACAGAAGGGAACACCCCCAGCTATAAATAGGACCCCTTGGAGTTCATTCCAAGTTTGCTTATTCATGCTATTCTAAGTCCTTGCTATAGTTGAGTGTGTTGCAACTCCTTGAGCCCCTTTCTATCTCTAGTTTACACTTCATTTCGTGATTATGAGTGAGATAGGCATGTTGTAAGAGAGCTACTTCCTTGTGCTTGTAAATCTCTCATCCATTCCATCCCCTACCCCTTTTCAATGTGAAGAAAAGGTGAAGCAAGCTACTCTGAGTGAAGGTGGAGTTGTTGTTCTTCTTCTTCAAGGTTGAAGAAGAAGTGAAGATCTTGTCCAGGTGAAGGAGAAGGAAAAGGCTGAAGATCTAAGAAGAGTGGGTAAACGCTTGAAGGCGGAAGACTTGTGCAAGAGTAGGTAAGACCTTGGAAGAAGGTTGAAGACTCTTGGCAAAGTGGGTAAGTCCTTGGTAAGGTAGAAGACTCTTTGTTCTTGGATGGGTAAGTCCTTTGGTAGTCTTGTGTTGTAACTCTTATTGGTGAATATATAGAGAAAACCACTTGTAAAGTCCTAGAGGTTGACCTCTGTAGGTAGTGGACAGACTCTCTCCTATTTGGAGAGTGGGACCACTCTACATGACCTTGTCAAGTGCTTTCTATCTATTCCTCTCATCCTTGCTATGCTTTTTAGTTAGGACTTCAAATTGCACTTAAGCTATTGGTTTCAATTAATGTAATTTGAAGGTCTAATCTATCTTGTGAGAATGTTTGAAGCTCAATTCACCCCTCCCCTCTAGAGCCCTAGATCTAACAAGTGGTATCAGTGATACAGATCTTATCCAATAATCTCTGATAAGACAAGAAGATGGGCGACAAAGTACTTGGTTCTCTCAACTTAGAGGTTGGCTTCTCCATGCGTCCTTCGGTCATTGATGGCACCAACTTCCTTTATTGGAAGAGGTGTATGCAATTCTACATTCAAGGCATGAACTGTGACATGTTAAAGGTGATGGTCACACCATACAAGGAGCCAACCGGAGCTGTTGCTACATGGAATGAAGCTACACTCAAAGAACCCCAACTCAGTTCCAGAGCCATAAGCATCCTCTATGTAGCCCTTACCCCAAGAGAGTTCAACCAGATCTCATCTTGGGACATCGCCTATGAGATTTGGGACAAATTGTGCATCACCTATGACGGAAAAAAGCAAGTCAAGGAGTCTAAGATTTACTTGTTGAACAACCTTCTAGAGAACTTAAAGATGTGCAAGAAAGAAGGGATTGTGGAGATGTACTGAAGACTCAATGTCATCATCAATGGGCTGGCTACCTTGGACAACACTTTGGATAGAGGTGTAATCAACTCCAAGATCTTGAGGACTCCACCAAAGAGATGGCAGTCAAAGGTCACTTCCATTGAAGAAGTGAGGAGCCTTGGTGACATCCCAACCAAAGAACTCATTGGCAACCTCCAAGCACATGAGCCAAGGCTGGACAAGTAAGAAGAAGAAGCCAAGCAAGAAGAGAACGAAGCTAAGAAGATCAAAGATAGTTCTTTCAAAGAACAAGTGGAGGCAATCATCCTTCAACAAAAACATGTCTGTCGGACTTCTCCTTCCTCCTCTAGTGAAGATGATGGCCCACGTGAGCATGATGCCAACTATATCAAGGGTAAAAACTTCAAGGGAAAGCAAGCCTCCTCCTCCTCTACTCCTATATGCTACAAGTGTGGACAAAAGGGGCACTACAAGAGTGATTGTCCCAAATCAAGAAAGTCACACCACAAGGGCAATTCAAAAAAGGAAGAGGAGTACAAGAAGGAGAGCAAGTACCAGAGGAAGGACAAGAAGGAGAAGAGACACAAGAATGCAACTCAAGCAGCTTGGGAAGCTTCATCTTCAAGAAGCTCAAGCTCCAAAGAAGATGGGGAGTGCCACCTTGCACTCATAGACTCCACTAGTGAAGAAATTGGTGAGGTAAGTGAGTTAAGTGAGGTAAGCTTGCATGAGCTATCTAAGGAAGCCATTATTGACATGCTTATTTCTACCCATTCATATTTTACTAAATGTAAATCTAAAAGAAAATGGTTAGGAAAAAATATTGATGATTTATATGCTAAACTTGAAATTCTTGGGCTTCATGAGAAATCCCATCTTGAGAGCATTGATAACTTGCAAGGGAAATATCTTGTTATTGAGATCCAATACAATGGATTTGAAGTTGATAATGAACATTAAAGCTCTTAAGGAAGAAAACCAAAATTTCCTAAAAGAGCTTGAAATGATTAAAAATGATAATGCTGAATTTAAGCTTCTTGTTGATGCCCGTAGAGATGAAAGAGATGTCTATCTTTAAGAAATTCAAATTCTTAAATCTAAAAATGCTAGGTTTCTTGGTAAAGTTAATGATCTACCTTCTAGACCTATCTTTCCTAGTAATGATGTTGGTTCCATTTCCCTTGAGAAGGATTCATATTTAACTAAAGCCCTTTGTCTTAAGGTCAATCTTTTTCATGCTAGAGATGACATTGCTAGCTTATCTTCTACTATTATTTCTATAAATGATGATAATCATAGATTAAAAGCATCTCTATGGAAATTCCTCAAAGGGAAAAATTTCCTAAATAAAATCCTTGATCATTATACCAAACAAAGTGGTACTAGTGGTTAGGATTTATAGGGGGAGCACCAAAGGGAAAGAGCAATGCCAAAGGTAAGAAAAAGAGAAAGGAGACCTCTTTCTCTTTAGGAGAGTCTTCTGGCACTAAGAATCATGTGGTTTGTTCTTATTGCAAGTGTGATGATCATTACTCTACTTATTGTCCTTACAAGCCTAAGGGGACCAACCCAAATATGAAATGGATCCCCAAGCTAACTCCAGATCCCAAGGTTTGAGTTGGGATTTGATATTCTCCTTTCTTATAGGAAAAAGAAAGATGGATTGTTGATAGTAGCTACACCAAGCATATGACAGGTGATATAAGCCATTTCAACAACTTCACCATAAAGAAAGGAGGTCAGGTCACCTTTGGGGATAATAAGAAAGGTAAAGTCAAAGGTGAGGGTGATGTAGGTGAATCCTTGTGTATTAATAATGCTATTTTTGTGGATGGCCAACATCACAATTTAATTAGTGTTAGTCAATTATGTGACAATGGTTACTTTGTGTTATTTACTTCCTTTGAATGTTTGATTCTAGATTCCCTCACCTACCAAGTTATATATAAGGGAACTAGAAGTGGAAATATTTATGTTATTATTCTTGACTCTATTAATCCTTTTGTTGGTAGATGACTAGTAGTCAACTCGAATGGTATTTCTCTTTGGCCACCTCAGCTTGGTCATGTAAATATGCATCATTTGAAGAAGTTGAGCAAAAAGGACTTGGTCAAGGGACTTTCCAAATTTGATTTTGAAAAGGATGAGGAATGCCAACCTTGTACCCAAGGAAAGAAAAATAAGTCATCCTTCAAATCCAAAGGAGTCCTTAATACCAAGAGAGCTCTTAAGATTCTTCACATTGATCTATTTGGACCAATGAGAACTCGATCGCTTTGTGGTTCCAAGTATTGTCTTGTTATTGTCGATGATTTCTCTAGATATACTTGGATCTTCTTTCTCATTTCTAAAAGTGATACGCTTGATGTTTTCTCGGGCTTTTGTAAATGAGTTGAGAATGAATCTTCTTGCCCCATTGTTTCCATCCATAGTGTCATGGGGGATAATTTGAAAATTAGCTTTTTGAATGTTTTTGTCAAGAATCTGGTTATGCACACAACTTCTCTTCACATCGAAAACCTCAACAAAATGGGGTTGTAGAGAGGAAGAAAAGGTCTTTATAGGAGATGGATAGGACCATGCTTGTAGAGTATGATACTCCAAAGAAGTATTGGGCTAAAGATGTTAGTACCTCATTTGTGCAAAACTGGGTTTTTACACATCCTTCTTTGAAGAAAACCCCCTATAAGATATGGCATGATAGGAAGCCTTCTACTGAGAATTTCTCTATTTTCGGATGTCATTGTTTTGTTTTGAATATGAAAGATTCTCTCAACAAGTTTGATCTGAAATCTTACAAGGATTTCTTTCTTAGCTATAGCACTACTAACAAGGCTTATAGAGTATTTAATGTTGATCTTGCTAAAGTAGAAGAATCCATAAATGTTAAGTTTATTGAGACCAAACCCTCTATTCCCAAAGATATTGTTCCAAATGATGATGTTGCAGGTGAAGTAATTCCTATTTTAAAAGAGCTCAATATCACCCAAAAGGGAAAAGAGGTGGTAACTCAAGAAGAAGAGAAAGATGAAGAGAAGAAGGATACAACCCCCTGATTTGCACAGAATCATCCAAAGGAGCTGAGTTTAGGTGATCCATTTGAAAGAGTGAAGACGCGGGCTGCATTCAACAAAGAACAAGCCAACATCGCCTTCATCTCACAACTCGAGCCTAAGAACATCAAGGAGGCTCTTGGGGATGATGAGAGGATCCTAGCTATGCAAGAAGAGTTGGAGCAATTTGAAAAGAATAGAGTTTGGAACCTAGTCCCAAGACCAAGTGACAGAAAGATCATTGGCACCAAATGGGTCTACCACAACAAGCTTGATAAAAGCAGAAAAGTGGTGAGGAACAAAACAATGTTAGTGGGTCAAAGCTACAATCAACACGAAGGTATAGATTTTGATAAAACACATGCACCTGTAGCCAGACTTGAGTCCATTCGTATGTTGCTTGCCTTTGCTAGTTATAAAAGCTTTCTTCTGTATCAAATGGATGTTAAAAGTGCATTTTTGAATGGTACAATGGAGGAGGAAGTGTATGTTGCACAACCTTCAGGCATTGAACATGATAGTTTACTTAACAATGTTTATTTGTTGCAAAAAGCTCTCTATGGACTCAAACAAGCACCTAGGGCTTGGTATGAGAAATTAAAGAACTTTTTATTAGATCATGGGCATATCATAGGCAAAGTGGATTCTACCTTATTTCCAAAGCACACTTCTAACAATTTTCTTATCATACAAATATATGTTGATGATATCATTTTTGGCAGAACTAACCTTGATCTTTGTAAAGAATTTAGTGATCTTATGTAGAGTGAATTCAAGATAAGTATGATGGGTGAACTCACATTCTTTCTCAGATTTCAAACCAAGCAAACAAAAGATGGGAACTTCATCTACCAAGGCAAGTATACAAGTGAACTACTCAAACGCTTTGGGATAGAGAACACCAAGTCGATGGACACACCCATGTCAAACACTGCCAAACTTGACAAAGATGAAGAAGGTGAGAAGGTAGATGAGAAGCTCTATAGAGGTATGATTGGAAGTTTACTTTACTTAACTACCTTTAGACCTGATATAATGTTTAGTGTTGGCTTGTGTGCTCGCTTTCAATTAAATCCTAAGAAATCACATCTTATAGTTTTAAGAGGATTTTAAGATACTTAGCAAAAACCCAAAATTTTGTACTATGGTATTCCAAGTCAAGGGAGTTTACTGTTAGTGCTTATAGTGATGTAGATTATGTAGGGTGTTTGATTGATAGAAAGTGTACAAGTGGTACTTGTTTCCTCCGAGGACCATGCTTGGTGTCTTGGTTCTCCAAGAAATAGAGCACAGTGGCATTATCAACCACCGAGCCTGAATACATTGTAGTCAGGAGTTGTTGTGCTCAAATACTATGGATGAAGCAAATGCTTCAAGACTTTAACATTCATTTTGATGTTTCTTCTATCTATTGTGATAATACTAGTGCAATTAACTTGTCATATAATCCTATCTTGCATAGTAGAGATAAAAATATAGAGGTTCACCATCATTTTCTCCATGATCACATTGCCAAGAAGGATATCTATATCACGCATGTAGACACAAAAAATCAGTTGGAAGAAATTTTACTAAACCTCTAGCTAGAGAGAAATTTAACTTTATTAGATCTAAACTACTCATAACTGCCTTGAATGAATCTGATATGACTTCTAGCTAGTTTTCATCTATCCTATATGTTTTGCCTATGTTTTGATCACTATTGCTTGATAATATGCTAAAATTTTAGTTTTTATGTTCATTTTGCCTTGTTTTCTCTCATTTTTAGGTATTTTTTGCAAACACATATTTTACCGCAAAATAGTACCCAATGATGAGTTATATGTGCCTAAGTATGTTTAAAATATATAATGGACTTGAAAAATAAATTTATTTAGCACTCTAATGGCTAGAAACTAGGATTTCTAAATTTAGATCACGTTGACCATCGGTCGAGTTGCTAACTCGACCGATCAGAGGCTGAGAGCTTTTTTAAAGAGCCTATAAGTTGAGTTTCCGAGTTCATAATACTCGACCAATGGCAGGTCTGGAGCAAATTTAAGATGGGTTCGACCGACTATTCTCCCTCTAAATAGAGAAAAGTCGACTGACCCGACCTCCAACTCCCATAAGCTCCCAACCCTAGTCTCGACCTTCCTCTCCCTAGACCTAGCTCGACCTAGCATGACCTCCCTTGACCTTCCCCCTTGCTAACCTAGGTCTGTGAATGAGTTTTGGTGGTGTTTCTTTAGCTTTTTCTCTCTCCTTACTCCCCTTTTCATCTCTATGGTATCCAATAGGAGGAAGAGGGTTGTCCCAACTAATGCACCTTAATCTTTGCCCAACTCCCACTTGATTCCGTTCGATGATACTTTCTTTATCTTAAATGAGGCTCTAAATAGGTATAAGGAGCTCCCTCCCCAAAACCCTTTGCTTTTCGTGCCCTATTTGAGCCTAGACCACAAAAAAGAGAGGGCATAGATCAAGTAGCGGAGTTGCTTTATGATCACCATCTCTTTGCCTTGGGTGTTGAACGTGTGTGCTATAACAATTACATCACAAGCATAAGAGTGGTTCATGAATTCTATGTAAATTTGCATTGGAATTATGACACCCTCGTGCCCCTGCCTAATAATCAAGTATTCCTCACATCTATGATAGTTGGGAAGAAATTTCAAGTCTCTGAGGATACCCTAAACATCATCTTTTCTGGTACTAAAGTGAATGACACCTGGTGTATGGACTACCCAAAGTATTTTGACTTACTCTCCCTAATTTTCATAAGTTCTTGAAGAAGCTTCAATTCCCATATAGGAAGAATTTGCAACCTTCCCTCCTCTACCTTGGACCTCAAGAGACACATCCCAGCCTTCGTTGTTAATTGAAATATTCACCCAAAAAAGAATCAAACTGAGATTGCAAAAAACACTACGGTGATCATGTATTATCTCTTGAAGAACATTGGATTCAAGTGGTCATGATATGTTCTCCATCATATGACATGATTTGATTCAGGAAAGAACACCCGTGGCACCCACCCACCCTACCCAGCCTTGATCTGTGGTCTATTCCATCTTTCCACTGGCAAATCTCTTTTCCACAACATTCACTACAAACCTTTCCGGAAAGGAGTTTGCATCAGTCAGACCACTCTTTAGAAGTTTGTGCCTATCCTATCCTCCACCACCCTTGGTGCATCTACCTCTTCCTCTACCTGAGCACCTCCACCACCTCAACCTACCCGACCTACTCGTGCCTTGTTCCATGTGTCAAATGAAACCCTTATGGGCTAAATCATGCATCAACAGGCATATAACCTTTAGGTTCAGGAGCACCTGCATCAGGGCCTATGTTCCATCATGTCTAACATGAACATGTCCTGTACACACCCCTACCCTACCTACAAGCCTTTCCTAGGAGGTGACTATGCATCCTATGCATATGATCACTTTTATCCTAGCCCTCCACCTACACCTGCCACTGCTGCCCCCCATGCTGCTGGTGGATCTACCCTTGGTGTGCTGCTTCTGCCAGCTGGCCCCTTTGCCACTCTACTTGCTAGCCTTAGTAGTTCTAATCCTTCCTTCCAACATGCCAATTAGCTCCATGGTCTTGGTATGTCTTGGGATGAGCAGAACACACGTTGGCCCGGTCATGGTTTCAGTCCCTCTACTGATGAAGAGATGTCAGACCAGGCTGATGAGGAGGCTGCTAATGAGAAAGCTAATGAGGATGCTAGTGATGCTTCTGATGATGGCTCTAATGGTTTTGCTGGTGCCTTCGGTGATGAAGGAAATGTTGTTCTCTTTGCTTCACCTTCAGACAGAGATGACGACTACGCACCTGATGCTTCTGATGTTCAGGATGATGATGTTGTGGACATAGATATCTTAGATGTTTAGTTGTTCTAGTTTTTAGTCTAGATGTTGATCATATATATCTTTCTAGGATATTTTGTATTACAAACATTTGGGCACATGTTTTGAGCTGTACTATTTTATCATCTAGGTTTCATCTCTATGGATCTTGATCATTATTTCATAAGATGTTCCACTTGTTCCTTTACTGTTGAAGGGGTTTTTTGTGCCAGTTCTCAATATTCATAATATTGAGATATTATTCCCCATCATATGTGGAATATCTATATATGCTCCCACTAAATATTTTGCAGCCACAAATTTCATTTTTTATATTGATTCAAGTCAAACTCTTTCACTATCTTGTAAAATTAAAAGATCCCATTTTTGAGATGCTTGTTTCAATTCTATATAGAAATTTGTAGTTTATAGACTTTATTTGCATTTGTTTAAGTTATAAAACCTTTTTAGGTTGTGTCATGTACCATTAGATATATTCCTTTAAGGAATCTAGTTTCTATCTTCATATGCCAAATCTCTTAGTCAACTTTAACTACAACAACATTCTTGGAATTGGAAATGGAATTTCTGTCATGTCTTACAACTTGAACTGATTTAAAAAATCTTTCAACCAATTTGTCCTTCTATGTTATACATGTAGGTGTTTTCCACAAGACCCTATTTCACCCTTTAGGTATTACCCTTTTAGGTGGTGCTATCAAGGTCCTACCTTGTTATCTTACATGGATCCCATAATGGCCTTGAGCCATTACTCATATTATGGTACTTAATAGCTTCTAGTTTATTAGTTGGATCATCATGCCATGACCAGCTCTTCTGAGTCATTGGATTCACAATACTCAATTTCAGACATTCTACTAGAACTATTTTATTTTGTGTTTCATGATTAACTTGATATTCCACAACACCTAGTGATTCTCTTCATTCTCATTGTACATCTTCTGTTGTTCTCAAACATTTCAAGTTTTACTTTTACTGCCACTGATTCTATAGGCACTTAGTTATTCTATCAACAAACATTTTATTATTGGATTGGGGTTAATAGTAACATTCAACAATTATGGTTTGTGGATAAACGTTTTCAAGGAACTACCTTCTCAATATTGATTTCAATCCATTAGACATATAGGGACATTCCAAAACCATATCATATATGATGTCTTATAAATTGTTTTGATAGTGTATCATTCAGTGATAGCTTTATGTTTATGAGGGCGTAAGAAGACTAGATTAATTGATAATTATATCATGACTCACCATGGTTTAATTCCTTCATTATGACACATCATTATGTTCCTATGGATTTGACTTGTGATACATTATCACAGTCCTTTCTTTTCATGGTACTCAAGCTATTTATGCAAAGTATTTCAACATTTAATGTCATCGAAGTTGCTTAATACTTTCATCATTGTCATACTTCATTTATAATCTCGAACACTTCAAGAGATTTATGTTTCTACTTTACTAAGTACATATCATTATATTACTAGTAAATGAAATGGCGTATACCTATAGCATTCATGATGGATTGTCATGCATCACATGTATGAGGTCTTAATGGAAAGCATATCCTCCAACTACGTCTAGTGAAGGATGTCATGTCACGTTATGTACAAGTAAGAATTGCATATTTCCTTAGGTTCAATAGCCAAATGGAATCTAGATAACATCAATATGTATTCTAGACATGAAATTTTCATATGTACATCAAAGATGACTATTTTCAAATGATAATCTTGAGTTATTAATTACAATACTTTGGTATTGTAAACATTCATCCCAAAGTCTTTTGTACAAAGATCTTTAGATGTTTGGACATTTCCATGCAAGATCATATCTTTTGAAATAGAAACATAAACAACCTTTTATTGATTTATCATACTTCTCATACAAGATTCAGAGAGGAAATGTTTCTAATGGCATAATAAAATAGCAGTTCAACTAACTCTATTACACGCCCATTGGGATAAGATAAATTTAAATGTTGACCAAAGCTTCCGCAATTCTTACTTTTCCTTTGTCCATCTTTTGTCCTCCATGAGGGCTTTTACTTCTTGCTAGATCATGCACAGTAGTATGTCAAACCTCTATTTGGTATCACATACCAAAATGAAGAGGTAATCAAATTTATCTTATAATTTTTATACCTGACGTGGAGGCCTCAGTGCCTTCCTTATTCTTATTTAATTTCTCTAAAAAGAGTGGGCAATTTCTTTTCCAGTGTCTAGGCTTGTGACAATGGTGACAATCACCTCTTATTTTCTTTACACCTCCCTTTGCCTTGAGATATGAAGACTTGGTCTTCTGGCTAGCTTTAGAACCCTTCTTAGCTTTTCCTTTGCCTTCAAACTTCTCCTTTGTCTTGCTGATCATCGTCATAGACTTGTGCTTGTCTTTATTCATTTGTATCTCAGTTGTTCTCAACATGCCCAAAAACTCTGTCAATAACTTGTCAAAGTCATTCATGTTGTAGTTCATGACACACTGACTATATGACTATTACAACCCTCAAATTTCAAATTTTAAATGAAAAAATATTACATATTTAGTCCCAAAATTTCCCAGGGTGGAGCCATTATGACACATGCGTTGGAACATTCATTGAAATATAAAATACGAATGGGATAATGAAAAGGATCAGATGACACATAATAACCTACCAAGGATAAGAAATAGCATGTCATTATGTACCCCATTTTACAAGAGGACGATTCAAGATCATCTTTAGATCATCATCAAATGCAACTAGATCATCATCAGATGTATGGAGATGTAGTGAATGGAAATATGGTAATTTTAAAAGGTATATGGTTGAGTTATACATTGTTTAAATTGGTTGCATAATTCATATCAAAGAACATATTTGGAAAATAAAAGATCAGTAATTGATAGTTGCTCTCTTTTACATTACTAGTAGTTGTAACAACAATAACTACCCATTGACTCATTCTCTTGAGGATCTAAAAACTTCTCCATCATTAGTGACTCTCTATCATTGCTAGTGTTTTCATCAAGTGGGCTCACCCAAAGGATAGTCTTCTATCTCTAACTTTACTTCGTACTGATGATCAATAGTGACAATAATAACAACACAATTGGGTGATCACTTTCAAGAAATCTCCTCTAGAAAACTAACTATTCATAAACAAAAGTTCCTCTACTAGTAGCACTATAGCCACTACTAGAAGACTTCTAATCATCCTCGATTCTAACTCCATTTGTGATGTACCAATGCCCACATCACTTGGTGTCCACATATAGATACTACATGTGCACTACCGTCAATCAACAATGACTGACACCTAGTTGTGGACACCACAATTGTTTGAACATCGGCCATAGAGAAACCACTGGTGACCCATATCAAGTTTATACGGGTCTAGAAACCACCGAATAAAACACTCATACGTATACCAAGACCAAAATAACATAGATATTTACCTAACATGGACTTTTTTAAATTAGTCATGTTTCTTTGCATCTATTTTAGGTATTTTTGTGTCAATCTTGGTTTTGGAAGCATGACGCTTTGATCACAAAGGCAAACTACCTCTGTTGGGTTTAGAATGGGTGTGTATTAACTTTATTTCCATCATTATAACTAACATAGACTTTCTTAGTCATTATAAACAATAGTTGTTGCATGAAAATGAGTTGAAACTTTGTCCTAGAGTCTTATATGAGGAGGCCTTGACTGGAGAAAACCTAAACATAAACCAAAAAAGCTCAAAACCGTTTATTTGTTATGTGGATGTAAAATCTACAAGAAAAAGAAAATTAAATTTGTGTGCGACAACAATCACATTTTTTAAACATTATGCATAATGTTTGTTTAAAAACTCATATTTGAGCTCTAAACTAACCTGAAATGATTTGAGCCCATAAACATTTCTAGTTTACAAGTGTTGAATGACTTGTTGGTTGTCACTGAAAAGTATAGCTGCTTGAGAAAAATAGGAGACTTGTTTGCATGTCACAAAAAGGTTTCACCTACTTGTATAATATACTCGACTTACAAGTTTGTAACCTATAGTGTCACTTTTTATAATTGTCAAAATGACTGCAATCTTTTACATAGATTGGAGATAAATATATTCACACAAATATTATAGTGCATAACTTCTGCTATAAATTCTCTTACTAGTGTCTATGTCAACACTCTCTTTACACCTATGTAGCTCCAAGGCACCCATTCCCAAACACAAAATTAAATATCACCCAACATTTTATTTGTTGATTTGATCCTCTGGGCATAGCCTCATTTTGGTTGGAAACTAAATATTTAATATTAACAAAACTCTTTGGGTTAAGTGAATCATGCCCCTTCTGGGACAAATGTTCCGAATTGTCTTTGATGTACTCTTATGCACTCATTCTATATATGACATAATAGTTACCAAAATATTAATGGGTTGACAATGAGGGACTTCAGTAAAATAAAATAAAATAATTCACTTAACCAAATATCTGGAACAACCATGAATTTACCTAATGCAAAACTTAGTAATGAGGATTGAATAACAAATCATTCTTGACCATTAATTTAGCTCGTAAGCCTACTCATTCATAGTTGTAAGTTCACTTATCTAGAGTAGTGAGGGGAAAAGGGGAATTTTTACACAAAATATGTTCTACACCCACTTCTACATTTAGAAATAGATATGAGATAAAAGTACACAAGCGGGCTATTGTGCACCACTTTTATACCTGAAATTAGACACAATCTGAATGTATAGAAAATTGACAAAGAATACAAAAACTATGGCAAAAAGTACACAAGACCATCCAACTAATATAAAAAAGTATGAAAAAAGTACATCAAAATATTATTGTTGAGGAACATTGCAGTGTTTAATTGTGAAGTTACCTCATAAATGTTGTATCTGTAAAGTATATGTAACGTCCCCAGATTCCTCATTTCATGAAAATCCATGGGTTCGAGAGGACGGACTCTGAAAATGTTTGGCAATGATATTAGAATGTGTTGCAGAAGCAATATGTGCATGTGTGAATAAGAAACCATAACATACACCACAACATCTCAACAATTAATAGTAACATTATTACAAAATGAGTTATTACATCATGAATCATAATTACATATTGAATGAAGATTATACAAGTGAATGAACATGAATGCTAAATAGGATCTAAACAATAGGTACAACATATACAACTACTGACTTCCAGTCTCTTCTACCAAGCTAACTTTGAATATAAAACATACAGGAAACTACTCATCAACACACAAGATGTTGTGTACATGGACAGAAAGATGCACATGTTTATGGTTCTTTACAACTTGAAAATAATTGCATAAATAAAGAAAGATCAAAGAAAATAGTTCTTTATTAAGATAACTATGATTCTTTTGTTCACATAACTAGATGATTTGCATTATCAAGGTGGACTGGTACCAAAACATATGTGTTGGGCCCTATCCCATGTACCAAGTACTCATGAGAACTCCCTGTACACAATGTGCTCTAAGGAGGTGTGCTAGACCACATTAATCCAATCACTCATGAGGGGGATAATGAACATATTACTAACTACAGAACATCTACTAATAATTTATCTTTTCAAGTGAGAAAATAACAAGTAGTACATAGAAATACTACATCTAATATTTTCAATTAAAAGCACATACATACATATCATGATTTGAACCAAGAAAACTAGAGTTGTATAATTAAATAAATCCCATATACCTAAGTTTAGAGATTCCTATTTATCCTTGACCATCTAGATATATGGTCACACCTAATTAACAAAAAAGCAATCATCATTAAAACAAGGTTCACCATTATTAATGGTAGTTTAGGCCTAAATTAGGGTTTAGGTGAAATCTACATTTTACTGATCTCGGATGGTCTCTATTATTTTTATACTTATCCATAGGTGATATTTAGGTTATGGTCCAATTTTCATATGTTTTCTGATGCTTTAACTATTTTCTATGATTCATAAGGGACTAAAACATGTAATTTTCCACTAATGAGAAGAGGCCAAATATTGATTGATAATATCAATATCGGAGTTGATATCTGGTTTCCAAATGTCACTAAAGTTTAGAATAATTTTTCTTAGATTTAATACTCACATTGTACTAATTATACCATTTAAATGAACCCTAAAGTGGATCACTAACATCTACATTATAAACCATCATAAGTTGTGCTTCAAAAGCCTGATCTATGGGTCCAGTGGTAAAGATGATATTTTTCTAATTCTGGGGGTATTTCTAGGGAATTAATTGTCCAAGAGAGCTTATTCTCACTACTATAGAAATAACCTTTGGCGTCGGTTATTTAAGGCCTAAGGTGTCGGTTTCTAAGCGACACCCAAGTGGGTGCCGCTAAAAGTCGACACCTTCAACGTCGGTCTCCCACCTAATGCCATAAACATTCCTGCCACAAAAAACGTGTCAGCAAGGGGACTATCAGCGTCGGTTCTTAAAGAAAACTGACACGATAACCTTATTAAAAACATCGGTTATTAAGTAACAACCGACGCCATACCCCTTCCCACCACCAAAACGGCACCAACAAGGGCATCATCAGTGTCGGCTTTATATAGGTAACTGACACCATATCCACCGCCACAACGGTCGTGCTACCCAGCACGGTCGTGGTACCTGGCCATAATCTACTAATAACCGACACCATCAGCGTCGGTTTGTATACTAATAACTGAGGCCATATCCCCTACCACCACAATCATGCTACCCAGCATGACCGTGGTACCTGGCCGCAATAGGTGTCAGGTTTATGGATAACTGACGCCAGAAGGGGATAAAGACGTCAGTTTGACACAAATAACCGACACCTATGTGTTTTGTTGTCAATTTTACACAAATAACCGACGCCTATGTTTGAATTTTTTTTCTTATCAGTTTGTAGGCCTGTTGTATGATTGGTCAGTAGGATGCAGAACCTGCAGTTCTGTTTTGAACTGTAGGTTTACAACATCCATTCATATCAGCCAACAACAAGCCACCAACCTGCAATATTAACAAGATAGACAATATTATATATTTAGCATATTATTCACACACATGTATAAGCACATTTAATTCATATTATTTTCCATCATACACATGTAGAAACCAGTAGTTCCATTTCAAATTTCCTTCATTTTCACACACATTTAGCAACCTATAGTTCCATTCATTTCATCTCTTTTCACATTCAGACACATGTAGAAACATTCATGTATTCATCTTCACATTCTTACATGGCTATTCATAAAAAGTCATTCACATTCACGCAAAAATAATTATGAGAACAAAGTTTAAAAATATCATTCTTTATCTGTCATCGTCATTATCCCAATTATATTTAAAAATTCCCACTACTTGTAGGGCTTCTGCCCATTGCTCTCTTACATCATTTAACTCATCCATCATATAGGGAGTATGTTACGACCCCACCTCCCGATAACCCCCAATTAAGGGAGACCAAGAGGTTGAGCCGCATCCATTAATCCCGGATCAAAGGTTCGACATATAACCATAAACAATGATCAAATTCTAACAGACTATACTGAAAATGGTAATAAAATTTTTCTTTACATACCTTTTGAAAACTTGGATCTCTAAACTTTTATCCACATCGATACTAATCTATCTAATCCTCCTTTGTACTTTAATTCCCTTTTAGTATCACATGTGCCACTTTACTGTTTGTTCTTTTCATTGTACCTAAAACGCCGACAAACAAAACGTCGGTCAGCCGAAGCTGGTATGTGGGGGGAAACAGATAATCGTGCAACTATGATAACCATGTAATCATTCAATTAATCATTTAACAACCAAGATTACGTTTTAAGCCAAACTACTCAATCCATCTTTTCACAACTCTGTGTTGTCCCTTTAGGACTTACATGGTACCTCTATAAGGTGACTTGATGGACCTGCCCTCTAGGCAGCCAAAGTCATTCATGACCCTACCCTCTAGGCAGTTAAAGTCATTCATGACCCTACCCTCTAGGTAGTCAAAGTCATTCATGACCTGATGTACCTACCCTCTAGGTAGTCTTTTATCAGGTCCGCCATTACGACACAGAGGGAATCAAGGATTGAGCTAGATGGCATATACATTAAGTGATAGTCATAGTCACTTTATACTTTGCATGGCAGAAATAAACATCCAAACTGTTTAGTTGCATTCAATGCGATTAAACATTCGGAAAACGTCGGAAAACCTAAACGGTTAACCATAAGTAACCACATACCTGATTTGATGAGTCGTGCAGATTATTCATCATTTACTTCATGTATATGCAATCAAGCCAATCAATAGATCCAAGCAAGTAATTAAATCATCACATAATTCCTGAAAAGAATATGTACTCTATTTATTACACATTTCATCAAGAATCTACTTTATTGACTTGGATTCACTTTCTAGGGTTTCTAATCCGCATTAAGTATTCATTAATACTCATTCGGGTTTCTTAGATCAATCTCTCGAATCTTTATCCCTTTTTAGGTTAACAAACTCTAAAATACTCTTTTCCATTTATATAAACCCTAATAGCTCAAACTATTCATTTAATAGTCTTTTATACTCAGATTGACTTAGGATCATCATATCCCTAATTATTTACAGATTTGAATAATTAAAACATTTAAAAGTCATATTCACCTGAATTAGGGTTTTCAAGCTCGTTAATGTATAATCATGCACAAAACCCTAAATCAAGCCAATTATATAAAAAGATTATCTCTTTAGATCTTATTCTCCCTTTTATGAACAATAGGCTTAAATTATCCATTTATCATCATTAAAACCATCTATCATCAAATCTAAGGGATTTTCATTAATTAAAACATTCAAGATGATATCTTTATGTACTTTTCATATTTCAACATATTTATGTACATATTCTAATAATTACGTACAAAGATCACCCTTTTCGATCTTAATGCACCTTTTTGCATTTAACAGGTTAATATCAATTCTTATGATCCATTAAACCCTATTAAACACATTAATCATAACAAAATAGGGTTTCTTAATCATTAACTAATCAAAGATGATAATCTACATTAATTTTCGAACTATTATCAGATTCAGGCTATGAGACTATTTTTAATGGATTCCTCTCGTTCTGAGGATCAAAATTCATATATAATTTGTTTTAATCCGAGTTACGAATCATGAGATACGATTTTAGCAAGAAAATTACCTTCTGGCGAATGAGATCGTGCCACGTCATCTCAGTCCATGCAGCGCTTCACGCGATTTGGGAAACATAACTAAATGACGTATTTACCCTCTGTTAAGTTTTGATTGTACAGCCCGTGGAGGGGCAGTTTCGTCCAAAGGCTATTTCCCTTTCTTCAACCTCACGCGGCTGGCGCCGCGTCGCCCTAGCCGTCCGTCTGCAGCCATGCACGGACCGTTCCTTCCTCTCTGGACCTCGGAGCTCGCCGGAAAACCCTGCTCTGACTCCGCCGCGTCCTCTCGTGCGTGGGGAGCCTCTGGTCCACGGCCAAATCGGCCGTTTCAAGCGCGCTCAGCCTGCGCCGCTCTGCTGCACTTCGGGGCTCTGCCCCCTCCACCCTAGGTCCCGTGGACCGCCGCCGAGGGCCGCCCAGCCCCTCTACCTCCGACGCACCTAGGGCATCGCCCAGGGTGCGCTAAATCTGGCCAAAGCAGTCATAAACGATCTATCACGTGCGGCTGCCATGGCTATCATGATGTTGCAGCTGCGCGCAAGTCCAGACTCGCCCTCGATGGTGGAGCTATGCTCCGGTTCCGTGGGGCATCAGGCTCCTCCCTGAAACTTCACCTTGCCGCCTCCTGTTCCAGGTTCACGTTGTACCTTTAGCTAGGGTTTGGTTGCCAAGGTTATAAAGAAGAAGAGGAAGATAGGAGGGTGCGTGGGGTCTCTCCCTCATGGATTCGACCCAGAACTCTCCCTCCCTTTATAGAGGGGGGTGACGAATCCTTAGGATGGCCCTCATCAAGTTGTCAAAACCCTTTCCTACTAGGAAGTTATTTTCCTTCATGAAAAAGCTACCACCTCTCTCTTCATCATCCCTCAGATATTCCTTTTTCTCTAAATGTGAGGAGTTTTGAAAAATTACTTCTTTCCTTATCTTAAAACTTGCCCTTTATTCCAAAGGCACGAAACCTATTTTCATTTAATAGGAAGCTACTTTCTTTTTATCAAATTACATGATTAATGGATTATGTATATCCATTATCTCTTTATTTTATAATTATGGTATTTTTTTTCTTCCTTTTCCTTTATTGGATCTCCTTGGATCCCAAGATACCCATTATTTCGAAATTCTCTTTATTGGATACTTATTATCCTTCTAGATGCATCATTATGCATTATTTCACCTTATCTTGTTTATTTCTTATTTAAATATTCCTTTTTGAGGATTTCTCTTTATTTCTCTTTTATTTTCCCCATTGACATTCCTTTTATTATTAGGAATCCTTGGAACACGAAATTCCATAATGGATCACCTAATTATACCTTTTCCCACTTATTTCCAACATTTTCACATTATTTTAAACGTTTTCAATTTCTTTCTTCATAAAGAAATACATTGAACAATCTTTTCTTTTTCTTATTGCTTTTCTTTGCAACTTTAGACTCCTTGGAATCCAAAGAATCCAAGAGGCACGAAATCCTCTTTGGATTTGTCTTCAAGAGGTTTCCACATATTTCTTTTCTTATAAATTCAATTATTCATTCACTAATTGAATTTTCTTTGTTATTTCCTTGTTATTGGGCCCAATAGCCAATAAAGCCCACAAATCAAACCACAAGGCTATTTTAAACAAAATCCATTTATTCTTAACCAAAAATATGGTTATTTTTTCAAACATCTTTAATATGAGAAATTACATTTCTCATCAATTGAACCCAAAAATTGGGGTTATAACATCCTTCCCCTCTTATAGGAATTTTGTCCTCAAAATTCAAACAAGCAAACCAACAATTCAGGATAAGACTTTTCCATGTCCATCATTGGCCCCTATGTGGCTTTGCCTTACCCATGGCACTTACAAAGAACCTTTATCATCATTTATTCTTTTCTCTGAGTCCTTTCACTCTGGCGTCTATAAACTGCACAGGTGACTCAGGTCATTTCAGCCTCCCTTGGGGCTCACTAGGTTCATTGCTCAGTACATGGTTGGGGTACCTCACATAGTGCTCTGAATTGGACACATGGAAAACATCTCATGTTACTCTATCATGAGGGGTAGGGTCAAACCTAACCTTCTCCACCCATCCATCTCTAATGGACCCATGTATCGGGGACTCAGCTCTCTTAGCTATAACTTAGAGGGGTCGGATTTTCATGTCACATAATCTCCCACAGTGAACTGTATGTCAGTCTACTTTGCATTTGCTCACGACTCTCATCGTCTCTAGGCTCCTTTCAGCCCTTGCGCAACCAAAGTGACTTCATCTACACGTACTGGGGCCCCTTTTTCTAACCATCATGTGGTCCTTTTCTAACCATCATGTGGTTCTTTCACCAACATTACCTTACTAAAGTGGTGACCGACACACCCTCCCTTACAGAGCTTCATATAAAACCCGATACTGGCTATGGTGGTTATTGTCACATCTTTCATAGGATAAGAACTATCTCTAGATATCACCCTGAATGAGCACATATGCCCTCATCAGACCCTTTAGTATGGATCATACTAACCATAGTTAGGGGTGATAAACTATACTAACATTGAGTTCTTCATGTACCTACTTCCACTTTATGGAAGTGAACTTTTAGGTCAAACTCAAGAACCTTTGAACTTGCTTCATGGTGTAGTTGAACCGTCTCTCATATGGGTAGTTCAACTGCATCTGTCCCTTAACATAACTCTTCCTTATCTAGGTAAGGCGACCTACCATAACCCACATTGTATCTAGACCTTCCTCGATTCAGGGAAGACCTATCACAACATTCATAGTGTTGATCTCTCATTCCCTCTCAAGGATTCTTTTATCCTCTATATCGATACACTGGGTTACTGGGGTTCTTCCTTTACCTCATGGCTTGCATGGCCGTATACCACATGCAACTTTATCTTAAGCGTCCAAAAGTGCTATTGTCATTTTCCACGGTGTATGACGATCTTCCACCATGATTTCCTGTATATCATGATTCTTTCAAGATCAAAACCTCTGAAACCCTAAACCACTTAGTCGGGGTTTTATCACCTCCTCTTCCAAAGAAGTATACCCGAGGTTTTACCACCATCCTTTCATTGCATCCAGGACTAGACTGGCTAACCAAACAACCATAACTTTTCAATGTATCTTGTTACATTATGAGTGTTATCCCAACACCTCTCCTTTTCGAACTTAAGGTTAGCCAACCAACCCTTTCTAGCTTCTGATCAAACAAGTCTTAACCAGAGCATCCATTACCACTTCTCATCCTTAGGTATTAGGTAAAATTACACGTCCATGTATTTCACCTATCATGACACCTCAAACTATATTTTTATCTTCATAAGAACACTCTCTGATTTCATCATCATGGTGACCAAACTCAACCTGGTATAACTTGTAAGCTCCACTTAGCTCATGATAAACACATCCTCATAAGGTGACTATCTTCCATGTATCATTCTTTTTACCAGGTTAGGTTATCTTCTCTATCCCCATTTCTCGTGGCAACGTTCCAACCTACATCATCTCTTATCCTTAGTGTATGACATGCGTAATGTACTATCTCTCACAGACATGACAACAAATTAGTCTTGTACCCAATGACGTTTATATCCTTGGTCATCTCCTCTAGGTCTATAGGGTACCGACTCCTTTGGGGTCATCCTTCTTCCCTCGTGCATCAAGGGAGTGCCCTACTCATCTGCCCTTTGGGTCCCATGAGTTCATGAAGGTGATCAATCTCCTAACCCATGGCCCTCAGACAATGATAGCTGTTACCTCCCGACCCTATGGTCATGTGCAACTGGGGAATTAGGCAACTCCAACTTTCATCGGTCTTATCCCTACCTGACCCTAGGATAGACTTAGGATTCTCCATTATAGTACATGTTCACTTAGAACCTTACCCAAGTCTTCATCATCTCTCTTTCTGCATTCTTGGGCTGGCCCTCATCCTTTCTTAGGGATCATGGAAACCTGCCTACCTTGGTCAAGCCCCATACCGGTTACCTCCATGGTAACACATCCATATGTAATAGAGATGGATATCTATGGGTCTTTGGATTCAATCTTATAACATGTACCTTTCACTTAGCTTCTCAAGATCCTATGAGACCTCTTTAGGTTACTTTAAACCAACAAAACTGATATGCACCCTTCCAAAGGGGCCCCTATCCCCGGATGGGAGGAAAACTATCTCTAAGGTCACAAAAGCTCTTAGGTCCAGGGTTTACATCTACCCGAGCCTGCTTAACCCCAGAAAGCCATTAAGGCACGAGCAGATCACTTACTGTACCATGCTAGGTCATACTGGTCCTCTTTCCTCAATGTTGGATCAAGATCATACCTTTCTTTACTATCAACCTAGCTGTGAGGGGTTCATCAAACATACCTTAAACTTAAGGGGGTTTTCCTTTTCCTCTATACATGAGGAGTACCATGCTCGCTTCTACAGCAACTAAATTCTCATCATGCGCATTAGGTATACCACTTCCCCTCTTAGGCCTAGGAACCCTAGGTTCACTTTAAGGTGTCCAATTGCATGCTCTATCCCTTAACCATGAATCAATCTTGCAAAAGGCATAACATGCACTCCTTGTCATCCTTCAACTCAAGCAACACTTAGAGTTGGGTCCTCTTTAAGGACAACTAACAAGGTACATGGCCTTATAACCTGCTACTAAACCTTTCTAAGTCTAAGGAACTCTTCTTCCTACCTCGGAAGGTGAACATCTATGCCATAGGCACGTAGGCACCAGAAGCTTCATCTTTTATCTCTAGGGTTTGGTCCCTCTAAAGGCAACCAAGATATCATTAACTTTCAGGGATCGATCATGAGGCAACCACTATCATCCATTGTTTAGGGTTTTAGGCTTCCAATCTTCTTGCTGGGTTTCCTGCTCTCTCTAGAGCTAACCCTACATCCAACCTCACCATTAGAGGTCCTCTCTTCATGAAGGATCAACCTCCAAAGAATCCTTCATGGGTGAAGCCTAGGTTCACACTTATGGTTGCTCAAGATCATCCATAACCCTCTATGCTCCATCATAATACCTTATCCAGGGTTTCACCCTACTGTTAGCACTATGACGTGCCCTAGGTGCCAGCTATACCCTACCGGTACAAGCCCGTGGGGTTTCTATGGTCCTTCACTAACATCATCATCCAAAGAGCTATCATGTACTCTAACATGTATGACCCTTCCCAGGGTTGGGGTTGCCAAAGGTGCTAGGTCACCCATGGATTCTATGGCATCCCAAAGGCATGCCCTTTCAAACACCTGGTCCAACTATCTCTCTCTAATCATAACTTAGGGTTAGGGTTACCATCGTCCTCATAGGATGTGCCAGGTCTCTACTAGCAATGGAGATCTCCATCTCCAAAACGGACTTATCCTCCTGACAAGAAGGTCTAGCCTCAGGTCTCTTCTGAGGTCATGACATCTCATGTCATACGACCTAAGCATGTATCTATTATTTATTTTGCGCTTAATCTATTAAGCTTATGTCCATGACATCTTATTTACATGCTTTTCATTAATTTGATGGAGGATTCCTTAAACCTTATTAATCTTACCCATACCTCGAGAAGGTGAGGAGAAGAAAGAAAACCCTAATCCTTTAGGTCCTTATCAGAAATTTGATGATGAGAAGAGATGAATAAGATGAGAAGTCCTATAGGTATCTTATTTCGATTCATACCCTAAGACTTTGGCCAGGCGGTCACACGGGTCCGGGAGTCCTCGTATTCCGACTAGCGGTGCGGAGGAAAATCTTGCCAGCCCCCGGTCGTGATCCCTTTCTAGACACCTCCGTCTTTCGGATACTCCTCTAATAACTCCCTTGGGTTCTATGGAGTTTGTAAAATTTAATAATTACTAATGGTTATATGAGGAACCTACGCTCTGATACCAAATGTTACGACCCCACCTCCCGATAACCCCCAATTAAGGGAGACCAAGAGGTTGAGCCGCATCCATTAATCCCGGATCAAAGGTTCGACATATAACCATAAACAATTATCAAATTCTAACAGACTATACTGAAAATGGTAATAAAATTTTTCTTTACATACCTTTTGAAAACTTGGATCTCTAAACTTTTATCCACATCGATACTAATCTATCTAATCATCCTTTGTACTTTAATTCCCTTTTAGTATCACATGTGCCACTTTACTGTTTGTTCTTTTCATTGTACCTAAAACGCCGACAAACAAAACGTCGGTCAGCCGAAGCTGGTATGTGGGGGGAAACAGATAATCGTGCAACTATGATAACCATGTAATCATTCAATTAATCATTTAACAACCAAGATTACGTTTTAAGCCAAACTACTCAATCCATCTTTTCACAACTCTGTGTTGTCCCTTTAGGACTTACATGGTACCTCTATAAGGTGACTTGATGGACCTGCCCTCTAGGCAGCCAAAGTCATTCATGACCCTACCCTCTAGGCAGTTAAAGTCATTCATGACCCTACCCTCTAGGTAGTCAAAGTCATTCATGACCTGATGTACCTACCCTCTAGGTAGTCTTTTATCAGGTCCGCCATTACGACACAGAGGGAATCAAGGATTGAGCTAGATGGCATATACATTAAGTGATAGTCATAGTCACTTTATACTTTGCATGGCAGAAATAAACATCCAAACTGTTTAGTTGCATTCAATGCGATTAAACATTCGGAAAACGTCGGAAAACCTAAACGGTTAACCATAAGTAACCACATACCTGATTTGATGAGTCATGCAGATTATTCATCATTTACTTCATGTATATGCAATCAAGCCAATCAATAGATCCAAGCAAGTAATTAAATCATCACATAATTCCTGAAAAGAATATGTACTCTATTTATTACACATTTCATCAAGAATCTACTTTATTGACTTGGATTCACTTTCTAGGGTTTCTAATCCGCATTAAGTATTCATTAATACTCATTAGGGTTTCTTAGATCAATCTCTCGAATCTTTATCCCTTTTTAGGTTAACAAACTCTAAAATACTCTTTTCCATTTATATAAACCCTAATAGATCAAACTATTCATTTAATAGTCTTTTATACTCAGATTGACTTAGGATCATCATATCCCTAATTATTTACAGATTTGAATAATTAAAACATTTAAAAGTCATATTCACCTGAATTAGGGTTTTCAAGCTCGTTAATGTATAATCATGCACAAAACCCTAAATCAAGCCAATTATATAAAAAGATTATCTCTTTAGATCTTATTCTCCCTTTTATGAACAATAGGCTTAAATTATCCATTTATCATCATTAAAACCATCTATCATAAAATCTAAGGGTTTTTCATTAATTAAAACATTATAGATGATATCTTTATGTACTTTTCATATTTCAACATATTTATGTACATATTCTAATAATTACGTACAAAGATCACCCTTTTCGATCTTAATGCACCTTTTTGCATTTAACAAGTTAATATCAATTCTTATGATCCATTAAACCCTATTAAACACATTAATCATAACAAAATAGGGTTTCTTAATCTTTAACTAATCAAAGATGATAATCTACATTAATTTTCGAACTATTATCAGATTCAGGCTATGAGACTATTTTTAATGGATTCCTCTCGTTCTGAGGATCAAAATTCATATATAATTTGTTTTAATCCGAGTTACGAATCATGAGATACGATTTTAGCAAGAAAATTACCTTCTGGCGAATGAGATCGCGCCACGTCATCTCAGTCCATGCAGCGCTTCACGCGATTTGGGAAACATAACTAAATGACGGATTTACCCTCTGTTAAGTTTTGATTGTACAGCCCGTGGAGGGGCAGTTTCGTCCAAAGGCTATTTCCCTTTCTTCGACCTCACGCGGCTGGCGCCGCGTCGCCCTAGCCGTCCGTCTGCAGCCATGCACGGACTGTTCCTTCCTCTCTGGACCTCGGAGCTCGCCGGAAAACCCTGCTCTGACTCCGCCGCGTCCTCTCGTGCGTGGGGAGCCTCTGGTCCACGGCCAAATCGTCCGTTTCAAGCACGCTCAGCCTGCGCCACTCTGCTGCACTTCGGGGCTCTGCCCCCTCCACCCTAGGTCCCGTGGACCGCCGCCGAGGGCCGCCCAGCCCCTCTACCTCCGACGCACCTAGGGCATCGCCCAGGGTGCGCTAAATCTGGCCAAAGCAGTCATAAACGATCTATCAGGTGCGGCTGCCATGGCTGCCATGATGTTGCAGCTGCGCGCAAGTCCAGACTCGCCCTCGATGGTGGAGCTATGCTCCGGTTCCGTGGGGCATCAGGCTCCTCCCTGAAACTTCACCTTGCCGCCTCCTGTTCCAGGTTCACGTTGTACCTTTAGCTAGGGTTTGGTTGCCAAGGTTATAAAGAAGAAGAGGAAGATAGGAGGGTGCGTGGGGTCTCTCCCTCATGGATTCGACCCAGAACTCTCCCTCCCTTTATAGAGGGGGGTGACGAATCCTTAGGATGGCCCTCATCAAGTTGTCAAAACCCTTTCCTACTAGGAAGTTATTTTCCTTCATGAAAAAGCTACCACATCTCTCTTCATCATCCCTCAGATATTCCTTTTTCTCTAAATGTGAGGAGTTTTGAAAAATTACTTCTTTCCTTATCTTAAAACTTGCCCTTTATTCCAAAGGCACGAAACCTATTTTCATTTAATAGGAAGCTACTTTCATTTTATCAAATTACATGATTAATGGATTATGTATATCCATTATCTCTTTATTTTATAATTATGGTATTTTTTTTCTTCCTTTTCCTTTATTGGATCTCCTTGGATCTCAAGATACCCATTATTTCGAAATTCTCTTTATTGGATACTTATTATCCTTCTAGATGCATCATTATGCATTATTTCACCTTATCTTGTTTATTTCTTATTTAAATATTCCTTTTTGAGGATTTCTCTTTATTTCTCTTTTATTTTCCCCATTGACATTCCTTTTATTATTAGGAATCCTTGGAACACGAAATTCCATAATGGATCACCTAATTATACCTTTTCCCACTTATTTCCAACATTTTCACATTATTTTAAACGTTTTCAATTTCTTTCTTCATAAAGAAATACATTGAACAATCTTTTCTTTTTCTTATTGCTTTTCTTTGCAACTTTAGACTCCTTGGAATCCAAAGAATCCAAGAGGCACGAAATCCTCTTTGGATTTGTCTTCAAGAGGTTTCCACATATTTCTTTTCTTATAAATTCAATTATTCATTCACTAATTGAATTTTCTTTGTTATTTCCTTGTTATTGGGCCCAATAGCCAATAAAGCCCACAAATCAAACCACAAGGCTATTTTAAACAAAATCCATTTATTCTTAACCAAAAATATGGTTATTTGTTCAAACATCTTTAATATGAGAAATTACATTTCTCATCAATTGAACCCAAAAATTGGGGTTATAACAGAGTATGTACATCTAATAACTTTTCACCTGTAGTGAAGTCATTTTTAAACACCTACAAAGAGAATGATGTATATATATAATTAATAATATATAATAAGATTGATATATTTTATTTTATCTAATAAGACTACATATAATACCTAATGTATGGTATTGATTTCCATTGTAGCATGTTCGATAATTATGCTCATAAATCACATCACATAGTATCCACATGCCCAACCGTTGTCTTGTGTAGCACACTATAAATTGAAACATACAAAATATTCATAAATATAAATAAGCACGGTTCACATAAATAATATATACATTGGAGTCGGGAAATTACTTTCACATTCTGCCAAGTTAGTGGTTGGTTCTTTTTCTTTGGGATCTTTCCTCCAGCTTTGGTGCACTCTTGTAAAGGCCTACATGTTAATGTAATATATTAAATTGCATAATTAAATAGTAATGTAATAACAGATGTTAACAGATATAAAAATATGAAATATTTCTCACGGGAATAATGGTCTTTTCATTATGTGTCCATATATATTCAATTCCTTCCCCGTAGGATCTAGGTAATAGACAGTGAACGTGTCGGGTACAATAAATAGTAACTCCCAGTTCTTACCACTAGATGTAAGAAAGTTATAAATTAATCCTCAAAAGTCACAATAAAAATGTAATTTTCTTAAGTCCAAATTATAAGCAAAGTAAACTTACCCGACATTGAATGGAGCTATTATAACCGTCTTCTTATTTTTACCAAAATAATTAAAAACATCACAGCAGTATGAAGTAACTGACCTAGGGTTTTTAACTACAAGACTAATCAAAGATGGAACCAAAAATCCCACATGGAGAAATAAACAAATTGTACATATCGTGCGTATGTGGCTGCAAAACATGTATTATGTATGCATTAATATATAAGAAACCAGATCACCATATATAAAACAAGGTATATGGATGTATAAACAAGATCTCACCATATCCATAGCTCTATCATAGATGTATTCAGCCAAGCATAATGAAACATCACTACTACAGAAATGGCTTATAAAGTCACTTTTCAAGGTGTCAGTTGTATACATAAATTGACACCTAAACTCTACAGTGTCGGTTTATAACATAAACCGACATCCAATCTGTGAAGGTCACCAGACACGGGTACCACTTTTATTAAGTGTCGGTTAATTAATAAAAAACTGACACCTAAAATCAACCGCCAAAACAAAAATTCCAGCGAAAAAATTACCTCCGAAATTTGACATATGGTGTCGGTTCATAAATAAATAACCGACGACTAAAGGTTATTCGCGAGACAGAAATAGGTGTCGGTTGTCTTTTAGTTAAAAACCGACGACTATAATCTAGTATAGGTGTCGGTGTTTGGAAAAGAACCGACACTGTTGGTTTTGTTGTCGGTTTTTTTGAATAATCGACGCTTATGGTCAACTTAATAGCACCAGCATGAGTGACTCTTCCCCTTTCTCTGTTTCATTCCCGATTTCAGTTAGGTCCGACGATTATTGCTCGTCGCCGCTTGGTGCTGCCGCCGCATTGCTGCTGTCCTCTCGTCGCCGCTCGTCGCCGCCGCCGGTCGTTGACTGTCCTCTCGTCGCCGCCGCCAGTAGAAGCAGCTACGGTGCTCTCCTCGTCACCGCCGCCCCCGCCGGTAGAAGCAACTTTTCTCCTCCGCCAGCTTCCTACAAGGTAACCCAGAAAAGCTTCACCCCCTTTTCTCCTCTGCCTTTCTTTTCTCAGCCACCGCCGACCTGGAACTCACCCAGGCGGCACCCAAGCAGGTGCCAGGGCACGCCTAGGGTCCCAAGCCCAGGTGCCCTGCCTAGCTAGGCCTCTGGGCGGATACTTGGGCGATGCCAGGGCACGTTTAGGCTGCTGCTGGGGTTTGGAATCATCTACTGGATGCCCAAAACATGCACTGATTTCACCAAGTCACCCCAAAAGCCATGAAAAATATTCTGATTGTGTTTATTTATGTACTGATTTCACCAAGCTAGTGGATTTTTTTTAAAGTTATTTATTGATTGTGTTTATTTAATTATGTACTGATACATATGTGCTATACCAATCTGATAGATCATGATAGAACAAAGCATAATGATGTTGACTGCAACTTTGTGCGTCATGCTATTCTGAATTAAGTGTATATTTACTTCATAATTGAATGTTTAAGTAAGTTATAGATATCTTGATGATGAACTATAATGCACACATGTGACATGCTTGGAATGTAAATGATGAACTGTAATGCACACATGTTTAACTTGGTTCATTGTTGAGTATATTGAGAATCCTAATCACCCTTCTTGCTTAATGATGAACTGTAATGCACACATGTGACATGCTTGGAATGTAAATGATGAACTTTTCCCTAAATTGCCTAGATCTTAGGGTATCTCTAGATCTTAGGGCATCTCTACCATCCTAACTATGAAATTGGTAACTTGTTTCCTTTTTGAGTATATTGACAATGTTAATCACCTAACTTGAATAACTAGGATATGAATGATGAAACTAGGATTGTAGGTATAAGAATGACAGCACACATATTTGTTGGCCTAGAAACCCGTCCAAGATTTACTCATTAGGAGTAAATCTTGGATAGTCCCCGGTTTGGGACTGTTCTTGAACACATATTCTTAGGATGTAAGTGTATAATGTGTATTGGGTTTTTGAGAAAATTTCGGCAGCATTTCCCCGTTTGTTCTCTAAGTACATATGTACTTAGAGAACAACAGGGAAATGCTGCCGAAATTTTCTCGAAAACCCAATACACATTATACACTTACTAGTGAGATTAGGTGGTCAAGAATGGGATAGTGGTACACATTTATTATATATAAGAATGACAACACATGTATTTGTTGGCCTAGAAACCCATCCAAGATTTACTCATTAGGAGTAAATCTTGGATAGTCCCCCGTTTGGGACTGTACTTGAACACCTAATCTCGCTTAGGATGTAAGTGTATAATGTGTATTGGGTTTTCAAGAAAATTTCGGCAGCATTTCCCCGTTTGTTCTCTAAGTACATATGTACTTGGAGAACAGCGGGGAAATGCTGCCGAAATTTTCTTGAAAACCCAATACACATTATACACTTACTAGTGAGATTAGGTGTTCAAGGATGGGATAGGTGGTACATGTACATTTATTATATATAAGAATGACATCACATGTATTTGTTAACCCTAGATCGTAATCTTGTTGTAATATATACTTGTTTTCTCTTTGATCATAGAGCTTTACAATTTTGTTGTGATATATACTTTGTTGTAATAATGTGAACTTTACAATGTGAGCTTTACACTTTGAGTTACTAATTTACAATGCGAACTTTACAATTTGAATGTGAATTTGCAGATGGCTGACCATTCTCCTGATGACTGTGTTGATGACTACCATGAGGGTGAGGACATCAATGCGCCGCCTCACAATGTAAGTTTTAAAAATATATCATATGTTTATATCTATATGTCTATTTATAGTTATATCTTGTAAATGTGAATTATTTTGTCAAATTTTAGGTTGATGATGCACAGGTACCATCTGAAGCACTTGAGGCACTTGATCAACAACACCAAAAAGTTGACAAGAGAAGGGGCATCACTATGATGAAGAAGTTAATTGCGCAAAAGGGCAATGGACCCAAACTTGTTGTGGATTTCGATAATGCAGGAAATGCATGTGGTGTGAATCGCAATTCATTTATTTCATATCTTGGGTTTGTTACTCGTAGCCATTGCGGTTGTCTCTTAGATTCTTGGCATAAAGTTTCTAAGGAGAAGAAAATTTTAATATGGAGGGATTTATGTGTGAGTTATTATTAATTTTCAATTCTATTTTGTAGATTACTAAATTTTTGGATACTAGTTAATAGCAATTCTATTTTGCAGAGTATATTTGAATTGCATGAAAAGCTGCATCGTAAATGCGTGATGCAACACTGTGGGAGATTCCTAAGGAACTATAGGACAAATCTCACCAGAGAATACATAAAAGAAGCCGACAAGAGGAAGAAGACAACCACTGAACAGTGGAACTTCCTAGATAAAGAAGAATGGGACGCATTTGTCGCTTCAAGACAAACTGATGAATTCAAGGTTTTAGGCATCAGTCTCAATCTCATTAATTAATATATGTTGTATTCACTTATTCAAGATTACATTTAGTGTTACTAACCAAATCATTAATTTGCATACTAACTAGGCCCTCAGTGAGGCACAAAGATCAAGGCGTGCACTGAATGTGCATGACCACAGAATGGGTCCAAAGGGGTATGCAGGCGTTCGCCAAAGACTACATGCTGAGGCTACTGCTGCTCAGTCTGCTGCTACTCAGGAGTCCTCTACCATAGGTAGCACACCTCTGCCTCACCATGATGTCTGGATAGCTGGGAGGCAAAATAAGAAGGGAGAAATAACTAAGGCCGCAACTGCTGAGGCGGCTGCAAAAATGGTAAAATACAACTCTTACAACAATCATTCGAATATTGATTATTTGTGTTGTTTACTTAAGTACAAATTTTTGTTTTGGCGATTAGCGGGAGCTGCACCAGCTGAGGAAACAAGGAAAGTTCATCCCTGAGGGAACAAAGGATGAATTGATAGTTGCTCTGGGTAACCCAGAGCATCCTGGACGTGTTAGGGCTGCAGGCGTTGGTGTGGGCATCAAATATTTTTTTAGGTCATCCCAGCGCAAACATGTCCCAAAAGCGGGACTTTCACGAGAAGAGGTAACATATTCTTTCTTTATAATGTTACTGTAAAAGAGAATTCAAAAATTAGAATTTGACGTTTCTTTTATCCATGTATAGGTGGATAAGCTATTTGACAGGAAACTCGAAGAAGCAATGAAAAAGTGGCAGGCATCTCAGACTACCACTTACCAGACAATACCTACTGTAGACTCTACTCCTACTCCTACTGCAGAGGTTGGGAGTAATCATGTAGAACCACCACCTAGCACATCCACTGTAAGTATTTTTATGACATAGTAACTAGTTTTTTAATTCAAGATGATACGTATATATGAAATTGTAGTCGTTTCAAAAAAAGATGATATGTATATATGTATATAACATTCTTTACACAAAAATTTGTAGGGATTGAATCCATGCCGTCTAAAAAGTAAAGAATATTTATGTGGCAGAGGCGTCGTCTTACCCATCCCTACCAGGGGAAACGTGTCACGGGTCTCCAGTACCATCTGGTTGGATTCGGGTGAGCCCGATACATATATTCCCCCAATTTCTAGAACTTCCACTTCCATATGCCCACCCAGATTGTGAAACGCTTGGTGAGGCAGTAGGCGGAGTGATATTGTGGCTAAAAGCGGATGTCTTCTTTACTGATAAGGTATGGTAAATTTACATTACGTTCAATTGTTAGTGTGTGTATATGCTGGCAGTTGATCTGAAATTATATATATATACAGGTTAAAAAGAAGACACCCACAACATCTAGGCCTCCACTTCCACCTCCTGCATTACCTAGTTGGGTTCCACAGGACCTACCTGTCCCGTTAGGTCCTAACTGTAGGGGTATGGCAATATGGTTAGGGGAACATGATATAAAATCCCCTATAACTGTTTCTTCTGATTCAGATTCTACAGGTCAGTCATACGAAACAAAACTATTTATATAAGATATATTGGAGTTGTTTCGATATGATTGTCTAAATACATCTGTGATAGAGCTATGGATAAGGTGAGATATTCTTTATACATCCATATACCTTGTGTATGATCTGGTGATCTGGTTTCTTATTTATTAATGCATGTGTAATTAATACATATTTTGCAGCTACTTAGACAACATATGTGCAGATTTTGGATTCGAACATGTAGGGTTTTTGATTCCATCCTTGATTAGTCTAGTAGCTAAAGACCCTACATCAGTTCAACAATACTGCTGTGAGTCTTTTTCAAATTTTGTTGTAAAAAAGAAGACGGTGATAATGTCTCCATTAAATGTAGAGTAAGTTTACTTTGCTTATTATAATTTGGACTTAAGAAAATTACATTTTATTGTGGATTTTGAGTTATTAATTTTTAACTTTTTTTCCTCTAGGGGTAGGCATTGGGAGTTATTGGTTATTGCCCCCGAGACGTTCACTGTGTATTATCTAGATCCTAAGGGGGGTAAATTGAATACAAGATTTGGACACATAATGAAAATGGCAATATTTCGGTGAGAAATATTTCATTTTTCATATCCGTTAACATATGTTATTACATTACTATTTAATTGCAATGTTCTGTGTTACATTAACATGTAGGGGTTTTGAGGAGTACAAAAAGGCTGGAGGAAAGGTCCCCACGAAAAAGAACCAACCAATAATTTGGAAGAACGTGCAAGTAAGTTCCCGACTACAATATATGTATATATTATTTATGTGAACAATGCTTAATTAGTTGTATTTTTAATATTTTGTATGTTTGAATTTATAGTGTGCTACACAAGACAACGGATGGGCATGTGGATACTATGTCATGCGATATATGCACATGCTTGTCAAATATGCCGCAATGGACATCGATTGTATTGCTCATGTATTATATAGTCTCATTAGATAATATGATCGAAATATATCAATCTTATTTATAGCTCATTAATTATATATATACATCATTCTCTTTACAGGTGTTTAAAGATGACCCCATTACAGGAAAGGACTTACCAAATGTTAATGCTCCCTATACAGTGGGAGAATTAAATGAAGTAAGAGAAGAATCGGCAACAACCATACAATTAGTGGGGGCTTTAAAATATAATTGGGATCCTGATAGCGAATAATGACTAAACAATGATACTTTGTAAATGAATTTCTGAATTATAATATATGTGTGAATGTTTCTACATGTCTGGATGTTTCTACATGTGTCTGAGTGAAAATGAATGAAAGTGTTGGTTGCTATATGAATGTTTCTACATGTGTGAATGTGAATGAATGGAACTACAAATTGCTAGCATGTGTGAATGTTTATAAATGTGTGAAAATAAAATGGAACTGCAGGTTGCATTGCTAAATGCATGTGCTACTTTTTTATTGTTAATTTTGCAGGTTTGCGGCCTGTTGTCGGCTGATATCAATGGATGTCGTAAAACCTGCAGTTCATAACTGAACTGAACAGGTTTCTCATCCTGCGACCAGCCACAGCAGGTCTGCAGACTCACAGGAAACAAAAACCCAATAGGCGTCGTTTATTTGTAAATAACAGACACATAATGATATAGTTTCGGTGTTCCTACAATAAACCGACGTCTATGTCCTTAACACCACGACCGTGCTGGACAACACGGCCGTGGGGCGAAGATATATGGTGTCGGTTTTTTACTTATAACCGACACTGATAGTTCCCAAGATGGTGCCCTTTCTGTGGCGCGAAGGGTTTGGGTGTCAGTTTTTAACTAATAACTGACGCTTATAGTCCCATGATGGCGCTGTTGGTATGTATGCCCTGAGAGCCAATCATGTGATGATTGGTGGGATACATTAAGATTGATTTGATAAACATAAAAGGCGAGATTCCAATTCTTTCTGGTTCAGTCATATGAGATAGTGATAGAACAGATTGAATGTCTAGAGAATGACAGTACTCAATGACGTATGCCTTCAGGTTCATGACCTGAACGATGAGATCATATGGATGCTAAGAGTTTGTACATTCTTGTTATGTCCCTAGTCAGATGTCATTGTGGAAGGTAGATAGACAACAATGACACACAAGACTAGATTGTGGTGTTGGTTGATGACAGAATCTCATTAGTCATGATATAGAGATATCAAATCAAACACATAGGTACTTGTTAGAGAACAAGTGTACCGGACAGACCCACCGTGAGTTTGACACATGGAACCATGAGATGGTAGTCACAGTCAGTACTCACAGTGATGGTGGTGAGTGTGATTCTTTGACCTGAAATCACTGCACTCAACACATGTCGTTGGGCACACTTTGACGTCATCAAACGCAATCCTGAAACATGGGTTGTTATAAAGGTGATGATTGGGTGGCTTTGACACATGGGGCTTTTGAGGGGTGAGTGATAGATATGGGATTTGTCCCTCCTGAGGGAGTTTGATATCCATGGCCACTTGATGAGTAGGATTGAGAAAGGCGTGCACACATGTGTGAATCAGTATATGATACTGATGTCATACATATCTCTTCCAGTCTACTCTGAGATCAAGGAAGTGAATGAACGTTGACAGGATGACTGTACCATGCCTCGAGTTCATTCGGGATATTAGTGACAAAGGAATTATACATTCGCTGTAACACCATTCACGGATTGTAGGATGAAAGTTGTTCTCCAACTTTCTACTTTCACTTGGGTAGCACTGATGTGTGACTAGGCACCGCTCTTTGCTTGTGAAGTCATAAGTGTTATGGACTTTCACTGCCAACGTGAAATGGACCTGCAGGGTCACACACATAGGATTTAACCTGGAAGAGGAGAATTGTCCACAAAGCAATGTTTAGATTGATTACTAAAGGAGTTTAATAGTTCAATTAAACACTCAATCAGTCGATAGCTCAATATCGTATGGTTCAAGGTGTTGGACGCATTGATTGGAGTATCAGATTGATTGAAATCGCAATTGACTGATTTTGCCCAACCTGTAATCCCAACCGATCGGTTCATGTGATGAACCGGTCGGCTGAAGTTGCTGAACCAGTTGGTTGGAGTGTCCAGGCCAATCGACTCATGCCCAGGTTGAAACGACCGGTTCAAGGGTTGAACCGATCGGCTCAACTGGTGCAACCGACCAGTTGGGAAAAGTCATGTCAGCAAGAATTTTCCTTTCGTTTCAAATTGCCCAATTCGATTGGGAATAATATTGGTATTCGATACCAATTGGGAAAGAAACAAAGAAAGTCTTTTTGAGCCGGATTAGGACCATGAACCGATCGGTTCAGGGCACCAACCGATCGGTTCGAGTGCCCCAAACGATCGGCTCAGGTCCAACCGATCGGCTCAATGGCCGAACCGATCGGTTCAGTTGTGAACTGATCATTTCAAGTTGCGAACTGGTTGCTTTTTGTTAAAAATTCTCAAACCCTTCTACTCCTGCTTTAGTCCCGCATTGCCCGGGATGGAGAACCCTGTCCCATGACTCTCCTATATATATAGGGGTATTGGGGGCTTCTCAAAGTACAGCTCAGTGCGACCAGTTGCTCTGCAAGTTGTCGTTCTCTCTGGTTTTGGTAACCATGAGAGAGCCCGAGCAAGTGCTTCCCGCAAAAGGGAGGTACAGCAAGGGAAGGACAACTGCAGTTGCAATAGGAGGCAGGAGAGCGTGTTGGTGACTAGTACGTCAACAGGAGGGTGTGACTCCTTCCACTTCCTTGTGGGACAAGGAGTGTGGAGTTCCAGGTGGTCCGTGTGGACTACTATAGAGGCGGGAGGACACTGCCGCTTAGGAGGACAACTGTCATCTGACAGTCCGGTTCGAGTAGGAGTTGTCAGTCCCGGTGCGACCAGGAGCTGCATAGACACCGTCGAAGTCCGGAGCTGAAGACCGCGCATTGCGCGAGGTATTGTCGCCGAGCAAGCCTCGGGACAAGGTATGATTCCACAAACCATATTTTCCTATTATATAGACGTTGACACGTTTCCTCGGTATGGGTTGGGGGATAAATTTTTTTTGTTTCCGCTGCCTTCTCTGTCTCCCATAAAACCCAACAGGCATGTTTTCAGTGGCGCACGAAAAGTTTGGGTGTCGGTTTTGGAACCGACGCGTTACGGGTGGACTTTTAGTGTCGCCCACATAGGTGTCGCTTAGAAACTGACACTAAAAGCTTTAAATAACCGACACTAAAGGTAGGTTCTGTAGTAGTGGATCTCCAAAATGTCTTGTATAAATAGCTTGTTATCGTATGATTGACCTGTAGCTTCATCCGGAATAGTAACATTTATAGGGCAATTTGGACCATGTTTGCCTATCCAATCTGTCATACCCCTACAATTAGGACCTAACGAGGCATGTAGGTCCCTTGGAAGCCAACTTGGTATTTCAGGAGGTGGAGGTGGAGGTTGAGATGTAGCGGGTGTCTTCCTTTTGACCTTTATATATAATTTCAGATCAATTGACTCATATATACGTACACACTAACAAATAAATGTAATGTAAATTTACCATACAATATTAGTATAGACGACATTCACTTTGGGCCACAATATCACTCTGCCTTCTGCCTCAACATGCCTTTTAGATTCTGGGTGGGCATATGGCAATGTTAGATCCCTCCATTTAGGGAATACACTTATCCGGCTCACACGAACCACACCATCTGGTACTAGAGTCCCACAAAACATTTCCCCTGGAAGGGGTGGGTAAGCCGACACCTCTGCAATGACATATTCGTGACTTTTTAGACGGCATGGCTTCAACCCCTACAAATTTACGTAAAGAATGTTATATGCATATATACACAAACATATCATCTTGAAAAAACTAGCTACTATGCCATAAAAATACTTACAGAGGATGTGCTAGGTGGTGGGTCTACAAGATTACTCCCAACCTCTACAGTAGGAGTAATATAAGCATGACACGTCACAGGTACCGTCTAAGTGGTCGTCTGAGACGAATGCCACTTCACCATTGCTTCTTTGAATTTCCTCTCAATTAATTCATATACCTATACATGGATAAAAGAAACGCTAGCTATCGATTATTGAATTCCCTTTCACAATAACATTCTAAAAAAGAATAAGTTACCTCAACTTGTGAAAGTCCTGCTTTTGGGACAGGTTTGCGTTGGGATGGCCCAAAGAACACTTTGATGCCCACACCAGTACCTGCACCCCTAACACGTCCAAGATTCTCTGGGTTACCCGGAGCAACTATCAATTCATCCCTTGTGCCTTCAGGGATGAACTTGCCTTCCTTCCTCTGCTCGTGCAGCTCCCGCTAATCACCATCAACATAAATTGGTAAGTAAACATAACAATAATCAATATCGATCAACTGATCTAAGAGTTGAATTTTACCATTTTTGTAGCCACCTCAGCAGTTGCAGGCTTCATTATATCTCCCTTCTTGTTTTTCCTCTCAGCTATCCACATAGCATGGTGAGGCAGAGGTGAGGGACCAATAGTAGAGGACTCCTGAGTAGCAACAGTCTGAGCAGTATACTCAGCCTGTAGTCTTTGGCGAACGCTTGCATAGCCTCATGGACCCATTGTGTGGTCATGCACATTCAGTGCACGCCTTGCTCTTTGAGCATCGCTAATAGCCTTGTTCATAAGAACATTGATTTGGTTAGTAACACTAAAGGTTAATCTTGAATAGGTGAATACATAAGAATGTATATTAATTAAATTGGGAGTGGTTCTTAATACCTTAAATTCATCCATTTTGCTTTGGGTAACAAACTCCTAGTATTTGGAGTCCAGGTAGTTCCATTGGTCAGGGGTTGCCTTCTTCCGAAATTTATTTTTTAAAGAGAATACAAACAAAAATTATTAGTGTAGAGTTAGTCAAAAAGTGATCAATGTCTAGAATTGGAAATCAATCAAGAACCTCTTCTCAACATCGCGTATGTAATCTCGAGTGAGATTTATACTGTAGTTCCTTAGGACCCTCCCACAGCGCTGCATCATGCATTTATGATGCAGCTTTTCATCCAGATCTAATATACTCTACAAAATAGAATTGCTATTAACTGTTATCCTAAAAATTAGTAATCTACAAATATAGAATTGCAAATATTGATAACTCATGCATAGTTCCTTCCAGATTAAGTCTTTCTTCCCCTTAGGAACTCTATGCCAGGATTATAAAATAGGACTACAATGGCTGCGAGTAAGAACCCCAAGATATGAAATAAATGAGTTGTGGTTCACTCCAACTGGATTTCCTACATGATCGAAATCCACAGCCAATTTCGATCCATTGCCCCTTTGCTGTAGTAACTTGTTCATCATTGTGATGCCCCTCACATTCTCAATTTTTTTTGCTGCTCATCAAGTGCCCCAATTTCTTTAGGGTGTACATCACCAACCTAAAATTTGACAAAAAAACACACTTAAAGGATAAAACTATAAATGTGAGGCGTGATATATTTTTAAAACATACATTGTGAGGCGACACATTGACGTCCTCACCCTCATGGTAATCATCAGCACGGTCATCATATGAATGCTCAGCCATCTAAAAGTTCACATTCATATTGTAAAGTTCACATTTTAAAGTAATTCACATTGTAAAGTTTACATCGTAAAGTTCACATTCACATTCACATTGTAAAGTTCACATTCACATTGTAAAGTTCACATTTAGAAAAATAAAACACATACATATATATATATATAAACTGGTTTCTAGGCCAACAAATACATGTGTTGTCATTCTTATATATAATAAATGTGTACCACCTATCCCATTCTTGAACACCTAATCTCACTAGTAAGTGTATAATGTGTATTGGGTTTTCAAGAAAATTTCGGCAGCATTTTCCCGCTGTTCTCCAAGTACATATGTACTTAGAGAACAAACGGGGAAATGCTACTGAAATTTTCTTTAAAACCCAATACACATTATACACTTACATCCTAAGTGAGATTAGGTGTTCAAGAATAGTCCCAAACTAGGGACTATCTAAGATTTACTCCTAATGAGTAAATCTTAGATGGGTTTTTAGGCCAACAAATACATGTTTTCTGTCATTCTTATACCTACAATCCTAGTTTCATCATTCATATCCTAAGTTTTATGTAACATCATTTTATCATGCTTGTCAGTATATAATAATCAATAAATAAGCCATGATTCCATATATCAAAGATTTGAATCGAAATGGATCCTAACGGAACATTGGGAGAGTGAGAATATTATACCTCACTTGAAGGATGAAGAAGAAATATATGAAAATCAACAGCAAGTCAACAGCACCTGCAACAACACAAATGCATGATTCAATTCTGTTATAATGTATTAATTATGGGTCAATCTTGAAGTTTTAACTAGAGCTTCATTTATCAACATATATATTAGGTCACATAATCATTTTAGAAATAGAAGACCCACATCTGAGTTAAGTTTGAGACATCAATGTATCTTTAACACACATGTTTCAAGGTTCAAAGCACATACTCAAATCAAATTAGGATGCAAGAATGGACAAGTTTGAATCTTATTTCAACATGCATCAAAATTTACTGAATTAGGTCAAGCATGAGGATTAGAAGCACAAATATATGCAAACACAAGATTTGTTCATATCCTAGGTTGATTTACAATAGCAACATCTAAATAAGTAAACTCAAAGCATTAGATAAATAAATATAATTAGTAGATAAACAAATACAAAGCAATAGATAAAACAATATAGCTCAGTTGATAAATAAATATAAATCAGTAGATGATTAAATAATTTTAAAAAGTAGATGAACAAATACAATGCCCTAAATTAAAATAATATGATGAATAAAAAATCATTAGATGAACGAATGAGTAGATAAGTAAATACAAATTAGTATTTAAGTAAATATAAATCAGCACATATGTAAATACAAATCAGTAGATAAGTAAATACAAATCAGTATATAAGTAAATACAAATTAGTAGATATATAAATTCAAATAAGTAGATAAGTAAATTCAAATCAGTAGATAAGTAAACACAAATCAGTAGAAGTAAATATGAATCAGTAGATAAGTAAATACAAATTAGTATATAAGTAGATATGAATCAGTAGATAAGTAAATCCAAATCAGTAGATAAGTAAATACTAATCAGTTGATTGAAATCAGCAACTTAGGACAAAGTCCATCACTAAAGTCCCAAACACAACATATATGCACAATTAGCATCAAATATAGGACAAAAGGGTAGATTAGAACCGTAATGTACTCAAACATGTATAAGATCCAACCCATTGCCTACACCCTGAGGGTAGGGGGCCAGGAGTAGGAGCAAGGAGCTAGAAGATGAGGAAGAAGGGTACCAGGAGCAGCGAACGGGTGGCCAAAGAAATAAGCAGGAGAGCAGGCAGCGACGGTGAGCGGGTGACCAGGAGCAGGAGCAAGGAGTGGTGGCTAGAGCAGCAAGTAGGAGATCTAGTAGGTGGCCAGAGCTGCGAGCGGCGGCGGCGGAAGCAAGGAGAGGAGCAACAAGCGGTGGTGGTGAGTAGAGGCGCAATGAGTGGTGGTGAGTAGAGCAGCAATGAGTGGCGACGAGGAGGAAATTGTTGGACCTAACCTCAATCGAGAATGAAACATAGAAAGGGGAAGATTCTGGCTCACGCGAGTGCTATTAAGTTAACCATCAACGTTGGTTATTTAAAAAACCGATGCTAATAACAATAGGTGACGGTTACCACAAAAACACCGACACCTATGCTCAATGATAGTTGTCAGTTTCTAATATAAAAATTGACGTCTATCTACATATACTGACAAAAAAAATGTTCTCGAATTCTGATCATAGTCGTCCGTTTCCATAGAAAACAGACGCCACAGGGGTGTAAAAATTTTCGCACAGACAGTGCGGAAAAATACATCGGCGTCGGTTATTGGAAGATAACAGACAATAAAAGTGTCCCAATTTCTGTCCTGTGAAAAATACCTTTAGTCGTTGGTTAATTAATTAATAACCGACACCGTATGTTAAATTTTGGAGGTTATTTTTTTCACTAGAAAATTTGGATTTTGCGGTCGATTTTACGTGTCAGTTGCTTATTAAGGAACCGACGCTAAATTAAAAGTGATACATGTGTCTGGATGCTCTTCACATATAGATGTCGGTTCGTGTATTCAACCGACATTGTGGGGTTTAGGCATTGGTTTCTTGTATACAACCGACGCCTGTAAATGTGACGTTATAAGACATTTCTGTAGTAGTGTCTTTATCATATTTTTAAGGTCTGATGTTATTGTGTAAAATTAAAAGTGATATACCTTTTCAGATTGATAGGAGTCTTCTGATCATTCTCCTATAGGTTTGGATACATGCCACATTGCTCAACATGGGAGTTGGGTTGCCACACCCAAGCATTACACAATGGGTTGGCTGGACCGACAGGATAAGGGGAGCTTGACCAACCTCCCATTGTCTTTCCTTAACTGACTTCATGCGCTAGCCTCTGGCTGTGGCGCCGCCTTGGCCATGAGCTCCAACGAGGAGCAACATGGGATCCCGACCTCCTTGCAAGACTTTCAGGGGTTCAAGACACTCCTGGGTGGTGGGCAAATCTCATCAGCTCACAATCACGGGGGAAAACCCTACTACTTCAACACGACATGGTCGTCAATTATTGTTGGGGAATGTTGAAACCAGTGTCGAAGATCATTATTGAAAGTTTTCTTATCAAAACTGACCCATATAGGGGCTCTTCAAGGATCTCCCAGATTTAGGAGGATCCCTGATTAGGGGTGACATCATACGTGGGTGAGATTGTCTGATGAGATGAGGCCTTCCTAGTGCCACCTAGGCATCAATTTAGGCTTGCAACCTCCCGTTCTAACCTCCGTTGCTATCACCATCGCCAAGCTACATTTTTCCTTCTCCATTTCTTCTTCACACTTGTCTAGCATCCCCTTGTAAGGTGTGGTGGAGAGGCCATGGGGGCCTATATCTAGATATGTAGCTAAAGACAACAAAAATGACTTTTTGAGGCATCACAGAGTATATCTTGGTGCGGTAAGGCCAACAATGCCATCGATATTGTGTTCTAATCCATGGTCTCTATGTTAGGCATTTTAATACATCTGTTGCCCTGGTCCTCCCCCCACCATACTTTTCAGAGGTTGATGATGATTCATGTATTGTTGATTTTATTATCAAGGGTCAGGATAGGCCATGCTACCATGATGATAGTTTCACGCAAGAAAAGGGGCAAACCAGACAGTGTGACATCTAAATGTCACAACCACTATATTATTATCCAAATCATGTCCCAAACCCATGCATATAATAATTTATTTTGGGAAAATCAAACCTTTATAACCATATGTATTAAAAAAAAATTAACTCTAAAATGTATTCCACTATTCCTCTTGGTGTATTACCCTTACTTAAGATTTTGTCACCCAAAATCAATCATTTGGCCCTTCAACTAAGATACTTCCAAAAAAGGTAACTACATAAGGATATTGAACATGTTCTATCCATCAATTTATCTCTAACATCCACAACCCAAGTTTCACTTTCTTACTATCACCATGATTCATCCCAAGGTTCAATATGCAATGATATAAATCTGTAATTTGTGCATGAAGTCATAAATATCCTACTTCATATTTAAGGATATTCAAATTAAAGTACACATTAATATAACCTTTAACTCTAATTATGTCTCAAATAGCTAATATGGAATTTCATCCTCGAAATTCAACTAATTTCATGCTTAAGGTGATACCAAGGAACACAACTTCATTTAAGTTGCCACTTTTAGGTTCCAAGATTATCATAGTTATGCACCCTAAGTTTTCATCTTAGGAGTCAGAGTATATAGGGTGTAGCCACCCCATAATAAATAGGTTGAAGAATCATTTAATGTCTAAGGCATAACAAAACATTTTTTTTCATGTGAGGAATTACATATCCTTATTTCCCTTACAAGTTACGGTTTTGTTCATACATAGGAAGTTCAAAAGGTTATTCTTAATGTCTCATCATTCACACCACTAAATCATGCAAGGTTATGTCAAGTTTTCAGTTTGCTATTTATCAAAATCATCACACTTGGCATCATTAGTTTGGGTTTATGATCAACATTTTACTTATACTTCATCATTATAAAAGGGCTTACTTAACATGCTCGAATATTAGGGTTTCACACTATTTTGAGAGAATTATCTTCAAACTAGAATCATAGTTTAAAACTTGGCACACAAGTAGTAAAAGTCTTAATGGACTTTCCCTTTAAATTTGGGATTGAACGGATAAGCAGTTTAGGAGATATGATTTTCACAAGATTTTTTAAAGTGGAAAGGAAAAAGAAAGAAACATTAAATGTCACGGTTATATTTGAGTTGGAATATAGGGCCCAACCCATTCATGTGTCACACGTGCTAATAGACATTAGATTTAATATCAACAGTGATCAAATCATCTTGTACCTCCTGTCCGACTGGGAAAAAGGGGGAACAAGTGGTGTGATCTTCTCACACTCCCCTCTTACTACACAGTCCCTAACTAAAGAGGATGTTACTCCCAATCGATTTGGGAGGAAGTTTCAGATCTAGTTGACCCTAGTTTTTTGGGGCTTTGGAAGGAAGTAGCACTTTCTCCAAGTTGTTCTTACAGTCAGACTCTATTAAAGGGACAAACTCTATCCTAGACCTATAAAAGGGTGTGCTACCCTTTATGTGAGGTGTATAGAATATTGGGAGACTTAACAGAACCCTTGGGATCGTGTGATTCCTCCAGTTTCATCGCACGCCTTGGTTCCTTTCCCCTCCCTAGTTCCCAGTACAGTGCTTCATTGTCTTTTGGTGGTTCTGAGGCCAACCACAAATTTGTCCAAGCACGACGGAGGCAGATGAACCTCTTCTTGGATAAGTGGCACCCTACAACATAGGGTCAACTCCGTAGTTGACCGGGCCCTGTTTCTTGTTTACGAGATGCATTGGGGTGAGAGGTTGAAAACAGAAGTCAACAAAATGACCTCGTGGACCCTGAATCCAGTACACTAGGGTAGGGGCCCTAACGTGATTTCGTCGGTAACAAAGACTCTCTACACAAGGATGACATGGCGTTCGCTCATTTGTGGAACTTTTATTTGAGTGGAAAAGGATGAAAATCCATTTAATCCGACGTGGCATCCTCTTATTGGTCGAAGGTACTTAATCTTGTCAATATTCTAGAAATTTATTGGTAACTCATATGGAACAATGTTCTATATGAAAGTTGATCATAAAGATGCAAGGAATCCATTACAAAATATAATTGAAGCATGAACGTATTCACAACTCAAAAAGATACAAAGTTGCCACCTTAAATGCATTTATGAGTAGAAAACCCTAATTGTGATATTAATAAGATTTAGTAAAGTTTTCTAGATGATTTACATAGATATTAACCTATTGTTAATAGAAATGAAGATTCAGATCTAAAAAGATGATATTTGTGCATAATTGGCCCAATTTAGGATTCCATGTATATGAAAGTACATTAATGGGCTTAAAAACCCTAATTTTGGTAAATATGACATTTAATGGTTTTTATTGAGAAAATCCATGGATAAGACAAATATATGATGATCCTAAGGTGAATTAAGAATAAATGAACTTAAATATAGATAATTTGAGTAATTAGGGTTTTGATGCATATAAAAACTATTTTTGGGTGCGTTGACCTAAAAAGGAGAAGATTGAGAAAGAAATCTAAGAAAAACTAAGGAAACCCTAATTCAACCTAGAAATAGAAAGCTTTCCCAAGTCAATAAAATGGATTATGATGAGTAGGTAATACATGCTTTCCAGGATTTAGATTGTTTGACTGGTTGCTTGTCTTTCTTGATTGGACATCTAGATTGGATTGGATTATGCTTATTTCCTGTAAGATCTCCAAATCAGGTATGTGGATATTTATGAGACACACTTTAGTTTCCCAACTATTTCTGGCATTTTATTGATTGCATGGAAATAAATTGCTTGGATGATTTTATTTCTGCAATCTTTAAAGTGAATATGATTATCACAAGTAAAGTATATGTATGACTTTCCCGAACCTACATACCATCTCTAGATGTAGGATAAGAGACCAAACCCCGGAGGGAAGGTCAGAGGTGGTCAAGCCCCAGAGGGAAGACCACACGGCACCCAAAGAGGTGACCCCATGTACCAAGCTCATGATGGAGAAGGTAGCCTTAAGTACCTTGCAAGGACTGGACCCTAAGAGAGGGTATCCCAGAGTATGAGTAAAAGTAGTTGAGAAGTCATATTGAAAAACATAATCTTGCATTGTTAACAACTATTGGATGTCATTAGGTTGTTAGAATATATGTGCAATATTTTGGTTGTTACCACATACCTGTATATTCATTTATACTGAATGACATTTTGTTTGTCACCATTTTAGGAATATCTGAAAGTGGATAAATAGTAAAGTGGTATTTTTGAAGAATAAACTTAATATGTTAAAGGAGGATTTAGTTAGATAGAACTCTATAGTGGGTAGAAGTTCCAGATTCCTATTTTTGAAAGGTATGTGAAAAGTAAAATTTTATCCTGTTTTAAGCTTAGTCTTTGGTAGAATTTATTAATTATTTTTTGTTATTTGCAAAACCATTGATCTTATTTTGGGATAGTGGCTCTGACTTCTTGGTATTCCTTAATTGGGGGTTACCGGGAAGCTGGGTTGTTACAATTGGTATCAGAGCATGGTTTTCTATTTAATCTCTAATAATTATTAAATTTTTCAAACTCTTTAGAACCCAAGGGAGTTATTAGAGGATTTTCCAATGATGGAGGTGTCTAGAAAAGGATCACTGTTCGAGGGATGGAAAGATTTTCCTCGGCCCCGCTAGTCGGTCTATGAGGACTCCTAGATTTTGTGTGATTTCCTGGCCAAAATTACTGGATTTGACTCGAAATAAGATACCTCTAGGTCTTCTCTCATCTGTCTTTGTCCCTTCTCTACACTGTTAATTGAATAAATCTAAGAGATTAGGGTTTCTGTCTCTCCTCCACCCTCTTGAGTTTTGGGTTAAGAGTAATGAGGATTAAGGAATCCTCCACCAAATAATAAAACACATAAGAAAGATGTCATGGATAAAAGTTTTCATAATTAGAAACTCAGACTAAGTTTAATTACATGCTTAGGTTGCATGGCTAGTGTTTTCATGCCCTCAAGAGAACTTTGAGGTTAGACCATCCTATAGGATGAGGAGAAGAGTGATATACTTGGAGGAAGAAGCCTCTAGGAAGAGGAATAGTCCTGATTAATCCTTGGAGGATGATGCTCCACCCAAAACCATAAGCAGTGGATAGAGAGAGAGGACACGATGAGTTGGAAACCTTAGTTGTCCATGCAAGCAAGTATGTGGGTTAGACATGAATGCTTTATGTAGGGGTTTTGAGTACGCGTGAGAAACATAGACTATATGCGGTTGCATGTCCCGTAGTGCCTTTTTGGTGACCCGACCATGGGGTGGGTCATACTTCATAGGGAAGAGGGATAGCACTCTATTTTAGTAGGTTAGTGGTGACCGCATAGGAACCCTAATGTGCATATATGAGTAGGAAGAGGCATGCACCTACATAGAAGTGAGTAATAGCAAGGCTGGAAATAGGTTTTAGACCTAAGATTGAAGGGTTATGCTTGATAGTTTATGAGATAGGCATGTAGAGATTTGGATGATCTTGGCCGGACATAAGTTTTGATAGTATGTTTCACCCAGGTAGGGAAAGACATGTATCCTTAGAAGTTTGACTTGTCTTCTGAGAGAGAACCTCCAAGTCGTAGGACCAGTTATGGGATTATCTCTAGAGAGAGGGCTAGACCTTGATGAAGAAGGTAGGAGACCAAAACTCTGAGACATGAGGAAACATGAGAAGTTTGGTATGATATGGCCTAGAGTAGACGACCCTGAGTAGATGTATGTGGTTTCCTCTTGTATGATCCTTAGAGGCTTGTCATACCTCAGATTCCTTTAGAGGAATCGAACCCTAGAAAAGAGGAAGGGGCTCCTAGTATAGATATACAAATGATATGAGTGCCTACCTTTTGGGTGTAGGAAGAAGAGATCCAAGGACCCTAAAGAGGTATTGTATGGTAACAAGTTGTAAGACCTAGCACCCAGTTGGTTTACCTAGTGTAGGACTCTAAAGGTTGTTCACAGGGAAGAGTGTTAGGATGTATATGCCCTATCTGGTGTAGGTTCAGTTCATGGTTGAACAACTGAGCATGCAGTTAGACAGTTGATGCATAAGAGGTGAACTTTGGGATCCTAGAACCAAGAGGGATAGTAGTAGTATCTAGTGCACATAATACTCACGAGGCTGATTGAGTTCATAGTATTTGAGTATGGAACCCCCTCATGTATTAATGCAAAAGGAAACCCCACTCGAACTGAGATATGTGAACCACTCACACAAGTTAGTGACATATGTATATATGATATTGGTCCAACCTTGAGGAATGATGAATATATATGACATACCAAGTAACATAGCATGGTTTATTAGGCTATCTTCTTGAAAGATATGTTCATAAGTATCATGTTAAGATCTAAGCATATACATGAGGATGTAAACTTGGGAGGTAAGAACGTTTTGTGACCTCAGTTACTACCAAGTGGTAGTTTTCTCCTGTCCTAGGTAAGGACCCTTCATGTTAGGGTGAGAAAAAACTTTTGATTAGGTTTAAGGTAACACGAAGAGGTCACTTATAAGAGCTTGATGAGCTAAAAGTAAGAGCACATAATATGAGCAAGGATCTATAGACACATGTAGGACCATCTTTAAGGGGCATAAGGATTTGTTGGCATGAAAGGTAACCTATATGGGGCTAAACTAGGTTAGGTAGATCTCCATGATCCCTATGAAGGGAAGAAAGGTTAACCATGAGGGTCTAGAAGGGTGATGGAGATTCACGTAAGAACCCAAGAATGAGATGTGATATGATGGAATCCTATGTCAATACTAAGGTCAGGAAGGGATAAGACCGATGGAAGTAGGAGTTGTTTGTTCCCTGGATGCACGAGACCATAGGTTTGGGAGGTAACAACTACCTTTTCCTGAGGACCATGGGTTAGGATGTTGGCCACCATCATGAGTTCATGGGGCCTAAGGGTAAATGTGAGAGACACTCCCTAGATGCATAAGGGTCAGATCACCCCAAAGTACCGACACCCTAGAGACCTTGATGTAATGACTAAGGATTGTACATAAGAGAGATGTTAGGATCCAGAGGTGATGGGAAAAGTATTCCTATGGATGTAGACCTGTACTAGAGATGTTCATGGTGAGGAGTCATGTGAAGTATGTTTCAACTTAGACTGGAAAGAGTGATGGCGATGTGTGATGCACCGTCTCTACTCTTAGAATGGGATAAACTATGTATTTGGACTGCATCCAAATGCTTATTTCATCTTGTTATGGGTGTGAGAGATAGGACAAAACACATGACATACACTAAGGATAAAGGTGATATGAGACGATACCCTTCTACGATGATTGAGGATGGAAGAAGTATCAGACATTTTGAGAGTATGTTGGAAAGATGGTTTGAAAACACGTATGAACAAAGGAAATATGAGGATGTACCTCTCTGGAAGTGGTTTGTAATCTATGAGTATAAGTTGGGTTTGATAACCGAGATGATGGAAGCAAAGACTCGAAGTTTTCTTAACTCCATTATACCTAAACCCGATATGAGGATGTTGAGTGTAGTATATGAAGGTTCATGTTTTCACCAGTGCCTAGCATATAAGGGAATTAATGTGGTACCAAATACTCTTAGCTGAGACACATCTCAGGTGTACAGCTATATTTTTTAGCCAGTAGAGAGGCTAGAAGAGGTTTCTATGTGGACCCTGAGAAGACTAAACATGTGTGGCTAACATATAGATACAACCAGACCTATTGGTCAAGTTGGTGGTTGCCCAGTTAGCCAACCTAGAGCTTGATGAGATGAAAGGTTTGTTGAAGAAATCTCATATACACCTCTCAAGAAAAGAAGGTGGTGAAAACCACTACTAGAGTATGGTAGGGTTTTTAAGGATTTTCCTGTGAAGAATCACCAAGATGATCAGAATTTAAGCACCTATGGTATTACCAAGATGGTTAAGGTATGCAGTGCTACCTTGAAGACTTGAGATGAACACGGATAAAGAGTTGCACGTGGCCAATTGCCATACATGCCAGAGGGTGAGTTGCTACAGATTATGAAGAGTCCCCGAGAGGGAATGGGAGCAGATCACCATGGACATTGTGGTGGGACTCCCCTGGACTAGGAGAGGTAATGATGCAATATGGGTTATGGTAGATCTCCTTACCAAGTCAACACATTCCCTTACCTAAGAGAGCACTACTAGTGTGATAGATCTGGTTGAACTATATATAATTATGAGAGAGATAGTTCAACTACACAGTAACTTGGGTTCAAATATTCTTAAGTATGGTCTTAAGTTTGCTTCCATGTTGTAGAAGTAGGTACATGAAGAGATAGATACTAGATTGAATTTTAGTGCAAGATATCACCCCTGATTGATGGGCAGTCAAGAGAGTATGATCCAAACTTTAGAGGGTCTGATGGGAGCATGTGTGCTCATTTAGGGTGATACATGGGAGCAGTTTCTACCCCTAATAGAGTTTTCTTGTTATGATGGCCACCAAAGCCAGTCTCGGGATGTATGAAGCTCGGTATGGGAGGCCATGTCAGTCACCACATCACTAGGATGATGTCGGCGAGAGGACCTTGTGAAGGTTAGAGAAACCACAATGTTTGCAGATGAAGTTGCTTTTATCGAGCAATGGCTGAGAAAGCCCAAGATCAACAAGAGTCACATGCTGATGAAAAGTAGACTAACATGCAATTCATTGTGGGTGAGCATGTGTTTTTGAAGATCCGACCCCTCTGAGGTATAGCTAAGAAAGTTGAGTCCCTGATACATGGGTCCATTTGAGATATATTGGTTGAGTTGATTATGTTTAGCCTTACCCCTCAAGACAACATGATGTATGATGTGTTCCATTTGTCGATCTAGAGAACTATGTGATATACGCAAGCCATGTGCTGAGCATTGAACCTATTGGGCTTCAAGGGAGGCTAACATACCCTGAGTCACATGTGAGGATTCTAGATACTAAGGTGAAAGAACTCATATGTAAGAACATAAGATGATAAAGGTTCTTCGGAAGCACCATGGAGAGGATGACGCCACATGGGAGCCAATGATGGGCATGGGAAAGTCTTATCATGATTGTTTGTATGTTTTGTGTAATTTTGAGAAAAAAAATTCCTATAAGAGGGGAAGGATGTTACAACCCCAATTTTTGGGTTTATATGGTTTGAGATGCAATTTCTCCAATAAAATGTATGATTATTAAGTTGTATGATTTATGTGTAATGAATGGATTTCCTTTGCAATATATCCTTTGTTCATGTGATTTTGTGGATCATAATATGTTAATGAGTCCAATATGTTTAAAAGAAAAAGAAGAAATCAAATAATGCATTATTACGAAGGAAATTTGAGATAATGATGAAAATAAAAAAAATATGTGGAAAGATGTATGATTGATCATCATGGGTGAGATTTCGAGTCCACATGGTTTCTAATGGTAAAAGGAATACAATTAAGGGAAAATAAAATAATATGAGAGAGAAAATATGAATAAAATATGCCTTTTTAAGAGATAACTTGAATATGAATAAAATCCTCTCATAATTTAGAATTTGAGTCCAAAACGTGGCGCACAAGTAGTGTAAGTCTTAATGAAATTTCCCTTAAAATTTGGGATCGAACGGATAAGAGGTTTAGGAGATATGATTTTCACAAGATTTCTTAAAGTGGAAAGGAAAAGGAAAGATGCATTAAATGTCATAGTTATATTCGATTTGGAATATAGGGCCCATCCATTAATGTGTCACACACTCTTATAGCCATTAGATTTAAGATCAATGGTGATCAGTCATCTTGTATCTCTAGTCTGACTGGGAAAATGGGGGAACAGGAGGTGCAATCTTCTCACACTCTCCTCTTGCTGCACAGTCCCTGGCTAAAGAGGATGATACTCCCAATTGACTTGGGATGAAGTTTTGGACCTAGTAGACCCCGTTTTTGTGGGGATTTGGAATGAAATAACACTTTCCCCTAGTTGTTCCTGGAGTCAAACTCCATTAAAGGGGAAAATTCTATCCCAAACCTATAAAAGGATGCGCTACCCTTTATGTGAGGCATATAGAAGTACTGGGAGACTTAACAGAACCCTTGGGATCATGTGATGCCTTGAATTTGTTCGCACAACTTGGTTCCTTTCGCCTCCCCAGTTCCTAGTATGACACTTCATTACAGATCTTCTTTTTCTACGATCTCCTAGATCATATCTGGCTCAATAGTAATGGGAAGAGACACAGGGCATAAGAAGTCATCATGACCAAACAAGTTGCATCTTTGATTCATACATAATAGAAATATCATGTAAATCTTCTTCATCACTTTGCAAACCAACATAAATATGTAAATTCAAGGTCGAATCCACTAAAATCTGAATATACAAAAGACCAAAGTGTATAGCAGAAGAATAAAAGTAATGACTATATTCAACCATTATCCCATATTGGGTTTACATGTAAGGTACAACATAAGGATCTAGATAGAGGTAAATCTAGCTACACCAACTTTGTCTCCAAGAAACAACTTCATGAGTTAGGTCCATGCAAAAAGCCATGTATGCCATAACCTAATTCTAGGCTGGTCCTCCATGCTCCTACTCTACACTCTGATCCTAGGCCTTTCTCAACACCTTGATCAAACCTTGGGTGGTTGGGAAGACACCCAGCAAGAGAAACAAGAAAGGTATGTGTCAAATATTGAAAAATGACAAAAGATAAGGAAATAACATGGAAAAAAGGCTAAGATTTCATCATAAGATGAAGACGGTCAAGAGTATGAGGCATAATCAAATACATGCTTGCCATAATAAGAAAATAGTAAAAGATTGCATGCATGATTAATATGACTACCTTAACTAAGTAGGGGTGAGGAACTATAAGGAGGGGGACCCAATAGTGGGCCCACTCAATGATATATTTATGAGCCATGCAATATTTAAGAAGCAGAAAAGATAAATTTCTCACCCAAAGGGTAATACATAAAATGAAAAGGTTACATCTATATACACCTAAGCCCATATGAAGAGGGTGACAAGTCTATCTCAAGTTGTCCTTAAGTTTTCTAATGAGCTCATGAGCATCCTGAGTGTCGGTCCTTAAAATACCTACACCTGGGTGGAGGTAACACCTAGAAAAATAAGGAAATAAGGTATGTATCAACAAAAATTGAGTATGTACATGAAAATATTAACTAGGCATTAATTGATACAAAAGTAAAATAAGATGTTCCCATAAAAAAGGGGGCCATTAAAGATAGTTAAGTTTCAATGAGAAGTAACAAGAGAAGGAATTTCCAAAAGAATGAGGCAATATAATTATATAATTAAAATCACAACTCTTGCCATTATCAACCATCCAATCACATAAACATTTGTATGTCAATATATTTGACTAAAAGTAACTGTAGTAGGGCAATGAAACTACTGGGTCATTGGCCTAAGTAGAATGGGTGGAAAAGCACACCCTAGGTGGAAAAGCACACCACTGCATATATAAGGGTAGATAAGAATTCCTTGGGTAGAAAAGCATACCCTAATGGTTACACATAAGCATCTACAATAGTTAAAGTAGTCAAATTATCTAACATGCATAAAAAGAGTGGCAAGATATATCTTTAACAAACATGTGGCATGATTTATAAACAATAGAAGGTGGGGTCATTGACCCGATTCAACATGATAATAGTAATTTCAAAAGAATAACAATATGTCCAATTGAGGGTATACGATTTTACCAACAAATGAAACAAGAGAAAGTATTGCAAAAGTTGCCTCATTACGGGAAAATTTAGTCATATAATGCCCAGTTATATATACAGATGAGTACATACCTTATGCGTCTAAAAGTTAACTCTAATAAGGAACTTGGTCCACACAATCGAGTATTCATTATAGAAACACATTAGGTAAAGTAATCAAAACCAAAGCAATTTGTGTATAGATTCCTACTTTGTATTTTCATGTTGTTCTTATCCTAGTCCCAATCACCTAATTTCATATTAGGGTTTTAAATCCTATTAAGTGAACATATGAGTCATTATATATCTATTTAGTACCCATATTCATTTTTAGACACATAGATCTAAGTATCTCCAGATTACATATACGCGAATGACTGATAGTATGCATTCTTTTGATTTAGGTCTCATTATGTCACCGCCTCATTATATCATAGTGTTGAATTTGGTCAATCATGTTGAGGACATGCACTACATGAGATATCATTTGATCAAAATACACTTATTAGGATTATCTATGGTTTACACAACCATATTTTATAAACACTAGTCATTTACCCATTCTTACATCACGATATGCATATCAATGACGATTATATACTATATAGCTATATGAAATTGAAGTAGACTCATATGTAGCATAACTAGCATGTCATCTAATGTCACTTTTGTCAATTTATGGATTTATTCACATATATGAGTGTACAATATTTTGATATGATGCCTTTTATTTATAAATGAGCAAAAATAGATAGATACACTCTCTGGTGCCATAACACATATGTGAGTCTAGACTGTTAAATCATATGTGACAAAAATTAGTAAGATCTATCAATTAGATGAAGTTATTATCCAAATTAGCATGTTATCTTTATTGTATAATCTTCTTAACATGTGTGTTTATTATGTGATGGCATTGGTATAACACAACCGAATATATAATCTAAAAGTCTCTTGAACCTATACTCAATTATTCAGGACATATTGTACATCACCTACTATTTGTTATTCATTCATTTTATTTATTAAGAACATAGGGTCTGAGTCATGCATGATATCATGATAAGCATATATATAACTAAAACTGATTCGACTAAGTTAATCAAGTTTACATTTAATGTATGTATTTTTTCTCTCAATTATGATATAATTCAAAATTTGGAAGACAAAAATGTACGGGGATACCTTCATTTGATGTCAACATCCAACAAGCAGCCCTATAGTGAAGGCTCGATGCAAGTTGCATCATCCTTGGTTTTTGGGTAGTTGATGATGAATGTAGGTTGTAGCCATCAGTTGTTGGCATCGATGGTGGCATATGAACATATTCAACTTTATAGGTGACATCGACAACAACCAGGGTAGCAAGATGGCTCTCTGGTTTAGTTGGGGGCAATAATGTATACGAGGATGAGTGTCTAATGTCAGGAATTCACTTGGACAAGGAGGTGTTGTTGAGTTGTTGGTAGTGAGAATGAAGGATGCAAGGTCATCCTCTGGTGATGCCAATGGAGGCAGGTGGCTATATATGTTTCAATTATAGTCCTGAGTCATCATCAATTCATTACTAGTGGCACGGGAGGTTGTGGAGAATGTAGGGCCAATGGTGGCCAGCATTTGGTGGAGCCGAGGCTAGGTGTGAGGGTGACAAGGTTGTAGGTGGTGAGTGGTGGGGTTTATGGTGCAATAGATGCTATAGGCATGTAGATGAGGTTGCAGGGTGGTGCCTACCACAACTATCATAGGTGGTCATAATATTCGGATGTCTAGGAAGTGGGGCGCCAGATGGAACGGATAGGGGTGTGCCACATTGAAGGGGAAGCCCTCCATAACAAGAAGGGAATTATTTGGTAGTTTCTTGATGGATGACAAGGTTTTTAAGGGCAATAGATCCATAAGCAGTAGGTGGAAACAACAATGTGTCGTGGTGCCTGGTGAGGTCTAGCACTGGCTGTCGACATCGGGTTCTGGTTGTTCTGTAGGTGGGGTTGTTGATGACTAGGTGTACGGATGGGAAAGAGGAGAGGTGGTGTTTTCTAGAGGTGCTCAACATAGCCTGGCATAACTGGCACTCCTTGGCGCTTCCTGGGACTACTAGGTGTAGGAGGAGGAGGAGAAAATAAAGGAGGAGGGAAAGTAGTCAAAGTTTGATTCAGTCCTTGCAGTTGTTGGCGGGTCAATATCCATGGTACCACCACCGCTAGGGGCACATGGCTAAAGAGTTAGGCACCGACGATACTCATTCTACTACTATGGCGCTGGAACTAGTGAGGGACGAGGAGGAGTCAGGGCATCATGGAGGCATGATTGTGAGTAGGTGACGATGCTGTAATAGGTTATTGAATTAATCACCCACTATCTCTCATGCCATGGAAGTTGGCTACCAGACGGCTAGGGTTCTGGGCTTTATGTAGTGAGAGGGAAGGAAGGAGAGAAGAAGAGGAGGAAGAGAAGAAGGGAGTGGAGTGTGAAATGGTAGTGAAGGTGCCACAGTTCCCAATCAGTACAACACTACACCCAGCTCGAGTAACATGTAGGTGAAGTGTTGCGACTGAACATGATAGTGTTACTGGAGACATAAACACTAACTAAGGTTTTAAATGGAGTATAACTTGAAATTCTATATATTAATGTTTGGGAATTCATTTCATTAAATTAAGGGTTAGTTAATGTCTAATTTACTTCAAATTTGGCATATTGACTAATTAGGATACAAGGAGTCAGATTTTAATATGAGTTTTATCTTTGCGATACATTTGATGTTTTATTTGGTTGCTTGTATGTTTAATACTCTAGTAATATATTCAATGTCTTGATTAATCATTCAATACATCCCTTCAAAAAAAATTATATGTTATTTTATATTTTATTCATTTACTTTTATCACTAGAACTAAGATGAATATAGAGTGCCAAATTAGGGCCAAGCCTGATTGATTGATGAATTTAGGCTAACTCCAAATTCAAGACATAATTAATGAATTAGTCATTAATATCATATAAAAGGTTTTTTTTGCAACATTACATTTTCTTGACTTCTATTCCTATTATTTAATCAAATGTGATGAAAAAGGATTCAATGTTATATCATTGAATATTTGTCCTAATGATGGGGGATAGTTGAGCTAGACATTGAGATTCGAGTATGTTGTAACATTGCACCCCTTAAAGAGGACTTTGTCCCCAAAATCCACACATCTACCATCTAGTTTACTAAGTTACGTCTCCTAAATGATAGATCTCAAGTTCCCTTAGGTAATAGATCACATCATAAAATTTCATGTGATCCTTATATTATATTCCTAAGGTGAAATTATGTTTCTACATACCTCGTGTCTCCATTATACTACTATTAGAGGAACACTAAAAAGTAACACCAAATCCTAGGATTCACATAATATGGGAATATTAGTCATGGTTACTTGCATTGTTATGGTAGTATGACTAGTCACTTATCATTGTCACATCATTCCTACACATGGTCTCTAGGTTTTACTTGCACTCCTAATTTTCTGTCATTTAAGTATGAGTGACCAATTTTGACAGACTTGGTTTTCCATTGGGATCATCCAGACTGGAACCACTAAGTTGACATATTGACTAAATTAGGAACAACAACCTCGACATGTATAATCATGACTTCTATTCTCAATTTTATTTATTTTATTTATATTGGGAGTAGGAGTAATAATTATTACTATATCCATTCTATTACATTTTTTGTAATAGTTTATGGAGGTAAATTAGAAAGGCTTATTCATCCATCCTTGTTAGTAGCTCCACTTGTTTGATACTATTACTAGAAATTTCTTAAGTATTACTTATATCATCCTCTATTAAGGTAATGTAGACCTTAGGTGAACTTACACTCCTAATTAGTGACATGTATAAGACTCCACCCCTTAAGGATTAATCTTATAAATTAATAATTTATAAAGATGCATCAATGTAGGTCTACCAAGTTACATATATCCAAAACTATAACTCATTTCTCTGCTCTTAAGTCTAGGGTTTCAAGGTTAGCCTAACTAGTTAGGTTGTCCCATAGAGGGGCCTCTTACTTAAGTCAAACTTCATGTAGTGGTGACTTGGTTCATAAAACAATCGATAAACCCAAAAACTTTTTCTTTTTGTACTATATAGTATATTAATGAAAATATTTTTGATGGTGAAAACTTTTACAATCGAAATCCAAAAATGTTTCCCAAATCAATACGATAACTAGGTCGACCACTTACCACCACATACAACATATACTATCACTCTAACATAACTTTATCTTTGCAAAAGAGGCTTCTCTACACAAATCATCCAGTCATACAACAAGCATCTCCAATTTCTAGATTAGGAGGGGATACATGTCTCTTATAGCATGCAGTTAATTTCTAGTAGGTCCTACTAGGCATGAATTCCACTATTTCATCCTTCACTTAATAATGATTTACCCCATCTGTAAGGAATGGGATCCAATCCCTACTAAAAAAAATTGAAGAATTAAACATCCATTCCAAACACACTCAATGGTATATTAGAATAGGTACAAATTTTCCAAACTTATTATAATGGTATGCAAAATACCAAAGTGTACCGACGGAATTAATAAAATGACTATATTCAATTTTCACAAAAGATTACAAAAGTATATCATAATCTCCCATAAGGGTTTACATGTATGACACAACATAAGGATCTATGTAGAGGGAAGTCTAAACTACTTTAAATCTTGTCTCCAGAGAAACATATCCAAGTGCTAGGTCCATGCCCAAATCTATGTTCACCTGATTCAACTCAACAACTTGTCCTAACCTAGGTGGTTGGGAAAAACACACAACAAAAGGGAAAGAAAAAGAAAGTGTGTGTCAACAAATATGAATAGGATATCAGGATAAAGAAAACATGTAAATAAAGGCTAGTTTTCATCATAAGATGATGATTTCAAGAGTATGAGGCTATTTTTAAATAAATGCTTTCCATAAACAAAATATAATAAAAGTTTGCATATATGATAATTATGACTACCTTAACTAAGTAGGGTTGAGGCACCTACCGGACCTCAACCTATAGGTGAGGGGAGAATTAATACATTCCCAACCACCTACACATATTTTTATGGGGGAGAATAAGACATTCCCCAAGGTGAATTAATACATGCCCTATCTATGGGTGGTTGTACATAAGTACCACTACTATAGATAAATAGTCCATAAAATCAACATGCTAGAAAAGAATTCATGGCAAGTAAAAGCATCATATCTATTAAAACATGACAGTGGGGTACAAGACACAAGAAAAAGAATATCATTATTGATTTTGAGGTAATTTAACAAAAGAATCATGAATAGAGGGAATAGGGTTCATTAAAGCCTAATTAGGGAAATATATGGTTTGGTCTACAAATATACCAATTTAGGTTGTAAGAATGCACATAAATAAAGAGGATTGCACATACATAAAGAGGAATTACACATACCTCTCTTACTAATATCAATTACTAACTTTCACCACTTTAATTGAGTCCAAATTCCACTTTGCCTATTTTCAATGTATTAACATGTATCATAGTACGTAGTGCAAATTAATGTACAGAAAGCCTAGATTTAGACCTTTTTTAAAAAAAGTCAATTTTAGAATATGAAAATATCACCAATGAACTTATTAGGTTCTCTTGATCAAGAAAACATATTTTTATATTAATTTTGGTGTTATGATGATTAAGATGTACTTTTTATGATTTTTCCACATTAAATCCATTTTAAAAAAATCGCCCTTCGTCAAAACATGAAATCAGACCTTGAAAATATTTTTATTACATAGAGATTAATTTTTGAATTCCAAAAAATACTTATTTGTCAAATTTGGATAAGCAGATGAAAAGATATGAATTTTCAATTTGAACCAATAGGAAATTGCCACATCATCAAATTGATCAAGATAATTGAAGAGAAAGGGAGATGGAGAAAACACCATTTTACCCAAGATAAGGTTTGAAGTTGCATAGGTAACTGAACTAGAGCTTCTAGAGATGGTAAAACAACAAGAAACCAAAACCCTAGAAGAACATGGTAAATAGATATGGAGATCATTGATTTTAAACACAAAAGTGTGAGTTTTAAGCATGTAGTAAGCAATATATGAGAAGGGGGTTAACAAAACTCACCTCTAGGAAGGTAAGAAGGTCCAAATGGAAATGATCTCAAGATTTGGAAGGTTTCATTGCTCCAAGCCAAGATCCTTTCTTGAGCAAAGATCACCTTCTCCACTTTAGAGGTGCAAACCCTAGAAAAAGAGCATGAGGATGAGATGTTTTAGGGTTCTTGGTGGATTTTTACCATGGAAGGTCATGGTTACAACCTGGAAGAAGGTGAGAGGAATACTAACAACATGAAAAAATGGAAGGAAAGGAGGATTCTTACTAGTTTTGGTCAAAATAACTAAGGAGGAGCTTAAGAAATCCTAAATAGAGAAATTTGGAACCCTAGGAGCCTTCTTCACCAAGGTAGGCACTCTCTTTTACCTTGGGATAGAAACTTCATGGAAAAACATAGAAGGGACTATGCTCTAAGCTGGGGGAAAGAGAAGGAGTGGAGTTTTTCTTGGATTGGGAGGTGGGAAGGGGTAGCCATGGCTGTATAAAGAAGGGGCTAAGCATGAGGTGTTTATGGGACTTTCCATGTGTCCTTAGGCTAAGGTTTCATGGCCATGTAAGAGGACAGCTCATAGAGACTTCTTATATATCCAAGGTCAGTCCTAAAAGCCCATGGAGACTTATAGGCCATACCCACCATCCTCCAATCAAAGAAATAACTGATTGGTTGATAACATTTAAAAATAAGCTCAGCTATAAAGACGTTAATCCCTAAAATGCCCTTGGAGAGAAACACCTTCAAACCAAGGTGCAACCAGGTGCCCCATGGTTCAAAAGTTCAATAATGGTAAGGGAATATCTAAAGATTATAATCATGTGACAATTTAGAAAGAAAATCTCCGAGTTGGGTAAATTGCATAAAAGTCCAAAATGTGCATATAATTGCATAACTTGCACAAACAACATCCAAATTGGACCAAGCTTGAAACTTAATCCTGACTCATGATTTCAAAACACCTCACAAGGTTAGATTAAGATTTATGTTACTTAATTATGGTAGTTAAGGGTTTTTAATACATTAAGTAAGGTTTGGGGCCTTACACTTCTAACATGGATTTATTTACCATTGTTCCACTTAAGTGGTGATTTTACATTTTAGATCCATAAATAAGATTTCACCAAGGTATTTGTGCATAAAACCTTCCATTGGTATAATTATTCAGCAAATGTTCACCAAACCACTATAAATTCCACAATTTAAGCATAAAGGCCAGAAAGGATAGAAATGATCATAAAATATTGGGAAAGGGCCAAAAGGAGAATATGTCGAAGTTTCAGTATGTTACAACACTCCATCCCTTAAAGAGGATTTCATCCTCAAAATCAAAATCAAAGTGAGAAGAGAGAGTATAAAACATCTCACCACTAAACTCCCAAGTTGAATCCATTAAACTTCCATCAAAACTTCAACCAACTTAGACTCCTTATTTTTCAACTGCTTAACTTGGGAGTTCTTAATCTTCTCAAGCAACTCCACATAGGTTAGGTTCTCATGGATCACCTAAAGGTTCCAATTTTACAATTTCTTTTAAAAAATTTGGCTTATTAGAATCATATTCATTAGGATATCGCATTATCATTATTATTCTATTGATTGTATTATGTCATATTTACTTTGTTTCCAAATGAGTAATATTTCATTATTATGCTTGAAACCATATATATTTCTTATTTGCCTCATTATCAGTTTTAGCACAATTAGAGTTTACTCAATTATCAATATACTTGATTATTATCCTTAATAATTGGATTTAGTCTCTGTTATCAACATATTGAATTATAACAAATTATTTTGAACGAATTAAGACATTATATCCAACTTGTTACAAGTAATCCAAATAATGTCACATTAATCACTTATATCTATATTTAACATTGTCACATTCTCACATTAACTTTCTTATTAATGTCATCATTAATAATTATCTCATATTTATTCACTTATTATGATTGATTATGCACTTTTATGGGAATCAATTACTACTTATCCATATTGAAGTCATTATATGTATTTTAGTGATCAAGGTGGAACATATTACATATTAATCAATTGAATCACGTACTAAGTCATTAGGTGATTAATTAGGTGTGTATTAGAGAACAAGTTGATATGCATTTCATATTGATGACCTGATTAATCTATGATTTATGTGTATTAAAGTATGTTATCTGATTATGACATCTAGTGATACTAATGTATCATGAATGTCATTAAGGATCTATAGGTTAAGGTTAGATGATTACAACTTAGGGTTGAGGTTAACATGATCATTATTATTTACCTATACCTTTTTAGGATGCAATAAATCCAAGGTTAGATTACAATTATCTGACCCCTCATATAATTAAGGTTTATTGGTTTATGACATGGGCAAGATCATGCTCATCCACTATTAGTATTAAAATTTGAGTTACACTTATTATGTGCATCAGATATTCATTAGGGTTCAAACATATGAACTATTCATTAGATGATCATTATATGTTCTTTTGGGTACCAAGATATATGTGGTTACAACTATAACTTGTTTGGTCAAAAGTAAGGATTCAAGCACACTAACTTCCGAATTAGGGAGTCAGGGTTTCTAAAGTCAGAGTAGCTAGATTTGAGTATGTTACATGACTCCATCCCCTTGGAAAGTATTTCATCCTCAAAATCTAACTACCGAAACATCAACAAACCAACTACTCTTCACCCCTTAAAAGGTTTGACCTCTCAAGCCAAACTAATCTAGAGGTAAAAGGGTGAGTCTAACTAGACCATTCACAACATCCATCACACTTCACTATGCACTCTGATTGCTTACTAACCACCAAACTTCAAAGTCTAGGTTCTAGGGATAACTATCCAAACATGTGGTTTTATAGGTCATAAAGAAACTATATTGGGTATCCATCCTCAAACAAGTCATTACACCTGGAAGACTAGTTCAACATATTAGGGTCCCTAAAGATAAATCATATAGATGTTTAAGGCTACTATTACCTAAAAGCATGCTATTTCGGATAATTCATATCAACTCAGGCTAGGCCGGTATCATATGGATTCAAGAGTCCTCATAAACCAATCAATTGGTGGAGAGGAAAATCATGCCAGCCCCTAAACCCTGATCCTTTCTAAACACCTTTGCTTTCAACTTCATGTCCTAGTAGCAGCCTAAAGGCCAAGCTAAACAATCTCAAGTTACTATGGTTACTTATGCATATTTTAGTTGTAAGTATTTTAGGGATCTATTCATCATTATTGTAATGTGAAACTATAGGATCCTAAATAAACTCTTCATCTTATATTGATCAACTCTAGGGAAAACATGTCACTTAAAGGTAAGGCAAGGATTCTAACTAGGGTGACAAAATTGAAATAGTCAGATTTTGACTACTATGGGCTCTGATACCATGTTGTAAGGAGTGGGATCCACTCCCTACTAAAAAAATTGGAAGAACAAAACATCCATTCCAAACACACTCAAAGGCATGTTAAGATAGGAATAAATTTTCCAAATTTATTATAATGGTATGCAAAAGACCAAAGTGTTGCAACGGAATTCCAAACACACTATATTCAATTTTGACAAAAAATTACAAAAGAATATCATAATCTCACATAAGGATTTACATGTATGATACAACATAAGAATAAAATTAGAGGGAAGTCTAAACTAATTCAAATCTTATCCCCAGAGGAACATCTCCAAGTGCTAGGTCCATGCCTGAATCTATGTTCTCCTAATTCAACTCAACAGCTTGTCCTAACCTGGGTGGTTGGGAAAAACACCCAGTAAAAGGGAAAGGAAAACAAAGTATGAGTCAACAATTACAAATAGGATATTAAGGTAAATAAAACATGTAAATAAAGGCTAGTATCAAGAGTATGAGGCTATTTTTAAATAGATGTTTTCCATAAACAAAATATAATAAAGGGTTGCATGTATGATAATTATGACTACCTTAAATAAGTAGGGTTGAGGCACCTACCAGACCTCAACCTGTAGGTTAGGGGAGAATTAATACATTTCCAGTCACCTACATGTATTTTTATGGGGAATAATAAGACATTCCTCAAGGTGAATTAATACATGCCCTGTCTATGGGTGGTTGTACACAAGTACCACTATTATAGCTAAATAGTCCATAAAATCAACATGCTAGAAAAGAATTCATGGCCAGTAAAAGAATCATATCAATTAAAACATGGCAATGGGGTACAAGACCCTAGAAAAAGCATATCATTACTAATTTTGAGTCAATTTAACAAAAGAATCGTGAATAGAGGGAATAGGGTTTATTAAATGCTAATTAGGGAAATATAGGGTTTGATCTGCAAATATCCCAACTTAGGGTGTAAGAACGCACATACGTAAAGAGGGATTGAACATACATAAAGAGGAATTACACATACATCTCTTTCTGATATCAATTATGAACTTTCACCACTTCAATTGAGTTCAAGTTCCACTTTACCTATTTTCAATGTATTAACATGTATTAGAGTACATAGTGCACATTAATGTAAAGAAACTTGAATTTTAGACCTTTTTAGAAAAACTCAATTTTAGACTCTGAAAATATCACCAATGAACTTATTAGGTTCTCCTGATCAAGAAAACATATTTTTATGTTAATTTTGGAGTTATGATGATTAAGATGTACTTTTTATGATTTTGTTGTGTTAAATCCATTTTACAAAAATAACCCTTAGTCAAACCATGAAATCAGACCTTGAAAATATTTTTCTCACGTAGATATTAATTTTTGAATTCCAAAACATATTTATTTATCAAATTTGGATAAGTTGATATGAAATTTTCAATTTGAACCAATAGGAAATCGCCACATCATCAAACCGATTGAGATAATTGAAGAGAGAGGGAGAGGGAGAAAACACCATTTGACCCAAGATAAGGTTTGAAGTTCCATAGGTAACCAAACTAGAGCTTCTAGAGAAGGTAAAACAATAAGAAACCAAAACCCTAGAAGAACATGGTAAATAGAGATGGAGATCATCAATTTTCAACATAGAAGCATGAGTTTTAAGCATGTAGTAAGAAATATATGAGAAGGGGGTTAACAAAACATGCCTCTACAAAGGTAAGAAGGTCCAAACAGAAAGGATCCCGAAATTTAGAATGTTTGGTTGCTCCAAGCCAAGCTCCTTTCTTGAGCAAAGATCACCTTCTCCACTTTAGAGGTGCAAACCCTAGCAAAAGAGCATGGAGATGAGATGTTTTAGGGTTCTAGGTGGAGTTTTACCCTTGAAGGTTATGGTTCCAACCTGGAAGAAGGTGGGAGGAATACTAATAGCATGCAAATATGGAAGGAAAGGACGAGTCTTACTATTTTTGGTCAAAATCACCAAGGAGGAGATTAAGAAATCCTAAACAGAGAAATTTGGAACCCTAGGAGCCTTCTTCACCAAGGTAGGCACCCTCTTTTACCTTGGGACATCAACTTCATGGAAAAACATAGAAGTGACTATGCTCTAATCTGGGGGAAAGAGAAGGAGCAGTTTTCTTCTTGGATTGGGAGGCGGAAAGGGGTAGGCATGGCTTTATAAAGAAGGGGGCAAGCATGAAGTGTCTATGGGACTTTCCATGAGTCCTTAGGCTAAGGCTTCATGGACATGCAAGAGGAAAGCTCATAGATACTTCTTGTATATCCAAGGTCGATCCCAAAAGCCCACAGAGACTTCTAGGCCATCCCCACCATCCTCCAATCAAAGAAATTACCCCATTGGTTGATAGCTTTTAAAGATAAGCTCATTTATAAAGAGGGTAATCCCTAAAATTCCCTTGGAGAGAAACACCTTAAAACCAAGGTGCAACCAGGTGTCCCATGGTTAAAAAGATCAAGAATGGTAAGGGAATATCTAAAGAGTATAATGCATGTGACAATTTACAAAGAAAACCTCTGAATTGGGTAAATTGTATAAAAGTCCAATATGTGCATATAATTGCATAACTTGCACAAACAACCTCCAAATTGGACCAAACTTGGAAACTTAATCCTGTCTCATGATTTTAAAACACCTCACAAGCTTAGATTAAGGTTTATGGTACTTAATTATGGTAGTTAAGTGTGTTAAATACATTAAGTAAGGTTTGGGGCCTTACACTTCTAACATGGATTTATTTACCAAGAATAATTAGGTGTGTATTAGAGAACAAGGTGATATGCATTTCATATTGATGACCTGATTCATCTATGATTTATGTGTATTAATGTATGTTATCTGATTCGGACACCTAGTGACACTAATGTATCATGAATGTCATTAAGGATGTATAGGTTAAGGTTAGATGATTACAACTTAGGGTTTAGGTTAACATGATCATTATTCTTCACCTATACCTTCTTAGGATGCATTAAGTCCAAGGTTAGATTACAATTATCTTACCCCTCATATCATTAGGGTTTATTGGTTTATGACATGGGCAACATCATGCTCATCCACTATTATTATTAAAAGGTGAGTTACTCTTATTATGTGCATTAGATGTTCATTAGGGTTCAAACATATGAACTATTCATTAGATGATTGTTATATGTTCTTTTGGATACCAAGAAACATGTGGTTACAAGTATAACTTGTTTGGTCAAAACTAAGGATTCAAGATAACTAACTTTCGAATTAGGGAGTTAGGGTTTCAAAAGTCATAATAGCTAGATTTCACTATCCTACATGACTCCATCCCCTTGAAAAGTATTTCATCCTAAAAATCTAACCACCTAAACATCAACAAAACAACTACTCTCCACTCCTTAAAAGGTTTGACCTACCAAGCCAAACTAAACTAGAGGTAAACGGGTGAGTCTAACTAGATCATATACAAGATCCACCACACTTCACTACATGTAAAGAAGCAAAAACCACTTCTCTACTAAAAATTTGAACATTAAAACATCCAGTCCAAACACACTCAGAAGGTTTGCTGGAGTGGGTGTCAAATTTTCAAATCTTTATATAATCGTAAAAAAAGATCAAAGTATAGTAGTGGAATAAAAACATGACTATATTCAATTATAAAGCAAAGGGGTTACAAACTTACATCATAAGGACCCAAGTAGAGGAAATCTAAACCACCTCAATATTGTCTCCAAGCTTTAACTTCACAATCTAAGTCTTAGTCATCAACCTTGTCATCCAAGTCCTCCACCTAGGGTTGGAAGCATACCCTAGCAAAAGAAAAATAATAGAAGACATCAACAAAGGATGGAATGTGCATACTAAATAGAAAATTGAGCAATATAAAGAAATAAAGGGCCACAAATATAATGAACCTTCCCATACGTGAAATAAGGACCACCCAATCGGGTGTCAAGAGAAAAGATCATAACAAAAGGCATACTTGCCATAGCCAACAAATAATAAGAATGTGCTATCAATATAAACATCCACTACCATGGTGGGAAACAAAGCACATATCATCATCAACATGCATACATGTGAGATAAGCATAGCCTTAGAACAATATAAATAGCAACAATGGTCAAGAATCACACATCTTGAACCTGATGGGACATGGGTCAAGAATCACACATCTTGCCTTGATGGTACATGGGCCAAGAATCACACGTCCTACCCTGGCATGGGGAATCATACATCCACCATCCAAATATATATAACATAGGCCAGGAATCACACATCCTTCCCGGGTATGGGGAATCACACATCCTCCATCCCAAAGATATTACAATGTTTCCATGTTGCATAATGAGACAAAACCAATGTAATTACACTACTCTAGTGCTACTGAATCACATAGCATGTTAAATGTAGAGGCAAGTAGATAAGTATAGTCAGATTTATAAAATGTTGCCATCACACAATGGACAACACAAACATATAAACAAATCCACTTCAAAGTGGGAAAGAGACATCACATGTCAACCAATAACTTCCACATCACAGTGGGCATATCAACAAGTAAACATCCACATCACTGTGGGTATATAATACCAAAAGTCCAACTTGCACCAAGGAAGAGTCAAGAGAATATCCATGATCATAAGATCAATAATAAATAAGGTAGTTCACATGAACCATGATATCAAAAGAAAAGAGCAATGTGTGTAGGCTATTGTCCATAGGACCAAGAGAAAGTCAATTTAGGTTATTGCTCAATAAAGAAAAATAAGTGATGCAAACATACCTCAACTTCAGAGTCAAACAATCGAAAGTCACATCTAGGTCCAAGCCTGGACATCCAAAGAGCCTATGGTGCATATATGCGGAATTAGGGTTAGGTTTCCATTAATTATTCAAAACCCTAAAAATCGCCTATTCATTATATGTAAATTAGGTTTCCAAAACTATACCATTTTTTAGTATATGTCATTAGGAGTCCAAAACATATTTTATTACATTTTTCTGACTTATTGATAATTAGTTATGAATTGTACAAGTTAATTCATCATATTTAGATTAATCCATTAAAATCACCACTTTATAACATCAGATTCAGGCAAAAAAACAAACACCATTACAAAGCCCTTATAATTCTGAATCCGATGAGTATTTATTTGTATTTTTTGGCCAAATAGGTAATTTGTTATCAATTTTACAAAACAGACCAATCAAAATCCAAGGAAAAACCAAGTGAGTGATATGTTTGCGAGAAAGCAAGAGAGAAAGAAGGAGTGTGGGGTCGGCCCTACTAATGTTGGCCAATCATCAGTTGTTGTGTCAGCTGGTCAATGACCTACAAGACCCAAACCAAAGCAAAGCAAAACTCCAGATGAAAAGACATATTTTCCCTCAGTGAAAAGACGACATTCAAGGATGAGCGATGGGCGGGATTGGAAAACAATCACGGTTATCCCCTTCAATTCTCTCGTGTGCCAAACATGGACATGATCCAAGAAGAAGTAGGAAACCAAAAAAGGGGGAAATCAATTCCTACCCGTAAAGGCTGAATTGGCAATGTCAGGCGCAACTCGAGACCTCGAGGGAGGATGTGAGGTGGTTCACCGGCCCTGCAACCACGACGGAACCACAACAACTTGCTGCTTCCACCATGACTTTCGACCGCATAGGGTGAGTCAGGAAGAAGCACTCGGGGCCAAAGGAGCTTAAACAAGCCCAAGAGGATGATGTAGGGGGACACCACGAAGGTGTGGCAGGAGATATTTAGTGGCCAGAGAGTCCGCGACAATGAAGGAGAAGTGAGGAAAGGTAAAATAGGGAAAGGAACAGAGCAGGTGAGATGGAGACTCTGTTTGGGTCGAGGAGAGCCAAAGCCCTAGGGTTTAAATAGGTTTTGGATGCAGAAAGGATAGAGGTGATGAATGAGAAGGAATTAGAGAGCCAAAGATTTAAAGGAAAGGAAAAGGAACAAGGAAACTAAATCGAGGGAGAAAGATAGGAAATAGGAAATAGCGCCCGATCGCAAAAAAGGAAAGCAAAGAAGAAGACAACTCAACAACCAAACAATTTAAATCCAACAACCCAAGATGGGCCCATGATTAAGCAAGCAGAAAAAAAACTCATGTGACAAATAAATCGACAGAACCTTATCCAATCCAATTCCAATTAAATTGAAACTTTTACATTATTTCCTATTTCTTTCTTTCTTCAATTGAGAGTCCAAACGTTAATCAAATTAAACCAAACTTGGCACACAAGTTAAGTTAAACATGTAGATTCGGAATATAAAATTAAATTTTCCTTTTGAAAACTTTTAATGTGTTAAATAAATCAAATCATATTTTCTCTTTCCTCCTTCATTAATGGCTTTAAGATTATCCAAATTTTATGAAACTTGACCCACAAGTAATATTTAATGTGTTGGATACGAATTTTCCATAAATTTTACATATTGGAGTTGTTTGAGCATTTATTTAATATTTTTAAGGTTCTACACACCTTCCCTCACCTGATTTCACCTTTAAAGAAAACTTTCTCTAAATTGGATGAAAATTTACTGAAAGGCTATAATTATTATGTAGATTACAAATCTAAATTATTTTCCTCTTTTGGGTTTGTAGATTATTTTATTTGATATTTTTAGGGAAAACTCACATCTTCTTTTCTAATTTGAGTTAAATGAATTATTATTATGTGAATAATGTGAAACTTGACTCCCAAGGTAATTGGGACCCAAGGAACACAATTTTAAAATTATATTTCACTTTTGGGACTTCATTTTATGAGATATGCCACTTGGCCCACTAATGGCCCATTATCTTAATTACTTATTCATTTAAGTTATTTATCATCTTATTATCACCAAATGAATTATGTGACATATTGGATTACATTATTCATGCATTATCTTATTGGGAACATTCTAACCTCAACCGTGTTTGGTCAAACCCAAAAGGTCAAACTTCCACAGTAGGGTCTAAGATCTGATATGTTACAACACTCCACCCCTTAAAAGGATTTCGTCCTCGAAATCTATAGATCAAAACATCAAAAACTCACTACTCTCCACCCCTTAAAAAGGTTCAACCTGACCAGTCAAACTAAACAAATTTTTAGAGCTACCTGCATCTCTTAGCTGTTAGAGTTTTTTAGATTTATATTTCACATGTGTCCAACTATCAAGTCACCGTCTAGGGTTAAGTTTTTAGGTCCTTGTGTCTCTAACCTATCAACCCTACATGAACATCCAAAAATTCATAGGGTAGGTCAACTACATCATTATATCAATCCTAGTCACAAAACTAGCATTAAATTCTACTCAAACTAGAGTTTCTCTTTATTGTGACTTAGTTTAAGAAACTTCAAAAAATCTAGAGAAAACATTTTGTTTTGTACATATGGTATTATATGGAAAATAATTTTTGTGTAAAACTTTTGCGATTGAAAATTGAAATTTAGGGCCCAAAATCAAAGTGAGAAACCAAGTCACAATACTTCTATAATAAGCTCTTGTAACATATTCTCATCCTCAAAACAAACATTGTTGCACAAAAGATCATCATTGATCAAATATAGGGTCGACATCTCACTTAGAGATAACTAGCAAAGTCAAGGGTTCTTAAAGGGAGACAAAATTGAAATAGTCAGATTCTGACTACCATGGGCTCTGATACCATGCTATAAAGAAGCGAAAACCACTTCTCTACTAAAAATTTGAACATTAAAACCTCCAGTCCAAACACACTCAGAAGGTATGATGGAGTGGGTGTAAAAATTTCAAATCTTTATATAATGGTAACAAAAGACCAAAGTATAGTAGTGGAATAAAAACATGACTATATTCAATTATAAAGCAAAGGGGTTACAAACTTACATCATAAGGACCCAAGTAGAGGAAATCTAAACCACCTCAATATTGTCTCCAAGCTTTAACTTCACAATCTAAGACTTGGTCATCAAGCCTTGTCATCCAAGTCCTCCACCTAGGGTTGGAAGCATACCCCATCAAAAGAGAAATAATAGAAGACATCAACAAAGGCTGGTATGTGCATACTAAATAGAAAAATGAGAAATATAAAGAAATAAAGGGCCACAAATATAATGAAGCTTCCCATACCTATAATAAGGACCACCCAATCGGGTATCAAGAGAAAAGATCATAACAAAAGGGATACTTGCCATAGCCAACAAATAATAAGAATGTGATATCAATATAAACATCCACTACCATGGTGGGAAACAAAGCACATATCATCATCAACTTGTATGCATGTGAGATAAGCATAGCCCTAGAACAACATAAATAACAACAACATTCAAGAATCACACATCTTGAACCTGGTGGGACATGGTCCAAGAATCACACATCTTGCCTTGATGGTACATGGGCCAAGAATCACACATCCTACCCTAACATGGGGAATCACACATCCACCATCCAAATATATATAACATGGGACAGGAATCACACATCCTACCTGGGTATGGGGAATCACACATCCTCCATCCCAAAGATATCCCAATGTTGCCATGTTGCATAATGAGACAAAACCAATGTAATTACACTACTCTAGTGCTACTGAATTACATAGCATGTTAAATGTAGAGGCAAGTAGAGAAGTATAGTCAGATTTATAAAATGTTTCCATCACACAATGGACAACACAAACATATAAACAAATCCACTTCAAAGTGGGAAAGAGACATCACATTCCAACTAGTAACTTCCACATCACAGTGGGCATATCAACAAGTAAACATCCACATCACTGTGGGTATATAATATCAAAAGTCCAACTTGCACCAAGGTAGAGTCAAGAGAATATCCATGATCATAAGATCAATAATAAATAAGGTAGTTCACATGAACCATGATATCAAAAGAAAAGAGCAATCTGTGTAGGCTATTGTCCATAGGACCAAGAGAAAGTCGATTTAGGTTATTGCTCAATAAAGAAAAATAGGAGATGCAAACATACCTCAACTTCAGAGTCAAACGATCCAAAGTCACATCTAGGTCCAAACTTGGACATCCAAAGAGCCTATGATGCATATATGCGGAATTAGGGTTAGGTTTCCATTAATTATTCAAAACCTTAAAAATTGCCTTTTCATTATATGTAAATTAGGTTTCCAAAACTATACCATATTTTAGTATATGTCATTAGGAGTCCAAAACATATTTTATTACATTTTTCTGACTTATAGATAATTAGTTATGAATTTTACAAGTTAATTCATCATATTTAGATTAATCCATTAAAATCACCACTTTATGACATCATATTTAGGCAGAAAAACAAACACCATTACAAAGCCCTTATAATTCTGAATCCAATGAGTATTTATTTGTAATTTTTGGTCAAACAGGTAATTTGTTATCAATTTTGCAAAACAGACCAATCTGAATCCAAGGAAAAACCAAGTCACCAATATGTTTGTGAGAAAGCAAGAGAGAGAGAAGGAGTGTGGGGTCGGCCCTACTGATGTTGGCCAATCATCAGTTGTTACATCAGCTGGTCAATGACCTACAAGACCAGACCCAAAGCAAAGCAAAACTCCAGACCAAAAGACATATTTTCCCTTAGTGAAAAGATGACATTCAAGGATGAGTGATGGGCGTGATTGGAAAACCATCGGGGTTATCCCCTTCAATTCTCTCGCATGCCAAACATGGCCAGGAGCTGAGAAGAAGCAGAAAACCAGAAAAGGGGGAAATTGATTCCTACCCGTGAAGGATGAATTGGCGATGTCGGGCTCAACTCGAGACCTCGAGGGAGGATGCGAGGTGGTTCGACGGCCCTGCAACCACCACGTAACCACAACAACCTGTTGTCGCCACCATGACCGCCAGCCACACAGGGTGAGTCAGGAAGAAGCTCTTGGAGCCAAAGGAGCTTAAACCATCCCAAGAGGATGATGCAGGGGGACACCACGTAAGTGTGGCAGGAGATATTCTGTGGCCCGAGTGTCCGCTACAACAAGGAGAAGTAAGGAAAGGTGAAACCAGGGAAGGAACTGAGAAGGTGAGATGGAGACTCCATTTGGGTCTATGAGAGCCAAAGCCCCATGGTTTAAATAGGTTTTAGGTGCAGAAAGGAGAGACGTAGATGAAGGAGAAGGAATCAGAGAGCCAGAGATTTAAAGGAAAGGAAGAGGAACAAGGAAACTGAATCGGGGGAGAAAGATAGGAAATATGAAATATCACCCAATCGTAGAAAAGGAAAGAAAAGAAGAAGATGAGTCAACAACCAAATGACTTAAATCCAATGGCCCAAGATGGGCCCGTGATTAAGCAAGCAGAAAAAGACTCGCGTGATAAATAAATCGACAGAACCTTATCCAATCCAATTCCGATTAAAGTGAAACATTCACATTATTTCCTATTTCTTTCTTTCTTCAATTGAGGGTCCAAAGTTAATCAAATTAAACCAATCTTGGCACACAAGTTAAGTTAAATAGGTAGATTCTAAATATAAAATTAAATTTTCCTTTTGAAAACTTTTAATGTGTTAAATAAATCAAAACATATTTTCTATTTCCTCCTTCATTAGTGGCTTTAGGATTATCCAAATTTTATGAAACTTGACCCATAAGTAATATTTAATGTGTTGGATACGAATTTGCCATCAATTTTACATATTGGAGTTGTTTGAGCATTTATTTAATATTTTGAAGTTTCTACAGAACTTCTCTCACCTGATTTCACCTTTTAAGCAAACTTTCTCTAAATTGGATGAAAATTTACCCAAAGGCTATAATTATTATGTAGATTATGAATCTAAGATTATTTTCCACTTTTGGATTCATATATTATTTTATTTGATATTTTAAAGGAAAACTCACAGCTTCTTTTCTAATTTGAGTTTAATGAATTATTATTATGTGAATAATGTGAAACTTGACTCCCAAGGTAATTGGGACCCAAGGAACACGATTTTAAAATTATATTTCTCTTTTGGGACTTCATTTTATGAGATATGCCATTTGGCCCACTAATGGCCCATTATCATAATTACTTATTTATTTAAGTTCTTTATCATCTTATTATCACCAAATGAATTATGTGACATATTAGATTACATTGTTCATGCATTAGCTTATTGGGAACATTATAACCTCAACCGTGTTTGGTCAAACCCAGAAGGTCAAACTTCCATAGTAGGGTCCATGATCCAATATGTTACACTACACACTCTGATTTCTTACTAAACACCAAACTTCAAAGTCTAGGTTCTAGGGATAACTATCCAAACATGTGGTTCTATGGGTCATAAGGAAACTATATTGGGTATCCATCCTCAAACAAGTCATTACACCTGGGAGACTAGTTCAACATATTAGGGTCCCTAAAGATAAATCATATAGATGCCTAAGGTTACTATTACCTAAAAGCATGCTATTTTGGATAATTTATATCAGTTCAGGGAAGGCCGATATCATATGGATTCGGGAGACCTCGTAAACCAAGCTAGTGGTGTAGAGGAAAATCTTGCCAGCCCCCGAACCTTGATCCTTTCTAGACACCTTTTCTTTCAACTTCATGTCCTAGTAGCAGCCTAAAGCCCAAGCTAAACAATCTCAAGTTACTATGGTTACTTATGCATCTTTTAGTTGTAAGTATTTTAGGGATGTATTCATCATTATTCTAATGTGAAACTATAGGATCCTAAATCAACTCTTCATCATCTGTTGATCAACTCTAGGGAAAACATGTCACTTAAAGGTAAGGCAAGGATTCTCACTAGGGAGACAAAATTAAAATAGTCAGATTATGACTGGTACGGGCTCTGATACCATGTTGTAAGGAGTGGGATCCAGTCCCTACTAAAAACAATTTGAAGAATAAAACATCCATTCAAAACACACTCAAAGGTATGTTGGAACATGTATAAAATTTGCACATTTATTATAATGGTATGCAAAAGACCAAAGTATAATAGCTGAATTAAAAAAATGACTATATTCAATTTTCACAAAAGATTACATAAGTATATCATAATCTCCCATAAGGGTTTATATGTATGATACGACATAAGGATCTAAGTTGAGGGAAGTCTAAACTACTTCAAATTTTATCTCCAGAGCAACATCTCCAAGTGCTAGGTTCATGCACAAATCTATGTTCTCCTGATTCAACTCAATAGCTTGTCCTAACTTGGGTGGCTGGAAAAAACACCTAGTAAAAGGGAAAGGAAAACAAAGAATGTATCAACAAATATGAATAGGATATCCAGGTAAAGAAAACATGTAAATAAAGGCTAGTTTCCATTATAAGATGAAAATTTCAAGAGTACGAGGCTATTTGTAAATAGAAGCTTGCCCTAAAGAAAATATAATAAAAGGTTGCATGTATAATAATTATGACTACCTTAACTAAGAAGGGTTGAGGCACCTACCGGACCTCAACCTATAGGTGAGGGGAGAATTAATACATTCCCTGTCACCTAGACAATTTTTTAAGGGGGAGAATAAAACATTCCCCAAGGCGGATTAACACATGCCCTATCTATGGGTGATTGTACATGAGTACCACTACTATAGCTAAATAGTCCATAAAATCAACATTCTAGAAAAGTACTCATGGCAAGTAAAATCATCATATCAAATAAAACATGGCAGTGGGGTACAAGACCCAAGAAAAAGAATATCATTACTGATTTTGAGGCAATTTAACAAAACAATCATGAATAGAGGGAATAGGATTCATTAAAGCCTAATTAGGGAAATATAGGGTTTGGTCTGCAAATATCCCAACTTAGGGTGTAAGAATGCACATACATAAAGAGGGATAACACATACATAAAGTGGAAATACACATACCTCTTTTACTGATATCAATTACTAACTTTCTCCACTTTAATTGAGTCCAAGATTCACTTTGCCTATTTTCAATGTATTAACAAGTATTAGAGTACATAGAGCACATTAATGTATAGAAACCCTAATTTTAGACCTTATTAGAAAACTAAATTTTAGACTTTGAAAATATTACCAATAGGAAATTGCCACATCATCAAACCAATTGAGATAATTGAAGGGAGAGGGAGATGGAGAAAACACCATTTGACCCAAGATCAGGTTTGAAGTTGCATAGATAACTGAACTAGAGCTTCTAGAGAAGGTAAAACAGCAAGAAACCAAAACCTTAGAAGAACATGGTAAATAGAGATGGAGATCATCGATTTTAAACATAGAAGCATGAGTGTTAAGCATGTAGTAAGCAATATATGAGAAGGGGGTTAACAAACTCCCCTCTAGGAAGGTAAGAAGGTGCAAAAAGAAAGTATCCCAGGATTTAGAAGGTCGAGTTGCTCCAAGCCAAACTCCTTTCTTGAGAAAAGATCACCTTCTCCACTTTAGAGGTGCAAACCCTAGCAAAAGAGCATGGAGATGAGATGTTTTAGGGTTCTAGGTGGAGGTTTACCATGGAAGGTCATGGTTCCAACATGGAGTGAGGTGGGAGGAATACTAACAACATGAAAATAGGGAAGGAAAGGAGGATTCTTACTAGTTTTGGTCAAAATAACCAAGGAGGAGCTTAAGAAATTCTAAATAGAGAAATTTGGAACCCTAGGAGCCTTCTTCACCAAGGTAGGCACCCTCTTTTACCTTGGGACAACAACTTTGTAGAAAAACATAGAAGGGACTATGATATAAGTTGGGGGAAAGAGAAGGAGAGGATTGCTTCCTGGATTGGGAGGATGGCTTTATAAAGAATGGGGCAAGCATGATGTGTCTATGGGACTTTCCATGTGTCCTTAGGCTAAGGCTTCATGGCCATGCAAGAGGACAACTCTTAAAGACTTATTGTATATCCAAGGTTAGTCCTAAAATCTCGTGGAGACTTTGAGGCCATCCCCACCGTCCTCCAATCAAAGAAATAATCCCATTAGTTGATAGCTTTTAAAGATAAGCTCATTTATAAAGAGGGTAATCCCTAAAATGCCCTTGGAGAGAAATACCTTCAAACCAAGGTGCAACTGGGGGGCCCAAGGTTCAAAAGCTCGAGAATGGTAAGATAATATCTAAGAATTATAATTCATGTGACAGTTTACAAAGAAAACCTCTGAATTGGGTAAATTGCATAAAAGTCCAAAATGTGCATATAATTGCATAACTTGCGTAAACAACTTCCAAATTGGACCAAAATTGAAACTTAATATTATCTCATGATTTTAAAACACCTCTCAAGGTTAGATTAAAGTTTAGAGTACTTAATTATGGTAGTTAAGTTTGTTCAATACATTAATTAAGGTTTGGGGCCTTACACTTCTAACATGGATTTATTTACCATTGTTCCACTTAAGTGTTGATTTAACATTTTAGATCTATAAATAAGATTTCACAGAGGTGTTTGTGCATAAACCCTTCCATTAGTATAATTATTGAGAAAATGTTCACTAAACCACTATAAATTCCACAATTTAAGCATCAAGGCCAGAAAGGACAGAAATGATCAGAAAATATTGGGAAAGGGCCAAAAAGAGAATATGTCGAAGTTTCGAGATGTTACAACACTCCACCCCTTTAAAGAGGATTTCATATTCAAAATCTAAAGAAAGGTGAGAAGGGTGAGTATGCAACATCTCACCACTAAACTCCCATGTTAAATCCATTAAACTTCCACCAAAACTTTACCAACTTAAACTCCTTATTTTTCAACTACTTAACTTGGGAGTTCATAATCTTCTCAAGCAACTCCACATAGGTCAGGTTTTCATCGATCGCCTAAAAGTTCCAATTTCACTATTTCTTTTTCAATTTTTTGGCTTTTTAGAATTATATTCATTAGGATATCACATTATCATTAATATTCTTTTAATTGTGTCATGTCATATTTACTTTGTTTCCAAAAGAGTTATATTTCATTATTATGCTTGAAACCATATATATTTCTTATTTACCTCATTATGAGTTTTAGCACAGTTAGAGTTTACTCAATTATCAATATACTTGATTATTATTCTTAATAATTTGATTAAGTCTCTATTATCAACATATTTAATGATAACAAATTCTTTTGCATGAATTAATACATTTTATCCAACTTGTTACAAATAATCCAAATAATGTCACACTGATCACTTATATCTATATTTAGCATTGTCACATTAACTTTCTTATTAATGTCATTATTAATCATTTTCTCATATTTATTCAGTTCTTATGATTAATTATGCACCTTTATGTGAATCAATTACTACTTATCCATATTGAAGTCATTATATGTATTTTAGTGAACAAGGTGGGACATATTACATATTAATCATTTGATTCACACACTAAGTCATTAGGTTATTAATTAGGTGTCTATTAGAGAACAGGGTGATATGCTTTTCATAATGATGACCTGATGAATATATGATTTATGTGTATTAAAGTATGTTTTCTGATTATGACACCTAGTGACACTAATGTATCATGAATGTCATTAAGGATGTATAGGATAAGGTTAGATCATTACAACTTAAGGTTAAGGTTAACATGATCATTATTCTTCCCCTATTCCTTATTAGGATGCCTTAAGTCCAAGGTTAGATTACAATTATCTTATCCCTCATATCATTAGGGTTTATTGGTTTATGACATGGGCAGCATCATGCTCATCCACTATTAGTATTAAAATGTGAGTTACTCTTATTATGTGCATTAGATGTTCATTTGGGTTCAAACATATGAACTTGTGACGTCCCCAAATTTTCTAAAACTTAATCTGATGTGTGATGTCCAAATTGAAACCCTCACCTCAGCAAGAATCCCAATTTAAACACCCCACACCAGGCTAGGAAGAAGAAAATCAAGACAGTCAGAAGGAAACAACAGTAGCACATGTAAATGAACAATAATAAAACCATACACACATGTTCACCATTCAACATATAATTACAACATGAATTGTTACAACATTTGATATTACATATTGAAAAATAAATTATACATATACATGTAATACCACTAAACTACAAGATCTTAAGACAACAGGTCCACCTATACATCAGCTCACCACACAACTCTCAACTATCCTGGATCTTCAAAAGCATAACCACAACCTAAAACAAAAGATTACATGCGGTACACGTCAGCACAATATTCAAGAATATTGTACTGAGTACGCCTACGTGTCTTTTATTTACCTCTCATCATATCTTGGCAATACGATAAAACTAATATACTTGGCAGTAACAAAAGAATATAAGAAAAGCATATACTTGCACGAAGATATTCATTAATATAAGAGAACACATATATTAAGCACATTTTCCATTATATATATCCATGCATTTTCCACCTGAGGGAATAATGCATAATCTCTGCTACCAAAGAGAATGAGATGTAAGGCCTTATGATCTACTACCAAAGAGTTAGATCATTGTACAATGTGATTTGCTACCAAAGAGAATGATCACTTTCCAACACTATGCTACCAAAGAGAATTAATGCTTTCATATAATTGAACAAATATATTATGTTTGATGTGTTCATAACCATAAGTATGGAAAGCTAAATCAATGTAGCATAGAAAAATAATTTTTTCAACCAATACCATATGCCAAGTATTTACTACGATATAACACAAGCATATTGTATATTAAGCCAAGTAAGAGGTAATGGCGTACCTTGATCAAGAGATAATCCAAACCACATATTCATCATGTCATCTACATCTTGGTCAACCCTGATTAAGATAAGATCATATATGCCGTCAGGTCCTCATCATCTTACATCTCATCTTAACCCTAGTCGTGTTCATTAGAGTATGTGTGTCCATAATTGCATTCCTGTCTTATATTTATCTTACTATTTTTATGTTCCAGATTATGGTTCATCAACTGGATATACTCATGTGTCACATTATTATGTGAACATATTTAACATTATGTCACTTTCATTACCCATATCAGGGTTACATCACATGTATTAAAGGTGCTCTTTATATAACATGAATATCATGTATATGACTGATCTCAGATTTATATATTATCTTCCAGTTACAGATATGAGGGTTTTCTGTAAATTTCATCATTTATTGAACATGTATGCATTAATTACATTTTACTTAGGGTTATTAGCCCTAAATAGACATTTTAAGCAAATTACATGACTTCGTGCATCAATATGACTATATCTGAGATCATATGCATTATAAACATGATTATAGACTTACTGACATTTTCTCATAATTTTATGCCATTGTTTGGTATTTATTATCCATTAAACAAGCATTACACATCATACATGATATCATTGAGATTAAAGCATAAAAGGCTGATATTATGATTCTACTATGTTCTATTCCTTTTTCTGAACATTTTGGTACCTTATTTGTATTTTTCTGATATTCATACTAATTATTGTGATTTATATACAAGTGAGCATTTTACCTTTATGGGCCAATTATCTGCCGAAACGTGGCTTCTAGGGGCCTCGTTGCTCCTTTGCTTGAGCCGTCCAGTTCAGGGTTTATCCTAGCAGTTCTCCCGCTCTCCTCTCTTACTTTCTTTCTCGACATCGCATGATTTGCTTGGGCGTAACACAACCGCCGCCGCTGGGATTCTCCTCTGACATGAGCTCATTCGCGGTGCTACTCCTTGCAGGCTTGCGGTTGATAAACCAACCTCGACTCCATGGATCTCCTTCAAATCTTCCTTCTCCCTCACCTCGAGTGATCTTGCTTCCACATGATCCATGCCCACTGCCGTGAGCATAGTGTTCTCGGGCATGATTGCCGCCTTTCTTCCTTACATAAGCCATCTTCGCGGATGGTTCTCCGGCGAGACGTCGAAGCCTCTCTTGTGATCTCACCTGATGCATCTGTGTGACCTGGGTGCCACCGCACGTACACCTTCACCCCCAGAGTTTCTTTAAGTCATCAATCAGAGGTTCAAGATAAATGTCAGTATCATTTCTAGATTGTTTAGGGCCCGATATCTGCCAAAGAAGTGTCGACCTGGGTTTCACTTTGCTGTGGAGGAGAATCAGTTACATATGGGAGGGCGAGCTAGTTCTCTATCTATACAATGCTGAAAGCCACACACATTGAGGGACTGGGTGGATGCGAGGCCAACTGCCCACTTTGTATCCCACCTCGACCCATGGTGGGAGATCATGATCATGATGCATCCAGGCACAACAGTCGTTTCCGTCCCACTACCTCTGATGTGCTATATCTAAAGGCCACGATTTCTTCCCTTCAAAATATAATCTGTTGCTGCATACTAAGTCAAGTTAACCAAAAACCAATGTACGCATGGGCAATACACAACATCCAACTGATGACAACTTATGTTTCTAAAGTCACCAATAATACATGCCTCATTACACCAATGTCAAACCATAACGTCTCCTTCTAGGAACTTCAGAACATTATGAATTTCGACCCTTAGTTTTATCCTCATCACTCAAAATACTTTGTACTCGAATGTGGTGTCAAATTCTATTGTTTGATGAGTGAATAAAATACCTCAAAAGACATGAACATAGGGATCCAAATTATGATATGAGCATCACTCAACAAGCGGACTTCATCAACATACTTAGAACTCTCAAAATAACTTAATCATATGATTTAACTTATGCCATTGTACATTTAAGGATTCCAAAAGTGCACTCCATCACATCCTACACACCTTAAATGAAAATTTCATCCTCGAAATTAAACTAGAAATCCAGTCTTTCACATCATATACATCTTAAAAGAATTTTCGTCCTCGAAATTAAGCCATTCACGTACTCTAAGGAAAAACCAAAAGGTCTTCATCCACATGTAGCCATTATTCTATGTGTAACATATCCACAAAGGTTACCTAGAACCATGTATCCAAAGCACTTTCAGGGGGTTTCACAACCATCTTGGTGCACAAACACTCCATTCAAGGTTAAACTCAGGGTTTAGAAACTTAGGTTATGTCATTACATATCTCATATATTAGGATCGCATTCTTATCGTTACCCATGCATTAGGGTTCCCACATCATATTACCATGTTCCAAAGAAGTTAACTAAAGTTAACCGATTATGTCAAGGTGTCATCAACATTTTATTGAGCTCATTGTTAGAACATGTTCAAGATTATCATATGTCTTTTAGGTGAGAGTTAACTAGAGTTAACCCACTTTATCCATCTAGATCACATTAAGGTGTCATAATCGTTATGTTGTGCTAACTGTCAAACTATATTTTTCATCTTTAATAAGCACTAAGATTAACACCTCATGTAACATATTTCATTCATATGATCTTATTTCATTGCTCAAAATAAATTGCAACATTTATTAATGAATTCATCACAAGATTAACCAATATTATCAAATTATCATCATTATCATGTACATGGTAAACCATTTATACTTTCATATCTATTAAACCATCTCTAGATTTCCTTCATATCATGTCTATGTATCACGTCTCGAGATTAGATCACATCTTACATATATATTATATCATGGTTGTGCTAAACAAACTTATATAAGTGGCTCGTGAAACATATATCAAAACTTTATATAGTCCAAATGAGGTTCCTCTAACCCATCTCATGAGGGTAGTGCCATGCTCAGTCTCTCTGAGCTAACTCAACTCTATGAGTATCTCATATGCACATACCTTATCTTTCCTCCCTTAGTCTAGGGTTCTAGGATTACCTCATTGGCACTAGTGATTAACTTCACAAGATCTAGCCACAGAAGCACAAACCAAAGCATGACATGATGTTCTCATCATAGATCTCTACCCATGAGACATGCTTACCCAAAACTCTCTTACATATACAACACTAGTGTCCTACATGGGAAACCACCAACCCGAGCATGAGGCTTCACAAAGACTAAGATAGCTACCTCCTCCAGGGTCTTGGGTTCTCTCCCTCACCCAGATGGCAGACACTCATATTCATGTTCACATGTGCACATATAACGAGCCTCTCTCTATCTCTAGGGTTTGGAATTCCCAAGGACATCTAGGGATCACCAAAGCTAAAGGAATCATACATAAAGCAACTCAACTCAATCACTTAGGAGTAGTCTAGTTTAGGACATATCATATCACATATCTCAGAATTCTCATATCTTGGAGTTTAGGTTCTCTAACCTTCTCCCAATGGGTCTCACTCTCTCTGGAGTTAACCCCGAAACTGGTCCTAACACTAGAGGTCCTCCTTCGTAAAAGAGCTTGAGGCTCATGCCGACTCACAACCTTGTCTCGTCTTAACATATCTTATCTCATAAAATCCTAGTTACTTGCATCATCGAAATTTACTGCAAATCCTCAAAACTAAACCTTCATCCTCAAAGACATCATCGATCATCATAAACATCTTATGTCATCTATATAAGACGTACATCATATCATCAAAACTTATATCATATATTCCATCTATCATATATATCAAAAAGGCTCTAGACATCTAATCTAGAACTATACTCTCTTCTAGACTGATGTCATTCACTTTCACTTAGGTTTCATGACCACCTCCTACTCGTACATGTGTGGGGACACATTTTTGTAATACATATACATAATAAAATAATATATAGTTTTTCTCCGATAAAACAAGCATAAGAGAAAACTATCGAGGTTCGATCCATTTGGAATCAAAAACCAAATCCTGAAAATGAGTGTCCCACACATAGTAGAGAGTACAATGTCATGAAAACTAGTAAAAAGGGTGATAACAAGGGTAGACTAGTGTAGCTACTCTAGACAACGTGCGAAATATGTGTAGGGTTTCTCTTCCCTTGATGCACGCCATTTCCAAATAATGCAACGTCCAATACCGCTACACTATAAGGAAAGAACGACATCTAAGGACTTGCTACTCAACAAGCACCAATATAGACCTAGTTCTCAGACATCTAGGTGTTAACCTAGAGGCTAGGTCAGATCCAGTCTCTAAAAGACGACTAATCTAACCCTAAAGATGATTAAGTTCAAGGTTCTTTGGTTTTGAGTTATATAATGAGCAAATGTCAGGCTTTGCTATTTTTCATGCTCTGATACCACCTGTGATGTCCTCGGATTTTCTAAAACTTAATCTGATGTGTCACGTCCAAATTGAAACCCTCACCTCAGCGAGAATCCCAATTTAAACACCCCACACCAGGCTAGGAAGAAGAAAATCAAGAGAGTCAGAAGGAAACAACAGTAGCACATGTACATGAACAATAATAAAACCATACACACATGTTCACCATTCAACATATAATTACAACATGAATTGTTACAACATTTGATATTACATATTGAACAACAAACTAAACATATACATGTACTACCACTAAACTACAGGATCTTAAGACAACAGGTCCACCTGTACATCAGCTCACCACACAACTCTCAACTATCCTGGATCTTCAAAAGCATAACCACAACCTAAAACAAAAGATTACATGCGGTACACGTCAACACAATATTCAAGAATATTGTACTGAGTACCCCTACATGTCTTTTATTTACCTCTCATCATATCTTGGCAATAAGATAAAACTAATATACTTGGCAGTAATAGAAGAATATAAGAAAAGAATATACTTGCACAAAGATATTCATTAGCAGAAGAGAACACATATTTTACACACATTTTCCATTATATACATCCATGCATTTGCCACCCGAGGGAATAATACATCATCTCTGCTACCAAAGAGAATGAGATGTAAGGCCATATGAAATACTACCAAAGAGTTGGATCTTTGTACAATGTGATATGCTACCAAAGAGAATGATCACTTTCCAGCACTATGCTACCAAAGAGAATTAGTGCTTTCATATAATGGAACAGATATATTATGTTTGATGTGTTCATAACCATAAGTATGGAAAGCTCAAGCAAAGTAGCATAGAACAATAATAATTTCAACCAATACCATATGCCAAGTATTTACTACCATATAACACAAGCATATTGTATATTAAGCCAAGTAAGAGGTAATGTCATACCTTGATCAAGAGATAATCTAAACCACATATTCCTCATGTCATCTACATCTTGGTCAACCCTGATTAAGATAAGGTCATATATGCCATCAGGTCCTCATCATCTTACATCTCATCTTAACCCTAGTCGTGTTCATTAGAGTATGTGCGTCATTACTTGCATTCTTCTCTTATATTTGTCTTACTATTTTTATGTTCCAGATTATGGTTCATCAACTGGATATACTCATGTGTCACATTATTATGTGAACATATTTAACATTATGTCACTTTCATTACCCATATCAGGGTTACATCACATGTATTAAAGGTGCTCTTTATATAACATGAATTTCATGTATATGATTGATCTCAGATTTATATATTATCTTCCAGTTACAGATATGAGGGATTTATGTAAATTTCATCATTTATTGAACATGTATGCATTAATTACATTTTACTTAGGGTTATTAGCACTAAATAGACATTCTAAGAAAATTACATGACTTCGTGCATCAACATGACTATATCTGACATCATATGCATTATAAACATGATTATAGACTTACTGACATTTTCTCATAATTTTATGCCATTGTTTGGTATTTATTATCCATTAAACAAGCATTACACATCTTACATGATATCACTAAGATAAAAGCATAAAAAGGCTGATATTATGATTCTAATGTGTTCTATTCATTTTTCTGAACATTTTGGTACCTTATTTGTATTTTTCTGATATTCATACTAATTATTGTGATTTATATACGAGCTGAGCATTTTACCTTTATGGGCCAATTGTCTGCCGATACGTGGCTTCTAGGGGGCTCGTTGCTCCTTTTCTTGAGCCGTCCGGTTCAGGGTTTATCCTAGCAGTTCGCCCGCTCTCCTCTCTTCCTTTCTTTCTCGGCATCGCACAATTTGCTTGGGCGTAACACAGCCTCCGCCGCTGGGATTCTCCTCTGACATGAGCTCAGCCCCGCTACTACTCCTTGCAGGCTTGCAGTTGATAAACCAACCTCGACTCCATGGATCTCCTTCAGATCTTCCTTCTCCCTCACCTCGAGTGATCGTTCTTCCACATGATCCATGCCCACTGCCGCGAGCATAGTGTTCTCGAGCCTGATTGTCGCCTTTCTTCCTTACATAATCCATCTTTGTGGATGGTTCTCCGGCGAGACGTATAAGCCTCTGTTGTGATCTCACCCGACGCATCTGTGTTACCTGGGTGTCTCCGCACGGTCCTCCTCAAGGATCTATTCTTTTGGGCAGGAGCCGCCGCCATGGTCACGACTCTCCACTATCAGGAACTCAATCGCTGCAGGCTCATCCTTATCCTTTCCAGCTTCTTGAGCTCAAGGCCAAGGCCCTCACCATCTCTTGGAAACCATCCGCCGTCGTGGAAGACTTGCTCTAGTGAGGAAGAGGTTGTGATTTCCTCCTCCTAACCACCATTTGTTTGCTGCCATTGGTTGCGACATGGTCTTACAGACCTCCTTTCCTTCTTCCAAACCACCTGTGAAGCCATGAGTGGGTCCACTACTGCGTCGCCTACCTATTCTCATGCCCCACCGCACCGTCCCCATCTGCCAAATAAGTGCCGACCTGGGTTTCACTTTGCTGCGGAGGAGAACCAGTTACATATGGGAGGGCAAGCTAGTTCTCCATCTATACAACGCTGAAAGCCAAACACGTTGAGGGACTAGGTGGATGCGAGGCCAACTGCCCACTTTGTATCCCACCTCGACCCATGGTGGGAGATCGTGATCATGATGCATCCAGGCACAATAGTCGTCTCCGTCCCACTACCTCTGTTGCGCTATATCCAAAGGCCACAATTTCCTCCCTTCAAAATATAATATGTGGTTGCATACTAAGTCAAGTCACCCAAAAAACAACGTACGCGTGGGCAATACACACCATCCAACTGATGACAACTTATGTTTCTAAAGTCACCAATACATGCCTCATTACACCAATGTCAAACCATAACGTCTCCTTCTAGGAACTTTAGAACATTATGAATTTTGACCCTTAGTTTTATCCTCATCACTCAAACTACTTTGTACTCGAATGTGGTGTCAAAATTCTATTGTTTGATCAGTGAATAAAATACCTCAAAAGACATGAACATAGGTATCCAAATTATGATATGAGCATCACTCAACAAGCGGACTTCATCAAAATACTTAGAACTCTCAAAATAACTTAATCATATGATTTCACTTATGCCATTGTACGTTTAAGGATTCAAAAAGTTCACTCCATCACAGAACTATTCATTAGATGATCGTTATATGTTCTTTTGGATACCAAGAAACATGTGGTTACAACTATATCTTATTTGGTCAAAACTAAGGGTTCTAGCTCACTAACTTCCAAATTAGGGAGTTAGGGTTTCTAAAGTCAGAGTAGCTAGATTTCAGTATGTTACATGACTCCATCCCCTTGGAAAGGATTTCATCCTCAAAATCTAACTACCCAAACATCAAGAAACCAACTACTCTCCACCCCTTAAAAGGTTTGACCTACCAATCCAAACTAATCCAAAGGTAAAAGGGTGAGTCTAACTAGACCATATACAAGATCCATCAAACTTCACTACACACTCTAATTTCTTACTAAACACCAAACTTCAAAGTCTAGGTTCTCGGGATAACTATCCAAACATGTGGTTCTATGGGTCATAAGGAAACTATATTAGGTATCCATACTCAAACAAGTAATTACACCTTGGATACTAGTTCAACATATTAGGGTCCCTAAAGATAAATGATATAGAAGTCTAAGGCTACTATTACCTAAAAGCATGCTGCTATTTCAGACAATTCATATCAGCTCAGGCCAGGCCAGTGTCATATGGATTCAGGAGTCCTCATAAACCAAGCTAGTGGTGTAGAGGAAAATCTTGCCAGCCCCCGAACCCTTAACTTTTCTAGACAACTTTGATTTCAACTTCATGTCCTATTAGCGTCCTAAAGGCCAAGCTAAACAATCTCAAGTTACTATGGTTACTTATGCATCTTTTAGTTGCAAGTATTTTAGGGATCTATTCATCATTATTCTAATGTGAGACTATAGGATCCTAAATCAATTCTGCATCATCTATTTATCAACTCAAGGTTAAAGATGTCACTTAAAGGTAAAGCAAGGATTCTAATTAGGGAGACAAAATTGAAATAGTGAGATTCTGACTTCTATGGGCTCTGATACCATGTTGTAAGAAGTGGGATCCACTTCCTAATAAAAAAAATTGAAGAATAAAACATCCATTCCAAAAACACTCAAAGGTATGTTTGAATAGGTATAAATTTTCCAAATTTATTATAATGGTAGGCAAAAGACCAAAGTGTAGCAGCAGAATTAAAAAATGACTATATTCAATTTTCACAAAAGATTACAAAAGTATATGATAATCTCCCATAATGGTTTACATGTATGATACAACATAAGGTTCTAAGTAGCGGGAAGTCTAAACTACTTCAAATCTTGTCTAGTTTTCATCATAAGATGAATATTTCAAGAGTATGAGGCTATTTTTATATATATGCTTGCCATAAACAAAATATAATAAAAGGTTGCATGTATGATAATTATGACTAACTTAACTACGTAGGGTTGAGACACCTATTGGACCTCAACCTATAGGTGAGGGGAGAATTAATACATTCCCAGTCACCTACACATATTTTTATGGGGGAGAATAAGACATTCCCCTAGGCGATTTAATACATGCCCTATCTATGGGTGGTTCTACATAAGTACCACTACTATAGCTAAATAGCCCATAAAATCAACATGCTAGAAATGAATTCATGGCAAGTAAAAGCATCATATCAATTTAAACATGGCAGTATGGTACAAGACCCAAGAAAAAGAATATCATTACTGATTTTGAGGCAATTTAACAAAAGAATCATGATTGAGGGAATAGGGTTTATTAAAGCCTAATTAGGGAAATATAGGGTTTGGTTTGCAAATATCACAACTTAGGTTGTAAGAATGCACATACATAAAGAGGGATTGCATACATATAAATAGGAATTACACATATCTCTCTTACTAACCCAAGCTCCTTTCTTGAGCAAAGATCACCTTCTCCAGTTTAGAGGTGCAAACCCTAGCAAAAGAGCATGCAGATGAGATGTTGTAGGTTTCTATGTGGAGTTTTACAATGGAAGATCATGGTTCCAACCTGGAGGAAGGTGGGTGGAATACTAAATGAATGAAAACAGGGAAGGAAAGGAGGATTCTTACTAGTTTTGGTCAAAATAACCAAGGAGGAGCTTAATAAATCCTAAATTGAGAAATTTGGAACCCTAGGAGCCTTCTTCACAAAGGTAGGCACCCTCTTTTACCTTGGGATATAAACTTCGTGGACAAATATAGAAGGGACTATGCTCTAAGCTAGTGGAAAGAGAAGGAGAGGATTGCTTCTTGGATTGGGAGGTGGGAAGGGGTAGGCATAGATTTATAAAGAAGGGGGCAAGCATGAGGTGTCTATGGGACTTTCCATGTGTCCTTAGGCTAAGGCTTCATGACCATGCAAGAGGACAGCTCATAGAAACTTCTTGTATATCCAAGGTCGGTCCTAAAAGCCCATGGATAGTTTTATGCCATCCCCATCATTATGCAATCAAAGAAATAACCCCATTTGTTGATAGCATTTAAAGATAGATAGCTCATTGATAAAGAGGGTAATCCCTAAAATGCCCTTGGAGAGAAACACCTTCAAATCAAGGTTCAATCAGGTGTTCCATGGTTAAAAAGCTCTAGAATGGTAAGGTAATATCTAAATATTATAATGCCTATGACAATTTACACAGAAAACCTCTGAATTGGGTAAATTGCATATAAGTCCAAAATGTGCACATAATTGTATAACTTGCACAACCAACATCCAAATTTGACCAAACTTGAAACTTAATCTTGTCTTATGATTTCAAATAACCTCACATGGTCCCACCAGTAGGTCGTATGGTTCCATCATTCTGTTCTCCATGGTCCTCCAAATGGTCGGCTCATCTCACGAACTAGTCATCTCAACTGGTGATGATCATCATATTTGTCAATGCAACAAAGAAAATTATCCTTTACTACTTTATTACATTGATAAAGAGAAACCTTGAGTTACATTCCAGGGGAGAAAAGGTAGGAAACCATTAACTTTACCTTGGGACAAGGGAGGTAGAGGCTCGGTGTGTAGACTGAGATAAACAAGAACCAAACCATTCAACCACACATAGATATTGGGCATTGGCCATAACCATGCTACACATCCATCATCAAAACCACTTTTAGGGCGACATGTGTAAATTGCATAAATATCACATATATATGTCTATATATATTTATATATATATACACATATATATACACACACACACACATATATATATATATATATATATATATATATTAGTTTGGGATTATGTGTTCTTTGAACGGATATGTATATGAGGTAGTTTAACTATTCACATCATATGCAGTAAATAAATGATTAAACTAAAATCAGATCATATTGATTATCCTAAAACATAGTAAATTGATGTGGCTCTAATACCACTATTGGGAAAAATAGGCATAAAGTATAGAAGTGGAAATTTTTTTTTTATCGTTGTGTATTCTCATATCCACAAGATAGCATCAATTACTAAGAAATAGGAAGGATGGTTTAATGAGTTATATATAGTTTTGGAGAAACTCCAGTGACAACAACTCGCTTCAATGCAACTGTTTCTAATTTCCATTGGATGGTGGTTGTGCAGCTGCTGGTCTTCACCATGAACACCAAACAAAACAACTTCTTCAGCGATTCATGTGGTCTCACCATGAATTGTAGGATGACTTTTCTCTCCTAGAAGTAGCCAAAAGACTCCTGGCTCTAGAGTTTTCCACACAGACCAACTAGAACTCATGTCATTGTACTAGGATAGACATGAAGGACTTGTCCCTCCCGTTGGCATACTAGTCACCAACTTGCTCTCCCACAACAACGATCCTCAGTTGTTCTCTCCCGTCCTTATCCCTCCCTTGTCGGGTAGGACTTTATTGGGCTCTCTAGGTTACCAAAACTAGAGAGTTCAATAGTTGTTAGAAGAATTGATTCTTAGTTGTACGTGTAGTTTTTTGAGAAGCCCTAGTACCCCTCTATTTATAGGTAGGGTTACGGTTAGGGTTCCCAGTCTGTATGGGATTGTACGGGAGTGGAAGGGACTGGAAGATATTAAATTTTCACAACCTGTGATGGCCGAAATGGTGTTCGAGTCACACGAGATAGTCATCTCGCACTATCATATGACCATTTGGTAGTTTCACAATCGCATATGAATTTGACAATTCCGATTCTAATTAATATCACATATTAATTACTTGCATCTAGAATCTTTGTTCATCCCAACTGAACCATCTCACCCATGCGAGATGCTCATCTCACTCACCTAGATGGCCATCTCACTTACCCAGACGACCATCGAGTGAGTCTCAGTCGATCCGTTCACTTCAATAGATTGAACCGGTCGGTTCACTCCTCAATATGGGCAGAACGTTAGCCAATTCGAAATCCGATCATCCTGAAAATCCAAATGGCCATCTCAACACTTCAGATGCCCACCTGTCATGCCTGAATGACCGTATTAACACTTGATATGTTCGTTTGGCAATTCAGCCAGCAGATTATCAATATGTTGCGTGAATAGAATACCTTAACACTTTTGTAATCAGTCCAATCATCATTCAAGATAAACTCCTATTTTAGATGAGTTCCTATGTGTATGACCCTATATGTCCCATATCATGTTGGCGGTGAATGTCCATAACTTATGACATCACAAGCAAGGAGAAGTGTCTAGTTGCACAATAGTGCTACCCAAGTGAATGGAAAATTGGAGAACAACTTCAACCTACAATCTATGTAAGGTGTTGTAGTGATTATATAATTCCTTTGTCTCTAATATCTGGAGTGAACTCGAGGCATGGACTCGTCATCCTGTCAATGTTCAATCCATGTTCCTTGAACCAAGAGCAGACTTTTTGAGATAATGTGGCCTCAATACCATATACTGATTCATATGTGCATGACCATGTGTTTCTCAGTCTCACTTATCAAGTGTTTATGATATCATACTCTAGTAGGAGGGACGAATCCCATATCTATCACTCACAATCTTTCCCCATGTATCCAAGTCACTCAGTCATAACCTTTATAGTAACCCATGTTACAAGATTGTGTTTGATGATTTTAAAGTGTATCCAACAACATGTGACGAGTGTAGTGATTTCTGGTCTAAGAATCACAATCACCACCTTCACTATGAGAGCTAACTATGACTTGCCATATGACGGTTTCCATGTGTCACTCTCAAGACGATTCTGTCTGATACACTGTTCTCTAACATGTATCTGAGTTCTTGGTTTGATATTGCCATATCATGACTAATGAGATTCTTCCATCAACCAATCGACACCCTAGTCTTATGTGATATTGGTGTATGTCTACCTTCAATAGTATCAACTCACTAGGGACATAACAAAGATGTACATACTCTTAACATTCATATGATTTCATCCTTCCAAGTCACATACTTGAAGACATACATCATTGAGTATTGTCATTCTTTAAACATTCATAATGCTTTCTCATTATCAAAGAACTGAATGAAATAGATCGAATTGGAAACTTGCTTTATTAGTATTAATCGATTCCTCTTAGGTATATGCCATGTCAATCATCACATGATTTTCTCTATGGGCATACCTTACCAACATAAATCAGTATTAAGTGGTGGGTGTTCATGATTTTGGGTTAATCGAGAATGAGTAACAATCAAGTTTCCCATATTCTGATGGATGCATATTCATCCCTTTTTATTGCATCCATTAGGGAAAATATTTAGGACATATTATGTTCTTTCCTCATTCTTAGAAACTAATTGCAATTTTCTTACTTTTGTCTCTCTAATTAGATTTCTTATTATTTTTGTTCTCTTTTCATAGGTTTTATGCTCAAATCCTTCAACCCAATCCAAGAATGTACATCATTACCCAAAGAATCAGAGGTTGTTTTAGCCTCCCAAGAGTCCATTCGGTCGACTCCCCCCCTACTGATAGGCTGACTCATCCACATAATCGGAACGAGTTGCAAACAATGACCGATCGATTGGCCCTCCAGTCGATCGATTCAACCCCATCATTAAAGACATGGTTCCATCAAGGAAGATTGGTTGGTTCATTCCTAAATTAGTAAACTAATTTTCCTTGAAGAAGAAGTATCAATTCATCCAGTCATACCTCCACCTCTTAGAAGTCACACAAAAATTAGTCTAGTTGCCCGATTGGCCACGTAGTTGATCGACTAGCGCATTGAATCCATTCTAGCTACCGCCAATCCCCTATTTAAGGTTCCTAGGTTTCTTCCTCTTCTATAAAAGGAGGGGGAGTGAAAGACCAAGGCAACTCATTTTTTAGCAACCCCTATATCATCTCATAACTTTGTTTGGGAGAAAGAAGAAAGGAAGGAGAGATGGACTTTGCAAATGTTATTATCAACATCATTCTCTTCTTCCTATCCTTGTCCTATGAGATATATGAAGTATCCTCCACTTTGTAGGGACGTGGGGAGAAGCCACATGAGCATGTATCTTGTCTTAGAAAACTTTGATTCCATTATCTAAATGAAAGATGTGTCATCATCTATTTTAAAACATGAATTATGAACTGACAATTTGTTCTTCTTGCCTATTATGATCCATGATGATGAGACCCAAAACATATGGACTAAAACATTGAATGAGGCTCACAATTTCCTTGATATACTCTTAGATGGAAACTTGTTGAATGATTGAACCATGCCATGTAGTATGTAGAGACCCTGAGTCAGTAGGTAGCTTGATCCGTGAGATATATCTAAGAAGGGAACAGATCTACATGATCCTATTGTAAAATTAAACTAAAAAGAAACAAAAAGTGTCTAAACAACTGCAAAGGCCTGTGGTGGTGAAACCCAAACTTCTAGAAATTCCCATTACTAGAAATTAATCTATTATTAATTATTTCAATTTTCCTTACGTTCTCATTTAGTTTTAATCTCTTACAACTAGTTTTCACTTTTGTAAGTTTACTTTCTTGTATATTTTAATCACTCTACTCGAATATGGATTTTAAAAATTCTTCATCATAACTTTTTTGAATCCACTCTTCAAAATGTCATTCCATGGGACAAATATCTTTCTATACAAATAATTTACTTGTTTGTTTTCAAGTAGGTTGTTTGGCGTTAAAAGGTTAAGATCTAGGGATAATTTGTTGTAGTAAATTTGATGCACAAGTGATGAAACATTTAAATTTTTGTGTAATTCTGGGTATGACGAAGTTGATTTGAACCCAATTGTATAGAATAATTAAGACTTTTCTTGATTTTTGACATTCACTCTTATCTTCTTGAAACTATTTTTCCATTGTATGACCATTTTTCTCAGGGATCATCAGTATTTGTGAAGCCCTAGAGGTGTTGACAATACATCGTTCATTTTCAATCATTAGATTTACATCACCTTCCATAGTCTAAAGCTAACCCATATGAACTGGAAGAATCAAGAGGAGGTAAACCGACAGATAGAGCGGGCCTTAAATGCATATATAGGCCATCATGGTTGAATCAAAGGCTTCCACATTGACCAAATATATAGCCCAAACCACCACCCTCCATGAAGAAGAATGAGAGAGATAAACTTAAGGACATCTCAATCCCAATGACTGTTGATGCACTACATCTAGTGGTTCTTTTTGACATCACTGCTCCTTAGTTTGAGTTTCACATGTAATGGATCACCATCCTACAAGGGAATCTATTTGTTGGAAGGGTGGGACAAAATTTTCTAGACCACCTCCAATGCTTCGTCGACCTATGTGCCTTCTACAAATTATTGGGTGTCTCAAATGACACCCTCAAACTTTAGGTATTCAAATATTCCCTAACTAATTTATCTAGTAGATGGTATCACACTATGGAAGGGGATGACATCACCACTTGGCAAGGCCTCTCAACAAATTTTCTTAAAATGTACTACCCCCATCCATCACCTACCAAATCTAGAGGCAGATCCCCCAATTTAGCATGATTCTAAGGGAAACCTTGGATGAAACTTGCAAGTGATTAAAAGAACCCCTTTGGTGTTGTCCACATCATGCAAAACACCAAGTTTAGTTAATTGAAACATTTTATTAGGGCATCAAAAAATATACTAAGACCCTACTAGAAACCTCATCTGGAGGTAACTTCATCTTTCAAAACATTAATAGTGTCTAGAAAGTTGTAAAAAGAAGCGTCGAGACCCGAACCCAATCTAATCGAGGACAAGGGGGAGTTTTAAAAATATCCAAGGTTTAAGATAGATATAAGATCAAGTAAACTGACAAAATCCTTAAGATTACCACCTTGAAACAAACAACGACTAGAGTCCTCTTTTAATGCTTGTGAAAGAAGAGGACAATGACAACAACCTCGATATCTGCAATAACAAGTAAAATTTGTAGAACTTCTTTATGGGTTATGCCAAGGCTATGATCACACCACACAACTGTCAGGTTTTGGAGGAGGCAGAAAAGCAGCGGAAACAAAAATTTTTCTCCCCAAACCCAGAACAAAAGGAATCGCGTCATCATCTATATAATAGGAAAGATGGTTTGTGAATCATACCTTGTCCCGAGGCTTGCTCGGCGACAGTACCACGCGCCTTGCGCGGTCTTCACCTCCGGTCTTGGATGGTGTCTGTGCAGCTCCTAGTCGCACCGGGACTGAAGACTCCTCCTCCTACCAGACTGTCGGATGACAGTTGTCCTCCTGAGCGGCAGTGACCTCCCACCTCTGAAGTAGTCCACACAGACCACCCGCAACTCCACTCTCCTTGTCCCACAAGGAAGTGGAAGGAGTCGCACCCTCCTGTTGACGTACTAGTCGCCAACACACTCTCCTGCTGTCAATTGCAATTGCAGTTGTCCTTTCTTGCTGCACCTCCCTTTGCGGGAAGCACTTGCTCGGGCTCTCTCTCGGTTACCAAAACCAGAGAGAACGACAACTTTGCAGAGCAATCAACTTGCACTGAGTTGTATTCTAATAAGCCCCCAATACCCCTATATATATAGGCGGGTCATGGGACAGGGTTCTCTGTGCCCGGCAATACGGGACAAAAGCAGGAGTAGAAGGGTTCGGGATTTTCCACAAAAAGCAACCATCTCGCAACCTGAGTGAACCGGTCGGTTGGGGACCTGAACCGATCGGTTCACCACTGAACCGATCATTTGGGACCCTTGAACCGATCGGTTCACTCATGAACCGGTTGGTTGGGGTTCCAGGTTGGTACCCGATTGACTTTCCTTGTTTCTTTCCCAATTGGTATCGAATACCAATATTATTCACAATTGAATTGGGCAATTTGAAACGAAAGGAAAATTCTCACCAATCCTACTTTCCCATGTTGCTCGATTGCACCAGTTGAACCGATTGGTTCAACACTTGAACCGGTCATTTCACTCTGTGCATGAGCCGATCGGTTCAACAATTGAGGCGACCGGTTCAGCAACCTCAGCCGACCGGTTCATCACATGAACCGATCAGTTGGGAATGTTGATTGTGCAGAATCAGTCAAATGCGATTTCAATCAATCTGATACTACAATCAATGCGTCCAACACCTTGAACATTATGATATTGAGCTATCGATTAATTGAGTGTTTAATTGAACTACTAAACTCCTTTAGTAATCAATCTAAACATTGCTTGTGGACAAAACTCCTCTTCCAGGTTAAATCCTATGTGTGTGACCCTGCAGGTCCATTTCACGTTGGCAGTGAAAGTCCATAACACTTATGACTTCACAAGCAAAGAGCGCTGCCTAGTCACACATCATTGCTACCCAAGCGAAAGTAGAAAGTTGGAGAACAACTTTCATCCTACAATCCGTGAATGGTGTTACAGTGAATGTATAATTCCTTTGTCACGGATATCCAGAATGAACTCGAGGCATGGAACAGTCATCCTGTCAATGTTCATTCATTTCCTTGATCTCAGAGTAGACCGAGTGAGATGTGTATGACATCAATATCACATATTGATTCACACGTGCATGCGCATGCCTTTCTCAATCCTACTCATCAAGTGGCCAAGGATATCAAACTCCCTTAGGAGGGACAAATCCCATATCTATCACTCACCCCTCAAAAGCCCCATGTGTCAAAGCCACCCAATCATCACCTTTATAACAACCCATGTTTCATGACTGCGTTTGATGATGTCAAAGTGTACCCAACGACATGTGTTGAGTGCAGTGATTTCAGGTCTAAGAATCACACTCACCACCATCACTGTGAGAGTTGATTGTGACTACCATGTCATGGTTCCATGTGTCACTCTCACGGTGGGTCTGTCAGGTACCTTGTTCTCTAACAAGTACCTATGTTCTTGGTTTGATATCACCATATCATGACTAATGAGATTCTGTCATCAACCAACACACAATCTAGTCTTTAGTGTTATTGATGTCTATGGTTATTTCCACAATAACAACCGACTAGGGACTATACAAGAATGTATACTCTTAACATCCGTATGATCTCATCATTTAGGTCCTTAACCTAAAAGCATACGTCATTGAGTAAAACAATCTTTAGACATCTATCATGTTACACCATCATCTCAGAAACAGTTTAAACATATAGATTGGAAATTGCCTTTATTATTATTCAAATCATTTACAAAGTATCCCATTACAATCATCATATGACTTGCTCTATGGGCATACATACCAACAGACTCCCACTTGCACTTAGAGCCAGTCACCAAGGAAACACAGTCCTTGTGACCTAGCATGACCATCATGCTTCTGCTGAGAAAGGGCCTTAGTCAGTGGATCAACTATGTTGTCTTCAGTTGGTACTTTGCAAATCTTCACATCTCCTCGCTGTACGATCTCTCGTATGAGATGGAAGCGCCGCAGTATGTGCTTGGACCGCTGATGTGATCTGGGCTCCTTAGCTTGTGCAATAGCTCCATTATTGTCACAATAAAGCTCAATTGCATCACATCTACTGGTAACTACACCAAGTTCAGAAATGAACTTCCTGATCCACACAGCCTCCTTTGCTGCATGCGAAGCAGCAATATACTCGGCCTCTGTAGTAGAATCGGCAATTGTTTCTTGCTTGGAACTCTTCCAGCTCACAGCTCCATTATTAAGGCAAAACACAAATCCTGACTGCGATCTGTAATCATCTTTATCGGTTTGGAAGCTTGCATCGGTGTAACCCTTTACAACCAGCTCTTCCTTGCCGCCGTACACAAGAAACTGATCCTTAGTCCTTCGCAAGTACTTGAGGATGTTCTTCACGGCTGTCCAGTGAGCATCCTCGGGATCTGACTGGTACCTGCTCGTCATGCTTAGAGCATACGCGACATCTGGGCGTGTGCACAACATAGCATACATGATGGATCCAATGGCTGATGCATATGGGATCCCATTCATACTCTCCCTCTCTTCACAAGATTGGGGACATTGAGCTCTAGAGACGGTAACTCCATATAGCATAGGGACGTTGCCTCTCTTTGAGTTCTCCATGCTGAACCGCTTCAGCACCTTGTCAATGTACGTGCTCTGACTTAGTCCGAGAAGCCTTCTAGATCTATCTCTATAGATCTTAATTCCTAGAATATAGGATGCTTCTCCTAAGTCCTTCATTGAGAAAGTTTTCCCAAGCCAAGTCTTTACCTTCTCTAAGGCTAAGACATCATTCCCCATCAAAAGTATGTCATCCACATACAATATGAGGAATGTGGTCGAGGTCCCACTAACCTTCTTGTACACACAAGGTTCATCTTCATTTTGAATAAAGCCAAACACTTTGACTTCTTCATCAAATCGAAGATTCCAACTCCGAGATGCTTGCTTCAATCCATAGATTGACCTTTGCAGTTTACAGACTTTATTGGCATTCTTTGGATCTACAAAACCTTCAGGCTGTGTCATATACACATCCTCATGAATATTCCCGTTAAGGAATGCGGTTTTAACATCCATCTGCCAAATCTCATAGTCATAGTAAGCTGCAATAGCAAGCATGAACCTGATGGACTTAATCATGGCAACTGGAGAAAAGGTTTCGTCATAGTCAACACCTTGAATTTGTCGAAATCCCCTTGCAACCAATCTGCCTTTATAAGTTTGCACATTGCCATCCATGTCGGTCTTTTTCTTGAAGACCCACTTGCACCCTATGGGTTTTACCCCTTCGGGTGGTTCCACCAAAGTCCATACTTTGTTGGAGTACATGGATTCCATCTCGGATCTCATGGCTTCTAGCCATTTCTCAGAATCTGGTCCCTCCATAGCCTCTACGTAGGTAGTTGGATCATCATCTATGATCAACTCTCCACCTTCCTGAGTTACAAGGTATCCAAACCTCTCAGGTTCAAGGCGAGTCCTACTAGATCTACGAGGTCCTTGTGTTACCTGAGGAGACTGAGATTCCACAACACCTTGTGAATCTACATTTTCCTCTGGTACATCTACAGGTTCAATGTTTTCTTGTTGGGCTTGAACCTCTTCAAGCTCTACTTTCCTCCCACTATTTCCTTTGGAAATAAATTCCCTCTCTCGGAATACAGCATCCCTGGCAACAAACACTTTGTTGTCAGTAGGGTGGTATAAGTAATATCCCCTCGTTTCCTTGGGGTATCCAACAAAATAACATTTATCGGATTTGGGTCCAAGCTTATCAGGAAACATTTTCCTAACGTAAGCCTCACAACCCCAAATCTTCATAAAAGACAAAACGGAACGCTTCCCATACCATATCTCATATGGTGTCTTTTGAACCGATTTAGATGGCACACGGTTAAGTGTAAACGTGGCGGTTTCAAGAGCATGACCCCAGAAAGAAATTGAAAGATCAGCAAAACTCATCATTGATCGCACCATATCTAACAATGTGCGATTCCTTCTTTCAGACACACCATTATGCTGTGGTGTTCCAGGCAGAGTCCATTGTGATACAATACCACGGGCTCGCAGAAGGTCCTCAAACTCCTGGCTCAAGTATTCTCCACCTCGATCGGAACGAAGTGCCTTAATACTTTTACCAAGCTGAATTTGTACTTCATTCATGAAATCCTTGAACATTTCAAGGGTTTCTGACTTATGCTTCATCAGGTTCACATAGCCATACCTACTGAAATCATCAGTGAAGGTAATGAAGTACTGATACCCATTTCTGGCATTAGTTCTAAAAGGCCCACATACATCAGTATGTATGAGTCCTAATAGATCACTAGCTCTCTCACCTTTACCTGAAAAGGGAGTCTTGGTCATCTTGCCCAACAAACAAGATTCACATGTCTCTATTGATTCATAATCAAAAGAGTCTAGATAACCATCTTTATGGAGTCTAGAAATGCGCTTCTCATTTATGTGCCCTAGACGACAATGCCAGAGATATGTTTTGTTTGAGTCGTTGAGTTTTTGCTTTTTGGTGTTTACGTTGTATACACTTGTCTCCAAGTCTATCAAGTATAGACCATAAGACATAGGGGCACTGCCATAAAAGATCCCATCTTTAGAAATGGAACACTTTCCATTCTTAATAAGAAATTCAAATCCATCTTTGTACAAACAAGAGACGGAAATGATATTCCTATTTATGGAAGGTACATAATCGCAGTTCTTCAACTCTATTATTAGCCCACTAGGTAGAGTTAACTCATAGGTTCCTACAGAACTGGCGGAAACTCTTGCCCCATTAGCAACACGTAGTTCAACCTCGCCTTTCCCCAAAGGCCTACTTCTCTTAAGATCCTTCACATTTGAACAAATGTGAGATCCGCATCCGGTATCAAGTACCCATGACGAAGAAGTAGTAAGGTTAATCTCTATCACGTATACACCAGAAGTAGAGATCTCTATCTCCGACTTCTTCTTCCATTGTTCCTTCCATCCTCTCCATGTAGAAGAAATTGGTTTGGCGAGAGAACACTTCTCTCCCTTACCTACTTTCTTCTTCACCAACGCATTAAGCGTACATAGAGTGAATTCTAAGGCTCCTGGTATATCTGGATTGTACAGAACACTTCTCACAGTCCTCAACCAGTTATGGAATTTATTCTCAATTAATTTGCCCATTTTAAAAGATGATTCTTTTGCCATTCTACAAGAGAAAATTTGCATTTGTCAAAACCTTTTTGATTTGATTTGAATAAAATTTGACAATAGTTAATTAGGCCTTTAATTAATTACCTCTCCCACTATTTTCACTCAAATTGATAGCCCTCACCATCAATTCAGAAGATTGCAGCGTACAATCTTCTAGTGGGTCAAGATCCTGAAATCCTCTGAGTCATGGACCAGCTAGGGCTGTCACCCACAACTCAGATCTCTCAGGTAGGCAACTTTTTCCAATTGCATCATATGCAACTCTTGAAAGATGTCATATGCAACTCCTTGCCATTATCATCTCCATGCCTCAAGGTACTAGATCCCATCTAGATCACCTTGTTAAGTCTGACCCAAAGCCAACACGATGAATGTGCACCCTCCTAGGGAAGACCCACACATTCATCCTTCACGCTTCCATGAGATAGACGGTGCACCACGCTAGGGCGTGCCCACACTTGGTCGATCAAGCTTTTCACGTGTGTCGCATTTGTAAGGCATCTAAAACTTAATATTTAATGAGGGATTTGGTTTTGTATATACATATACATATCCAATCACCACAATATATAGTATGTATCATATACATGCTATATCCCACAGAAAACATGCATAAATGATAAAAAGCAATGATTATGGCCATCCTATTTGTGATTCCTCGAGCCAAGAGGAATCACGCTCATCTAGGTCTACATCACATGCAACCTGTACAAGATGAAATATGTGCCTGCCTTTCTGGGTTTGATCAGCTCATCTCCATGACTGATCGGCTCGCCATCAGGTAGGTTGTTCGGGTGCCACCAGCCGATCGACTGGCGCCTCCAGCCGATTGGTACACCGGTCATCATGCATCTCCTCAGGTCGCCACCCGCTCATCTCATTCCTCGAACCGGCCTTCTGGATCACCAACCGATCGGTTCACTCCTTGAACCGATCGTCTTCAAGTTGTCCGCTGTTCTTTGACATAATAGGAAATAAAAACTATCCTTTTTATAATTGAATAGTGAAACCCCGAGTTACATTCAGGGGGAGCAAAGGTAGGAAAAGAATTCTCGAATTATTTCGAGTTACATCAGGAATATGAGAAAGGGAATCGGTGCGCAGACCGAGATGCAAGCAACCACACAAACAACCACACACAGATATATGGGTTTATAGGCCATAATCATGCTACACATCCACCACAAAACTCGTTTAAGGGCGACGCGTATCGAGTGCATTAATATTACATATCATATATGTGTATTAGGGATTTGTGGATTGGACATGTATAAAGCCGATATTATTCGCATCGCATGCAATAAATAAAGGCGACAAACCAAAATCGATCATATCGATAATCCTAAAATATAGAGAGGTTAACCTGTCTCTGATACCACTGTTGGGTTTTAGAGGAGGCAGAGAAGCAGCGGAAACAAAATTTTTTCTCCCCAAACCCAGAACAAAAGGAATCGCATCAACATCTATATAATAGGAAAGATGGTTTGTGAATCATACCTTGTCCCGAGGCTTGCTCGGCGACAGTACCACGCGCCTTGCGCAGTCTTCACCTCCGGTCTTGGACGGTGTCTGTGCAGCTCCTGGTCGCACCGGGACTGAAGACTCCTCCTCCAACCGGACTGTCGGATGACAGTTGTCCTCCTGAGCGGCAATGACCTCCCGCCTCTGAAGTAGTCCACACGGACCACCCGGAACTCCACTCTCCTTGTCCCACAAGGAAGTGGAAGGAGTCGCACCCTCCTGTTGACGTACTAGTCGCCAACACACTCTCCTACTGTCAATCGCAACTGCAGTTGTCCTTCCCTTGCTGCACCTCCCTTTGTGGGAAGCACTTGCTCGGGCTCTCTCTCGGTTACCAAAACCAGAGAGAACGAAAACTTTGCAGAGCAATCAACTTGCACTGAGTTGTATTCTGAGAAGCCCCCAATACCCCTATATATATAGGCGGGTCATGGGACATGGTTCTCTATGCCTGGCAATACGGGACAAAAGTAGGAGTAGAAGGGTTCAAGATTTTCCACAAAAAGCAACCATCTCGCAACCTGAACCGATCGGTTCACAAGTGAACCGGTTGGTTGGGGACCTGAACCGATCGGTTCACCACTGAACCGATCGTTTGGGACCCTTGAACCGATCGGTTCACTCATGAACCGGTTGGTTAGGGTTCCAGGTTGGTTCCTGATTGACTTTCCTTGTTTCTTTCCCAATTGGTATCGAATACCAATATTATTCCCAATCGAATTGGGCAATTTGAAACGAAAGGAAAATTCTCACCAATCCTACTTTCCCATGTTGCTCGATTGCACCAGTTGAACCGATCGGTTCAACACTTGAACCGGTCGTTTCACTCTGTGCATGAGCCGATCGGTTCAACAATTGAGCCGACCGGTTCAGCAACCTCAGCCGACCGGTTCATCACATGAACCGATCGGTTGGGAATGCAGATTGTGCAGAATCAGTCAAATGCGATTTCAATCAATCTGATACTCCAATCAATGCGTCCAACACCTTGAACATTATGATATTGAGCTATCGATTAATTGAGTGTTTAATTGAACTACTAAACTCCTTTAGTAATCAATCTAAACATTGCTTGTGGATAAAACTCCTCTTCCAGGTTAAATCCTATGTGTATGACCCTGCAGGTCCATTTCATGTTGGCAGTGAAAGTCCATAACACTTATGACTTCACAAGCAAAGAGCGGTGCCTAGTCACACATCATTGCTACCCAAGTGAAAGTAGAAAGTTGGAGAACAACTTTCATCCTACAATCCGTGAATGGTGTTACAGTGAATGTATAATTCCTTTGTCACTGATATCCAGAATGAACTCGAGGCATGGAACAGTCATCCTGTCAATGTTCATTCATTTCCTTGATCTCAGAGTAGATCGAGTGAGATGTGTATGACATCAATATCACATATTGATTCACACGTGCATGCACATTCCTTTCCCAATCCTACTCATCAAGTGGCCAAGGATATCAAACTCCCTTAGGAGGGACAAATCCCATATCTATCACTCACCCCTCAAAAGCCCCATGTGTCAAAGCCACCCAATCATCACCTTTATAACAACCCATGTTTTAGGACTGCGTTTGATGATGTCAAAGTGTACCCAACGACATGTGTTGAGTGTAGTGATTTCAGGTCTAAGAATCACACTCACCACCATCACTGTGAGAGCTGACTGTGACTACCATGTCATGGTCCCATGTGTCACTCTCACGGTGGGTCTGTCCGGTACCTTGTTCTCTAACATGTACCTATGTGCTTGGTTTGATATCACCATATCATGACTAATGAGATTCTGTCATCAACCAACACACAATCTAGTCTTTAGTGTTATTGATGTCTATGGTTATTTCCACAATAACAACCGACTAGGGACTATACAAGAATGTATACTCTTAACATCCGTATGATCTCATCGTTTAGGTCCTTAACCTAAAAGCATACGTCATTGAGTAAAACAATCTTTAGACATCTATCATGTTACACCATCATCTCAGAAACAGTTTAAACATATAGATTGGAAATTGCCTTTATTATTATTCAAATCATTTACAAAGTATCCCATTACAATCATCATATGACTTGCTCTATGGGCATACATACCAACAACAAAAATGTCAAATACTTTATAACACCCATATCCAATCCATAGCATTCATGGACAATCTTTTTACAATCTCAATCAAACTAGGAATCATCCTAGTTTCCAATGTGGCAACCACTTTGGTGCAAACAACATAACAAATACCTCCTCAAATGAACCAACAAGGTTTTTCACCCCTAGGTTACCAATATAATATTCAACAAAACTTTTGAAACCAAGGCAACTATTAGGGTAATTTCCAAAACTGAGGTCAAGAATTCCAAAACTAGATAAATAGAAGGAGAACCAAGAGTCACCATATGCACACTCATGAAACAAAGTGTCACAACCCCATTCCAAAACATGGATGTATGTGTTGACTGAAACATGGATCAAACAACATAAATACCATGAGAAAAAATGCCCAAAATGTAGGGATTTTGAGAACATCAAACCCTAGAATCAACACCATGGAGATCATCAATCAAAACTACTTTGGAGAGAGAAAGACAATCCTTAACATGTGAGGGAAACTTCTAAAGCTCTAAGGAAACATAATGGCCAAAGTTAGATCATGGTCATAAATCCAAAGGTCAAGATGCATATGCGACCATCTTCTCATGAACACTTAGAAAGCGTGCACATAGAAATTAGGGTTTAAGAATGAGAGTTAAACCACATTTAACACATCAAAAATAGAATTCAAACTTCATAATATATCAAGGTAGACAAGAATCATGCATGTGATCAAAGCCAATATCTCAAGATAGGGAGGAAATCATCATAACACATCCATCCCCAAAATTGGGTACCACAAATTAGGGTTTAGGGTTCTAAGAAAACCCAACATGGTAACCACCATCTTCCAAGTTCTAGAGCATGGTATCATCTACTACCATATCAAGGTACGTTTTATAGAGAGAAACAACAACATGCAAGCAAGGAAAAGTGCCATAATAGAGAAGGTAGAGGGTTATATCACCCTCCTTGAGGAAGATCAACTCCAAGGATCACTAGCTCCAAGCACACAATCACCAAGGATGATGAAACTCCACCCAAAGCTCCACTCTTAACCACAAGATCACCTCAAGAAGAAGAAGATATAAAGGTCAAAGATAACCCAAGAAAAGAGGGCAAGAAGTACTAGGTCAAACCTAGAGAAGAAGGGAGAAGGAGAAAGGGAAAATTCCTCACACTTGGGTCCAACTTGTCAAAACATGGCCTATGACACTTGTCCTGAGGAGTTCACTTCTCAAGAAAGACCACCATGAAGGATCCATGGTCTAGGGCTGTTATGACCCCACCTCCTGATATCCTCCAATTAAGGGAGACCGAGAGGTCGAAGCCGCACCCATAACTTTCGGATCAAAGGTTCGGCACTTAACTAATAACAATTATTAAATTTCCACAATCTATACAGAAAAGTTGTAATAAAAATTTTCATACCTTTTGAAAAATTTTGGATTTCTAAACTTCTATCCATGTATACATTCTACTCTAATAATTCAAAATTCCTTTTTAAGGAATACTCTTTATCCTTAAATGCATCAATATGCATTATTTCACATTATCATGTTGATTTCTTATTAAAAAAGTTCTTTTTGAGGATTTCTCTTTATTTCTCTTTTATTTTCCTCATTGGTGTTCCTTTTATCATTAGGAATCCTTGGGATACGAAATTCCTCCAAGAATAACTCCATTACACCTCTTTTCACTTGTTTTCCACATTTTACCATTGTTTTCAATTTCTTTCTTAATAAAGAAATACTTAATTTTTTTCTTCTCTTATTGCTTTCTTTTTGCAACTTTGGACTCCTTGGAACCCAAGGAACCTAAGAGGCACGAAATCCATCCTTGGATTACATCTCTTTGCCTTCTAGAGGTTTCTACCTCTTTCTTTTCCCAAAAATTCAATTATTCATTCACTAATTGAATTTTCTTGTTATTCGGGCCCAATAGCCCATAAAGCCCACAACACAAACATCAAGGCTATTGTAAACGAAATCCATTTATTCAAACCAAATTATATCATTATTTGTTCAAATATCTTTAATATGAGAAATTGCATTTCTCACAAAATGAATCCAAAAATTGGAGTTGTAACATCCTTCCCCTCTTATAGGAATTTTGTCCTCAGAATTCTATCAAGCAAACAAACAATTCAGGATAATACTTTTCCATGTCCATCATTGGCCCCTATGTTGCTTTACTGCACTTATGATGCTCCCAAAGAACCTGTATCATCACATATTCTTTTCTCTGAGTTCTTTCATCCTGGCGTCTATAAACTGCACAGGTGACTCCGACCATGTCAGCCTCCCTTGGGGCTCATTAGGTTCATTGCTCAGCACATGGTCGGGGTACCTCACATAGTTCTCTAAATTGGACACCTGAAACTCATCGCACATTTCTTTATCCTGAGGGGTAAGATCAAACTTAACCTCCACCACCAAACCATGTCAAAAGAACCCATACATCAGGGACTCAGCTCTCTTAACTATAATTTAGAGGTGTCGGATTTTCATGTCACATATTCTCCCATAGTGAACTGCATGTCAGTCTACTTTGCATCTGCTCATGACTCTCGTCGTATCTAGGCTCCTTTCAACCATTGCACGATCAAAGAGACTTCATCTACATGCATTGTGGTCCTTTTCTAACCATCATGTGGTCCTTTCACCAACATCACCTTACTAAAGTGGTGACCGACACAACCTCTCTTACAGAGCTTCTTTAAATATCGATATTGGCTATGGTGGTCATCATCACATCTTTCATAGGACAAGAACTGTCTCTAGCTATCACTCTGAACGAGCACATATGCTCTCATTAGACCCTTTATTCTAGATCATACTAACCATTAGTTAGGGTTGATAAATTGTACTAACATCGAGTTCTTCATGTACTTACTTCCACCTTTTGGAAGGGAACCTTTAGGTCAAACTCAAGAACCTTTGAACTCACACCATGGTGTAGCTGAACCATCTCTCTCATGGGTAGTTTAACCAAATATGTCCCTTGAAAGAACTCTTTCTTTCTCTTGTCATCTAGGTAAGGCAATCTACCATAACCCATATTGCATCTTGACCTTCCTTGGTCTAGTGGAGACTTATCATAACATCCATAATGATGAACTCCCATTCCCTCTCAGGGACTCTTTTGTCCTCTATATCGATACACTGGGTTACTGGGGTTCGTCCTTCACCCTCGGCTTGCATGGCCATATACCACATGCAACTTTACCTTAGGCATCTTAAGTATTACTGACACTTACTATCTTTGAAGTATCACGGTGTATGGTGATCTTCAATCATGATTTCCTGTATTGTCATGATTCCTCCAGCTTGATACTTTAGAAACCCTGAACCACTCTAATCAGGGTTTCATCACCTTCCTATCCAAAGAGTGCATTTGGGGTTCTACAACCATCCTTTCATTGTATCCAGGACTAAACTGGCTAACCAAACAACCATTAACTTTTGCAACATATTTCATTACATCGGAGTATTAGCCAAACATATCTCCTTTCCAAACTTAGGGTTAGCCTAACAACCTCTTCTAGATTCTAGCCAAACTAGTCAGATACATCTCAACCAGAACATCCATTACCACCTCACATCCTTAGGTATTAGGTAACATTGAAAACATACACTTACCATATATTTCACTTATCATCTCAAACTCGAACTCTAAGTCTATCTTCATTGAGAACACATTGAGCTCATCTTCTTGGTGATCAAACTCAATCTTGTATGACTCATATTTCATGATAAAAACATCCTCATAAGGTGATTACCTTAGTACTCTTACTATTTGTAAACCATTCATGTATTATTCACTTTACTAGGGTATGTTATCTTCTCTGTCCCCATATCTCGTGGCAACGTTCCAACCCACATCATCTTTATCCTTGGTGTATGGCATGTGTACTGTTCTATCTCTCACTACCATAACAAGAGGAAATAAGTATTTGGCTGCAGTGCAAATACAAAGTTCTTCCTGTTCCAAGAGTAGAGATGGTACAACCCACCTTTCCAGTACACCTTTAAATCTAAGTTGAAATGTGCCACATATGTCACGACATCACATTCATCTTGATATCAAAGTTACTTCCATGGAAAACTGGTTTGGAACCTACTTGGGTCACCACACAATCCTTGGTCATCTCCTCTAGGTCTATAGGGTGCCGGCACTTTTAGGGTCATCCCTCTTCCCTTATGCATCCAGAGAGTGCCATACTCATCTACCCTTTGGGACCCATGAGTTCATGAAGGTGATCAATCTCCTAACCCATGGCCCTCAGACAATGATAGTTGTTACCTCCCGACCCTATGGTCATGTGCAACTAGGGAATTAGGAAACTCCTACTTCCATCGGTATTATCCCCACCTGACCCTAAGATAGACTTAGGATTCTCTTATAGTACAACTTAGAACCTTTCCCAAGCCTTCATCATCTCTCTTTGTATACATGGGCTGACATCTATCCTTTCATTGGGGTCATGGTGACCTACCTACCTTAGTCAGGCCCCTTACCGGTTACCTTCATGGTAACACATCCACATGTACTTAGAGATGGATATCTATGGGTCTACGGGTTCATTTTCATACCATGTACTTTTCATTTAGCTTCTCAAGATCCTATAAGACCTCTTTAAGTTACCTTAAACCAACAAAACTGGTATACACCCTACACAAGGGTCCCTCTCCCAGGATGGGAGGAAACTACAACTCTTGACCACAAGGTCACAAACATCCTTAGGTCTAGGGTTTACATCTATATGCTTAACCCTAGTAAGCTATTAAGGCACAAGCTGACCACCAAACCATGCTAGGTCATCTGGGTTCTCATTCTTCAACATTAGATCAAGGTCATACCTTCCCATGTCATCAACTTAGCTGTGGGGGGGGGTAATCAAACACACCTTAAACTTAAGGTGTTTCCTTTTTCCTCTAAACATGAAGAGTACCATGCTCGAACTTATAAAGACTCAAATTTCATCATGAGCATCAGGTATACTACTTCCCTTCTTAGGTCTAGGATCCCTAGGTCCTAATTTGGGGTATCCAACTGCATGCTCAATCTCTTAACCACGAATCAAGCATGTCCAAGGTATGTCATGTACTCCCATGAACCTTTTATATGATCAACACCTCAGTGTTGAGTCCTCCTCAAGGACAATCAACAAGGTATAAGGCCTCATAACCTGTTACTAACCCTCTCCAGGGTATACATAACTTCTTCTTCCTTTCTCAGAAGGTAAACTCTTATACCATAGGCACATAAGTGCTAGAGGCCTCATCCTCTCTCTAGGGTTTGGTTCCTCCCATGGAAACCAAGAAATCATCAACCTCTAGGGATCAAGCATGCGATAACCACTATTATCCACTTAGGTCACATCAACCTCAACTCCTGACTTTTCCTCATATCTCGGGGTTTAGGCTTCCAACCTTCTTGCTGGGTTTCCTACTCTCTCTCTCTAGAGCTAACCATACATCCAACCTCACCAAAAGAGGTCCTCTCTTCGTGAAAGATTAACCTCAAAAGCATGCCCCTACCTGGGTGAAGCATATGTTCAACTTATGTTCGCTCAAGATTATCCATAACCCCTTATGCTTATCACATAAGCTAACCATCAAAATCTCCTGACCAAGGTTTCAACCTATTGCTCACACTACTAACGTATCCTGGGTGCATGCTATGCCCTATTCACATAAGCCCATAGGGTTTCTACAGGTCCTTCTCTAGCCTCATTAATGAAGGAGTTAGCCTTCACTATGCACGACCCCTCCCAGGGTTGGGTTGCGAAAGGTGCTAGGTTACCCATGGATTATATGGCATCCCAAAGGCATGTCCTTTCAAACACCCAATCTATCGTGATATCTATTCACCACTTCATATCTCTCTAACCTAGGGTTAGGCTTATCATCATCCTCAGAGGATGTACCAGGTCTCTTCTTGCAATGGAGATCTCTATCTTCAAGACTAACTTTCTTTCCTTATCCTCCTGACAAGAAGGTCTATCCTCAGGTCTCTCTTGAGGGCATGACAACTTATGTCATACGAACTAAGCACGTATCTATTATTTAGTTTACACTTACTCTATTAAGCTTATGTCCATGACATTTTATTTACATGATTTTCATTAATTTGGTGGAGTATTCCTTAAACCTTATTATCCTTACCCATACCTCAAGAGGGTGAGGAGAAGAAAGAAAACCCTAATCCTTTAGGTCCTTATCAGAATTTTGTGATGAGAAGGGATGAATAAGATGAGAAGTCCTAAAGGTATCTTATTTCGATTCAAACCCTAAGACTTTGGCTAGGCAGTCACATGGATCTGGGAGTCCTCATATTCCAACTAGCGGTGCGGAGGAAAATATTGCCAACCCCCGCTCCACCTCCGTCTTTCAGATAATGCTCTAATAACTCCCTTGGGTTCTATGGAGTTTGTAAAATTTAATAATTATTAATGGTTAATTGAGGAACCTACGCTCTGATACCAAATGTTACGACCCCACCTCCCGATAACCCCCAATTAAGGGAGACCAAGAGGTCGAAGCCGAACCCATAACTTTCGGATCAAAGGTTCGACACTTAACCAATAACAATTATTAAATTTCCACAATCTATACAAAAAAGTTGTAATAAAAATTTTCATATCTTTTGAAATTTTTTGGATTTATAAACTTCTATCCATGTATACATTCTACTCTAATAATTCGAAATTCCTTTTTAAGGAATACTCTTAATCTTTAAATGCATCAATATGCATTATTTCACATTATCATGTTGATTTCTTATTAAAAAAGTTCTTTTTGAGGATTTCTCTTTATTTCTCTTTTATTTTCCTCATTGGTGTTCCTTTTATCATTAGGAATCCTTGGGATACTAAATTACACCAATAATAACTCCATTACACCTCTTTTCACTTGTTTTCCACATTTTACCATTGTTTTCAATTTCCTTGTTAATAAAGAAATACTTAATTATTTTTTTTCTTCTCTTATTGCTTTCTTTTTGCAACTTTGGACTTCTTGGAGCCCAAGGAACCCAAGAGGCACGAAATCCATCCTTGGATTACATCTCTTTGCCTTCTAGAGGTTTCTACCTCTTTCTTTTCCCAAAAATTCAATTATTCATTTACTAATTGAATTTTCTTGTTATTCGGGCCCAATAGCCCATAAAGCCCACAACACAAACATCAAGGCTATTGTAAACGAAATCCATTTATTCAAACCAAATTATATCATTATTTGTTCAAATATCTTTAATATGAGAAATTGCATTTCTCACCAAATGAATCCAAAAATTGGGGTTGTAACAAGGGCTGAGAAAAGAGAAGAAGAAGGCAGAGGATAAAAAGAATTGCCATCAAGGAAAGGCAAGCACTTACCTAGGTTGGAGATGAGCAAGAGTCACCATATGCAAGGGATCCAACCACCAAAGCTTCAAGGATCAACTCTCCTTGCTCCATCAAGCTCCAAGGGTGAGAAAACAAGTAAGGAGAAGGATAAGGGCCAAAAAAGGGTCACTTGCATGGAGAGAAGAGGGCTTATAAGCAACATAGGAGGGAAGTAGAGTGGAGATGAGGTGTCAACAAGATAGGTCTCCAAAAGGAGACATGTCCACCTAAGAAACCAACATGCAACCACTTAAAACACACACGCACGAGATTATGATACAACCTATGTTGGGTCTAAACCACATGTGGTCCCTAACATATGGTCTCGACTGCAACATACCAAGGACACACCACATGGTTGAGTCAAAGCACCAAAACATCACATGGTCGAGACAAAAGGATCACCATAAACACTATGTTGAGACAATTCACTAGAAGACAACTGTCTTGACCCGAGACAAACCAAGACCATAACGGTTGAGATGAGAGAACCCAAGTGAAGTGTGTTAGTTGAGACACATCCAAACCATCAACATGGTCAAGACAAGGGTCACTACCCATACTCAAGTTCAACATAGGTCAACACCAAGCAACCCTAGAAACCCTAATCACCTATAGGGGTGCCATTACTCTACCAAGGCTCGACCAAAGCACTCCAAAGCACCACACTCTCTATCATGAATCTAAGAGAGATAAGGAACACTCTAGAGGTGACAAACTACAAGATAACCCTTACAAATGGGTAAATTTCTATTTGACCCAAAACAAGCACATGGGGCACAAACATCATCCAAACAAGCTCAAACAAGAGACTTAACCTCTCCACAAGCTCTAAAAGAATCCCAAAGGATTGGATTAAAGTTCTAATAACTTAATCAAGCCAAAAAAAATAGGTTAGCCCAAAACCTAGGTCACGGGTCTTACAAGCCATAAATCTCTAATAGGTATTTTACCCCCAAATTCCAAAGCGAAAAGAGAAGAGTGCATCCTACGCATATCTCCCTCAAGCTCCCACGTCCACAACTAACAAGAAAATAACAAATATAAATCACCTATAGGGTGATTAAAAGAGTGTGTATCATTCAAGTCAACCAAAACAGATATAAAGTGGAAGCAGACATATCAGAATGAATAACTTCATATGACATGTCTCTACTCATGGGTTGACCTCTCCCTTTGGTTGACTCATATCATAGAATCTAGTCATCACTTGTCATTTTTCGTGTTCCCTACTGGCCTGATCAGAGGAACCAACCTGTGACGCTTGTCCACGTCCTCTTCCATTGTTGTTGCATTGCTTTCTCTGTGAGCCCTACTGCTTGGTCACTTCATTACCCTTCACTGGACACTCCGGCTTCAGATGTCCAACTTGACAACACTTGTGGCAAACCCTGGTCTTGTATTGTGGCCTAGACGGCCCCATCACTAAAACAGATGTTGTACTATGGGCTCCAATAGGTGGAAAACTGTAGCTTCTGCCCTTACTTGGTGATCATTGTGTTTGTCTTGTTGCTCTCTACTGTGACGGTGGTGATGAGAACCTATGCTCTTTAGATCCTCCTAATGACTATTCTTAGTACTAGTTAGGCCTCTTCTTGGCACCCTTCTCACTCTTCTCAACCATGGATCTCTCAATTCCCTAACATACTCTACATACTTGACAAAATGCTCTCTATTCTCTTAGGTTGTTGTCGGCATTGTCAGCACCGTACTCAACCCCTTATGAAGACATATGATTCTCTCTTAATCCTTAGTGTCCATGTGAGGACAAAACCTCAGCAACTCCATAAACATCACTTCAATCTCATTGATGGACATGGATCCCTATAGAATCTACTCGAACTGGCTGATCTTTTCATCCAGATACATATGAGGAACATATCGATTGACAAACTCACCTCAGAACTCCTCCCAACCAATAGCAACAACAAGCATCTTTTCCTCGTATATAGCCCCCTAATGGCCAACACTTGCATTCAAAAGGTAAATTGCATGCTTCACCTAATTAGCCTCGGGGATGTTATGGATCTTGAAGGCATTTTCCAACTCTATCAACCAAAGATCTGCATCTCTTGGATCCGCCATACCAGAGTACTCCACAGCTCCAACATGCCTCAACCACTTAAAGGTCTTTCCCAAGACCAGACATTCTACATTGGGGAATGCTTCTCTCGTCTGACGAATGGGAAGTATGTCTGCCATATGTGTAATCGTGGTCATAAACTATCCAAACTTGAACTGAAAAGTAGGGTTGGCCACCACTACAAGGTCTAACTGGGGCATCTCAGGTGCCCTCTCCTCAACAACCTACCTCCTTGCACCTCCACCTTGTGTATCAACACCACTCACAGTAATATATTCTTTGTGTTCACCAACCATATTTTCTACTCTTCTTCTTCTTCATATGTATAAGTCAGTATAAGATAGACTGGAGGAGTACACTAGAACAAACACAAAGCCTAGTCCTAGGTCCTTGTAGGCTCTACGAACCTAAAGATCCAACCATAACTGTGACTCCCCAATGCACCACAAATGAGATAACTCAAAACCAAATGTGGAATTAATATTAAGCAAGCGGATTATCAGAAAACACGGTGAATTAAAATTGATTTCATTAAACCACCAAAGGCTAACAACTTTCACATATGAGTCCACAATAGGACACTTGCATCACATAACATATCATAAGGTGCTTACATCATTGTTCATGACATCAACCTATTACATGAGACACATGTTGCACATATGTACTTGTACATCTGTCATAACTATACAACAAAAGGCACACAAGTCCAAAAAACTGGTATCGATAACATCTCTACAAAACACATTGAAACACCCAAAGAACCTGAGTGTACATGGATGACTCTAGGTCTCTATCAACAAAAGACTAACAACATCTCCAACATTATTAGTTGTGGCTCTTGTTGTTGCTGTTCCTCTACTGCACGATCTCCACCATGTCGTACATGGCCACCTAAAAGGTATGGAAACCCACAGGGTGAGACCAAATGTCTTAGTAAGAGATATAACTCTCTACTAATGTCTCACTACTATAGAAATGGCTTATAACGTCACATTTACAAGCGTCGGTTGTATAAAAGAAATTGACGCCTAAACCCTACAGTATCGGTTGAATACCCAAACCGACATCTATATCTGAAGAGAGGCCTCACACGAGTATCTCTTTTAATGTAGCATCGGTTCCTTAATAATCAACTGACACCTAAAATCGACCGCGAAATCCAAATTTTCCATTGGAAAAAAATAACCTCAAAATTTAACATACGACGTCGGTTATTAATTAATTAACTTAAGACCAAAGGTTTTTTCGTGCGGGACATTTTTATTGTCCATTGTCTTCAAATAACACACACCGATGTATTTTCCCGCGCTGTCTGTGTGAAAAAATTTACACCCCTGTGGTGTCAGTTTTTTGTGGCAACCGACGACTATGGTCAGAATTTGAGAACATTTTTTTTTGGAATATGTATATAGACGTTGGTTTTTATAGTAGAAACTGAAGACTATAATTGAGCATAGGTGTCAAAGTTTTCCTGGTAACCGAAACCATTTGTTATTAGTGTCAGTGGTTTTTATTAACAGATGTTGATGATTAACTTAATACCACCCGCGTGAGCCAGACTCTTCCCCTTTTTGTGTTTCATTCCTAATTGAGGCTAGGTCCAGGGATTTTGTGCTCGTCACCGCTCGTTGCTCCTCTGCTCACCCTCGCGCGTTGCTCCTATGCTCGTCGCCACCGCCGCTCGCTGCTCCTCTCCTCGCCACCACTCAGTGCTCCGGCTTCTGATCGCCCTAGTCTCCCACTCACCATCACCACCTACTCCTGGTCGCCCACTCACCGCCGCCGCCCACTCGCCACCACCGCCCTCTCTCCTACTTGCTACTCCGGCCACCCGCTCACCACCGCTGCCCTCTCTTGTGCTTGCTGCTCTGGCCACCCTTCTCCAGCTTGCTGCTATGCCCTCTCTCCTTCTGATAAGACACCCTGCTCTTGCTTGTGCTTACTGAATGAGGTCAATAAGGTACCACCCACTTTTAAAACTGAAGGATACTTGTTCGATCACCAGAATTGAGATCTTGTTCCTAAACATACGCAAGTAGATCAGAGTATAGAGCATATAGATGTCGCTCTTAAACATCATATACTTATCTACTCATTCATTCATCTAATGATTTTGTACTCATCATAATATTTAAATTTAGGGCTTTGTATTTGTTCATCTACTTTTTAAAATTATTTAATCATCTACTGATTTATATTTGTTTATCAACTTCGTTGTACTTTTTTATCTATTTCTTTGTATTTGTTTATCTACTAATTATATTTATTTATCTAATTCTTTGAGTTTACTGATTTAGATGTTGCTATTGTAAATCAACCTAGGATATGAACAAATCTTGTGCTTGCATATATTTGTGCTTCTAATCCTCATGTTTAACCGAATTCAGTAAATTTTGATGCATGTTGAAATAAGATTTAAACTTGTCCATTCTAGCATCCTAATTTGATTTTATTATGTGCTTTGAACCTTGAAACATGTGTGTTAAAGATACATTGATGTCTCAAACTTAACTCACATGTGGGTCTTCTATTTCTAAAATGATTATGTGACCTAGTATGTATGTTGATATATGAAGCTCTAGTTAAAACTTCAAGATTGACCCCTAATTAATACATTATAACAAAATTGAATCATGCATTTGTGTTGTTGCAAGTGTTGTTGACTTGCTGTTGATTTGCATATATTTCTTCTTCAGCCTTCAAGTGAGGTATAATATTCTCACTCTCCCAATGTTACATTAGGCTCCATTTTGATTCAAATCTTTGATATATGGAATAATGTTTTATTTACTGATTATTATATACTGACAAGCACGATTAAATGATGTTACACAAAACTTAGGATATGAATGATGAAACTAGGATTCTAGGTATAAGAATGACAACAAACATGTATTTGTTGGCCTAGAAACCCATCTAAGATTTACTCATTAGGAGTAAATCTTGGATAGTCCCCAGTTTGGGACTGTTCTTGAACACCTAATCTCACTTAGGATGTAAGTGTATAATGTGTATTGGGTTTTCAAGAAACTTTTGGAAGCATTTCCCCTTTGTTCTCTAAGTACATATGTACTTGGAGAATAGCGGAGAAATGTTGCCAAAATTTTCTTGAAAACCCAATACACATTATACACTTACTAGTGAGATTAGGTGTTCAATAATGGGATAGGTGGTACAAATTTATTATATATAAGAATGACAACACATGTATTTGTTTGGCCTAGAAACCCATCTAAGATTTACTCAATAGGAATAAATCTTGGATAGTCCCCAGTTTGGGACTGTTCTTGAACACCTAATCTCAATTAGGATGTTTTAACCATTGATTATATATAAGACCTTAAACCCTAAAGTTTTAACCATGCTTAAACTCTAATCTTGTAGCCCCAGACCCTAATCTTGTTGTAATTTATACTTTTTTTTCTCTTTGATCATAGAATGGATAGATCATGGATGTCCATCCGCAATCGCTGCACCCCAGAGTTTATTTCTGGTCTTAATCAGTTTAATAGATTTGCTGAGGAACATAGGAAACAACCTGGTGATAGGTTCTACTATCCATGTAAGCATTGCGGTAACAACTTGAAAGTCAGCACTGGTGACAAAATCAAAAGTCATGTCATGTGCAACAGGATTGTACAAGGCTATACAAAATGGCACTATCTTGGAGAGATTTCAAACCCGAAACCAGTGGATATTGATAGTAGAGCTTGTGTGGAAGAAGTTATTGCCTCTGATGAGGTAGATGTGAACGAACCAGTTCCAGTAGACATCGTTGATGTGATGACGGATAGTTGTGGGGTAGAGCACACCAAAACTGACCCACCTACCATGTTTCGAAACATTGTGCATGATGTTGAGATACCATTATACACATGTTGTACTATGTTTACGAAGCTTAGCGTTGTGTTGAGATTGTATAAGCTGAAAGCTAACAATAGATGGAGTGACAAAAGCTTCACATCATTGTTGTCTTTGTTGAAAGAAATGCTTCCTGAAGGAAACGAGCAGCCAATCTTAACATACCAGGTAAAGAAATTGTTGTGCCCACTGGGAATGGAGGCCAAGAAGATACTTGCATGCCCGAATGATTGTGTATTATTTCAAAAGGACTATGTGGATTTGAAAGATTGTCCAAAATGTGGTGCGTCAAGGTATAAATTGACAACTTTGGGGGAGTCCAAAATGGGTTCTCCTGCCAAGGTGATGTGGTATCTACCTATAATATCATGGTTTCAATTCTTGTTTGCCAAACTGATAGATGCAAAGAATTTGAGGTGGCATGTAGATGTTAAGAAAAATAATGATGGGATCCTACGACATGCGTCTGATTCCCCACAGTGGAAGAAGATTGATCTATTGCACCCTAAATTTGGTACAGAAGTTAGGAATCTAAGACTTGGGCTTTGTACAGATGGGATGAATCAGTATGGGACATTGAGCAGCCAACATAGCACTTGGCCAGTCATGCTTGTTATTTACAATCTTCCTCCCTGGCTGTGTATGAATAATAAGTACGTTCTGCTATCGTTGTTGATATCGGGCCCTAAACAACCTGGAAATGATATTGATATTTATATTGAACCTCTGACTAATGACTTAAAGAAACTCTTGGGTGAAGGTGTGATGACCTATGATGCTTCGCGAAGAGAGACATTTCGTTTGCATGCTATGTTGTTTTGCACTATTAATGACTTTCCCACAGATGTGAATTTGTCTGGATATAGTGTCAAAGGATCTAAAGTGTGTCCTATATGTGAAGAGAACACTGATTCAACAAGACTAAAACATGGTGGCCAGATTGTATATCTTGGTCATCGATGGTTTCTTCCAAAATTCCATCTGTATCGTAGGAAGCGCAAAGCATCCAATTGATGTAATGAGGAACGGAGTGCACCTACACCTATATCGGGATGGTTGTTTATGAAAGAGTAAAAGATTTTGTCAATGAATTTGGTAAGAGATCACAATGTACTATGGCCACACAAAGTGAGAAATTTTTATTCAAGAAGAAGTCAATATTTTGGGATCTTCCTTATTGGAGTTCTTTGACAGTCAGGCATTGTATCGATGTCATGCACATCAAGAAAAATGTATGTGATATCGTCATTGGCACTCTGTTGAATATACCAGGTAAGACTAAAGATGGGATAAAATCCAGACTGGACCTACGTGAAATGGGAATAAGGTCAGAATTAATAGAATTATGTGAAATGGGAAATCAGAGAACATACTTACCTTTGGCTTGTTACACGTTGTTTAGAAAGGAGAAGAAAGCTTTTTTTGAATGCTTGGTAAATGTTAATGTGCCACAGGGTTACTCATCTAACATCCGTAGATTGGTATCAATGAAAGATATGAAGTTGATAGGTCTTAAATCTCATGATTGTCACACTCTAATGCAACAAATATTGCTCGTGGCAATTCGATCTATATTTCCAAAGCATGTAAGGTTTGCAATCACCAGACTTTGTTTCTTTTTCAACAGTCTGTGTAGCAAAGTTGTTGACCCTAATACTCTCGATACTTTGCAAAGAGAAGTGGTTGTTACCCTATGTCAGCTTGAGATGTATTTCCTTCCTTCATTCTTTGATATCATGATACATTTTGTTGTCCTCTTGACTAGGGAAGTGAAAATGGTGGGACCAATTTTGTTGTATTGGATGTATCTCTTTGAAAGATATATGAGTGTTTTTAAAAGTGATGTTCAAAACCGTTATTGTCCTGAAGGGAGTATTATGGAGGGTTATGTGGCGAGAAAGGTTATGGATTTTGGCAATGACTTTTTGAGTGGTAATGACACTCTTGGTAATGACAAGAATGTTGAGGAGCAATTTGGAAAAGGAATTTTGGGATCACAGGTGAAAGTAATTAGCCGTGAGCAGTTGGAACAAGGTCACTTGTATATTTTACACAACATGGATGAAGTGAGTGTTTATATCGAGGAACATACCAATTTCATCAAGAGACAATATCCTCGAGCCAATTCAATGTGGATTGCTAGATTACATAACAAGACATTTATTAAGTGGTTTGAAGATAAAGTCTTACATCAACTAACTCAAACACCAGATGATATTACTGAAACTATCAAATGCCTCGCCTTTAAACCAAAATTGAATGTTATGTCTTATGAAGGGTATGACATTAATGGATTCACATATTACACAAAGGGCCAGGATGATAAGAGTGTCGTCTAAAACTGTGGGGTCACCCTTCAAGTGTTGACTATGTTTTTTGCAAGTGCAAAGGATAAGAGTCCACATGAAGCTAAAATGTCATATTACGGTGTCATTGAAGACATATGGAAGTTTGACTACATATATTTTAGAATTCCTCTCTTCAACTGTAATTGGGTTGATAACACCAAAGGATTTATAGTGGATGAATTGGGTTTCACTTTAGTGAACTGTGAAAAGATTGGTGAGAAGGGAAAACCATTCATATTGGCATCACAGGAGAAACAAGTATTTTATATCGATGATCCTGCAAATGATAAATGGTAGGCTGTTCTTCAAGGTAAAATATAGTTCATTGAAGATCCTATAGATGAAGAAGAGTACTATGATAAGTAAGATGACTCCAGTCCATTCTCAGTTGGGTTGCCAACACCACAAAATATTGAAGCTAATGATGACTTGTATGTGCGTGGAGATCACAATGAAGGATTGTTAATTGATAAACGATTGCAATATTAGAGGCATGCATGTTTATATTTTTTTATATGTTTCATTTTTCAATGTTTCATTTGTATATGTGAACTATATAATGTTTCATTTGTATATGGAAGGATTTATGCATGAGTTATTATTATTTGCAATTATATTTTATAGATTACTAATTTTCTAGATACTAGTTAATAGAAATTCTATTTTGCATAGTATATTTGCATTGGATGAAAAGTTGCATCGGAAATGTGTGATGCAATGTTGTGGGAGGGTCCTAAGGAACTATAGGACAAATCTCACCTGAGAATAGATAAAAGATGGTGAGAAGAGGAAGAAGTCAGCTACTGAACAGTGGAACTTCCTGGACCCAGAAGAATGGGACGCATTTGTTGCTTCAAGAAACACTGATAAATTCAAGGTATTAGGTGTTACTCCCTATTTAATTAATATACATTGTATTCACCTATTCAAGATTAACCTTTAGTGTTACTAACCAAATCAATGTGCATACTAACTAGGCTATCACTGAGGCACAAAGAGCTAGGCGTGCACTAAATGTGCATGACCACACAATGTCTCCAAAGGGTTATGTAGGCGTTTGCCAAAGACTATAGGATGAGTGTACCGCTCAGTCTACTACTACTCAGGAGTCCTCTACTATAGGTACCACACCTCTGCCTCGCCATGATGTATGGATAGCTAGGAGGCAAAACAAGAAGGGAGAAATAAAGAAGCCTGCCACTGCTGAGGCAGCTGCAAAAATGGTAAAATACAACTCTTAGAGCAATCATTTGAATATTGATTATTTGTGGTGTTTACTTACTTACCAATTTTTGTTGATGGCGATTAGCGGGAGATGCACGAGATGAGGAAACAAGGCAAGTTCATCCCTGAGGGCATAAGGGATGAATTGACAGTTGCTTTGGGTAACCTAGAGAATCCTGGACGTGTTAGGGCTGCAGGTGCTGGTATGGGCATCAAAGCATACTTTGGGCCATCCGAGCGCAAACATGTCCCAAAAGCGAGAATTTCACAAGAAGAGGTAACCTATTGTTTTTTAGAATGTTATTGTAAAAGGGAATTCAATAATCAGAAGCTAACATTTATTTTATCCATGTATAGGTAGATAAGATAGTTGATAGGAGAGTCGATGAAGTAGTTGATAAGAGAGTCATGTAAGCAATTGATAAGACACTCCATGAAGCAATGAGCATGTGCAGGCATCCCTGACTGCCACTCAAATAGTACCTATGGCGTCCTACTCTACTACTACAGAGGTTGCGAGTAATCCTATAGACCCACCACCTAGCACATCTGTTGTAAGTATTTTTATGACATAGTAGCTAGTCTTTTCAAGATGATATGTTTTTAAGATGATATGTATATATATATAACATTCTTTACATAAATTTGTAGGGGTTGAAGCCATGCTGTCTAAAAAGTAACAAATGCATCATTGCAGAGGCGTCGGCTTACCCATCCCTTCCAGAGGAAATGTTTCATGGGTCTCCATTCCCAGATGGTTGGGTTCGTGTGAGCCCGCTACGTATATTCCCCAGTTGGAAGGATCTTCCATTTCCATATGCCCACCCAGATTGTGAAACGCTTGGTGAGGCAGAAGGTAGAGTGATATTGTGGCCCAAAGAGGATGTCGTCTATACTGAAATTGTATGGTAAATTTACATTACGTTAAATTGTTAGTCTGCATATATGAGGTCAACTGATCTGAAATTATATATACAGGTTAAAATGAAGACACCCAGAGCATCTAGGCCTCCACCTCCACCTCCTACATTACCAAGTTGGGTTCCATAAGACCTACCTGCCCCGTTAGGTCCTAATTGTAGGGGTATGGCAGTATGGTTAGGCGAACATGATATAAATTGCCCTATAAATGTTTCTATAGATGTGGATGATGTAGGTCAATCATACGAAAACAAACTATTTATACAAGATATTTTGGAGTTGTTTCACTATGATTGGATGAATACATCTATGATAGAGCTATGGATAAGGTGAGATCTTATTTATACATCCATATACCTTGTGTAGGATCTAGTGATGTGGTTTATTATATATTAATGCATACATAATACATGTTTTGCAGCTACATAGACAAGATATGTGCATACTTTTCATTTGAACATGTAGGATTTTTTATTCCATCTTTGATTAGTCTAGTAGCTAAAGACCCTTCGTCAGTTCAAAAATACTGCTGTGATGCTTTTACAAATTTTGGTCAAAATAAGAAGACGGTGATAATATCTCCATTCAATGTGGAGTAAGTTTACATTGCTTATAATTTGGACTTAAGAAAATTACATTTTTATTGTGGATTTTGAGTTATTAATTTTTAAATTTTTTACCTCTAGGGGTATGCATTGGGAGTTACTAGTTATTGTCCCCGGGACGTTCACTGTCTATTATCTAGATCCTAAGGGGACTAAATTGAATCTAAGATATGGACATGCAATGAAAATGGCATTATTCTGGTGACAAATATTTCATTTTAATATCTATTAGCATTTGTTATTACATTAATATTTAAGTATGCAATTTACTATGTTACATTAACATGTAGGGGCTTACATGAGTTCAAAGAGGCTGGAGGAAAGGTCCCCAGGAAAAAGAACCTGCCAATAATTTGGGAGAACGTAGAAGTAAGTTCCCAACTCCAATGTATATATTATTTATGTGAATTGTGCTTAGTTGTATTTTTTAATATTTTGTATGTTTCAATTTATAGTGTGCTACACTAGACAACGGTTGGGCATGTGCATACTATGTGATGTGATTTATGCACATGATTATCAAATATTCCACAGTGGACATCGATACCATACATGAGGTATTATATATAGTCTCATTAGATAATATGAAATATATCAATGTTATTTATATATTATTAATTATATATACATCATTCTCTTATACATCATTCTCTTTGCAGGTGTTTAAAACTGACCCCACTACATGTAAGGCCTTATCAGATGTACATGCTTCCTATATGACGAAAGAATTAAATGATGTAAGAGAAGAATGGGAAAAAGCCATACAAGTAGTGGGGGTTTTAAAATATAATTGGGATGTTGATAGAGATAATGACTAAAGAATGATATTTTGTAAATGGATTTTTCTGAATTGTCATATGTGTGAATGTTTCTACATGTCTGAATGTTTCTACATGTGTGTGAATGTTTCTACGTGTGTGAATGTGAAAATGAATGGAACTTCAGGTTGCTACATGAATGTTTCTACACGTGTCTAAATGTTTCTACATGTGTGAATGTGAAAATGAAAGGAACTGTAGGTTGCTACATGAATTTTCTACATGTGTCTGAATGTTTCTACATGTGTGAATGTGAAAATGAAAGGAACTGTAGGTTGCTACATGAATGTTTCTACATGCGTCTGAATGTTTCTACATGTGTGAAAATTGAATAGAACTACATGTTGCTAAATTTGTGAAAATGAATCTTGTTAAATTTGTAGGTTTGTGGCCTATTGTTGGATGATATGAACAGATGTCATAAACCTGCAGTTTAGTTCCACTGAACTATAGGTTTCTGCATCCTGCGACTAGCCACAACAGGCCTGCAAACTAATAAGAAAAAAAAATCTAACATAGGCGTCGATTATTAGTCGAAAACCAACAATAAAGGCTTACAACGTCGGTTAATAGCAAAAAAATTGCCATCTAATGTGGCCAGACAACACGGCCGTGCTGGCCAACACGACCGTGGCGGCAGGTGATATGGTGTCGGTTATTACTAAGAAACTGACACTGATGGTGTTCTAGATGGATCCCTTTTGTGGCGTGAAGGGTTTGGGTGTCAGTTTCCCTACTAATAAATGACACCTATAGTCCCCCTACTGGTGCCCTTTTTGTGGCATGATGGGTTTTGGCGTTGGTTTCCCCACTAACAACTAACGCCTATAGTGCCCCTGCTGGCACATTTTGGGTGGCACAAAGGGTTCTTCCATCGGTTTTCAAACCGACGCCTAAGGGTTCACCTTTTAGTGTTGTCCACATATGTGTCGCTTTTTAACCGTCACCAAAGGCCTTAAATAACCGACACCAAAGGTCAGTTCTATAGTAGTGTCTATTAAAGAATAGGTAAACTAAAATAGATAGATAACATGATTACTAACTGATCAGGTTTAGCTAAATGATATGTATCCAACTTGTGAAGTACGTTAAGAAATACTAAGCAATTACCACTAAGTAGTTGAAAAATGAATATTCTAAGAATAAATATGAAGAACATGTATATTTTTTATCAATAAAACTGTACAAAAGTGAGGAAAGGCTTCAACCAATATTATTGGCATTTTGTCCCTATGTAGATATACTACACATTTGTATTACATCTTTTATAATATCCTAAGGAGATGAGGTATACCACTCATGCTCCAACTAACCACTACTAAGTCAAAATTAGTGCCATATAGGGTCAATGGAAGAGCCAGAATCCACGACCTCCCCAACAACTCGTGGTTAGTACATGAGAACACTATAGTGACGTAACATATGAGTCATTTGCATAATAGCCTAGCCTACCTTGGTATATAGACACAATGCTAGTCAAACTGAGATATGCCCCACAGTGACACTCCTACCAGGGTATGTCCCATAGCCAATCCTATGAAAGTATCATAATCTTTTATTGAGTCACATCACTGAGATACGGCCTGCAGCCGCACCTCTTCCAGGGTATGGCCCATAGACAATCCTGTGAATGTGTATACTCAATAGTATACGACTCTCAGCTTCCACTAAGGGAAAATGCATTTAACCATCTAACACTAAGTCTGACACTGGAATGGATCTATGGCATAGGTAAACAACCTTATTAGATTCCACTTGATTAATTATTCCAATCAAGTATCTTTTAGCATCAATCAAGTTACAACGTACAAAACCAAAACAAACTCTACAATAATAAGAGCATAGTGCAATTTTAGAAGATATAAAATGTATAACGTGTGAACTTGTCACATCATCATATAGCACTATAGCACTTCCATTCACAAGGCCATAATTACTATCACACGGCCAAACAAGGCTATCACCAGTATCACATCACTGTGGGATATCAATCCCTCAATTGCATCTCTAGAGGTTATCACCTCAAATCATGCATGAAGCACCAGCCATGTCATCAAACCCAATCACATGATTCTTGCATATACAATTTCACATTATGCCTCAACTGAAAAACCACTAGAGGGGGGGTGAATAGGGTTTTATGATAATTTTATTATAATTTAACTCAAACAACCACAATTGAAATAATAAGAACACTAGAGGGGGTGAATAGGGTTTTATGATAATTTTAATATAATTTAACTCAAACAACCACAATTGAAATAATAAGAAGGAGACAAGGTGTTTAGAGTGATTCCAACCTTAGCAAATACTAAGGCAGTCAATCCACTACTCAGTTGCTTACCCAACCGGGATTTTGAAAGTATTAAATTTTATTACCTCTCAAGGAATTTACATAAAATTACAATACTTTCTACACCCTTTGGACAGCCTTCACCTTGAAGTAGTTGCACCAACTTTGAAGCATCCTTCTTGAAGTAACTTCAAGCTCCCCCTTGAAGTAGCCTTCCTCTTAAAGTAGATTCCCGTTGCAACAGCCTTATAGAAGTAGTCCAAAGCCTCCTTCTTCACCAAGAAGATTAAAACTCTCCAATCTGCAGCCTCCAACCCTAGGAGTAGCAAGGAGAGTACAAGCAATAAGAGTGAACAAGAAAGGAAAAGGAAATTACAATTACCACTTTGAAGCACAAAGCTTGATTTGCATATATCAAGCGTATAGATCTCCTAACCAATGAGTATTGAAGTGTAGGTTTAGTGGATAGGAGATGCTAGCCTATAGGACATGAATTTAGAGCAAGGGAAGTGAGCAGCCAATGTTAATGTTGCTCAATTGCTCAAAACAGATTGCCAATTGCAAGTGTAAGCTCAAGTATAGCACAAGTGTATATTGGTGAGTTTAGGTGTCCTAAAGCATGTTCTATTTATAGAAATGACCTACAAGTGCTTAAGGACGTTCTAGACACTTTCTAGAGGGTTCTAAGTGCTTAACTAGCTGTTAGGTACACTTTAGTTGCTTTAGCAACGACTAGTTAATTAATTCTGAAAAGTGCAGACAGAGACATTCTCGGTCGAGGAATTGTCGACCGAGATCCCAGTCGATCAAAGTTTTGTCGACCGAGGGACTGTCTGGAGTCAAGTGTATATAACGTTCTGATCCAACTCCCAACCACTTTGCTATGGGGTCTAATGGCTACTTGGGTCATTCTCGGTCGAAGAGTTTGTCGACCGAGAGTGTCTCGGTCGAGGATTTTGTCAACCGAGATTGACCCTGTTTCAATGTTTTAAATGAAGTGCTAAGTGTATGTATGAGTATGCATATGTGACACTATTGAAGGGGATGACCTATCTAAGTTTAGTGATTGTCTAGGGAAGATCTAACGCTTGATTTACATGATGTCTAAGTACTTGTACATTATATACTTGTAAAAGTTTTACAATTGATTACAATCATGAAATAACAATTCAAGCATATAGATTTCCCAAATCTTTGTCATCCACCTTATTCCTGCAACACTCAAGTAGCACGTTAGATCAACAAGAATGAAATGTTTGTCATCATCAAAACAAAGGTATTATACTAGTGTCCAATTTAGCCAACATCAACATTGGTCATAATCACCATCCCATATAATATAGGATTCACCATAGCATCCAAATAGCTATGTCATTCAAGTTCATATCACCTGCAAGGTTAGTGATTTATAAACAAGAGAGAGAAAACATCACACATGATAACCACTCTGAGAGAGAGGCAAACATACCACATGGTCCTACAATTAGGGTTATGGTTTAGTTATATATTTGATTAGTGTTGTGTAGCATAATCTATCACCAAACCCTAGGTACACCACTTCCCACTTTCTTGGAGTACTTTAGGTTAAGCCTCTTACTTAGTTATGATTAGATCATTATCTCAACAACACTAAGCATTACAGCACTCATATATATACATGTACCCATCTCACTATGTTTTACATAGATAGAAACCATGCATTATGTATATACATCAACCATCCATCACATGCGGGTGTCCCAACCATCCATCACACACATGTCTCAACCACCCTCAAAGCATGGTATCCCGACCACCACATAGGTTAGGGTTTCGAACACCCTCAAAACACACATCTCAACCTTACACACCCACACATTGTCACAATCACAATGTAATGTCACCTTGGCCACGACTGTGATGTGCCACCACATTGGTCACAACCACCATTCACAATGCAACATCTTAATTGTAACAACAATACATGTCTCGACCCACACAGTAGCACATATCGACCAACTTCAAAGAAGTGTCATGACCATATCACACAAGGCATCTCGACCACCAACATAGTAGGATTCTCGAGCACAACCACACACAACGTCACGACCATGACAGACCAAAGCGTCGTCCAATATAAAGCAAGTGTTACAACTAAATTGAAGTAGCATCTCGACCAGAGAAGAACCAACACAAGTTGCCTCGGCCAAAACAAAATAAATTGAAGGAGAACCAGGCATCACCATGTGCACACTCATGAAACAAAGTGTCTCAGCCCCATGACAAAACATGGATGTACGTGTTGATTGAAATAAGGACCAAATAGTAAGAATACCTAGAGTCACAAAGCCCAAAACGTAGGGATTTCAAGATCATCAAACCCTAGAATCAACACAATGGAGATAGTCAATCAAAACCACTTAGGAGAGAGAAAGTCAATCCTTAACACATGAGGGAAACATCATTCTCCAAGCAAACAAAATGGCTGATTTTAGATGATGGTGATAAAACCAAAGCTCAAGAAGCATATGAAACCATCTTCTCAAGAACACTTAGAAAGCATGCAAATAGAAATTATGGTTTAGGAAAGACAGCTAAACCACATTTGACACATCCAGATTAGAACTCAAACATCATAATACATCAAGGTACACAAGCATCAAGCATGTGATCAAAAGCTAAGATCACAAGATACAGAGGAAATCATCATAATACATCCATCTCCAAAATCGAGTACCACAAATTAGGGTTTAGGGTTCTAAGATAACCACCATCATCTAAGTTTTAGAGCATGGTGTCATCTACTAGAATATCAGGGTACATTTTAGAGAGAGAAGCAACAACATGCAAGTAAGGAAAAGTTACATAATAGAGAAGGTAGAGGGTTATATCACCCGCTTTGAGGAAGATCAACTCCAAGGATCTCTAGCTCCAAGCACACGATCCCCAAGGATGATGAAACTGCACTAAAAGCTCCACTCTTAGCCACAAGATCACCTCATGAAGAAGAAGACATCAAGGTCAATGATAACCCAAGAAAAAAGGGCAAGAAGCTCTAGGCCAAACTAAAAGAAGATGGTAGAAGGAGAGAGGATTAATTCCTCACACTTGGGTCCTCCTTGTCAAAACATGGCCTATGACCCTTATGATGAGGAGTTCACTTGGTTCCACCTTGTAAAGAATGACCACCATCGAGGATCCATGGTTTAGCACCGATAAAAGAGAAGAAGAAGGAGGTAGAAGATTAAAAGAAACACCATCAAGGAAAGGAAAAAACTTACCAAGGTTGGAGATGAGAGAGAGTCACCACATGAAAGGGATCCAACCACCAAAGCTTCAAGGATCAAATTTCCTTGCTCCACCAAGCTGTAAGGATGAGAAATCAAGGAAGGATATGGATAATGGCCAAAAAAGGGTCACTTGAATGGAGAGAAGAGGGTTTATATAGAAAAAGAGGAGGGAAGTAGGGTGGAGATGAGGTGTCAACAAGATAGGGCTCCAAAGGGACACTTTCCCACCTAAGAAACCGACATGCAACCACTTAAAACACAGATGCATGAGATGGTCATACAACCTATGTTTGGTCTTGACCACATTTCATCACCAACATATAGTCTTGATCGTGACACACCAAGGACACACCACATGGTCATGACAAAGCACCAAAACATCACCCTGGTCGAGACAAAAGGATCACCACAAACACTAGGTCAAGACACTTCACTAGAAGACAAATTTCTCAACGAACGACAAACCAATACCATCACGGTTGACCAAGAGCACCCAAGGGAAGTGTCTCAGTCAAGACACATACAAAACCATCAACATGGTCGAGACAAGGGTTGCTACCCACACTCAAGCTCAACAATGGTCAACACCAAGCAACCCTAGAAACCCTAATCACCTCTAGGGGTTCCATCACTCAACTAAGGTTCAACCAAATCACCCCAAAGCAACACTCTCTCTCTCATGAAGCCAAGAGAGAGAAGGAATACTCTACATGTGACAAATTGTAATGTAACTCTTACAAATGGGTAAATTCCAATTTGACCAAATATAAAAAGATGGGGCACAAACATTATCCATACAAGCTCAAACTTGAGACTTAAGCTCTCCACAAGCTCTAAAAGCATCCCAAAGGATTAGACTAAGGCTATTAGCACTTAATCAAGACAAAGCAAATAGGGTTAGCCCAAAACCCAGGTCAGGGGTCTTACACTCTAACCATGATGAGCATGATAAGCATAGGACCTAAAATATAGAAATCATCAAGAAATTTTGTACATGCACATGATGAGCATTGAACTTGAAATTTGAGAATAATTTGTAAACCACACATATCATCCAAATCAACCAAGGTACTTATGTGTAGTGGCATTACCCGCTTACCAGGAGAAAAGCAAATCTTATCTTAGTGTCTTTGATCTTGATCAAATCCAAGGTTAGTACTTTGAGTCAAACCCTAAGTCTCCTGAAAAATCATTACCCTTATTAATTATAACATTAACTAACATTTTAAACTCTAATTTGGTATTTAGGAAAACATGACCTTATTATACTTAATTAGGGTTAGGGTTACTGATTAGTGAAGGCCATAGGAGAAAATGTGATTTAATGTTAATAAATTAATGATCATATTACTTAACTCTAGGGTTTTGAGTCCCTTATGAAAACACAAAATAATAAGGAAAACCATGGTCTAAAAACCCTAAAATTGTTTTCTGCTCTAATAATCCATTCTAATGACTATTTATTTGTAATTTGCTGAGTAGTAGTTGAATTAATGTGGATTTTTGAAGGACATGCCAATAAAAATTCAAATAAAAGCCACATTTGCCTTATTATCCAATGGGCCGAGATTCAGTTGGACCAATCAAGGTCGGGAAACTTAGTAGGGGGATCGCCATAGAGGTCAAAGAAGAACACATACCTAATTTCTCAACTTCCCTTGTAACCATAATTGGATGATTAAAAATGTGCAGACACTTAGGTCATTTAATCACTACATTTTGTCTCATTTGATCGTGAGCTATGGAGTACTAAAGAGAATGTAGGTAGAACCCTAAATTTGCAACCAAATCATGGGAAGAACCAAGTCGTTCCCCTGAAGCCGAGATAAGCCATTACGGGAGCTCTGCATGTAGTGGAGTCCAAGCTCCATGGTTTCCTCCATAGAAACAATAGGGAGCATGATCAAAAGGAAACCACACATCCATGGAGTAAAACCACAAACCAAGTCTAGAAAAGAACTCTTCGGGGTAAGGCGTTGCATAGGGACAAGTCTCAGTATCTAGAGTGTGGATGCGAGTGAGGTGGTCTGCTACAACATTCTTTGTACCCTTTTTATCTCTTATTTCTAAATCAAATTCTTATAAAAGGAGGATCCATCTAATCAACCTGGGTTTTGCATCTTTCTTTGCCAGAAGGTAACGAATGGCAGCGTGGTCTATGTAGACAATGGCATTTGAACCAATTAGGTAGGATCTGAATTTGTCAAAGGCATACAGACTGCTAGGAGTTCTTTCTCAGTAGTTGCATAATTTCTTTGGGCTTCATCGAGAGTTTTTAATGCATAATAGATCACATAATGTTTCTTCTCTATACATTGCCCCAAGACAACACCCACAACATAGTCACTAGCATCACACATAATTTCAAAAGGGTGGTCCCAGTCAGGAGCTCTAATGATGGAGGTGGGTGTAAGGGCTTGCTTTAGAGTGTTGAAGATTTTGACACATTCTTCATTGAAATTGAATTCAATATCCTTTAGTAATAGATTCTTCATTGGCTTCGTTATCATGGAAAAGTCTTTTACGAATCTTCTATAAAATCCAGCATGCCCTAGGAAAGAACGCACTTCTTTTACATTCGTTGGAATAGACAGTTTAGAAATCACTTCAATCTTGGCTTTATCTACTTCAATTCCTCTATTGTTGACCCTATGGCCGAGGACAATGCCTTCCTTTACCATAAAATGGCACTTTTCCCAATTCAGCACAAGATGTTCTTCTTCACATCCTTTGAGAACCAGGGAGAGGTGCCTTAGACATGAATCGAATGAATCTTTGTACACAGAAAAATCATCCATGAAAACCTCCATAATTGTTTCAGTAAGACCAGCGAATATGGCAGCCATGCAACGTTGGAAAGTTACGGGTGCATTACAGAGACCAAACAACATTCTTTTAAATGCATATGTTCTGAATGGGCAGGTAAAAGTCATTTTCTCTTGGTCATCTGGATGTATGGGTATTTGATAGAATCCAGAGTAACCGTCAAGATAACAGAAATATTCTTGGTGAGCCAACCTTTCTAAGACTTGATCAAGGAAAGGCATTGGAAAATGATCTTTTCGAGTTGCCTTGTTCAATTTTATATAATCTATGCACATCCTCCACCCTATGACTGTTCGAGTGGGGATGAGTTCATTGTTTTCATTTCGTACAACAGTTGTTCCACCTTTCTTCAGGACTACATGCACTGGGCTCACCCATGGTGAATCTGATATGGGGTAGATTATTCCAACTGTGAGCAGTTTGATGATCTGGCGACGAACCACTTCCTTCATATTTGGATTCAATTTCCATTGATGCTCGATAGTAGGCTTGCGATCTTCCATCATAGGGATCTTGTGCATACACAGCGCTTGACTAACCCCAGTTAGGTCACCCATTTTATAACTGATGGCTTTCTTGATTTCCCTTAATTCCTTCAGGAGTTTATCTTCTTGTTCAGCTATAAGGTCGGAATTTATAATAACTGGGCAAACTTTTAGATCATCCAAAAACATGTACTTCAGTCCCTCGGGCAAGGGCTTCATTTTGAGAGCCTCTAGTTTTTTGCATGTCTCTTATGTAGCTTCCATAGCCTTGAGTTCTTCACTAGTGGATTCAACATCTTCTTTAGCAGAGTCGACAGATTCAATGCAATACTTTACTTGTTTGTCAATCGGTTCATCAACTGATGGGTTCATTAGAGAAACTTCTAAAGGATCGTATGATTCATGATGCTCTTGAGTCAGAAGTGAATTTTCTCCATGCAGTCAATCAGATAGACTTCTTCTTGTATACTTGGTCTTCTCATACTTTCAAAAACTTTAAATTCGAGAGTTTCTTTGCCTAATCTGAGTAGCAAGGTAACAACTTCAACATCAATTAGGGCTCTTGCAGTGGCGAGGAACGGATGACCAAAGATGAGAGGATATATGGCATCTTCTTTAATGTCCATGATGACAAAATCACACGGGACATAGGAGTCCTTGCCCACTTTGACTGGGACATCTTCGATGATACCCATGGGAAGAGTTACCGAATTGTCTGCAAGTTGTATGGTCATGCCCATTGGAAGCAATTATGCAAACCCTAGTCTTTTACACAGGATGAGTGGCATAATAGAGATGCTTGCACCGAGATCCACCAAACCTTTCTTGCATGATGAGTCGCCAATGTGACATGAAATTCCAAAGGATCTCGGGTCTTTTTGTTTCTTGGGCATCTTGCTCAATATGATATCAGATGTAGTTGTCTCCAGTTTTACTGTCTCATACTCTTCAGTTATATACTTCCTAGTGAGGAGTGACTTTAAGTACTTCATCCAGGCTGGTATCTTAGCTAGAGAATCGAGAAAGGGGATATCAACATGAAGCTTCTTCATAGCTTCTTTGAACTTATTGAAACGAGTATCCAGCTTGGTCTGCCATAGACGAGCTGGGAAAGGTATATGAGGCTTATATACAGGAATATCAGGTTCTGGTGTTTTAGTTTCTTCATCAGTAGGTTTCTCAAAATTTCCTTTTTCAGACTTATCATCTTTTGATTGAGTCTCTCGTGTTGTTGAGTCTTGGGCAATAACAGGTTCATCCTCGTCTGTAATAACCACAGGTGTCTTTTTAGGAGGATCTGAATAGTCTTTTCCTGACCTGGTGGTGACTGCCTTCAACTGTTCAGGATTCTTGGGATTATTCCTGGGTTGGCCAGCAAAGACTCCGGTAGGTGGATTGATGCTAGGTATGAGTTGAGATAGTTGAGATTGAATAGCCTTCTGCTGGGTTTGCTGGTTCGCTATCATAGTTTGCTGAGTTTGCAACATCTTTTCAATGACTGATAGCTTGTCGTTGGGGGAAACTGGACCTGCTTGATGTCCTTGTTGTTGATTGAGATTCTGGTACTGAGAGTTATTTTGGTAATTGTTGTAGTTCCTATTCTAAAAGTTCCCCTTGAAATTTCCTTGATTTCCAAAATTCTGTTGCTGATTGTACTGGAATCCTGGTGGGCCTCGTGGCTGATTGTTCGATCGAAATTGATGTGAGTTTACTGCTCCAGAGGGGTTTCCGTATTGAAAACCGGGATGATTCCTATTCTGATTTGGATTGTAATAACTTTGACCAGGAATGGTGTTGATATCATTAAGATTTTCCATTTGACCATTATCTCTTTGGCCACATACATTGTTCTAAACAACATCATAGAGAACATTGCATGATAAAGTGGAATGATCGGTGCTCTTACATGCTTCACAGAATAGGCAAGCGAACTTGACCTGTTCTGATTGTCGACTGGGTGAACGTCCTCTTCCAATAGCAGCAAGGGATGATTCAATATGGTCTTGCTTGGCTACTAAAAGTTTCAATGTTTCAGCGATAGATTTGTACTCGGGATTAGCTTCGGCCCTAGCTACTTTCAAAACTCCTTTACCTATAGATCTACCCCAATTGGCTTGATTTTCTGCTCCCAAGGTGACGACTCTCCATGCGCTTTCATAACTTTGGCGCATGAAGTTTCCTCCAGACGAGGAATCTAGGAATCTCTTAATATCATCATCCACCCCCTATAGAAAATCTCAATGAGTTGGTTCTTAGGAATTCCGTGGTATGGACACTTGCGTAGAAGCTCTTTGTAACTATCCCAAGCTTCAATAAGGGTTTCTCCAGGAACTTGAGTGAAGTTTGTTATTCACCCTCTGATTTCATATGTGAGAGACGGAGGATAAAATTTTTCTAGAAACACATTTTGCAGTTGTTCCTTGGTGGTGATGGGTATTTCACTTTACAATGAATTGTACCAACTTATAGCTCTATCAGCAAGGGAATACTTGAAGAGACGGAGTCTGATGGCATCATCTGTGACTCCATTTTGTTTTGTCATGGCACATAGATCAATAAATCTCAGAAGATGTTCTTAGCTATATTTTCCTTGCTTGCCATAGAAAGGGTTATTCTGAAGCAGGGTGATCCAATGCGCTCTTATCTCGAAATTAGTAGCATTGATAAGTGGAGGTTGTACTGGATGATGAACATTTGTAGCTTTCGGGATTGAGAACTCTCTAAGATCCTTTTGTAGTTTAGCTGCTTGTGCTGCTAGGATTTCCTGTTGAACCGCAACCCTAGCTTCTTGCATGAGCCTCTCTCTCTGTGCATTGATGGCTTGAGCCACCCTTCGGGCTACCTCTTCTTCTTGAGCCATCCTTGCTTGATTTTCTCTGATCTGACGATGAAAGGTTCTATCTATCTCAGGATCAAAGCTTGTTGCTAGTCTGGGGTTGTCCAAACGGTGCATGCACTACGCCTAGGGTTGTACCTATAATAGAAAGATTTTGAGAGTGAGAACCACAAAGTAGAGTCAAATTTCAAGTAGATGATCGATTGTGTCAAAAGAAAAAGCAAAATCCTAAATTCGTCTTAAAAGAACTAGATTTGACTAACTGATTCTGTTGTTCCCCGCAACAGTGCCAGAATTTGACGTGGGATTTTATCGCACTAACAAAATCACTCGGGGTTGAAATCCCCGAGCTTTTAGTAAAACCAAAGTGTAATAATACCACCCGCAAGCGGATGAGTTTTATCGAAGTATAGTTAAGGATCGAACCCAAAGGACAACATTTTTAAGAAACTTTGTCAGTCTAGTCTAGTTCAAGTTAAGGCTAATATTTAAAATGATAGGTTGATTTGAGGTTAATTAAACTAATTGCGAGAAAGTAAAATCCGAATTAAAGTTTGGATTTAGATTAATGATATGAAATCGCTGGGATGGTATCGGGTTTCACCACCACTATGCAAGCAAACACATTCAATAGAAAACAATCCAAGCAAGAGATAACAACCCAAATAGAGCTGTTGCAGAACCCCGCATACGGGCGTTAGGTTCACGTAAGCATCACCTTAGGCATCAGATGTCTAGTCACCAACTGGATCACTTTCTTACGGCTCCGAAGATACAAAAATCCGACGAAGGTTGTGAGCCCCCTATACAGGCGTTAGGCACACATAAGCATCACCGAAGGCTAGATGGCTCGTCCCCTCACGAATCATACACTTACGACCTCGAAGAAATCTCATTCTATTTCTAGTTTGGGAGTCAAACGTATTAATCGATACACAAGCAGGTGATAGATCTACAAACTAACATCTACGATAAACAGAGACAATACAAAATCCAACTAAGGCTGTGATCCTCCCTGAGGGATGTTTAGACCACAAAACCGTCACCGTAGGCTAGATGTCTCGTCCTCTCACGGATCATACACTTACGACCTCAAGGAATCTTATCAGAAGTTCTCATCAAAGAGTTGAACTTTGTAAACCTCCATTGTATCCCACATATAGAAGATTTCGCAACATAGGAAAGAACAAGATGAGAGCAACGAGATAATCATCTAGGAACATACAAATTAACAATGAAATGGAAAGGTATATGCATTGACATGGATAGTTTAATAAAAGAACATGATTTGCATGGGCATCGGGGCTAGTCCCCGCACCCCAGCGAAAAGGTACTACTCGCTCATGATGCGAGAAATAAGAAGAATAAGAAAGAGAGAGAAATCTACCATGAACTCAGTGTAGAAGGTAGTCGCAACTCGGTGAAGAAGATATGGCCTTCTACGTCATGTCGGAGTAGATCTGGATGTGAACGAGAGATGCCAAGACAGACCAGAAAGTCGCCCTCGCTCCGTATTTCTTCTCTCCTTAGCCTCCTTGGTTGCAACACGGGAAGTAGGTGGAATAAAACTGGCGTGGGCAGCACTGGATTTGGATCAGACCTGTGTACAGGCAGTCTGTCGGCATCCTGGAACCGATCCCGAAATAAAGACCCTACTGGTCCTATTTTTAGGCACTCGTCAGGTCCTCACCCTTTTAGTGTGATTTTAGTCCAAACGGTTTGCTAAATAGCTATTTCATACGGTCTTGGTATTCTAGCACTTTATCATTCGGTGCATGATCCACTTTTGCAAACGGTTTGGTGAGTTCAGCTTTATCAAATGGTCATTACTTCAGCAAGTTGCCATTCGGTTTGACTTTGTGCCACTTTACCATGCGGTTTGGCTTTGTGCCACTTTACCATGCAGTTTGCATGCATTGCTGGTTGGTTATTCATGTCTTGTTCCATTCGATCTTCAATTAGATATGCAGCAAACGGTCTTCGATATGAGGTCATTCGGACTTTAGAATATACCTTCATTCGGTCTTCGCGTTACTTAATCCAAACGGTTTGCTGCTTGTTATTTTATTCACGTCAAGCGGTTTCATAATTCAATGCCCATTCGGTCTTCACGTGGAAGAATCTCCATTCGGTCATGCATGTGAGGAGTAATTAGCAAACGGTCCTTCTTATTTGGTTTTGCTCCATTTTAGCAGCTCACACAGTCACGTGTTCATTCCGTTTGGTTGCTTGTTCGGTTTGCAACAAAGAACTCCATGCGGTCTGCGATTGTAACTTCTCCAAATGGTTTGTGCGGTTCCAGTGGTCATGCGGTCTGAGATCGTGCAACTACAGACATAGGAGTGGGCAGCGGCGTCAGCGTTGCAGCTATGTTGTGCGGAGGGCAAGGTCGGCGTAGCTTCTGGAGAAGGTCACAACACTGGCGGAGGTGCAGGTTGCAATGTCGGCGGCAGTGGTGAGGTGTTGCTGTGTTTTTTAGCAAATGGTTTGCAAACCGTTTTGTATGTGGTTGCATGCAAACGGTCTCACGCTGTGATCTTGTGCAAACGATTTGCAGTTTGTTTTGGCACACGGTCTCGTAGTGGAGCTTCATTCGGTCTTCTCTCGGTCTTGATGCAGCAAATCCAAACGGTTCATTCGGTTTGGCAGAGCTTCGCAGCTTCCCCTTGTCATCCGGTTTGCATGCAAATGATCTTGCGTGCAATGCCTTCATTCGGTCTAGCAGCTTGGCTGCCCAAACGGTTTACTTGCATGTCATTTCTCACGTCAAACAGTTTAGTTGCATGCACTCTATTAAACGGTCTTGTTGCACATGTGACCATTCGGTCTACGCATTGCATTCCAACTTTAATAAACGGTCTTCTCAAACGGTTTCAAATATTAAACGGTTTGCACGCAGCTGCGTTAAACAGTCTCGCAGACCGAATCTCTTCAAACGGTCTTGCAGACCGAGTCTCTTCAAATAGTCTCGCAGACCGAATTTCTTCAAACGGTCTCGCAGACCGAATCTCTTCAAATGGTCTCGCAGACTGAATTTCTTCAAACGGTCTCGCAGACCGAATCTCTTCAAATGGTCTTGAGGTGTGCATGTCCATTCAGTCTTGAGACCGTATGGACGAAACCGAATGGTGAGACCGAATGGTGAGTGAAGGTGGGACCCAGCAGATTGTTCAGCTTCATCAAGACCTGCATCAAATCAACATAAATTCAATTAAAATCATGATAATTGGATCAATTAAGTAATTTTGCACATTTTTTCATCTTGTAAGTGAAATTAAATGTATTGAGTTGAATTTGTCTCAAAATGATAGTTGAATTTCATGATGAATATACATTCATCACTTAAGGCTTAAGCGACACAGTTCTCTACCCTTCAATCATTGTTTGAGATCCTACATTTCTACAATTACCTATGAATGTTTGCAATTGGCTTTTTTGTGCCTCCTAGTTAAAGTTAACGAGTTATGATTCCATTGCACTTGAACTGCTGTCTGGCACTTTTATTTTTATGTTAAAACTAGAGGTATGTCCATATCTATTTTGAAATTTCCCAATTTCTTAACTCAAGTAAAGGAAAATCATGCATCATTACTTGCTTTATGTTGGTACTGGGCAACTGCCAGAGTGGTATCTAAGGTCCTTCAATATTTGCTTTATGGTTAGGGACTGTAATATTTGAAATTTCCATACATGACTATTCTATTGGGACTGATATGGTCGTACAAGATCTAGGCTACCTAATTAGTGTTGTTTCAAGACACACATGACATTTGCTTCCATAGTAGGTTGTTCAAAGGTTTGATTTTATCGATTTAATTCAACTATTTTGTTTAGTGGAACATTGACTTTTGATTATGTCGAAATGAGATCTTTATGATTCTAGTGCTTATATAATAAAATATGCAGATATCTTTTCTATTAACTGGTTTTCCAAATTACAAATGTGACACTTCATGGACAATACAGATCGAGTGGGGATTGATGATCAAATGTGTCAACTTTGATATGAATGATTAACAACTCTTGTTATTGTGATGTCTAAGGTAGGTATTTTCCTTCTTTGTAAGTGTAAGTTGATGCTCTATATCTTTTTCTTATTAAGGTATGCAACTATTCATTTCCAGAGTGCAGGTACTCCTAAAACTAGAAATGGTCTATTGGAGGTACATAAAACTTTCTATGATGTAGGTCTAGATTTCTCAAAACATGTTTGTTATGTGGATCTTGTATACTTATGTTATTCACCTAATGAATTTTATAATGATTTTTTCTCTCAGCTTGAATATGTATTGTATTTTTCTATCTGAGTAATTTTGATATATATTATCATCTTGCATAATTACTTGACAACCAGAACGTCGCCTTGGTCTCGGCCATATCCATGTTGTAAACACATCATAAATAGGCCAATTACTAGCAAAAGAAGGGCATGAAGATGTTTCCATTAGAGGACCTATAGTCTAGCTACAGATCAAGTTCATGTGATGGGGTGGCCATTCAAGGAGGTTAATAGAACACTTTTAATCTCAATATGATTTGGTTCAGTTCCTTCAATTCTAAGCCCACTTGCTTTCATGTATACCAGTATTTTGTCTCTGATATTTATAGATCCAACTCCTTCAATTCTCTTTGCTCTTCCCTTCCACTGTTCTTGATTGAGGATCCTTCCAATCTTTTGTTGATCGCATACAAACTCACCCTAGTCTCAGCTCCTTGAGAAATGGAAATACCAACCCCTATTTAGTAACTAAAGTTCAATTTGACTAGTCACATGGAAGATAAAGTCTGGGAGGGTGAATCACAGGGTCTCCATCAAAATTTAGGGTTGCAACTTGTACATAATTACTTGAGAACACAATAGTCATCAAGATTCATATGTTTCTGTAGGATAGGTGAGAGAGGGAAGAGTAGGGAACTAATATCAACACTAGATAAGAAATAATGATAGGAGGTAGAAGTTTTATCTCCGATTAAACTTAGCTGAAAATTAATAACAATAACTAAATTTTTGTGTCCCCAAATTAATATTTTCAAGTATAATGGAATCAAAATCTTATCACAAGTCATGAAGTTGCATATATCTTGACTCTATTACTTCTTTGTGCTATATACACCCCATAATTCATATTCTGCTAGGTTAAAAGTAAGATCAACTTGACTTTTTAATTGAAAGTTATGTAGTATGGAATGCAAAACAATTAATCAATATGATGCATTAAGTTATTCTAAGGTGTTAGGACATAGACTTTATTAGAGAAAAACATCTTCAGAAAACAAATAAGAAAAAATGTAGGTAGACAATAGTAGGTTGGATGGGTCAACAGTCTAATGAATATAAGATTTGATTATATTTAAGTTGTTGATGATTTTTTATTATGTTTGGCTGTAATTTATAAAGAAAATTGGATTCGATCATCCAAAGTATTTACCATACTTCCTGTGTATTTATAAGGTTAGTCAAGTTATTATGTTTGCTGGCTGCAGTTCTATTTGGTGTGGTGTGAGGTGTCATAACATAGTCTCTATTTTTCCATAATTTGGCTTGCTTCTTTGCATCCAAATAGTTACCAAGTGTCAGGCTCCCAGGATGGGAGGTCTAAAAGGATACTAGGATGTCCTCATCCAAGAGATAGTGGACTTTGGATGCAAGCATTACTTCTATTTGGCGTGCTTCTCTATCCATTTCATTTCTCTCCCTAACATGTTATATGGACACTTATTACTCTCTACTAATTGTGTAGAAGGATCTTTTTCTTATGGCTTATTATTGAAGGTGGAAACCCAAATTAGCAGTGGTTCATTTAGCACCCATATGTAATCATTTAATGATACATGGTTAATGAAATCTAGGTTCAAGCGGAGTTTAGATTTAATGGAAAGAATGGTATGCTATTTCATAGGAATTTTTCCACAACATAACAACATCTACGATTGTCAAACATATCCTTATTAAACATCAAAATGCTATGAAAACATCATTGCACTTTTGTCGGATGTTTTCATATCTTTCCAGGTCGAGTGTTAATTCTCTTAGAACAATGTTTGTAGTTGTTTGGTTTGGATCTTATTGGGTCAAAATAAAATGCAGGTAGAGTTGAATTGGCTTGGAGTGACATAAATTTGAATGTTTGACAGTCTTGGTGATGATGAATCCCTTTTTTATATAGTACTAGAGATTGAACATAATGTATAGAAAAAACAAATATGTCTTAGTTCATGTTTTCTTCTCAACAAGTAAAAGAGCTTGGGTATAAAATGCCTCTATATTTTTTAAAGAAGTGTTAGAGTTCAACATGTTCAGAACTCAGATGGCAAATAATTACTTTTTTTTGTCTTCAGAGATACATGAATTTCTCACATTATGTCTATATTTTCATCTCAATGCCTCCTTTTCAAAATATGGCAAATGTTTGTCATTGGATATTGTCTCAATCCTACCAAGAGATTCTATGAAAGAAGCAGTGGCGGTGGTGGTGGTGGTGGAAGCCACATTTGCTGCATTATCCAGTGGGCCGGCTTTGAGTTGGACCAATTAGGGTTGGCCAACTTAGAAGGGGGCTTGCCATAGAGGTCAAAAAAGATGAGGTACATCATTCCTTAACTGCCTCTATAACCTTAATTGGATGATTAAAAATGTGCGACACTTTTGTCATTTAATGACTGAGTTTCTTCCCCTTTGATTGCGACCAGTCGAGGACTAGCGAGAATGCAAGCAGGACCCTGAATTTACCACCAAAGCATGGGAAGAACCATGTCGTTCCCTTGAAGCCAAGATAGTCAGTGTATTCATCATCGCCTAGTGTAGACAATGAGCCATTGTGGGAGCTCTAGCATGTAGTGGAGTCCAAGATCCATTGTTGCCACCACGGCAACAATAGAGAGCAAGATCGAAAGGAAACCACACATCCATAGAGTTAAACTACAAACTAAGGTGGGAAAAGAACTCTTCGGGGCAAGGCGTTGCATAGGGACACGTCCCCATGGTCGAAGAAGTGACAGAAGGCAAAGGCATTTGGTTTTCGGCAAGTAAAAAGCAAGTAACTTTAGGATAAGATTATGAGAGATAATCAAAATAAAAACAACAGTTGAGAAATGTCACATAGGTGAAGGTGATGCTGACTGATGGATTAATTGCATAGAAGAAGAAACAGGAGGGTGAGGTGACCTTGGTGTTGCCAAGGCTGTAGTTTGAGTAGGTCGAGATGTTCAGGGGCACTATGGGTTCAATTGAGGGTCGAGCACTTGAAGGTGAGGACCGATAGATCTTTTGGGATAGTTATATAGGCATGAGGGATCGTGGTGTCATCTACAACTTGGTGGCAAAGAGAAGTTGTGAGCCCTGAATGGGAGTTTTGTACACAACCCATGAGGGAAGGGGTTCCATGGCTCAATGGATTTATAAGGCTACCAATGATCCATGGGAGAAGAAGAAGAAATCTCTAAAAACAATTGAGAAAAGAGGGAGAAAAGGATCGGGAAAGGAAACACTTGAGTTGTGTTCATACCTGTGAGAAGAGCAGAAGGTAGAGGATGATTTTGATGTCATTCGATCAAGAGTACATTAAATAACAACCATCCAAATGTGCCCAAAAAGGAAAAATAAAAAAGAAGCGTGTGACAACACAAATAAAACCAAACTTTAGAGAATTTGATGCATTTAATGTATATTTGATTAAATTCTATACAAAACTGTATGGAAACTTGTATAATCAATTTGAATGGTCAAATGTGGTCAAAGTGCTACAAAATTTGGACCACGTCTCCAAGAAGGTGTTTAGATTCTTCGCATAAAATTATATTTCTATTTTTTACATGTTTTGACCATTATTTCTAGAAATGTCATTTAACTTGTTTTGAAATTCTATTTGTATTATAAACCCATTCATGAAAAGATTTACATTGAAGAAGAGGACAGGCGGGCAACAAGTTGTGCTGCTAGTCCTTTTTGGATAGCAAATCCAATCCTCTAAAATACAACATCCATACACTTGGGAGCCATAACATTACTATTCATAACTTTTTGGACTCTTTTAAGAAGCTCCACAACTTCTGGTGCTAAGAATCCAAAAGTATAAAATCCAAAGGGAATAAAGGCATGTTGATTCTCAATACATGCTTTCTCATGCTTACCCACTTTGGCTGAAGCAGCTTTAAGGGCAGCATGTCCCGCTGTAAAAGCTCCACTCCTCAATCCCACCAGTGGAGAAACTCCTGTAAGGTCCACACATGCATGTTTCCCTCCTATCCACCCAAAAACCAAGACATCAACAGGCCTAAGTGTCGATCTTCCCTCTTGTGGATTAGTTAAAAAATTCACAGACGCCTCTTTCTTAGCAGCAATACCTGCACGTCTGAGTACATAAAAAAGAACATCTCTAACAAGATCATGTCTGTATTTAAAACCTAGAAGCTCTCTGCAATGAACTGCATGTTCTCCAAAAGTGTCCAAACATGTCTTACGACATATTGGACATACCTCATCCGCTGGAAATAGAGGGATCATCAGACGGTATTTTAAGATACTACGGTACTCCACTGGCGACATATGCAGACCAAGTCCATCTATTGGAATAACAAGGAGAAAATCTTGAGCGTGATCAGCTTGTTGACATTTGAAAATGGCTTTCTGTCTAATGGTCATGTCAAATTTAACTTCTATGTCCTCAATTATTTTACTAAAAAGAGCACTCGCCAACACATTTTGGGATTTTGGGAGGACAGTGTCTTTTTTAGAAAAACAACTAAGATCAAAAGAGGGTATCCTAACACGAAGACAATCTACAACATAATCAAAATCATGGTCCATACCGTGAATCCCACTACCTCGCATGATGTGATCCTAAAGAACCCAAGATTGGGCCCTAGATGCCACAAAAGCATATGAAGAAGCATCAGTTGTTGAATATAGTCCCAAGCCACCAAGCCGAATGGGTAATGAAGCCATCCTCCATTGGAGGTCTCCAAAAAAGGGACCTCCACAGACTACAATGTCTTCTATAGACCCACGTAAGCCTCTGTCAAAACATGATGCTGCCTTCTCCATGTACATAGGTTGACAAGTCCTCATGCCAAATAAGAGTTTTGAGATACCCATACATGATCCGAGCAAAAGGAGCTCACTCTGAGGATCACCCAACTGAGGAGGAAGATGCATCAACTCAACAGCCTTGCAGGCCCTCTCCATATCCAACCTCTCAATAAAATCTCGGTCTCTACTAACAGCTCCACCAAGCAACTTCACCCCAGACAGAGGCCTCCCAATATATGACGGAAACAAATCTTTCTGAAGCTTCTTACCATCACATGTAGGCCAGTACAGCTCAGTTTTACGAATATTTAAAATCAAACCCAGATCTGGTCCATGTCGTTGAATGATATCTAGAACTTTGGCCACCTCTGTTGTATCCCCAATGATTGTCCCATCATCTAGATACCATGCATGAAGAATAAGTTGGCACTTGTCCCTGATATAATGGATAAGAGAATGTAGAACAAGCGAAAAAAGAAGTGGGCCTAAGGGATCACCTTGCTGCACCCCAGTGGCTGACTGTATGTATATGTCTCCAAGGTACAACCTTGCTTCCTGGCCATACAAGAACTCCACCCATAAAGAAATAGATGGGCACTTTGTCCTCACCTCATGGAGTGGGGCGGACCTATCAACCAGATTGAACGTGTTAGAAAAATCAACTATAAGCATAGATATAGAACCGTCGCTATGCCACGCATTCAACACCCTGTTGACACTGTGTGAAATGGCCTCTGCTCCCCCAGATACGCCCACACCAAACTAGAAGTCATTGAGATACTTGGCCATGTCTTTACTCACTCCTGCCATAGCAACTTTAGACACCAGACGTCTCCATATAGTACCGACTGCGATGGGGCATATACCATTATCTGACTTAAGTAGCGGTGTAAGCGGTGCAAAAGCTACAAACTCTGCCAAACACAAGGGACACCTTCCCGCCAACCATAAATTAACCACGAGAGTGATGGCACATAGGAGATCGGTGGCTACAACATACCCCTCTCCACACATAGCATCGAAGATGTGTTGGGCTCTCAGACCATCTCTTCCACATGAAGTCCCTTTAGGAAAAGACTTGATGCATCCAAGAATAGTGTCAACCTCCGCTACCAGGGGAGCTTCAGAAAATAGAGTATCCAGCATGAAAGGAGGTGGCTTGTAAGGGTGTTTAGCCTTCAACACCTTTATGGTTTCTTCGTTGTACAGAGCCACGCCTGATGAAGACAACACTATAACCGCTTCTATGAAATGTCCGTCTGCAACCTTACGGAGACACTGCATAATGTTTGGGTTTACTTTATTATCCTCCTCCTTAGAGATACCACCATTGTGGTCCATAACCTCAGGTCCATGAGGGTCCAACACTTTGTCCACTAACTTAGAAAAACCATCAGCTTCTCCCCATGTAGAAAGTGAGCTAAGAATAGATCTTTGTTGTAATAACTTTCTTTTGCCGGATCTACTATCATGTCTGTTTTGAGGACGGAACACCTGTAGAGTACAACGTGGAAGAAGCAATAGTTTCACCCAAGAAGCTATGGAACTTGGGTGAGCGATCACTTTGTAAAGAGATGTCTTTAAAGGTTGAGAAAAAGCAAGTCGACAACTATGTGGAATTCTCTTCACTGTGGTAATGGGTGCTCGAAAGACCCGATCCAGAAGCTCAGCATCCAGAACCAATCCTGTAACATTAGAGACCTCAAGCCCCTTTGGGGGAGGCTTTAAGATGCCTACAATGCGACTTACAATGTTCCCTATATCGTTAGTGACCCGAACAATACCATCATCATGATGGCAAGCACGACTCACTGCTTGTATCTTCATGCACTTCCCACATAACCACTGATCAAGGAGCCTTAAACTCTCGTCTACGGCAAGGAATAAACCATAGTCATATTGAATCGCTTCTCGCAACTTGGTACTGCGCTCTTCACTGCATAGATGTGCACTTTTGAGATGAGAGATCATACGTGTGAAGCCTTTGCTTCCTTCTCTACCATCCGGACAACAATGAAAATCTTTAAATGGACAATACAGAGTCCCTCTCACCGGCTTCTTGCATCGCTGTTGACGATCTGCATGTGCGCTGGGAAATTCTCCTTCTTCTAGATCATACATGACTCGTGGTTGTCCAGTAGAAACAAAGCAGCCTCCTATTCCCTGCTGCTACCCAGGGGGCAACCGTAAAAAATTGCACAGGATTCAGAGACTCCAGGCATGTTGCTGCGTGAGGGAGCCGCGTGAGCGTGTTGTTGCGTGAGGGAGCCGCATGAGGGTGGAGAGCCAACCACGTAGGGAGGGGAGAGTGGCCACCAGATGGAGATCGGCGCCGTCAGGGAGACGAGCGCAGATCGACAAAGCAGAACAAACGTATAATGAGCACACCATTAATCGAACTCATAACCATGTTTGTAATGCATTAATAGATAAAATAATTGAATAATACCTTTCCATTTTGTTTTTTGGAGTCAAATTTTGAGATAAATATTTATTTCTCATTCCATGTTATGTCATATATAATGTATTCCCTTTTGATAACCTTTTTCTTGGAGGAGAGAGAAAAAAGGATTTTCTTCTTATGAAAACTATAAAAAGGAAAGAGAATTACTTATTGCTTAAGTTATACAAAGTATATTTTCAAATTTGAAATTGTTTATTTCTCTCTTTCACTTCCCTTAAACATTTTTAATGTTAGGAAAGAGAAAAGGGTTTGGGGAGCAACAACTATTTCCTTGAGTGCATAATTCATATGTATAATGGAGAAAAGGTGGATTGAGCCTCATGTGGTTTTCTAACTTCATTGCTCTATAATAAAAATCCATTTCATGGTCTTTTTTAATTTATACCTCTCAACTATTATTATTTAGTAAATATCCATTCTAAGGTTTAAATGTGATTAGAAACTTGGTGTGTGACAAGAAACAACCTTTTCCACAATTTAATCAACTCACACCCCCGATCGAGCGACTGGTTTCCTATAGTAGCAAGAAGATGCCTCAACATGGTTCAGGCCATAGTTTCTTCAATAGCCTCTGCAAGGGAAAAAAATTTGCAAGGAAACCCACACCCTAAAAACCTCATCGTCGTCATGGCTTGGGTGGAGGGATCCATTATAAGGATCCCACTAGTGACTCCTAACTTGACATACCCGATGAGATGGAATCTGAAATCGACAGGCTTAATGACTTCATCAACCATGTTAGAGTGTCAATCCAGACTCCCACACTGACATCTTGTACCTGACCATGTATTGACCCTCTACCAGAGAATTACATTTAGTTTGTTGACGATGATCGTCTGCAGTAGTATGAAGATATGGGAGCAATTGGAGACACTATCTCTGCCCTAGGAATCTATGATTCCATCGACATCATCTTGCAACAGAATCACATCTCATGCTTCCCATTCAAATACTTTCTGTCTACATTAATATCACCTTAGAGTTCATGACAATGTTGTAAAGACACCACCTTGCACACGAGGGCTCCATTTGTATGATCTAGATCTTCAGGCCAAATGCCCACATTACCAGTGGCTAGATCACTTCTCTAATTTTAGACGACTAGGATGCCTCTTGGTTCAGAACTTCTTGGAGAAGCATTGCATGTCCAACCATAGTCAGTACAACACCAACAAATTGTGCTGGAACTCAACAAAATGCATCCATCTCTACCTTAGGGACCGAAGGCATCCAATATACACAACAAGATGGTCCTCCATATACATCAGATCCTTTCCTACACAATCTACAACATGATCAACACATAGGGCACCATGACTAACACAAATCTCTACACCTTATGGTTCCTTCATAATGTGAAGCCCATCAACTGGGGGAGTGATATCATCGATCACATTAACCTCCAGACCAGCCGCAACAGTAGTTCTTCCTTTATCCTAGGTTACATAGTTACTTCCATCACCATATTCCTGGGCTACACCCATGTCCCTTTTCAGTCCATCTTGCCTAAAGAGGCACAACACCTGATCGATCTCCCATACTTGTGGGCCAGTCACAGTATATTCCATGGCTTCCAGGTAGGTACATATTCCCTAGTCTTTCATGACACCATTGCCCATATCATACTACCACTCTACACCAAGTTCTACACAAAAACCTTATTATACCATCTTTACAACCTTCTAGCCTAGATACAATAACATCTCCATGAGAGTTTGCTCTGTGATGAAATCATCCCCGAGCCTATAATTAACCGCCAGAGTGTCTCCTTAGTGGAAAATGACGACGAGAATGCAACTCCCCCACCACCTGCCCGCCACATCTGCCACCACACCAGTGAGGATGAGGGTTGCAAGGGATCTTATGGCTTCTATGATATCTAGTAGTAGTTGGACCACATCAAGAAGTATCAGGTGCGCATGGAGAATGAGTAGTAACACCAAGGCCATAAACTCAATCACCTATATCTCATGCAACACACTCAGGATACTTGGAACATTGGTAGTGACCACTACTCCCCCACCCAGGCATTCTATGAGGGAAATGGGGTAGACTAGGATGATCTTGACCACAACTCCCCATATTACAGATGTGATTACCATGACACCGACTCTTCATCCACTCCTCCCCAACCTTGATCCCCACCACCAAAATGATCTTCTTCCCTCCATCTATGAATTACAGTTTTCTCAAGATTCTATGTTTGGATGGAGGTGGGTGGTACGTACTGATTCCCACCCCTCAATCTTCCTTTTTTCTAGCATATCCAACATTTAATATTTGCTTGCATGTAGTCTTTAGTTTGCTTTTTGTTTCATTTCCTCATATGCAATATGGCCCTTATCTAGTCAGCAAGTAATTTCATATGGATGTGTTTAATATCTTTCCTTATTTAAAGTGAATCACTTGCAATATTTTCATACAACCACCTTTTATAAGTAATCATCTATCACATATGTCCTTACATTAATATTATTCCTCAAAAACATTGGCAAGCCTTAATAAATAGATAGGGACCAAACAGAATGTGTTTGCATAAGTATTGTTGAATTATCTTGTAAGGTTTCTACATTTTGACTAGTTATAGAATTATTTGAACTGCTAATATAATCATTCGAATGCAGTAAACATAAAAAATAAATGAGATACACACGATCAATCTCTTGTTACACTTCTTCCACCACCTTCTTACCTCTCCATCTCACTAAAAATATGCTAACCTCCAAGTTTGGGGTGGCAACCCCATTTTCCCCCTCTCTATTGCTTCTTCCATACCCCTCATAAATTTAATAGGGTCATACCATCGAGAAAAGATGCCAAAGTACACACCAAACATGCAATACATGTAAATGAAATAAAGAAAAGAAAAGATCTTGAGTCAAAATAGAGGACAGTTCATCTCTTCCATACATGTCTCTCACTCCTTTTTTTCTACATAGGGAAATCTCCATACCCATGATTCACCAAAAAAAGAAAATCCTGGTATTGTGCAAACTCTCATAAGAGTATGCAAAATTCATCCTGTCAAACCTCCCGCGATTAGAAGTCATGAAAATAATCAATCCAGCCGACCGACTAGCCATCCAGTTGATCGATTAGCACGTCAAATCCATAGAATTCCAAATGTTGTCAGCTTCCCTTTTAGAGTTCCCAAGGTGCTTCCATTTCTATAAGAGGATGGTGGAGTGCAAAAAAAGGCATGTCATCTTCTATCAACCCCATATCATCTCAGAACCTTGTCCAGGAGAATGGAGCAAGGAAAGGAGAGATGTAGTTTGCAATTGTTATTACTAACATGATTTATCTTCTTTATGTGCTTATTCTTGCTTTTATGAGAGATATGGAGTAGTCCCCCTTTTTCTAGGACATGGGGAGTAGTCCTATGAGCCTATATCTTGTCTTAGGAAACTTTGATTCCATTAAATAAATAAATGATGTGTCTTCATTTGTTTCAAAATGTGAATTTATGAACTGATCATTTGTTCTTCATGACTTTTATATTCCAAGATGATGAAACCTTAGACTTATGGATCATAACATTGAATAAGGCTCCCAAGTTCCCGGATTAGACCCTAGATGAAAACTTGTTGGATGATTGAGCCATGACCCACCGAACATCGGGACCAGGATTTGCATGTAGTTTGATATATAAGACTTGTCCCCAAAAGGAACAAATCTACATGATCCTAACTAAGTTTTTGAAAAAAGGAATAAAAAGTGTCTAATATAATTGTGAAGGCTTATAGTTGTGAAATCTAGACTTCCAACAATTCCCTTTCAATGAAATTAATCTTTGATTTAGTTTTTTCACTTTTTCTTACCTTCTTGTGTAGGTTTGATCTCTCGCTAACTAGTTTTCTCTTTTGCAAGTTTACCTTCTTCTTTAATTTAATCACTCTCCTCAAATATATATTTAAACTATTTTCATTGTGATTGGTTTGAATTAACTCTTAAAATGTTGTTCCATGGGACTGATGCCTTTCTATACAAAGAAATTACTTGTTTTTTTTCAAGTAGGTTATTTTCCATGAAAAGGTTAAACTCTAGGGGCAATTCTCCCTAGTTAATTTGTCTATGTACATGATGGAACATCACAGATAACCTCATTATGTGTCATGAATGGGAGTTCTCTGGTCACACAACTATCCTAAAAAGATATTAGGGTTTTTAAGACCAAAGTAACTATATGTGTCCAAAACTTGTGTGTATAGAGCACTGATGAGGAAGCTCTCGACTATTGATAGGATGCGGAAGTGGGGACTGAATGCTAACCCATTGTGTCTACTGTGTGCCGAGGAAGATGAGTGACATGAGCATATCTTCTTCAAGTGTAGGTATAGCTATTACATATGGTGTAGAATCAGTCTTAAGCTGGGATGGGGGGATTCCTCCTATAGATTTACATGAGGCATTTGTGTGGATGAAAAGAAAGTGCATAAAGAACAAGATTGCTCTGATTGGAAGCTCATGCTTCACCTTGATGTGTTTCTTGGTGTGGAATGAAAGGAATAGCAGATTGAATGGCAGGGGTCAGAGTGACTACACGACCCTTTTTCACAGGCTCATGGAAATGATATCGATGGCTGCGAAGGCCAAGCCAAAGTTGATATACAAAGTTGACCCATCTATTCTTTTTAGATGTGAGATATACAGTGGATTTTGTAATTAGCCACTTGTATATTTTTGGATTTTGTATAACCCATACTATAGCCTAGATATGATAGATTTGTTCCCATCTGGATCACTAGATCCTTTGTACTTTGGTAGGTCTTCCTACCTTTCGGTAGTTCTACTATCCTCTTTGGAATATATTTACCTTCTCCAAAAAAAGGTGTGCACCAAAAACTACTAAGCATGTGTATAATTCAATTCTTGAGCATTATAGGGTCGGCAAGTACAAAATATGTGGTTTTAGTTCAAGATGGTGATATCAACATGTAGGTAAGTTTAATAAAATTATGCATAATTTATGAATAAGATAAATCAGAGATCATTATGTGATTTTTCTTTAATCATTTTGCAATCTCACAAAATAATACAATTACATGCAATTATGAAACTAACTAAGATACCTAAAATAAGGTCATGACACCATTAGATTGTGGACTAATAGTTTGTGTGGAAATTCACACCCTATGTAATTAACACACATTGTAATATATAAATGGTTGTGGTTAGGCAACACTATTCTAGATATTAAGTCTAACACCAAACATACTCAATTGAGTGACAAGATAATAGTTTAGTTAATGTCCATATCCAAATATCAAAGGCAAGTGGGCTCATAACACAACTAGAGAAAAAAACTTAGTAATCATGAATATCCAATAAAATAACAAAATGAACCAATTAAAAGGATATTTGCCTCACTACATGAAATGTGGGTGTATAATGATATGAATGCTAAAATTAATATATGTTGTACATACCTTGATCAATACGTCCACATTTGTGTCTCAAGTACAAACATTCAAGTCTCAATTCACCTAATAAAGTATTAACCTTAATAAAAATTAATTCCCTATGAAGTAATAAATTCTATAATATTTTATAAAACTGATACCATTAAATAGGTTATATCTTGATGATCCAAAATGTATCTTATTTTATTTTTGTGATGTCCCAATAGTTAGTTATGAATATTTAAATATTAATATATTATAAATATTAATAAAATAAAACTCACTCTAAGAGACGCATATACCCCACATTAGGTTTCAACCTCTTCTTGTGCGATAGGGTGTTCACTTATTCTCCCATTTAAAAAACAAACATGATTAATCACTAAAAATGGGGCACAAAAGTTATATTGTCCCCTAGAAAATGTGACAAAAATAATAATGGTCACTAGGGACACCTTGAAAACTCACTCGAGGTTTTGTTCCTCCTTTAGACTATGAGCACTGGAGCTCCAGAAGTACAAATGCAAAATAAACAAAAACCCAACCAACCAATGGAAACTATAATTAGATGAAGGATTTTTTAAGCTCCTAGGGCCCCATCGAGCTCACAGACCCCTGATAGATTTTGAGGATGCCCAAAGATAAAAGAGATGTTCTACACCATTGATTCTAGGAGGAGATGACTTGACATCATAGTTGAGGAGAAGTAATAAAAAATGAAGCCACACATCATGTTCTTAGAACTTGGTATTGATGGAACCAATTAATTAACAAAGAGAGAGGGTTGGATACCTATGGTTGCATGTTGAGTTGAACTTAAAAGATAGAGTGTGAAAGAGGAAGAATTTTGGCATTAACAATATATGTTGAGTTGGGGTAAATTGCAAATAAAATGACTTTCTAGGTGGAATATGAATATATCTATGGCTTTTCTCATCCAATGACTCTACCAAGATCTTGGTCGATGAAGCTTCAATGGTAAGTAGTGGGTGGAGATCAGGACAATATCACATCATGCCTTGTGATCGCCCAGTGGCTCAAGAAACGTTTTCCATAACTAATGGATGGTCAAGGTCCACCTGATTTTCTAGGGATTCATAAGGAGGTAGAGCGATCTTCTTCCCCACATGTAGCAAGGTGAGGAGTGCATTGCATAATATCTGCAGGAAAAATAGAGTGTCACATATTTGTTTCTTTGGGTTTTATATGGTGTGGAAATAGGTAGATTTAGCAGTAATTTACTTTGTTATGGTCTACATTTTCTATTGAGGAGGGATGACAAGGAAAGAAGAGGGGTCTTGTTATTTACTCACTTGGAGAGCTCAGATTAGGGCTACAATGTTACCTCTAAAAAACTACATTCATGGACTTAGGGGTCATGATGTTAAGTTTATATGCATTTATAAACTTTCTCAATCAATTTTGACATAATACCTCATATTCTCCCATTTTATTATATAATCTTACAAGATTCAAGAGTGCAAAACCAAGGTAAAGTATGGACTAGTGAATTTTAATGATTACCCCTAATTAAAATTTAATTAAGAAATTGTTCCTAAACCTCATGTAAATGGATATTTATTATCTTTATGTGATTTTTAATTTAAATTCCAATAATTTAATTTAACTTAAGAAAAAGGAACGTGTTATTATTCATAATAGGAAAGGGGCCTAGAAATAAGTACCTAGATTTAGGTATGTTACACTAGCGGAATTGCTTTATATATTTAGTAGATGTTATTATTTAATATATAAATAATTGATATTATGTATATAGTAGTTGTTTTATGGTTTTGTTACTCTTTAGATACTTTATCTCTTGTAGGGAAATTGGTCTCACTCTTGTAGCGTTACACTTTCTTGTTTCTCAACTTCATACCTTGTGGATTTTATGGAAGGAGTCACCTTCCCTGAGTTGGTTGTAAGAGATAGATGTTGATCTTTTCTTGGTGGTGTCTAGAGTCATTACTGTACACTAGGATCCTTTTTAGGGTTCTTTACATGATTTTGTATTCACGGCTTAGTTGTGGGTTGTATGTCATGGAACCATTTATTATCCAAATCCTAACTCCAAATGACTAGAAAGTCAACGGCAATCATACCCATGCATATGTCCATAGCATGGTATCATCAAAGTGTGAATGTGGAAGCGTTATATATTAGCATACATGAAAAAATAACAAGATGAAATCACCAACATAATTTTAGAATTCAACAAGTATATTAATAGAAAAATTGTTTATTATATAGTTATGATTACAAATTGAGGGTGCATTTATACAAGTCTACTCATGTGAACTAGCTAGTATCTTACAACAAGTCCATAGGAACACAACTCACCAAGACATCAACTCCCTACCCATCTCTAAATCTATATAACATACGTGAAATAAGCGGGTCAACACACAGGGTGTTGAGTACAGGGTAGAAAGATACTATATATAAGCTTTGCGTAATTTAAAATGTATGCATAAGTAAACAAACAATAATAAGCAAGTTAACTACATTGCAAAATTAGATCTCACGTGTTATTTCATTTTACTCCAATTATACCAATAATATCATGTATCATAAGGCCTTTGACCGACATCCCATCATATTGGTTCGTATAGGTTCTCAAGATTAGCTAACCCTTTTCTATGTAAGAGACGTCAACGATATTTCCAAGAGCTAACACTTTTTTTGATATGGTTTTCCCTATCTTGACAACTCAAGTGGGGTTCCTGGACTTGTGGCATTACCCAGTGAATAATTCTGGTGCACAAGGTTTGTGTAATGGACTTACATAATTTGTTTGCAATTTATAAAATGACCGAGACAGAGCATTGAGCACAATACTACGATACCACATGAAAATCTTTGCAAGTAAACAATAAAACATACATATAAAGTTTGCAAGAAAGAAAGTCATAGTTATATAATTATTAAATTTTGTTTCTAATTCAAATATTCATAGCCTAACTTATCCTTGATTATCTAGTCTCAGGCATCACCTGATTAAGATTAATATTACAAAATGTAAAAGATTCTCATCATTGACCCTAACTAGTTTCATTTTAGGGTTTTGACCAAGTTAGATTCAAAGTTGGTCAACTACATAATTGATGACCCTATACTGATTTAAAGGCTATAAAGGTGTGATTCAAGTTTCATGTCATGTCATGGTTCCATCCAATTTTTATGATCATTATGAGATTTATGTCATTTTCTTGCATTTTAGGGTCAGAGGACTCACAATAGAGCAAAAAGGTAAATATCATAATGACATGAGAACCAACCATAAGATATGGTTTATATCAACAAGATTAGGACATAAAAATCATGATAAAAGTTGGGTGATGTCCCCTACGTTTAGGCATCACAAGATTCATGATATACACATATATTCACAATCAACACGTAAGACATATCATTAGAGACCATCATAAGGCCTAAGTGGGACATCCACATAAAAGTGAATACAATCATTAGAGTGAACTCTGATTTGTGAGGGGAGATCTTAAGATAAGGTTCACATTGAGATTAGGGAACAAGCAAACCAAGAAAACATTTGTGTCTCATTAGGTCAACACTAATGGGCTAAAGATCATCACCACTACTACCATATCTGGTCATGGGAAGAAAACACATATGTTAAGGTCACCAAACATCACAAGATTACTTATTCCAAGTATTTAATATAGTTTGATGCTTATAGGACCAAAAATCACATTATGTTCAAGTATCATCATGAATAATCAAGAGGGGGATCACATTCATGCATTAAGAGCCTATGGGTAATATAGAAATTAGTGGATTTGGGGTTGATATAAATGCATGGAGTTATTGATTTCGAAGATGGTTAAGAATTAGTCATAACTAAAATGCATGACTAGCCCAACAGGGCAAGTACACCAGTAAACTCTTAAAACTAGCCATATTTGTACATAAAGGTGAAACACATCTAACAATGGTGCTTTGGAACCTAATTTAGATCACATGTACATAGAGGGTACTAATTTGATGATTAGGGTTGTAATGGTGCACTATTGCATCAATATTCATCATAATATTGCATCAAATGTGGTCAACAAAGCCAAATATTACATTTGAAGCAAGACAGGGAATTTAGAAGATGATTTAGAGTCTACAAATGTATCCAATGGGTACATCTCATAGAGATGCCTGATTTAGCATATTATCTTGCCTATTTTGGATGAGGCGGCTAGGAAATCTCAATTTTTTAGAATATAATTTAAAATATATAAAAATTGTCGTCGAGAACATATGTAAGAAGGGAAGATTACCATGATATATTGCATAGTACGACTGGGGTTTTTGTTGTGTAACTCATTGAGTGTGATCTCGCACCCTCGATTCATGGTGGTGTTAGCTAGCCACATGCATCCTATCCCTTGCTTCCTAGACCAGTGTGGTTTACCATAAGAGTGTGTATCTGGGGAATCATCTCCCTCGTGGAGATAGGTCCCAGTCTATGCACAACTCCAAGGTAGAAAGGTCCACCTGAGCAAGGTGGCATTGGAGAGCGATGGGGTGGAAGGGCCCATGTAATAACCTCACCTTTTTGGCAACCCCCAATTAAGGAAGTCCTTAAAGTTAAGAGACATTACCTAACCTTTTTTCAAGGATCCAGATTTTACCAAACAATATCAAATAGCAAATAATTTCAATTAATCCAAATAATATTTACAAAATGCTATTCTAAAGAATTACATGAATTTCTATCATTTAACTATACATAGAGAAGAAATGTCTAACTAATCCTCCTTACATAAATCAATGCCTTCATGTCATATCATCTGATTTATCATGTCTCTGAGCATCTTTAAACCTTGTATGTACCTAAAATGATGTGAATCAAAAACACAGTTCGTATATAGAGATATATTGTTATGTGGGGAAAACAAAGTAATCACATGTAGTTGTAACAACATATTCACTACAATTATGTTCATAGAATCAAAGTTCACATTTTCATCCTAGCTACTCAACCATGATCTATCCAACCTCTGTGAAACCCCTATAGGGTTTTGTTCCTATAATGGTCATAGGCCACCTTTTACCCTTGGGTGCTTGGTGACATAACAGTCTTCCCCACCCAAGGGTATGACCATTCATGATCCTCTGCCCCATGGGCTTAATCATCATTTTTCTTATATTTCAATACATTTAGAGGTGACATAGGATTCAAGCTAGTCATTTCCATATAATGTGATATCCATAGACACTTTATATATTGCAGGAAATAAATAAACAATCAAGTATTTGGTTGCAATCATTTCGATAATCCTTAGAAAACATCGAGAAACTAATGTGGGAAGTTTTTGGTGCAACCACATACCTTGATGGTGAGCCATGCGCATTATACAATTATATTTAAGTAGATTCCATCAACTAGTCAATAGATCCAAGAAAGCAAAGAAGAATCCAATATTTCAGTATGCATACATGTAAATCCTAAAGTGTCACCATCACATTAATTACATTGAACACTACTTGATCCTAATCTAGTGTATCGGTTTCCTTGGCATTGATTTATCATTAGGGTAACATTGGACGCTACAATACCCTATTCATTATTTCATGACTTAAGAAACCTAATTCATGTCAAATGAAGTCATGATTATCTAATCTACCATATTATCTTGTCATGAGCACTAGGTTTAATTAACTTTATTAATAACATGGCAAGTTAAGATGTTTAAACCTTGCTTGTTCATATAAATGATTATTCTCATTAGGCACCTCCAATTATTATAATGGTAGTCATAATCATTTTAAATTACCAGTTGTTCAACAATGTTAGATTACATCACAAAGAAACACACTTAACATGATTAACCACCTATTTATAAAAAACTAGGGTTCATATGCATTAATCACCACTTAAACCCATCTTTACATTAATTTTATAATTGGAAGCATAATAAGACTTTGAGACTATTTTATTTGGATTTATATCATTTTTCTAATCATTTTGATATATAATTTTTCCCTTTTTGGATACTCCTAGCATTTTCTATAAATTAATCAAAATACCCATCTTTACCTTAAGTATGAGGCCACATGACACCTTTTTATTGGTTGATTCTATTTGAGAGCCTCACCATGTTAGATGAGTGGGGCGCATTTCACCCTCTCGGTTCTCCCTTGGACCGATGATAGCAAGCTTCTTTACTAGGCTGAACCTGCATGTCTTGTATAGACTGCTTCTCCCGCTTCACGTAATATGCGAATGACACTTTCATCTCCTCGTTCAGTCTTCACCTCTCGCAAACATCACCCAACACCAGAGCTTCATTCCACCCTCCATAGTGACACCACTATCACGGTCTCCTCTCCTCAACAACATCCTATCAGGTGCAAGAAAGAAGGGTCGTCGGTCCTGTTGATTACTCCTGGCGGTCAAGGAACTTCCAGCTGCCAAACTCCAACACCACCATGGCAATGGGAGTATCTACGGCTATCAAGGAACAAAGGATGGCTTTGTAGCAGGGGGCTGGTGGTTTGGGTGAAAACTGGGGATCGAGGTAGAGCTCCCATGATTGATAGTGAACCACATATGTTGTTGAGGCCGAGTACCCTATCTACGCTAACGACTCAGGAGAGTGCGGCTAATGGAGGCCTCCCACAGAGTTTCACTGTGATCATCTGGGGTTAAGGGTCATATATACCCTAGAGACGGGAGTCTATAGTCCCTTATATAGGTTCCAAGGAAACCCTAACGATGGATATGAAAGACATCAAAGGATGATGTGTCGAGAGGTAGTCCATCCCGAAGGAAACTAGATCTCTTCCTAGAATTTATATTGCGTGAGAGATAACATTGGCCTTAATCTATTGCTATAGAATGGTGTTTCCTTTCACATTAAACACCAACCAAATACACCTTTCCTAGTCTCTTCTTTGTTTCCTTAATCTTTCCTTTACTTTATGACCAAATTGTCAAAAGGCAGGGGATACCATTACTCCTTTTTCCATATGCATTAAAAGATATTCTTGTATTCAAAAACAAATATTATGGGAAATCAAGGAATGATTCTAGGAGAGAATACATTCCTCCCTCATACTGTTCTATCTCTTGGATTTTATCCAAAGATCGTGAGAAGGCACTACCATATTCTTATCTAAGACACCACATATTTTATTTGCTTTTGGAAAATTGTCCAGTATTCTATTATTCAATTATTCAACAATTCATAAGGCAATTATCCTTCATTTATGCACACGGAAACTCTCTTTTCTAGAGTATTCCACTTAATTCCATATTTAAAACATCCATTGTGAATTACCTTTAGTAATTTATTTATTATTGAATTTTCTTTTCTTTCTTTTTCCAAAACTCTATTAATGCTTTTTTGAAAATGATAAATTATACAAATCCATCCCATAGGGAATATTTGCACTTTCAATCTGCAATTTTCAAAAAAGACACATAGAGAAACATCTTCCTAAATTTTCCTTCCTATTATAATATTTGCAAATAGATATATTAAAACATGAGAAAAACTAGGTTATAACATCCTTCCCCTCTTATAATAATTTTGTCCTTGAAATTCAGCTTAGTCATCTAAAGAGATGGGTAGGAAACAATTATCACCTCTTTTGTTATCCGTCATTTCATAGAGCCATTGTTTTTACTTATACATGAATCCTTTAATTTGTTCAACAAGGACATTAAATTCCACCAATAATACCACGGGTGGATTTTACAAGTCAGTTCATTTATATAATTTATTTTTTACCAAAATTGAGGACATTACATTCACCCCTCCTTGAAAGAAAATTTGGTCCCAAAAAGTCAAACCCAATAAGCTTAAGGTAAATGATAAATCATTTTAATATCACAACTTAGAATCAGAAACCCTACTTAGATTTCCTTAACAACTTTTATCGATGGGCAAATTCCTCACATTATCACCACGATTGGTATTTGAATTAAATTCAAGGTATATCCACATCCTTAGTATTTACAAGATATCATCTCTAAATGATTATGTTTTCATTAGTGATTTCAATTTCACTTGGTGACTACCTTTTCATCCAGGTTCCAAACATATAATTTATTTATTTTCATATAAGGGTGAGGTAGAACCTCCGAACCTAGATCATGTCATTAAGTTTCAACTTAGGTATTCATTCTCATTTATGTTTTTTATATCATAGCATGTGTCTACACAGTATCTCACACTCATAACAAGATTAAATGAATATTTCACTACAGTCCAAACATAAAGTTCATCCCATTCCAAGGATGGAGACAGTGTACTCACACATTATCTTTTAAAATTTTTAAATTTTCGTTGATTCATCCTCTTTAATGACTCTATATCATGAATACCTTTTAGTTTCACAATTCTCTTTTTATTTCATGAACTTAATTGGAATGTGATTTTTCTCATAATATTTGTGTGACACTCCGCCATCACACTGACAACAAGGTGACACGCAAAAATGCACAGAACTTTCATAAACCACATATTACCAAAAAAATAGGTTAATTAAAACTGATAGCGGAAAGTTTATGAAAGAGAACTATTACATTTGTATCCTCATCATGTAAGGAAACATGTTATATAAACCTACGTAAGCCTTGATATAAGTTCACAACTTACAGAAACCAGCTATCTTTCCAGCACATGAGTTCATCACCTATTTATACATACATAACAGGCCACATCAAGCCAGCAGCAGGATAAACAAAAGTACAACAACTATACATCGTGAAACATCGTCAAAACACCTCTAAGGACCTGAGAGTATAGGGATGACTATAGGACTCTACTACAAAACCACCAAAATAGCAGCATGTCCATCTCTTGCCTTCAACTCCTCTTTCTCTAGCTGCTCGACCGCAACCTCACAACCACCACCACGTCTAGCGTGATCACCTAAAAAGGTTGTAAACCAGCGGGGTGAGACACACAGTCCCAACAAGAAACATAACTCCATGCCGAAACTATAAAACCTCAGAAGGTTAAAGCAGATAAAGTAGATAGCCAGTTAAGACATATAATAAGAGCAACATACTGAGCAATACTATTATTACCATCAATCATACCAAGATATCCAAGAGGCATATAACCAAGTATTTCATTATGGAACATGATTGACAATATAAGCTTTATAAGAACTTATCACAAAATATCAACATCGTACAAGTCACTGTAAGAGATAACTGGATCATCTACATAAGCAAGGCCTCAACTAATGTTCCATGTTTTGCTCTAAGTAGTATATACTATTCTTATGGATTACGTTTTATTATGCCCTGAGGAAGTGAATTGTCCCATCTCAAATCCAACATTCGGCTGTGAAGCCCAAAACCGGTGCCATATTAGGTCAATGGGAGAGTCAGACTCCATGACCTCACCTCCTCATGGTCAGTGCTCGTAAACCAAAGAAGGAGTGTAGTCTCATGCTTATATGGACTCAGCCTCAGGGTCAGCTCTACAAGCTACCCATCGCTAGCTCACCTTGGCACATGTGCTAGTATACTTTATGAGCCACTGGCCTGATCACCGTGTGCTTGAGCCATGAACACATTCATGCTATAACTCATTGAGTCATGGGCCTTTTCACCATGCTCTTTACCATACGGAGTCTACAACCGTAGTTGTAGTCTAATCATCCTATTTTCGGCTATGAGAAACCCCGCATATTCAACAATATGCGCTCCAGGTAAACCCGCAAAATAAACGTATTTCACCATCATAAAAATATGATGATGATGGATCTATGGCCAGGGAAAACAACATGATATGTTTCACTATAATTAATTAGTATATTTTAAGTGACTTGTTGAGGCAACCAAGTTGTAAAACATAAACAACATTGAGCTACATTAATGTTGTTATTATCACATCATCATGGGATCTCAATCCCTCCTCACAGATTGCTACTTCCTCTCAAGGCATCAACATCCTGCATCAACATCCTGGGATAGCAATCCCTTATCTAATCATCATAGGATAACATCTCAACTAGGCACTCAACCTTTATTAGGTCCTCAGACCTATCTCATCATATTAGTGATGCATGTCATCTCATCAACAAGGATTATTATCATTTAGTGTTATTCAAATCACATATACCTCATAGCTCTTACCAAGCTATGAATCCATTTAATATACCTGCATGGTTAGTATGCACATCAAGAGAGATAACTTAAAATCACCAGACATAACTCTAACGGATTATCATGTCATTAGGATTTGCAGATGCACATGTCATGATTATAAATATGTGTGTCATATTGTATCAATTACATCACTGATATCAAATCATGGGCATCCATTTATGATCTTTACCTTATGGGAAAGTATCTTATCATCTTAAACTACATCATCTTTAGACATCCAACATAGCATAGGTTTGCAACTATCATCCATATATCAAAAGATGCGGTTACATGATAAAGAACTACTACCTAGGGTTTCCGGGTTGGACATAACCCTCACCAAAGGTGCTCGCTTCCCTCACTAGAAGTGTGACGGGTAGTGCAACCTTTACTATAGGTTATATCGGGCAGGGTAACAACCCTTACTACAACATGTCGGCCAAGGCACTTAGCCTCATCTATCAGCCAACAAAAACTCAAGGTGTATCGAGAAACCAAACTCTGTGGTGTGTCACGCAACCAAGACCATGAAGTTTATTGTGTATCTGAGTTCATGGGGCATATCATGCACCCAAGGTGATGGGCATCCACTGAATCGGGCAAAGCCCTATCGACCCACTATGTTTAGGGTTAGGGTTATGTCGGGCAGCAACTACCATATTGGCTAGGATCATGGTACCCATGCCAACCTTGTATCGCCCACTGAGGTACTCATCATCAAATGACACAAAGGCACCATAAGGAAGCCTATCACCCAACTAAAACCAACACACCATATCGGTCACCACAAGGTACTCACAAGGCCACCACTCAACCCATGTTGGGTAAGCACCCGACCCAACATGTATCGCCCAAGACTCCAAATAGAGATATCAACTAGGCACTCTATCGACCAAGGGGGGAAACAACTACTAGGTCAAAGGATCATCTAGATCAAGGCATATCGCCCAAGCTCATCATCAAGGTCAAGAGAGCCATATCGAGCACAAAGCCAACCAAACGCATCATATCAGCTAAGATCAAAACCCTAGACCAAGGGAGGTGTATCGGGCAGCACTACTACAAAGTGTATTGTGCAAGGCACCAAGATCATCCTGACAAGGTTATCATCAACCTCAAGATCACCATCATCAAAACCCTAAAAGATCAAGAGGATTGCCTCACCTTTCAACAACCAAGCGAGAGGCGTTCTACACAACCTCCATTACCAATCAAGCAACATGATGGATCATTTCCATATCGGCCAACTCTCAGCCATTTCTAGGTCAACATCCAACCAAGGCTCACCTCTCAAATCCATGGTGAGAGAAGAGTATTGCCCAAGCAACTAGAGTATAGACTCACCTCTCAACAACCAAGTGAGAGGGGTGTTGCCTATATCACTAGAGCCAAAGTCACTTCTCAAGACCAAAGGAGAGAAAGGGGTTTTGCCCAAGAAACTCTACACATAGGGTTCGGCCACCAAGATCAGAAGCACATCCAACATACCCATTATAGCAACAACACCATATATCCAACAAGATCAAAGGTGCAAACTAGATCAAGAAACATATCTAGCAAGGAGTATGGTCGATCAAGATGAAACATATTATGCAACAAGAAAAGGAAATAATATAGATAAGGTTAGGAGTTATGTAACCTGCCTTAAGCAAGATCCAAGCTCCTAGCACCAAGCAACACCTTCGGCCACCACAAGAGGAAGAATAAGAAGAAGACTCCAAAGAGAAGGATCAACCACCAAGCTTAGCTCCTCCAAGGGTATCGGCCACCAAGTTTGCAAAGGAGAGGTGTCGTTCACCAAGGAAGAGGGGAAACTAAGGAACTAAATGGATCCTTAGCAAGAGAAAGGAGATACATATATAGAAGAGTGTGGAGGAGAAAACAAGGCAATGTGTCACCCACCTAGGAACACTTGTCCATGATCAATGCCACCTTCTCATCCCACCTCGTACACATGTCCAAGGAAATTTCCACATGCAAGCATCATGCACCAAGTGTCCACTAGAGTGGTGACACAAATGAAGCTAAGAGTCAAAGATGGTCATAGGATGACACACCTCACTCCCTTTCCCGACACATCCCCATGGGTGACACAACCATGGCCGACACACAACTCTCTTGCCCGATACAGGGTCCAACAAGGCATAGCAAGGCCTAAACAAGGAAAAACAAAGCCCAACAAAGCTCAACAAAGCCCAAGGCAACTCAAGAAACAAGCCCAAACCTTCCTCTCAACTCTAGAGGAAGCAAGGAGAGATAAAATCATCTCTCAAGGTGACAAACTTGCTCATCAACCCTAAACTTAGGTTATTTGCAAGTAGCACCTCCAACTCTCAACAAATATCAAGCAAACCCTAATCACCACTAGATGTGATTAGAAGAAATTAAGCAAAAGGTTTAGGCAAAGCAAACAGGATAAGCCCAAAACAAAGGTCAGGGTCCTTACAAGCCATAAACCTTTACAAAGGGATTTTTCCCCCGAAATCTGAAGAGAAAACTGAGGGATACTTCCTCCTCATATCTTCCTCGAGCTCCTACGTGGCTTCCTCAATGCCACAATGATGCCAAAGAACTTTCACAAAAACCAAGTCTTTCCTTTTTAACTTCTTTACTCTTTTGTCAAGGATCATCATTGGACCTTCCTCGTAGGTCAAATCGTCATCAAGATCAACCTCATATGGTGGTATCACTGTCCTTGTATCTGGATGACTTTTCTTCAGCATGCTGCCATGGAACACCGGATGTAACCTGTGTAACTCTGGCAGAAGCTCTAACTTGTAGGATACCTTGCCAACACGTGCTATCACCGGATATGGCCCCATAAACCTGGGTGCCAATTTACCTTTCTGATCAAACCTCATCATGCCTTTCTAAGGTGAGACCTTGAGATACACTTTGTCTCCCACCTGGAACTCTAAAGTTCATCGGCGATTGTCAGCATATGACTTATGTTTGTCATGTGTCTCTTTCAACTTTTGATGTATCACTCTGATCTTCTCTATTGTCTGCTGCACTAATTCAGAACCCAAAAGCTAATACTCGCCAGACTCATACCAACATAAAGGAGATATCCACTTCATTCCATATAGAGCATCATAGGGAGCCATGTCAATGCTCTGCTGGTAACTGTTATTATAGGCAAGCTCTATCAAACTGAGATGCACGTCCCAACTGCCTAGGAACTACAAAACACAAGCTCGGAGAAGATCCTCCAAAGTCTGAATAGTACTTTTGAACTGCCCATCTGTCTGCGGGTGGAAACCAGTGTTGAACCTTAATTGTGTTCCCAACGCTTTGTGCAACTGTTCCCAGAAACGACACGTGAACTGGGGACCTCTGTCGGAAACTATCATTGCGGGCATGCCATGCAAACGCACTACCTCATCTACATACACCTGAGCAAGCTTATCTAATGTATACGTTGTCTTTACCGGTATGAAGTGCGCAGACTTTGTCAATCTATCCACTATCACCCAAATGGAATCATCATTCCTTGTTGTCCTTGGAAGACCAACTATGAAATCCATAGTTATATGATCCCATTTCCACTGTGGTATCGGCATGGGTTGCAACATACCTGCCGGCTTCTGATGCTCAGCCTTAACTTGCTGGCATACTGCACACCTAGTCACAAACTCAGCTACATCCTTCTTCAAGCCAGGCCACCAATACAGATCCTTTAGATTATGATACATCTTGGTGACTCCTAGATGCATAGCATACATCGATGTGTGTGCTTCCTTGAGCACTAGATTTCTCAGATCATCAACATCGGGGACTGCCATCCTATTATGATAACAAACTAGTCCATCTTCAGACTCATGGAACCCATCATGTTTTTTGCTGCCAAACACTGATCTTATCAACTAAACTAAAGCAGCTACCTACTGTGCATCTTTGATCTGCTGCCTCAACATAGGATTTACTTGCATCTGTGCCAACAAACCTTCCAACAAAGAAACTTCCAACTGCACAATCATCTGCCGCAAAGAGACAAGCATATCCCGCCTATGGCATTCCAAAGAACTCAACTGTGCTTTCTTCATCGGAAGAGAAGGAGACTTCCTACTAAGTGCATCAGCTACCACATTTGCCTTACCAGGATGATACTCAACGGTGCAATGAAAATCATTGATCATCTCCATCCAACGATGTTGTCCCATGTTCAGCTCACTCTGCGAGAAGATGTACTTTAAGTTCTTATGATCTATAAAGATCTGACACACTTCCCCATAAAGATAGTGTCTCCAAATCTTTAATGCATGGACCACTGTTGCCAACTCCAAATCATGTGTCAGATAGTTCTCCTCATGTTTCTTAAGCTGTCGCGAGGAAAAAGAAACCACATGATCTTCCTGCATCAGCACACATCCTAAGCCTTTCTTGGAAGCATCACAGAAAACAAAATAAGCCTTTCCCAGGCTCTGGAAGCACCAACACTGGAGCACTAGTCAGCTTCTCCTTCAAACTTTGGAAAGCTTGTTGACAACGATCATCCTAAACAAAGGGTACATCTTTCCTGGTCAATCTTGTCAACGACAACACGATCACACTGAAGTCCTTTATAAACCTCCGGTAGTATCCTGCCAAACCCAGCAAACTACAAACTTCCATTGGCGTCTTTGGTTGCTCCCATTCTACAACTGACTCCACCTTCTTAGGGTCCACTCTGACTCCATATGCAGATATCACATGGCCCAAGAAAGTCACTTCTTTCAACCAGATTTCACAGTTACTAAACTTGGCATACAATTGATGTTGGTGAAGAAGAGTCAATGCTTGTCGAAGATGTTATTCATGCTCTTGACTGTCTTGACTGTAGATCATGATTTCATCTATAAAAACCACAACAAACTAATCTAGAAAAAGACAGAATACCCTGTTCATCAGATCCATGAAAGCAATAGGCGCGTTGGTTAGCCCAAACGGCATAACCACAAACTCAAAGTGACCATACCTCATCCTAAACGTTGACTTTGGTATGTCATCCGCCTTAATCCTCAATTGATGATATCCAGACCATAGATCAATCTTTGAGAACATTGTAGCACCAAGCAATTGATCAAACAGATCGTATATCCTTGGCAACATGTACTTGTTCTTGATCGTGACTTTGTTCAACTTCCGGTAATCTATGCACAAACGCATCGATCCATCCTTATTCTTTATGAATAGGATCAGGGCACCCCATGGTGATGTGCTCGCTCTGATGAAACCTTTATCCAACAACTCCTGTAACTTCTTCTTTAGTTCTGCCATCTCACCTGGAGCAATCATGTACGATGTCTGTGCAATTGGTTGTGTTCCTGGTACCAGATTGATCTCAAAATCAATCTCTCAAGGTAGGGGAACATCAGGAAACTCATTTGGAAAGACGTCCACAAACTCTCAGACAACTGACACCTCCTCAAGGCTAGGACCTTTCTCCTTGGTATCCACAACATGAGCTAGGAACACCTTACATCCTTGCTGTAACAACTTCTCTGCCACCATAGCTGATACTAAGCATGTCGGAAGAATCTTCCTATCTCCTTGGAAGATCCATGTCTTACTATCATTAGCAAACGTTGTCTTCTTGGAACCATAGTCCATCATAACCTTATACTTCTCTAAGGTATCCATCCAAAGGATAACATCGAATCCATGCATATCAAGTGGTATAAGATCCACTTATATATTGTGTCCCAAAAAAGATAGAACACAAGATGGACACACCTCTTGAAGCATCAAGGAACCATCAAGAGGGGTTTCTAACAATAGGCTATCTTTCTTAAAATTAACAGGTAAAAGACAACTATCAAGCGTACTACATGCGATAAAAGAGTGTGTATCACCCAGGTCAACCACAATAGATATAAAGCAAGAAGAACACAAATCAGAATGAAATAACTCCATCTGACTTGCCACCACTCGTGGGTTGACTATCGCCTCTGGCTGACTCATAGCATAGAATCGAGACATTGCTTGTTGTCCATGTCCTCTTCTTCCTTGAGTAGATGATCCCGCTTGCGATGCTTGACCGCGTCCTTGCCCCCTGCGACCACTGGGTTGTTTTTTGTCTGACACTTGTTGATTCTTCGTTGACTATTGTGTTACTGCAACATCTTTCCTTGGGCAATTTGACCTCAAATGCCTGGTCTGTCCATAAAGATAGCATGACATGCCTTCTGTCTGCAGCGTAGATGGCCCTATCACTTCTACCGAAGCTATACTATGAGCTTTGGATGGTGAAAATCCACGCCCTCTTCCCTTACTTAGATACCACTGAGACGGTACATGAGAACTCTGCATCGCGGAAGGTGCCGAAAACCTTAGCTTCTTGAAGCCATCTGGCCTCTATCTCTAGAACTGAGTAGGCCTTTTCCTGGTCATGGATTCCCTTTTCTCCCTGAAAGACCATTCAATCCTGCAGACAAACTCCATGAACGTGGCAAATTGCTCTCGATTTTCCAAAGCAATAGCAGGTGTCGACAGCTCGACACTCAAACCTTTCTCAAACCGTCTGATCTGCTCATCATCTATTGCTGCCATGTGAGGGAAAAACCTCAATCGATCCATAAACTTGGCCTCATACTCGGTGATGCTCATCGATCCTTACCATAGATGCTCAAACTGGTTGATCTTCTCATCCAGATACATCTTCGGAAAGTATCTACTTACAAACTCTCGCCAGAAAACCTCCCAACAGATCACCTCACTAGGCCACTTCTCCTCCTCAATGGCCCACCAGTGGCCAGCACTACCTTTCAGAAGGTAGACAACATGCTTTACTTTGTCTGCTTTGGGGATGTCGAGGATCCGGAAGGCCTTCTCGAGACCTGTCAGCCACAAATCTGCATCTGCTGGATTAGCCGTTCCAGCATAATCTGAAGCTTTGACTCGGTGAAGCCACTCAAAGGTCTTCCCAATGTTTGATGATTCACCATGGGGAGCTTATTCTCTTGGCGGAGGCACTAGCACTCTTTCCACCATGTGATTCATCATATCCATCAACTGCCCCATAAGGTGTTGATAGGCAGGGTTTTCAAGAGTCATTGGGTCAGGTTGGGGGACCTCAGGCACCCGATCATCATGTGCCTGCACTCTTGCTCCATCAACTGATGCAACATCGCTACTCTCGGCAGCATGTTCTTCATGGTTTCCACACAACTTTAAGCTTTATCTTCCACTGAGGGTAGAAGGTGATTGTAAGAAAATTTGGAAAACTCACAAGAATAGACACAACCTAGTCCTAGATCCCTATAGACTCAGCAAACGTAGAGCTCTGATACCAAACTAACTATGACACCCTGCCATCACACAGACAACAAGGTGACATGCAAAAATGTGTGGAACTTCCATAAACAACATATTGCCAAAAACACGGGTTAATTAAAACTGATAGCGAAGAGCTTATGAAAGAGAACTATTACATTTAGATCCTCATCCTGCAAGGAAACATGTTATATAAACATACGTAAGCCTTGATATAAGTTCACAACTTACACCAGTTGTCTTTCCAGCACATGAGTTCATCACCTGTTTATACATACATAACGGGCCACATCAGGCCAGCAGCAGGATAAACAAAAGTACAATAGCTATATGTTGTGAAACATCATCAAAACACCTCTTAGGACCTGAGAGTAAAGGGATGACTCTAGGACTCTACTACAAAACCACCAAAACAGCAGCATGTCCATCTCTTGCCTTCTATTACTCTTCCTCTAGCTGCTCGACTGCAACCTCACGACCACCACCACATCTAACGTGATCACCTAAAAAGGTTGTAAACCAGTGGGGTGAGACACACAGTCCCAACGAGAATCATAACTCCCCTCCGAAACTATAAAACCTCAGAAGGTTAAAGAAGATAAAGTAGATAGCTGGTTAAGACATATAATAAGAGTAGCATAATAAGCAAGACTATTATTACCATCAATCTTACTAAGATGTCCAGGAGGCATATAACTAAGTATTTATTTATGGAACATGATTGAAAAGATAAGATTTATAAGAACTTATCACAAAATATCAAGATCATACAAGGCACTATAAGAGATAACTAGATTATCTACATAAGCAAGGCCTCAACCAATGTTCTGTGTTTTACTCTAAGCAGTATATACTATTCGGCTGGATTACATTTTATTATGCCCTGAGAAAGTGAGTTGTCCCAACTCAAATCCAACCTTCGGCTGCGAAGCCCAAAACCGATGTCATACTAGGTCGATGGGAGAGTCGGACTCCATGAAATCACCTCCTTGTGGTCAGTGCATGTAAACCAAAGTAGGATCACAGTCTCATGCTTATATGGCCTCAACCTCAGGGTCAGCTCTACAAGCTACCCATATCACTGGCTCACCTTAACATAGGTGCTAGTATACTTTTTGAGCCACGGGCCTGATCATCGTGCTCTTGAGCCATGATCGCATTCATTCTCCAACTCATCGAGTCACGGGCCTATTCACCATGCTCTTTACCATACAGAGTCTACAACTGTAGTTGTACTCTAATCCTCCTCTTTTTGACTAGGAGAAACCCTGCATATTCAACAATATGCACTCTGGGTAATCCCGTAAGATAAAACTGTTTCACCATCATCAAAATCTGACGATGATGGCTCTATGGCCAGGGCAAACTACATGATATGTTTCATTGTAATTAATTAGTATATTTTAAGTGAGTTGTTGAGGCAACCAAGTTGTAAAACATAAACAACATTGAGCTACATTAATACTGTTATTATCACATCATCATGGGATCTCAATCCCTCCTCACAGATTGCTACTTCCTCTCAAGGTATCAACATCCTGGGATAGCAATCCATTATCTCATCATTAGAGGATAACACCTCAACTAGGCACTCAACCTTTATCAGGTCCTCAGACCTATCTCATCATACTGGTGATGCATGTCATCTCATCAACAAGGATTATCATCATTTAGTGTTATTCAAAGCACATATACCTCATAGCTCTTACCTAGATATGAATCCATTTAATATACATGCATGGTTAGTATGCACATCAAGAGAGATAACATAAAATCACCAGACATAACTCTTATGGATTATCATGTCATTAGGATTTGCAGATGCACATGTCATGATTATAAATATGTGTGTCATATTGTATCAATTACATCACTGCTATCAAATCATGGGCATCCATTTATGCTCTTTACCTTATGGGCAAGTATCTTATCATCATAAATGGCATCATGTTTAGACATCCAACATAGCATAGGTTTGCAACTATCATCCATATATCAAAAGATGTGGTTACATGAAAAAGAACTACTACCTAGGGTTTCTGGGTTGGACATAACCCTCACCAAAGGTGCTTGCTACCCTCACTAGAAGTGTGACGGGTAGTGCAACCTTTACTATAGGTGATATTGGGTAGGGTAACAACACTTACTACAACTTGTCGGCCAAGGCACTTAGCCTCGCCAATCAGCCAACACAAACTCAAGGTGTATCAGGCAACCAAACTTTGTGGTGTGTCGCACAACAAAGACCAAGAAGTGTATCATGTAGCTGAGTTCATGGGGCATATCGTGCACCCAAGGTGACGGGCATCCACTGAATCGGGCAAAGCCCTATCGACCCACTATGTTTAGGGTTAGGGTTATGTTGGGTAGCAACTACCATATCGGCTAAGATCATGGCACCCAGGCCAGCCTTGTATCGCCCACTAAGGTACTCATCATAAAACAACACAAAGGCACCATAAGGAAGTTTATCGCCTAACTAAAACCAACACACCATATCGGTCACCACAAGGTACTCATAAGGGCCACCACTCAACCCATGTTGGGCAAGAACACGACCCAACATGTATCGCCCAAGACTCCAAACAGAGATATCAACTAGGTACTCTATCGGCCAAGGGGGCAACAACTACTAGGTCAAAGGATCATCTAGATCAAGGCATATCGCCCAAGCTCATCATCTAGGTCAAGAGAGCCATTTGGGCCCAAATCCAATCAAACACATCATATTGGCCAAGATCAAAACCCTAGACTAAGGGAGGTGTGTCGGGAAGCACTAGTACAAGGTGTATCGTGTAAGGAACCAAGCTCATCCCGACAAGGTCATCATCAACCTCAAGATCACCATCATCAAAACCCTAAAAGCTCAAGAGGATTGGCTCACCTCTCATCAACCAAGAGAGATGGGTTTTGCACAACCTCCATCACCAATCAGGAAACATCATGGATCATTTCCATATCAGCCAACTCTCAACCATTACTATCTAGGTCAACATCCAACCAAGGCTCACCTCTCAAATCCATGGTGAGAGAAGAGTATTACCCATGCAACTAGAGTATAGAATCACCTCTCAACAACCAAGTGAGAGGGGTGTTGCCTATATCACTAGAGCTAAACTCACTTCTCAAGACCAAAGGAGAGAAAGGGGCTTTGCCCAAGAAACTCTACACATAGGGTTCGGCCACCAAGATCAAAAGCACATCCAACATACCCATTATAGCAACAAGATCATATATCCAACAAGATCAAAGGTGCAAACTAGACCATGAAACATATCTAGCAAGGAGTATGGCTGATCAAGATGAAACATATTATGCAACAAGAAAAGGAAGTAATATAGATAAGCTTAGGAGTTATGTAACCCACCTTAAGTATGCTCCAAGCTCCTAGCACCAAGAAACACCTTCAGCCACCACAAGCGGAAGAAGAAGAAGAAGAAGACTCCAAAGAGAATGATCGACCAACAAGCTTAGCTCCTCTAAGGGTATCATCCATCAAGGTTGCAAAGGAGAGGTGTCATTCACCAAGGAAGAGAGGAAACTAAGGAACTAAAGGGATGCTTAGCATGAGAAAGGAGATACATATATAGAATAGGGTGGAGGAGAAAACAAGGCAATGTGTCGCCCACCTAGGGACACTTGTCCATGGGCAATGCCACCTTCTCATCCCACCTCATACACATGTCCAAGGCAATTGCCACATGCAAGCATCATGCACCAAGTGTCCACTAGAGTGGTGACACAAATGAAGCTAAGAGTCAAAGATGGTCATAGGCCAACACACCTCACTCCCTTGCCCAACACATCCCCATGGGTGACACAACCATGGCTAACACAAAGCTCTCTTGCCCGATACAGGGTCCAACAAGGCAGAGCAAGGCCCAAACAAGGCAAAACAAAGCCCAGAAAAGCTCAACAAAGCCCAAGGAAATTCAAGCAATGAGCCCAACCCTTCCTCTCAACTATATAGGAAGTAAGGAGAGAGAAAATCATCTCTCAGGGTGATAAACTTGCTCATCAACCCTAAACTTAGGTTATTTGCAAGTAGCACCTCCAACTCTCAACACAGCTCAAGAAAACCCTAATCACCACTAGAAGTGATTAGAAAGAAACTAAGCACAAGGTTTAGGCAAAGCAAACAGGATAAGCCCAAAATGAAGGTCAGGGTCCTTATAGTTTGAGTCTATGCAACACCCCTTTTTAAAATTTTATCGCCTAATGATGTTTTGAATTCTTTTCATCTACATCTCATGTCTCCACAGCCTCAGTCATCCCCTTAAGATATCTAGGGCATAGCTAACTTTGGAATGATCTCCTCTTAACCCCCAAGGGCCTTATGCACATAGTAAATGATCATTCCCCATCTTCATAAATTGAATGTACCTTTAATCATTCTACAAGATCTTACGTTTGAATTATGGCTCTATCCTCACCAAGGGTTTTATTGAGATGTCATAATCCTTTATTTTATGTATAACTTTTTTTTATTTATCCACACATTTTTATTGAGGTTTCTTTGATAATATTCAAGCACGCTATATCCTTTATAATTCTTCCACACAAATTTCCTACATCTCTTAGGGAACCCATAGTTTTCTTTATGTCCCTTTATTGGGCCCATGGCGACCTACCCATATGGGACTGGTCCCATTTCATCATTCACTTCCATACTGACTTTTCCTCATGTCCCTTACATATAATCATACATGGGTCCAAAGAGTCATACTCAATGTATGTGCTTTTGTGCTTTATGCACTTAATCTCTCAAATTTTAAGTGACATTTAATGTTACATCAATTCTTAAACTGATTTGTGAATTAACCCTTTTAGGGGAGGTCCTATCCCAGGATAAAATAAAACTAGCATCTATTTACAACAAAATTTATATTTACTAAGATTTATATTATCACAAATGAACATGTCTTTATGCATAATTTCCATTACATCATCTATGCATTTTCTTCCTAAGAGTTATATCATTATATTCTACGATCTACCACTCAAGAGTTGGATCACTACTAGTACCTTACTACTATGAATTAAAGTGTTTGGATATAATGGGACTGATGTATTAAGTCTCATGTGTTTAAGGTTATAGAGACAACCATTTAAGCTAATGACTTATGCCAAGCACACTCTCTAATCCATACCATATAGTAGGCCAAAAGAGGTAAATCATACACTGAAGAAGAAACTTTTTATTTGTCACATGTACCTAATGTCATATGCAACATGTCCAAAATTTAACATGAGCAATATCTCATATTAGGTTGCACTCTTTATTAAAGGTTCATCCTGAGGTTAGCTAACAACTTCATATTTTCATGATTCCTACATGTGGCTAACCAATAGTAGATAGAGAGCTTATTAAACCATTTCTATATTTTCCTTTATGTCATTCCCATACATTACCTCATGTGGTTCGATCAGTTTCATACGTATAATTTGAGAGTTGTGTGGTACCAAAACAGCTTGTGTGAGTGGCTCCTCAAACATATATCAAAATTCCAATGGGGTTTCCTTTCCAATGTGCGAGTGGTTCCATTCTCAATCCTAATAAGTGCACTTAATCTTATGAGAATTATATGCACGAAATACCACCACTTTCCCTCTTTGGCTTTGGGACCTCAGGTTTACCTTTTTAGCATTAGTTATCTATAATACATTACCTTGCAACTCAAGCACGTATTGTACCAAAATATGATATGGCATTTTCTTCTTAGATTCCTACTCAAGAAATATTCACATAAGCAACCCTTAAATTCCTACACAAGGGACTACCAACCTGAGTATGAGGATTCACAATTATTATTTTTTCTTACCTCTATGAGATCTTGGAACTCTCTTTCCCTCACCAAGATGGTAGGTACTCATATCATCTACATATTTATATAAGAAGCCTCTTTATCTATCTCTAGGTTTTGGTCCTTCCAAGGATATCTATTGTACAACAAGCCTCTAGGGATCATGCATATAGTAACTCATCTCATCCACTCAGAGATATTCTAATTTAGGGCACATCATACAAATATTTCTCATAATTCCTCATGCCTTAGAGTATAGGTTCCTGGCCCCTATGGGTCTCACTCTCTCTCCTGAAGTTAACCATGTAACTGGTCCTAACACTAGATGGCCCCTTGGTAGAAGAGGTTGAGGCTTCTGTAAATTCATATCTTATTCTCACATATCTTATCTTATCAAAGAACCACACATACTTGTATTATCAAATCTTATTATCCAAAATTTTAAAACTAAAGTTAAATTCTCAAATCTGACTGAGGTCATTATAAACCATATTATCTCATTACTAAACTCCCCATCTATTCCATGTAGTGTTCCTATCTCATAATCCAACATACATTAACCCTCTGTCTTAGAACTAATCCCTTTTCCACTTGTTTTCATGTAGATGTATGTCTACTTCCTAATTGTATCTGTTTGGGGACACACTTCCTGTTAGGGTACCTACCCAAAGGAGTTTATACTTTCTGGTCACAACCTACCGTTAGGTCTTTTCTCCACTCCTAGGTTAACCCACCCTAGGTCGAGACACTAATCTTAAAAGTTTTAGTTAAGGGTTTCCTTATTTTCCTCATTAAGCACAATCTTGTCTCATGTATCATGCACACCTTACTCCACGTTCCTACATGCATGTGTATGCTAGGGTATCCCAACTCATCAGGTTTCCTCTATTTTCTCTATCCATTTCTTAGAGTGGGATTTATGGTTAGGTTTATAAACCATACCCCTACACCTTAGGGTTTTTCTATTTTCCACTTAGAGTTTTCTAAACTAGCCCTTCCTCCATCTAAGGTTTACCCCTATAAGGAAAACCCCATAAAACCATTTTCTTTACTTTATCATTATTTCCACATTATATGTTTGGTAATTGGTGGACGACGCATTAATCCTACTTCTTCAAAATCCTATCTTGATATGAGGAGGGAAGTATCTTTTAGGATTTATTAAGCAAGAGAATGAGAAGTGGATGAAAGCATAGACGAGAAGACTTAGTGGAAATGTTACTTCAGGATAACCCTAGGTTTTAGCCAAGTTGGTATCACATTGGCCTAGGGAGTCCACATATACCAAATTAATGGTGTGGAGGAAAATATTAGCAACCCCTAAAACCATGACCCTTTCTAGGCACCATTGCCATCAGGTTTTGCCTTAAATATGTTTCCTAATATTTCTACGGATTTCTTGAAATTATAAATTTCTAAATATTATTTGAAAAATCTGGTGATAAGATATCAAATGTAACAACCTTAATTTCTGGAAACCCCCAATTAAGGAAGGCCTTAAAGTTGAGAGCCATCACCTATTTTTTTTTCCAAGGATCCAAATTTTACTAAAATTTATAAAATTCCAAATAATTTCCATTAACTCAAATAATGTTTACAAGATGCTCTTCTAAAGAGTTACATGAATTTTTTTCATTAAATTGTGCATAGAGAAGAAGTATGTAGCTAATCCTCCTTACATAAATTAACTCCTTCATGTCATTTCATCTGATTTATCATGTCTTTGAGCATCTTTAAATCTTTCCTGTACCTAAAATGTCATGAATCAAAAACATGGTTAGTATATCGAGATATACTGGTACGTAGGGGAAAGAAAGTACTCACATGTATGTGTAACAACATATTCAAAAAAAGTATGTTTTTAGAATCAAATCTAACATTCTCAACATAACTACTCAACATTGATCTATCCAACCTCTGTGAAACCTCTCTAGGGTTTTGTCCCTATAGTGGGAAATAGGCCACCTTCTCCCCTTGGGTGCTTGGTTTCATAATAGTCTTCCCCACCTAGGTGTTTGACCATTGATTATCCTCTTCCCCAGGGGCTTAATCATCATTTTTCTTATATTTCTATTCATACAAAGGTAGCATAGGATTCGAGCTAGTCATGTCCATAGTGAATTTATAGATTGCAAGAAATAAATAACCATGCAAGCATTTAGTTGCAATCATTTTGAAAATACTCAGAAAACATCAAAATATTAATGTGGGTAGTCTTAGGCATAAGAGCATACCTTGAAGGTGAGCCATGCAAATTATACAATTATACTTCAAGTATATATGATCAACCAGTCAACAAATCCAAGCAAGAAAAAAGAATCCAATCATTCAATCTGCATATATGTAAATCCTAAAGTGTCACCGTCACATCAATTACATTAAACCCTATTTAGTCCTAATCTAGGGTTTAGGTTTCTTTGGCATCAACGCATCATTAGGGTCATGTTTGATACACCAATTCCTATGTTCATTAATTAAATGACTTAAAAACCTAATTCATGTTAAATGTAGTCATGATGATTGAATCTACCATATTATCTTATCATGAGCACTGGATTCAATTAACTTTATCGATAACATGGCAAGTCAAGATCTTTAAACCCTTCTTGTTCATATACATGATTATTCTCATTAGGAACTTTCAATTATCAACATGATAGTCATAATCATGTCAAATCACCATTATATTCAACAATGTTAGATTGCATCACAAAGAAACATATTTAACATGATTAACTACTAATTTATCAAAATGTAGGGTTCATATGCATTAATCACCATTTAAACCCATCTTTGCATTACATTTAGAATTATAAACATACTTAAACTATGAAACTATTTTATTTTGGTTTTTCTCATTTTTCCAATCAATTTGATATGTTATTTAGCCCTTTTTGGGCACTCATAGAATTTTATGAAAATTAATCAAAATACCCATATTTACCTTAAGTACGAGGCCATGTGGTACCTTTTTATAGGTTGAGTCTATTTGAGAGCCTCGTCACATTGAACGCGTGGGGTGTGGTTCATGCTTTTGGTTCTCCCTTGGACCAGAAATAGCAGTCTAGTTTACTAAATTGAACCAACGTCACTTATATGGACCGCTTCTCCTCCCTCGCATGGTCTGCGAACGGTGCTTTCACCTCCCTATTCAATCTTTTCCAGCATCATCCAACACCAGAGCTACATGCCACCCTCCGCAGTGCCACCACTACTGCCGCCACCTCTCATGAGTAGTGGCCTAGCCGGTGCAAGAAAGAAGAGTCATCGGTCTTATTTATTACTCCTGGCAGACAGGGAACTGCCTGTGACCGAACTCCAATGCCACCATGGTGATATGAGTATCTACAACTATGAAGGAACAAAGCATGTCTTTATAGTAGGGCAGTGGTGTAGGTGAAAGCTGGCAATCAAGGTAGAGCCTCCATGACTGATAGTGGACCACGAATGTTGCTACAGCCGAGTACCTTGTCCGCACTTACAACTGGGGAGAGTGCGCCTGATGGAGTCCTACCAAATAGTTTCAGCATGAATATATTGGGGTTAG